>OY740783.1:127845367-128445367 GCA_963514005.1 Raja brachyura
GGTGAGAGTTTCTTGAGTGGTCCATAATGTGTATTATAATGGTGTGTACATGTGTGTCTGTGCATGCATCTGTCTCTGTGTGTGTGTGTGTGTATATACCCACTCATGTATGTGTCTGTGCATGTGTCTGTATGTGTGTGTGTGCGTGTGTATGTATATATGTGCGCGTGTCTGTGTGCGCGAGTTCGTGTGTCTGTACGTGTGTGTGTGTACGAGTGCATGTGTCTGCGTATGTCTGTGGGTGTGTCTGCGTCTGTCTGTGTATGTGTGTCTGTGCATGCGTGTGTGTGCGTGTGTATGAATGTCTGTGCATGTGTGCGTGTGTCGGTGCGTGTGTCGGTGCGTGTGTCGGTGCGTGTGTCGGTGCGTGTGTCGGTGCGTGTGTCGGTGCGTGTGGGTGTGTGTGTCTGTGGGTGTGTGTACATGTGCCTGTGTGTGCATGTGTGCTTGTGTATGTGCGTGTGTGGGTCTGTGGGTGTGTGTACATGTGTCTGTGTGTGCATGTGTGCGTGTGTCTGTGCGTGTGTGGGTGTGTGTGCCTGTGGGTGCGTGTACATGTGTCTGTGTGTACAAGTGCGTGTGTCTGTGCGTGTGTCTGTGCATGTGTCTGTGAGTGTCTGCGTGTGCCTGTCTGTGCGAGTGCGTGTGTCTGTGCTTGTGTGTCTGTGCGTGTGTCTGTGCATGTATGTGTATGTGTGTGTGCATGTGTGTGTGCATGTCTGTGAGTGTGTCTGCGTGTGTCTGTCTGTGAGTGCATTGGTCTGTGCGTGTGTCTGTGCCTGTATCTGTGCTTGTGTGTGTCTGTGCATGCGTGTGTGCGGGTCTGTGCGTTTGTTTGTGTGTGTGTGTGGGTCTGTGTGTATGTGTGAATGTGTGAATGTTTGCCTTGTGTGTAGCGGTAGCAGCATTTCAAGATGGAGGGACCAGATGCACCAGGCCTTGTATATTATTAAGCACATTAAGAGCAGCGTGTGCTGATGTCTGCAGATGTTAATAATCTGTATCTTTAATATTGCTGTCTGAAAGCATGTGTAATGCATAGTGAGACTGTGTATGGTATTTATATAGAAGATAGACACAAAGTACTGAAATAACTCAGCGGGTCAGGCTGCATTACGGAAGAAATAGGTGATGTTCCAGGTTCTTCAGACTCAGACTGGTATTTATATATATTTTATATGTACATTATATATTTATAATATATAAATAAATACACATATTATGTGTATATATATATATACACACACATTATATGTGTGTATTTATATATTATAAATAGTGTGTGTGTGTGTGTGTGTGTGTGTCCCTTCAATTTTTTCACACTTTGTTACATTACAGCCTTAGCCTTATTCTAAAATGCATTAAATTCATTTTTTCAAATCATCAATCTACACACAATACCCCATAATAAAAAAGCAAAAAAACGTATTTAGCAATGTTTGCAAAGTAATTACAAGTAACTAACTGAAATTTCACATTTACATAAGTATTCACACCCTTTGCCATGTCACTCAAAATTGAGCTGAGGTGCATCCTGTTTCCATTGATTATCCTTGAGATGTTTCCACAACTTGATTGGAGTCCACCAGTGGTAAATTAAATTGATTGTACATGATTTGGAAAGGCACACACCTGTCTATACAAGGTCCCACAGTTGACAGTGCATGTCAGGGTAAAACCCAAGCCATGAAGACGGCGGATTTGTCCGTCGACAACCGAGACAGGATTATGTCGAGACGCAGATCTGGGGAAGGGTATAAAACAATTTCTGCAGCATTACAGGCCCCGAAGAACACAGTGGCCTCTGTCATTCTTAAATGGAAGAACGTTGGAACCACCAGTACTCTTCATAGAACTGGCCGCCCGGCCAAGCTGAGCAATCAGAGAGAAGGGCTTTGGTCAGGGAGGTGACCAAGAACCCGATGATCACTCTGACAGAGTTCCAGAGTTCCTCTGTGGAGATGGGAGAACATTCCAGAAGGACAACTTTATCTGCAGATGGCCAGACGGAAGCCACTCCTCAGTAAAAGGCACATGACAGCCCATTTGCAGTTTGCCAAAAGGCACCTAAACAAGATTCTCTGGTCTGATGAAGTGAAGATTGAACTCTTCGGCCTGAATGCCAAGCGTCTGGAGGAAACCAGGCACCGCTCATCACCTGGCCAATATTATACCTACAGTGAAGCATGGTGGTGGCAGCATCATGCTGTGGGATGTTTTTCAGCGGCAGGAACTGGGAGACTAGTCAGGATCGAGAGAAAGATGAACGGAGCAAAATACAGAGAGATCCTTGATGAAAACCTGCTCCAGAGCGTTCAGGACCTCAGAATGGGGCGGACGTTCACCTTCCAACAGGACAACGACCCCCAAGCACCCAGCCAAGACAACGCAGGAGTGGCTTTGTGACAAGTCTGTGAATGTCCTTGAGTGGCCCAGCCAGAGCCTGGACTTGATCCCGATCGAACATCTCTGGAGGGACCTGAAAATAGCGCTGCATCGACGCTCCCCATCCAACCTGAAAGAACTTGAGAGGATGTGCAAATACAGATGTGCCAAGCTTGTAGCGTCATACCCAAGAAGACTTGAGGCTGTAATCGCTGCCAAAGGTGCCTCAACAAAGTACTGAGTAAAGGGTCTGAATACGTGTGTAAATGTGATATTTCAGTTATTTCTTTATAATTACATTTCAAACATTTCTAAACACCTGTTTTCACTTTTTTATTATGGGGTATTGTGTGTAGATTGATGATAAAAAAATTATTTTAATCCAGTTTAACGTAACAAAATGTGGAAAAAGTGAAGGGGTCTGAATACTTTCTGAATGCATTATATATGCATGTATGCATGTATCAGGCACGTGCCGTGAGTAATTACTCTGGGTAGGCACTCAGTCCGCTTTAAAAAAAATGTAAACCGCGCATGCGCAGATTGTTCTCCCCGTTAAATAAATAAATAAATAAAAACAGTGACTTATCACAAAGTGCTGAATCTTCACTCCCTCACCGCTGCCGCAGCTCTCCGGGTGCGAAGCCACGGACTGTAGCTGGGGATAGAAGCAGCTCGGAGAGTGGCCACCGCTGAACTGGCCACCACTTCAGCGCCTTCTGCCGGCCCGCTCACCTTTGGCAGTGCTCTCTGTCTGAACACCAGTCACCTGCCGTTCGCCGACTTCACTCATGTCAGCGGCTTCCTGCAAATCCTTAAATTCCCACAGCCGAGTAACCTCAATCGCGCTGTTGGAATTTAAGGACATGAGTGAGGCCAGCGAGCGGCAGGAGAGAGGTTTTTAGATGGAGAGCTGCCAGAGGTGGGCGGGTGGTTCTGGAGCTAAGGTGGCGGCTGGTTCCGCTGTCCGGCCCGGCGGCCGCTCGAGCTACTTCTCTCTCTCTCTCCCCCCCACCCCCCCCCCCGGCCTCAGAGCAGTGTCATTTCATGCCCCCTTGCAAGGAACGTCGCAAGTGGATGCCCCCGACCCCTCATTCATAACATTTGTGCCCTCCCCGCAACGTTACCCCGGGCCAGACTCCCCACACGCTGTGAAAGGAGCTCTCTCCCCACTCCAACTCCCACACCCCGGCAAATACGGTATTAAAAAAAATAAATCACAAAATGTACTTACCATATCATTGGGACACGACAAACCATGGCTGAAAACCCCACCAATAAACTTGCGCTGCGCATGCGCGGTAGACTGATGCGCATGCGCAGTATGATGCTGCGCATGCGCAGTGCTACAAAGGCAGGATTTCTGCTGCCTTCAGCCCCGATTAAAATTGACGGCTTCAGGCAGCGCTGACGGCACGGGGGCTGCACAGAGCTTCCCGTGTCACAAGCGCTGCGGGTGAAAGGCACAGGGAATTATGCCTACCTAAGAGATCAGTCTCTTACATAGGCATAATTCTCCCATGCCTTTACTATTCATATTTAATAATTCCCATTTCATAATTTTAGTCAGGGTAGGCAGTGCCTACCTTGCCTACCCTGACGGCACGTGCCTGGCATGTATAGAGGCACTTTGTGCAGATGTCAGGAAAGTGATGCTACTTTGAAGAGGTCAGAAATCACACAGTGAGATATTGTGTGAATAGTGGACTGAAGTTCACCTGATACATTAAAACTTAACACATATAAGAATCTAATGGAAAAAATATTCCATTTAGCAACACAACCATACATCACTGTGATGTTGAGGATTGGATTTGCAAACAGAACAAAGATGATGGATAGGGCAGCTGACATGATTCTGTATTACAATGGAGTTAATGCACCACAGCCTTGCTTTATGATGTGGACTAACATGTGTCCACATAGCACTGCCATTACATTCACAGTATGGTACTCCGACTGGAAGTCAAATAGTGCGACATGCTTATGCTGGACTGCGATTTGAACAATGATGTGCTGAGTGACATACTGCAGTATAAGGATATCAAACAGCTAATGAGAAGCAAAAAACATCTTCAGATGCCAGCGTTCCGAATGTGTAGGAAGGAACTGCGGATGCTGGTTTACACTGAAGATAGACACAACATGCTGGAGTAACTCAACGGGACAGGCAGCATCTCTGGAGAGAATGAATGGGTGACACTTTCTTAGTCTGAAGAAGGGTCTTGGCCAGAATTGGCTAAAGGGCCTGTCCCACCAGCATGCAACTCTATGCGATGAGCGCAACCTAACGTGGTTGCTTGAGCCGTCCGGCGTCGCGGGGCCGGTCCCACTTCGATCGCCGGAGCCGTGCGGAATTGTGTGGAGTTTGTCCCGAACTCCGAAAAACTGACTATGTTCAAAAATTTTGTGCGGCAACGGCTTGTCGGCTCGCAGTTGCCTCGACGCATTACACACCGTCTCGGCGTTGTGCTTCCGTGACCCTCTATGTGTGTGGCTCCGTGGCCCTCTGCGTGTGTGTGTGTGCCTCTGTGCCCCTCTCTGTGTGCCCCTCTCTGTCCTGGCGAACTTTCCTTTAAGACTTCGCTCCAAGTTCGCCTCACTTTGCGCCGCGTTGCGCCACTCACCCGGCCTCCGCGCGGCCCTCGCTGCCAGTTTGGTCGCGCTTGCCGCATGCAGATGCATGCTGGTGGGAACGGCCCTGTACAGGGGATCACCCGACCTCCGCGCGGCCTCCGCTTCTAGTTTGTTCGCGCTCATCGCATGGAGTCGGATGCTGGTTGGACAGGCCCTTTAAGCATTATTTGACCCCCAGTTTTAGATTCCTCATATCTATCCCTTATCAACCTTGATGATCCCTCGAAGAATGTATAATGTTTTAATCGGGTCGCCTGTCATCAGCGTGTGCATTTGTGGTGAATGTATGTATGCTTATGTATGTTTGTGTGTTCATATCTGTTTTGCACGTGAATTTGTTTGGAAATAGTAAGTGTCATATTGGGGTGTGCAAGTGATTGATTTGCATGTGCTGCAGGTGTAGGTGGCCTGTTTGTGAGACCCTTATATTTATCTAGGTGTTGTCTTTCTGTGTGGAAGATATGTGTGTGTGTTTGCATAAGCGATTGCATGCATGCAAGCTTGAATACTTTCCGAATGCATTATATATGTATGTATAGAGGCACTTTGTGCATATGTCAGGAAAGTGATGCTACTTTGAAGAGGTCAGAAATCATACAGTGAGATATTGTGTGAACAGTGGACTGAAAGTGCAAGTGTTTGCCTGCACACACCGCCTCACAAACTATCCAACTGCCCACCCTGTCTCGTATATACTCTTAGAATGATAATGTGGAAACAGGCCCTTCGGCCCAACTTGCTCACACCGGCCAACATGTCCTGGCTACACTAGTCCCACCTGCCCGCTTTTGGCCCATATCCCTCCAAACCTGTCCTAATCACAGGGGCAACGCGCAAACTCCACACAGATAGCACCCGTGGTCAGGATCGAACCTGGGTCTCTGGCGCTGTGAGACAGCAGCTCTACCACTGTGCCGTCCAAGTAGTTTAACATAGAAACATACAAAATAGGTGTAGGAGGAGGCCATTTGGCCCTTCGAGCCAGCACCCCCATTCATTGTGGTCATGGCTGATCATCCCCTATCAATAACCCTTGCTTGCCTTCTCCCCATATCCCTTGATTCCACTAGCCCCTAGAGCTCTATCTTAAAGCCCTGTCCCACGGTACGAGTTCATTCCAAGAGTTCACCCGAGTTTGCCCTGATTCGAACTCGGAGATTTACGGTAATGGCCGCTCGTCGGTACTCATGTTGAAAAATCTTCACGAGTTTTCCCGTGCTTACCTGCTATTAGCGAGTACCTGCCGTTAGCGTTACGAGCCGCTAAGGGACGTCCCCGAGCTCCGACGTACCCGCTACGTTCATTCTCCGTGCTTACCCCAAATTTGACTTTTTTTTTAAACTCTGGAGAACTCTTGGAATGAACTCATACCGTGGGACAGGGCTATAACTCTCTTTGAAATTCATCCAGTGAATTGGCCTCTACTGCCTTCTGTGGCTGTGAATGCCACAAATTCACAACTCATTGGGTGAATTTTTTTTTCTCTCATCTCAGTGTTAAATGGCCTCCCCTTTATTCTTAGACTGTGTCCCCTGGTTCTGGACTCCCCCAACATAGACTGTGGCCCCTGGCTCTGGACTCCCCCAACATGGGGAACATTTTCCCTGCATCTAGCTTGTCCAGTCCTTTTATAATTTTATGTTTCCAAAAGATCCCCTCTCATCCTTCTAAATTCCAGTAACTAATTTCTCAATTAAAGGGACGGCACCTTCAAAAGTACAGCACTCCCTCGGCATTGGTTTGGAATCCAGAGCTGGGCACAAGTAACAGAGCAGGGCTCGAACACACAGTTTCCAGATCCAGAAGCGAACATGTTGCCGACTATGCCACAGCAGACAGCTCCAGCTGAAGCAGTCATGCTCCAGTTTGTCTTATAACTCTGTGTTAAAGAAGGATCTGCAGTTGGGGAGTCTGCATCCTCTGGGCTTAAACATTGAATGGGGAGTCTGCATCCTCTGGGCTTAAACATTGAATGTGGAGTCTGCATCCTCTGGGCTTAAACATTGAATGGGGAGTCTGCATCCTCTGGGCTTAAACATTGAATGTTCTCAATTCTGTTAACCCAGGCTGCCTCCTCCCCTTCCCACCTCTCCCTCAGCCCTCGGGCCCCTGGCATTCCTTCTCTCTCTATCTCTCCCCCACCCAAGTCGCACTAGCTTCTCAATTTCACACTACAAACAGCTTACAATGGCCTGTTTCCTTTATCATCGATACTTTTTTGCATATCTTTCATTCATTGTTCTTTATCTCTCCACATCACCGTCTATATCTCTCGTTTCCCTGATCCCTAACCATTCTGAAGAAGGGTCTCGACCCGAAACGTCGCCTATCTCCTTCGCTCCTTAGATGCTGCTGCACCCGCTGAGTTTCTCCAGCCTTTTGTGTAACCCTGTCTTATAACTCTGTTGTGACCACGTTAATCACCTTAGAGTCAGGCAGCAACAGCATAACTTATGTCTTTCCTGTGTATAAGAAGAGCCTAGACACAAAATGCTGGAGTAACTCAGCGGGACAGGCAGCATCTCTGGAGGGAAGGAATGGATAATGTTTTTGGTCGATACCGAAACGTCACCCATTCATTCTCTCCAGAGATAGACACTGCCTGTCCCGCTGAGTTACTCCAGCATTTTGTGTCTATCTTCGATTCTATCTTCGATTTAAACCAGCATCTGCGGTTCTTTCCTTCACATTTTAAGAAGAGCCTTACATGTTTAAAGACAGCCTCCTCCTCAGTTGTTAATTAAAATACTGTAGGGCAGTGTTTGGTTCATTGCAGGGGGGGTTTCACTTGCTGTGTGGAGCCATCAGTCAAAGCCGATTTGGATTTCCAATTAACTTCAATGGTAGAAAATGGATACGTGATGGGTCCACAGTGCAGATGCGACCGCTGAACAAAAACTGACATTACTGTTTGTGCCACACGTGTTACCTGGGGGGCTGATTCTTCTTAAAATAGCATCCCTGCACAGAATTAGCAAACAGACCCACTGGATTCACAGAGTCATGAGTAATTTCTGGCAGCTGCATTGACAAATCCCTTGGACCTGGAAGCTAAATGCCATCTGCAGAGTCTTTGTGAAACGTGGCCCAAGCAGAAGTGCATGTATTTTGTGGCATTGAACTTTGCCACGTTGATTTCACACAGTAACAATCAAACATGTTGCTGAAATTAATCTGATTAGAACCATTCCTTAGGATTTAAGGACCTGCATCTCCGCAGCTCCTTCTTGTGTCCCAAGGATATCCTCGACAGCTTTGAAGCTAATGAAATGCTATTGAAATCTACTTGTTTGTGCAGTTCTGGTCGCCTCATTTATTACAGGAAGGATGTGGAGGCTTTGGAGATGGCGCAGAGGAGGTTAGCCAGGATGCTGCCGGGATGAGAGGGTATTATTATACATAGAAACATAGAAATTAGGTGCAGGAGTAGGCCATTCGGCCCTTCGAGCCTGCACCGCCATTCAATATGATCATGGCTGATCATCCAACTCAGTATCCCGTACCTGCCTTCTCTCCATACCCTCTGATCCCCTTAGCCACAAGGGCCACATCTAACTCCCTCTTAAATATAGCCAATGAACTCGCCTCAACTACCCTCTGTGGCAGAGAGTTCCAGAGACCCACCACTCCCTGTGTGAAAAAAGTCCTTCTCATCTTGGTCCTAAAGGATTTCCCCCTTATCCTTAAGCTGTGACCCCTTGTCCATTGACCTCCCCAACATCGGGAACAATCTTCCTGCATCTAGCCTGTCCAACCCCTTAAGAATTCTGTAAGTTTCTATAAAATCCCTCTCAATCTCCTAAATTCTAGAGAGTATAAACCGAGTCTATGCAGTCTTTGTTCATAAGACAGTCCTGACATCCCAGGAATCAGTCTGGTGAACCTTCTCTGCACTCCCTCTATGACAATAATGTCCTTCCTCAGATTTGGAGACCAGAACTGCACTCCAGGTGTGGTCTCACCAAGACCCTACACAACTGAAGTAGAACCTCCCTGCTCCTATACTCAAATCCTTTTGCTACGACGCCACGTGCGCAGACGTGGCGTCGAGGGACGAGAAGCCGAGGCAAAGGAAGTCGAAGCCAAAAAGCCGAATGGAAACAAAACCGAAACGACAACTAACCGAGAGGCTGCGTCGCTTGATAGCAAACTCACCGAATGGCCGCTCTGCTGAGACGCCACCTAACCGAAAGGCTGCGCCGCTTACAACCCAACTAACTGAATGCCGCTCTCCCGAAAAGTCAAATAACGGCATGTGTGGGGAAAATGGCCCCCATCCTCCCGTCTCCACCGGCCAGTGATGTGATGGACGCGGGGGTCTGGAACAATCGCTAACAAGTCCCGCCCCCCCTGGTGACATCACGTCCGTTATTTGACGTTTCGGCAGAGCAGCATTCGGTTAGTTGGCTTTTAGGCGACGCAGCCTTTGGCGACGTTGGCGTTTCGACTTTGTTTCCATTCGGCTATTTGGCTTCAACGTTTTTGCTTCAGCTTCTGGTCCTTCAATGACACATCTGGGTACCATTAGTATATGTCTGAAGGCGGGTCTCCACCCAAAACGTCACCCATTCCTTCTCTCCAGAGATAGTCACTGCCTGTCCTGCTGAGGTACTCCAGCTTTTTGTGTCTATCTTCGGTTTAAACCAGCATCTGCAGTTCCTTCCTACACATTATAGAAGGATAGGTGTTAAAGAAAAAAATTATAAAACAACACAAAGTTCGGGCAAGACAATCAAGAGTTTGTTTAAGAGCGGCGCTCACGGTGGTCACTGCGAGAAATCTGGGAGATTGCTCAACGAACAAAGATTCATCGACTCCCTCTGCACAGAAATTTCCTGTGTTTACTGTAGCCGGCACTTTAGCACTTTTTTCCATCTTTCAAATGGTCTTGTAACAATTGTAAATCATGCACCCATGAAACACACAGCCCAATACCGCCCCGTTAGATATAAGCTACTGTCCTGTTACCCGTTTGACCTTATTTTATTGTTTTGCGATTGCCATTTATTAGTTGATAGCAGAGAACCAGAGAGTTGTGAATTTGTGGAATTCTCTGCCACAGAGGGCAGTGGAGGCCAAGTCACTGGATGGATTTAAGAGAGAGTTAGATAGAGCTCTAGGGGCTAGCGGAGTCAAGGGATATGGGGAGAAGGCAAGCATGGGCTACTGATTGTGGATGAACAGCCATGATCACAATGAATGGCGGTGCAGGCTTGAAGGGCCAAATGGCCTCCTCCTGCACCTATTTTCTACGTTTCTATGTCTCTAAAACAGAATCTGACAATAGACCGCAGTGTTTAAGAAAGAAATGCAGATGCTGGAGAAATCAAAGGTGGACAAAAGTGCTGGAGGAACACAAAAGGGGAGGCAGCATCTGTGGAGCGAAGGAATGGGTGATGTTTCGGGTCGAGACCCTTCTTCAGACTGTAGTGCCAGTTACACATGCTCAGTTTCAATCTTCCTTAAAGCACAGAATGATTATAACGCATGAAGGGAACTGTAAACATTTGGGGGCACTCTACCTGTCTCTATCCCTTGCTGTCTTCCTGAAGCTTTGCAATTTATGTTTGACAGAGGTTGAACAAACTTGGATTATTTTCTCTGCAGCTTCAGAGGAGATATGACAGACATATATAAAATTACGAGAGGCATAGATCGGATAGACAGAACCTTTTTCCCAGGATGGAAATATCAAATGTCTGGGGAGGCAGAGGAACAACTACAGGACTGCTTGGAGTCAGTAGACTGGGCAATGTTCAAGGACACGGCAATGGACCTGAATTCATTTGCCACAGTCGTTGCAGACTTCATAAGGCACTGCGTAGAGGACTGTGTCCCTTCAAAAACCTTCTGAGTGTTTCCTAACCAGAAGCTTTGGATGAACCAGGAGATCCACACTCTTCTGAGGACCAGATCCCGGGCATTCAGGTCTGGTGATGCAGAGGTCTATAAGAAGTCCCAGATTCGACCTTGACCAGGCTGTCAAAAAGGCCAAAGAGGACTTCCGTTCAAAGCTGGACGACGGGACGGATGTTTGGAAACTGTGGTGGGGCTTGAATGCCAACACCTCCTACAAGGTGAAATCAGGAGGCAGCTTAAGCGACAGCGAAGCATCACTCGCTGACAATGTTTTCCATGCACGCTTTGATAGGGAGAACACTGATGTGCCTTCCCGAGCCCCCATGTGCCCTGATGGTATTACAGTCCCAGAGGCTGACGTCAGAAGACCCTTCAGGGGGTTGAACCCTCGGAAAGCTCCTGGACCTGATGGTACACCCTGTCAAGTTCTCAAAACCTGTGCAGACCAACTGGCTGGGGTTTTTGCAGACATTTTCAACCTCTCACTACTGAGATCTGGCATTCCCATCTACTTTAAGAGGCGAGACCACACCTGAAGTATTGTGTGCAATTTTGGTCTCTAAATTTGAGGAACGACATTCTCGCTGTTGAGCGAGTGCTGCGTAGGTTCACGAGGTTAATTCCCGGAATGGCGAGACAGTCACATGTTGAAAGAATGGAGCGACTGGGCTTATATATGATGGAATTTAGAAGGAAGAGAGGGGATCTTATTGAAACATATAAGATTATTAAGGGATTGGACACGCTAGAGGCAGGAAACATGTTCCCGATGTTGGGGGAGTTCAGAACCAGGGGCCACAGTTTAAGAATAAGGGGTAGGTCATTTAGAATGGAGATGAGGAAAAGCATTTTTCACCCAGAGAGCTGTGAATCTGTGGAATGCTCTGCCTCAGAAGGGAGTGGAGGCCAATTATCTGGATGCTTTCAAGAGAGAGCTGGATAGAGCTCTTAAAGATAGCGGAGTCAGGGGATATGGGGAGAAGACAGGAACGGGGTACTGATTGGGGATGATCAGCCAAGATAACAGTGAATGATGGTGATGGTGGGGGAGTTTAATGTATCCTTGACAAGAATTGTAAGATAGTTGTGAAGGCAGATACGATAGCGGCATTGAAGAGGCTTTTGGATATGCAGAGTATGGATGGATATGGATCATAGGCAGGCAGAGGAGATTAGATTAATTTGGCATCATACTTGCTACAGGCATCATGGGCAGAAGGAGCTGTTCTTGTATTGCACTGTTTTATGAGTTAAAATGTTGTACACTTTTTTTTTAAGCTGATGCACTCTCATTCCGACAACATTCCGGTAAAACTCTTCTGCGCTCTCTTCCATGCCTCCACATCCTTACTAGTAATGGGATGACCAGAAATGCACACAATTCTCCAAATGTAACGTGACCAAAGTTTTATAAAGCAGCAACGTGACTTCTAAACTCTAATATCTAATGCCATACCCCATGCCTTCTTTACCACTCTACTTGTGTTGCTACTGTCAGGAAGCTATGGACGAAGATCCCTCCGTTCTCAAGCCGCAAGGTCGAGAAATTCATCTCTAGCTCAACCTTGAATGGACAACCTCTCATTCTGAAATGTTGCCTCTTATATATAGAGTCATTCATATAGTGTGGAAACAGGCCCTTCGGCCTCAAATTGTCCACATCGTGTAGGTTTCTCCACCGGCGGAAACACCCTCTGAGCTTCTCCTTGTCTGGCCTCTCAGAATCTTCTATTTATGAATTAGATTACATATCAGTCTTCCAAATTCCAGAGATCGTAATTTAATCGTTTCAATTTCTCCCTATTAAGATGTGTCCACGGTTTCTCTGATTTTCTCAACCGCCAGAATGCAGTCCTGACCCATCCTGAGCATTTGTCGGCACTGGGCCTGTGCTCACTGGAGTTTAGAAGAATGAGGAGGGACCTCATTAAAACGTACCGAATAGTGAAAGGCTTGGATAGAGTGGACGTGGGGAGGATGTTTCCACTAGTGGGAAAGTCCAGGACTAGAGGTTGTAGTCTCAGAATGAAAGGACATTCCTTTAAACCCCTGTCTAATGGTGCAAGTTGACCCATGACTGACCCCGAGTTTAAAACAAATGTAACTCGTGGTAATCACGTACTATTAACGTAGCGGGAACGTCGGAGCTCGTGGACGCAACTTAGCCACTCGTGGCGCTAACGGCAGGTACCCGTGAAACTTGTTGACTCCTGAAAAAATTCAAACATGCTTGAGGTTTTCCACGAGTCAAATTTACTGTTCAAGTTAAAAATTGAAACATTTAAACTCGTTATAAGAATGTAATGGCCCTTGAGTTTACCTTAGTGACTCGTGAGTCTACCGTGGGCACTCTTTAACTCAGCGGGCAGGCAGCATCTCTGGAGAGAAGGAATGGGTGATGGGATGACGTTTCTATTGAACCTCACAATGAAAGGACAATGGATTTCACCCTTGTACTTCGGCATACTTGCTCAAACGTTTACAGCCAAACTGAACTCAAAATATGGTTTGTATATCAAACATGCATGTTACAAGCACTAACCAACCATTTACAGATGAAAGATACATGCAGCTCCTGGAGAGCGAGCGTTAATTAGTTCCGTATTAGAGTGAAGTTCTTACCGATAATAATAATTTTATTCTGAATAGTTTAAATCTACCGAGTAGCATTTTAGTTTGCACCCATCGCCTCCATACTAATACACATGTATCCACATGTTGTTTCCTCCATATACCACCGGTTGTATCGTTATTTAGGCGTTTTGGCCACCCTGAGTCTGAATGGCGCTGTAATACAGAGCAAGTCTTTATTTCTATTTCCCTTTGTGAGATTTTGTTCCCCAGATCATCTTCAGTAAATGGACATGCGGGCGGCTCTAATAATATTCACATGTTGCCAAATATTGGAACGTGAAATTATATGTTATCTTTTTTTTAAAATATTTTTATTAGGAGCAATGCATAGCATATTGCCAACAATATAACAGTTCTTCAAGTACACATTTAACCTGTTTCAAAAATTATACAAATATTACAAAGTGATTGATGTATGCTTTTTTTTTGGAAAGTAAAGAAGTAAAATAATAGATCTATAATCAATAGAGATAGTGATTAAATAATAATGATTAGGATTATATAAGATAAAAATATATATATATTAAAAAAAAAATTTTAAACCCCAAAAAAATAAATTAAAATAAAATAAAACAATATTATATAATATTAAAAAATGAAATGTACATCTTAACAATGAATGGAACAATTTCACATAACAATATCTATAGAGACGTGTATACAAATCGCAGAAATTATATTTTATCTACCGTGCAAAGCTTAATTTCAGATCTTCACAATGCCAACCGCATTGAAGCCTTTCGCTGCTTGGACGCGGGTGGTTCACTGCAGAAAGTGACTATTTTGTTTCCCACATAAGGACGAGATGCAGAATGAGTTCGGATACACGGTGGGATATTGCTTAAAGTTGTATATGCGTGTTGGTGGAGCGAGATCCGGGTGCCCCGAAACTGCACTGGTTTGTTTCGCGACAAGCCGACTGTACCGCCTTCACCGTTTGTAACACCTTTTCCCCACGCACACCTTTCAGAACAAGCTCAGAAACGGCTTCTCTTTTGTCCGTTTTCAGATGAGCTGACAATTTGGTGAGGTATGGTTATACGACTTTTGTCTGTAATGGAAATTTGCCACCGAACCAGCCGGATTCCTGGAGACCAAATGTACTTATATAGCTCGTTCTACCTGTTTCGCTTCAAAATGACCCCCCCCCACCCCCCTCCCCACCAACCCTCAGAGAGAACAGAAAGGGTTCTTTGTTCTTGTTCCAAATTGTGTAAGAGTTGAAGAAAAGTGCCTTTTTCCACCCGCGACTCGAGCGGTGACCTGATCTCTCTGTTCAAAATGCAATAGATGCGGCCGCGCTGAATTCTATCTTTAGCTCAAAGCCGCAGGATGGAGATGTCTTCTTTAACACTGTTGCTTATTAAAACGGACCTTCATTCGCGGTTGGCTCAAGAGTAACTCGGGAGAGGAACTTGGGAACTCGGGAGACGAACTTGGAACATCGCAGAAATGACAAGTAAACGGCAAACATAGTCATACCCATGGGAACTCGATTAAACTCTTGATCATACACTTGGAATCTCGTACACACTCACGATTCTTTCACTCGGGGTACCTCGTGGGTCAGCTCGCACGGTGAGACAGGGCTATTAGGTTTGCAATGAGAAGGAATTTATTTTGTCAAAGGGTAGTGAATCTGTGGAATTCTTTGCCACTGAAGACTGCGGAGGCCAAGTATGCCAGAGCATATAAAGAAAATAATCACATGGTACACTAGTATTAACTACCTGGAGGGAGAAATAGATCAGCCGTGATTGAATGGCAGAGTAGACTTGAAGGGCCGAATGGCCTAATTCTGTCCCTATCCCTTATGTCCTTATGATCTACCTCATTAGAGACTTTGAGCTATCTTTAATCGGACTTCACTGGACTTTATCTTCAACTAAACATTATATCTTTTATCCTGTATCTGTACACTGTGGGTGCCTTGATTGTAATTCACGTTTGGTCTTTTTGCTGACTGGATAGCACGCAACAAAAAGCTTTTCACCCAAAAAGTTGTGAATCTGTAGATTTCTCTGCTGCAAAAGGCAGTGGGGGCCAATTCACTGGATGTATTCAAGAGAGAGTTAGATTTAGCTCTTAGGAGGACTAACGGGATCAAGGGATTTGGAAAAAAAACAGGAACGGGGAGCTGATTTTGGATGATCAGTCATGATCATATTAAATGGCGGTGCTGGCTCGAAGGACGTGGTATCGGGGGTAGAGTGCTGACATGGATAGAAAATTGGTTGGCAGACAGGCAACAAAGGGTAGGGAATAACGGGTCTCTTTCAGAATGACAGGCAGTGATTAGCAAGGCTCGGTGCTGGGAACGCAGCTATTTACAATATACATTAATGATTTAGATGAAAGGATTAAAAGTAACTAGCAAATTTGCAGATGACACAAAGTTGAGTGGCAGTGTGAACTGTGAGGAGGATGCTATGAGGATGCAGGATGACTTGGACAGGTTGGGTGAGTGGGCAGATGCACGGCAGATGCAGTTTAATGTGGATAAATGTGAGGTTATCCACTTTGGTGGCAAAAACAGGAAGGCAGATTATTATCTAAATTGTGTCAAGTTGGGAAAAGGGGAAGTAAAACGGGATCTGGGGGTCCTTGTTCATCACTCACTGAAAGTAAGCATGCAGGTACAGCAGGCAGTAAAG
Organism: Raja brachyura; assembly: GCA_963514005.1. The sequence continues at coordinate 127,861,537 of OY740783.1, forward strand.
AAAGCGAATGGCATGTTGGCCTCCAAGAGGAGTTAAGTATAGGAGCAAAGAGATCATTCTGCAGTTGTACAGGGCCCCAGTGAGACCCAGTGAGTATTGTGTGCAGTTTTGGTCTCCAAATTTGAGCAAGGACATTCTTGCTATTGAGGGAGTGCAGCGTAGGTTCACGAGGTTAATTCCCGGGATGGCGGGACTGTCGTATGTTGATAGAATGGAGTGGCTGGGCTTGTATACTCTGGAATTTAGATTGAAACATAAGATTATTAAGGGTTTGGACATGCTAGAGGCAGGAAACATGTTCCCAATGTTGGGGGCATCCAGAACCAAGGGCCACAGTTTAAGAATAAGGGGAAAGCCATTTAGAACAGAGACGAGGAAACACTTTTTGTAGAGTTGTGAGTCTGCGGAATTCTCTGCCTCAGAGGGCGGTGGAGGCAGGTTCTCTTGATGCTTTCAAGAGAGAGTTAGATAGACGTCTTAAAAATAGCGGTGTCAGGGGATATGGGGAGAAGGCAGGTAGGGGGTACTGATTGTGGATGATCAGCCATGATCACATTGAATGGCGGTGCTGGCTTGAAGAGCCAAATGGCCTACTCCTGCACCTATTATCTATTGTCTATTGACCGAATGGCCTACTCCTGCACCTTTTTTTCTATGTTTCTATGTTTCTACCTCAGTACATGTGACAATAATAAACTAAAGTAAACTTAACGGAAAAATGAACTTCCAAGGCAATTCTACATTGCTAAACTCAGGAGACTGAAGAGAATTCAGTGCACAGTTGGTGTTTCATCAAAGCCCCGTTGAAGCATGGTTCCCCTGTATCTGCACTTCTTGTCTCTGGTAATAAAGACCAATGTGCCATTTACCTTCCTAATTGCTTAAACCATGTGGACACTAATATTCTGTACTGCTCACGCAAGGTTGCCCAGATTTGTCTTAGAACCAGCAGTTCATAGTTTCACATCACTTAAAATCTATGTCATGCTTATATTCTCCTTGTCAAAATGGGTAACCTCACAAATCCGCACTTTATGCTCCATCTCTTGGCTGGGAATCTCTTAGGAAGTTCCTGACCGTCCACCTATATTGAAATTCTTTGCCTTTGAATGATTTTCTGCAGTAAAGAACAATCCCATTTTCTCTGTCTATTCGAAGTTATCCAGGGGTTTGCAATAGGCTAATTTTGGAAAGATTTTAGAAACTTTTGAAGATATACAGCATGGAAACAGGCCCTTCGGCCCACCAGCGACGTCCGCTCCGACCAGCGATCATCCCGTACACTAGCACTATCCGTAGGACAATTTACAATTTTACTGAAGCCAATTAACCTATAAAACTGTACGTCTTTGGAGTGTGGGAAGAAACCAGAGCACCTGGAGAAAACCCACGTGGTCTCAGGGAGAATGTACAAACTCCGTACAGACAGTACCCGGGTCTCTGGCACTGTAAGGCAGCAACTCTACCGTTGCGCCACTGTGCCACCATTTTAAAAGGCCGCTAATTAACTAAGTATGCCAGAGCATATTAAGAAAATAATCACATGGCACCCCAATGTTAACTACCTGCCAGTGTAATACTTGTATAAGTTACATGGTTATGCCTATATATCGACAAAGCTAAACTAAACGGAACTAAAAGGAAAGTGTTTTACTTTCATGGGAGGTTGATCAGACAAAAGGGAAATATTTCAATATAGGTTGAAACATTGATACATGACATTTTTTCAAACTCTTCTAAACTCGCCAAATAGGTCGCACAAGTGGGACAGCCCCTTTTGAAAAAATGGCATGTTGAAGACCTCGTTCGACCTCCTTCAACTATGTTGAAGACTAGCTACAACTAACTTTGGGGAAATTGGACACAGAATAGTGGAGAGTGAAGACGACCTCCTTCAACCTCCCTTCGACTATGATGAAGTCTATCTACAGCTACTTTAGACTCCCCTCGATTACCTACGACTAACATGCCAACCTACTACGACTAAACCTACGAGTAAAAAAAGTATAGATTTTTTTCCATGGCGACCTCTTTTTACTCGCTGGCCTTTTTCAGCATGTTGAAAAATACGCCGCGACCTAGCTGAGGCCTCGAATACGCGGAGACCACTCTCGAACATGAAGGAGAGTTACAAAGACCTCCTATGACCTCGTGTCGATCATGCTGCGAGTATGAGTCGAGGGCAAACTCGCCAGAACTCACGGATTAGGTCGCCCAAGTGGGACAGCCCCTTTAGGGTGACAAAGGTTATAGGGTGGCTTATAGAGAATGGGGCTGAGAAGGAAAGATGAATCAGCCGTGATTGAATGGTGGAGTAGACTTGATGGGCGCTATGGCCAAAATCTTCTCCTATGACTTATGAACATAAACCTTTGATGGAGGCTCCAAGGGAACTGACTGGTTCTCATCTAGGCAGACAGAGCAAACTCCCTCAAGTTGATGCGTTCAAAATTGAGTTTTGGCTGCTGGAGCATGACGATCCAAAAGATGAAGCGTTGTTCCGCATGTTGAACTGGGCCACAATGCAACAGCACAGTCACCGTAGTTAAAAACATTTTAAGGGCGGCACAGTGGCGCCATGGTCGTGTTACTGCCTTACAGCGCTAGAGACCTGGGTTCGATCCTGACTATGGCTGCTGTCTGTACGGAGTTTGTACGTTCTCCCTGTGATGCTGTGGGTTTTCTCCGGGTGCTCCAGGTTCCTCCCACATCCCAAAGATGTGCAAGTCTGTCCATGGTTTCTGTAAATAGCACGAGTGCGTAGGATGCAAAAGTGGGATATTGTACTGTTGAACTAGTGTACGGGTGATCACTGGTCAGCATGGACTAGATGGCCCAAAGGGCCTGTTTCCATGCTATATCTCCAAACCATTGCGTCTCAGAAGCTTCATAAGTTGAAAACAACAAGGCAGCAGCCATCTGTTTATAATGAGATGGGAAACAATGGGTCCGGTCTGAAACATCTCCCTTCGCATCCAAGGCCTCAACAGTGCTCAGAGATGGAGCTGTTGCTATGGTAATATGAGATAATGAGAGGCCTGGGTATGGACAGTCAGAGAAACATATGGTGCGACTTGATCTTGAGACCAACAGGGGAAGCTCTCTGCAGCTATCAATTCAATGCTCCCCAGTCCCTGATTAGCTCAATACCAATAACTAGGTGCTAAATAAAAGGAAGAGGCATATAAATTGGCCAGAGGAAGCAGCAAACCGGTGGACTGGGAGAAATGCCGAATGCAACAGAGGAGGACAAAGGGGTTAATTAAAGGGGGAAATAGAGCATGAAAGAAAGCTTGCGGGGAATATAAAAAACTGACTGTAAAAGCTTCTTTAGATACGTGAAGAGGAAAAAATTAGTGAAGACAAATGGAGGTCCCTTACAGTCAGAAACATGTGAATTTATAATTGGAAACAAGGAAATGGCAGGCCACTTAAACGCGTACTTTGGTTCTATCTTCACTAAGGAAGACACAAACAATCTCCCAGAAATACCAGGGGATTGAGGATCTAGTGCGCTGGAGGAACTGAAGGGAATCCACATTAGTCAGGAAATGGTGTAAGGTAAAACTGTTGGCATTGAAAGCAGGTCTGATGGTCTGCATCCCAGAGTAAAGGAGGTGGCCCTAGAAATTGTGGATTTATTGGAGATAATTTTCCAATGTTCTATAGACTCTGGATCAGTTCCTGTGGACTGGAGGGTAGCTAATGCAACCCTACCTTTTAAGAAAGGAGGGATAGAGAAAATGGGGAATTATAGACCAGTTAGCCTTACATCGGTAGTGAGGAAATGCTTGAGTTGATTATTAAAGATGTACATAGCAGCTCATTTGGAAAGCAGTGCCAGGATCAGTCAAAGTCAGCATGGATTTATGAAGGGGAAATCTTGCTTGACTAATCTTCTGGAGTGTTTTGAGGATGTAACAAATAGAATGGATAGGGGAGAGCCAGTGGGTGTGGTGTATCTGGACTTTCAAAAAATCTTTGACAAGGTCCCACATAAGAGATTAGTGTGCAAAATTAATGCACACAGTATTGGGGGTAGGGTATTATAAGATACAAGATACAATCAATTTATTAGCCAAGTATGCAAGAACATAAAAGGAATTTGATTTACCATACAGTCATACCAAAAGAGCAACAAGACACACAACTACATAAAAATTAACATGAACATCCACCACATCGCACTCTGATGGAAGGCAATAAAGATTTATCTTTGTGACATGGATAGGGAACTGGTTGGCAGACAGGAAGCAAAGAGTAGGAATTAATGGGTCCTTTTCAGAATGGCAGGCAGTGACTAGTTGGATGCCGCAAGGCTCAGTGCTGGGAGCCCAATTATTTACAATATATATTAATGATTTAGATGAAGGGATTAAATGTGACATCTCCAAATTTGCGGATGACACAAAGCTGGGTGGCAGCGTGAGCTGTAAGGAGGATGCTACGAGGCTGCAGGGTGAATTGGATAGGTTGGGTGAGTGGGCAGATGCATGGCAGAAGCAGTATAATGTGGATAAATGTGAGGTTATCAACTTTGGTGGCAAGAACAAGAAGACAGATTAGGAAAAGGGGAGGTGCAACGAGACGTGGGTGTGCTCGTACATCAGTCACTGAAAGTAAGCATGCAGGTACAGCAGGCAGTGAAGAAAGCAAATGGCATGTTGGCTTTCATTGTGAGAGGATTTGAGTGTAGGAGCAAGATGGTCCTACTGCAGTTGTACAGGGCCCTGGTGAGACCACACCTGGAGTATTGTGTGCAGTTTGAGGAAGGACATTCCTGCTATTGAGGGAGTGCAGCGTTGGTTCACCAGGTTAATTCCTAGGATGGTGGGTCTGACATATGATGATAGAATGGATCGACTGGGCTTATATTTACTGGAATTCAAAAGGATGAGAGGGGATTTTATTGGAAGATATAAAATTCTTAAGGGATTGGACAGGCTAGATGTAGGAAAAATGTTCCCAATGTTGTGGGAGACCAGAACCAGGGGCCACAGTTTAAGAATAAGGGGTAGGCCATTTAGAACTGAGATGAGTAAAACTTTTTTTTCACCCAGAGAGTTGGGAATCTGTGGAATTCCCTGCCATAGAAGGCAGTGGAGGCCAATTCACTAGGTGTATTCAAGAGAGAGTTAGATATAGCTCTTAGGGCTAATGGTATCAAGGGATACGGGGAAGAACAGGAACAGAGGCCAATTCACTGGATGTATTCAAGAGAGAGTTAGATAGAGCTCTTCGGGCTAACGGAATCAAAGGAGAAAGCAGGAACGCGGTACTGAGTTTGGATGATCAGCCATGACAATGTAGAATGGTGGTGCTGGCTTGAAGGATCGAATGGCCTACTTCTGCATCTACTTTCCGTGTTTTTATATTCTGTGTAAGTCAATTCTTTATCTCTCTGGATGAACAGAAGAAGGGGTGATGTCAATTCTTCCGCCAAGATAAAAGCCAATAAAGATCAGCAATGATCAGATTATTTTTCTTTTCTCACATGAACGAGGAAGCAATGTGCCTGAACTTGATGCGAGAAGCCTTTCAGCCTGGCCGTCATCCACAAAGAATCAAGGTGATCTGAAAGGTTCATCTCGTTAACAAGCCCCTTGCTGTGTGTTTTTAAAAAAAATTATATGAGGGAAGACAGCCCAGGAGTGTTGTATCCCAGAGGGAGGGATAGTGGACAGGCTTGTGAGGAATATAAAACAAATTACACTGCTTAGTCAGCTAAAACTCATTTCAGGAGTTGGTACGAGACAAAATGATCGTCTCATTAACCCGCGCTGGAGCTGAATGAAAACCCAGGAGAAAGTAAGTGATCTCTGTCAGCGTTACAGCCCGTTGTGGAACTTGCGTTCAGTCATAGAAACATAGAAAATAGGTGCAGGAGTAGGCCATTCGGCCCTTCGAGCCTGCACCGCCATTCAATATGATCATGGCTGATCATCCAACTCAGTATCCCGTACCTGCCTTCTCTCCATACCCTCTGATCCCCTTAGCCACAAGGGCCACATCTAACTCCCTCTTAAATATAGCCAATGAACTGGCCTCAACTACCCTCTGTGGCAGGGAGTTCCAGAGACCCACCACTCTCTGTGTGAAAAAAGTCCTTCTCATCTCGGTCCTAAAGGATTTCCCCCTTATCCTTAAGCTGTGACCCCTTGTCCTGGACCTCCCCAACATCGGGAACAATCTTCCTGCATCTAGCCTGTCCAATCCCTTAAGAATTTTGTAAGTTTCTATAAGATCCCCTCTCAATCTCCTAAATTCTAGAGAGTATAAACCGAGTCTATGCAGTCTTTGTTCATAAGACAGTCCTGACATCCCAGGAATCAGTCTGGTGAACCTTCTCTGCACTCCCTCTATGGCAATAATGTCCTTCCTCAGATTTGAAGTCCCCTTTCTATAATAGAAACTAGTGTTTAGTTGAAGGGTCTCGACCCGAAACATCACCCATTCCTTCTCTCCAGAGATGCTGCCTGTCCCGCTGAGTTACTCCAGCTTTTTTGTGTGTCTATCTTTAGTTTTAGTCTGCAGATACAGCGAGGAAACAGGCCATTCGGCCCACCGAACCCATGCTAACTAGCGTTCACCCCATACATTAACTAGTTCTACGTCCCACACACTAGGGGGAATTTACAGAAGCTAATTAGCCTGCAAACCTGCTCCTCTTTGGGATGTGGGAGGAAATCGGAGCACCCGGAGAAAACTGGGAGAATGTAGACAGAACCCGTAGTCAGGATCGAACCCGGGCCTCTGGCTCTGTAAGGCAGCAACTCTACCGCTGCTCCACCACAGGAAGTAGGGTAAAATAGGTCAGCAATTATCAAATGGTGGAAGAGACTCGATGGGCCGAATGGCCTAATTCTGCAATTTTCTTGCATGGTCTTCTGGTGACCGGCACAGTTCTTTTAACCCAACAAATTTTTGTTTGTGTGGCCTGAAGATGCAAAGGACATCATTTCCACTTCAAGTCTGGATCATTAATCAATGAAAACTGTTTTTCATTCCGTACAGGGCAGAAGCAACGGAATATTCAAAAAATATTGATCTGTATCGAATAAACATGGCTGATTGATTGTTTTTGTTACTCTGTCAAGGTGAAGGATATCTAATAGTCTTCAGTTGTATTTCTGGGATCCCGTTGGAGGTGGGGACAATGTCGGGGGAGTCCTCCACTAGGGATCCCGATACTACCAACTTCTTCCCGTCTCCTTTCCGCTTTCCGCAGAGACCGTTCCCTCCGCAACTCCCTGGTCAACTCGTCCCTTTCCACCCAAACCACCCCCTCCCCAGGCACTTTCCCCTGCAACCGCAGGAGTTGCAACACCTGTCCCTCCCTCGACTCTGTATAAGGACCACGACTTTTTTCAGGTACGGCAGAGTTTCACTTACAACCCCTCCAACCTCATTTACTGTATCCGCTGTTCCAGGTGTGGACTCATATATATCGGCACGATCAAGCGCAGGCTCGCGATCGTTTCGTTGAACACCTCCGCTCAGTCCACCTAAACGTACCTGATCGCCCAATTGCCATACACTTTAACTCCCCCTCCCATTCCCACACTGACCTTTCTGTCCTGGGCCACCTCCATTGTCAGAGTGAGGCCCAGCCCAATTTGGAACCGTGTCTTATATTTCACTTGGGCAGCTTAAGGGCCTGTCCCACTTGCGTGTCCTTGGCATGCAAATTACGCGACCTCGTCGTCGCGTTGAGGCACACGGGCATCGTGTGGCCATGCGGGGCCGGTCCCACTGAGAAGCGCGGAGGGGTGTGTGTGATATCAAGCGGGGCTCTGAAATTTTTGTAGCGAACGAAATCTTCACGCGCCAACGGCCTGTCGCGTAACGTATGGCCAAAGTGGGACAGGCCCAAGACCCTGGCGCAACGCAACGTCTCACCTTCGACAGCAGCAGAAGCAGGCAAACGATCGCCAAACTCGGCCTGGGGCTCACGGCCGTTGCGGTCCGGATCCGCCCCCATTCCTACTCCCAGAACGGGGCCAAGAAAATGGAAGATAGACACAAAATGCTGGAGTAATGCCCCTGTCCCACTTAGGAAACCTCTGGAGACTTTGTGCCCCACCCAAGGTTTCCGTGCGGTTCCCGGAGGTTTTTGTCAGTCTCCCTAATGGTCGAAAGTGGTTTCCGCCTCTTCTATGTTCCGGAGATTATTTTAAAAAAATTCAAAAGCAGCCGCGACTAAAAATAGGCTGCCATTTTAAAAATCGGTGATTTTTTAGTCGAAGCCGGTTGCGATGCTAGTTGAAGGTGGTTGCCGGAGGTTGTAGGTAGTGGATGGTAAGACCTTTTCTTCACCCAGTTTTATTCCACCAGGGAGGCCTCACCTTCCACTACGGTTTTGAATTTTTTGAAATAATCGCCAGAACATAGAAGAAGCGGAAACCACTTTCGACTTTCAGGGAGACTGACAAAAACCTCCGGGAGCCGCAGGGAAACCTTGGGTGGGGCGCAAAGTCTCCAGAGGTTTCCGTTCAGGTTTCCAAAGTGGGACAGGGCCATAACTCAGCGGGACCGGCAGCATCTCTGGAGAGAAGCAATGGGTGGCGTTTCGGGTCAAGACCCTTTTTTCAGACTGAAGAAGAGTCTCGACACGAAACGTCACCCACTGCTTCTCTCCAGAGATGCTGCCGATCCCACTGAGTTACTCCAGCATTTTGTGTCTATCTTCAAATGACGTCACGCGCTCCAGACAACTGTGCGTACGCATGAAATCGCGCGCGACCTTCGCGGGACCGTCGCAAATTAGCATGCCAAGGACACGTAAGTGGGACAGGGGCTTTACACTCCAGCGGTACACTCCTGCTCTCCAACAGACCAGTTACAGGGAATTACAGACCAGTTAGTCTAACATCGGTAGCGGGGAAACTGCTAGTTATTAAAGATGGGATAGAAGCGCTTTTGGAAAGTGGTGAAATCATTGGACAAAGTCAGCGTGGATTTATGAAAGGTAAATCATGTCTGACGAACCTTATTGAATTTTTTGAGGATGTAATTAGTAGAGTGCATAAGGGAGAAGCAGTGGATATGTTATATCTGGACATTCAGAAGGCTTTCGACAAGGTCCCACACAAGAGATTAGTATACAAACTTAAAGCACACGGTATTGGCGGTTCAGTATTGATGTGGATAGAGAACTGGCTGGCAGACAGGAAGCAAAGAGTAGGAGTGAACGGGTCCTTTTCACAATAGCAGGCAGTGACTAGTGGGGTACCGCAAGGCTCGGTGCTGGGACCCCAGCTATTTACAATATATATTAATGATTTGGACGAGGGAATTAAATGCAACATCTCGAAATTCGCGGATGACACGAAGCTGGGGGGCAGTGTTAGCTGTGAGGAGGATGCTAGGAGGCTGCAAGGCGACTTGGATAGGCTGGTGAGTGGGCAAACGCATGGCAGATGCAGTATAATGTGGATAAATGTGAGGTTATCCACTTTGGTGGCAAAAACAGGAAAGTAACCATTATTTGAATGGTGACTGATTAGGTAAAGGGGAGATGCAATGACTCCTGGGTGTTATGGTACACCAGTCATTGAAAGTAGGCATGCAGGTGCAGCTGGCTGTGAAGAAAGCGAATGGTATGTTGGCATTCATAGCAAAAGGATTTGAGTACAAGAGCAGGGAGGTTCTACTGTAGTTGTACAGGGTCTTGGTGAGGCCACACCTGGAGTATTGCGTACAGTTTTGGTCTCCTAATCTGAGGAAAGACATTCTTGCCATAGAGGGAGTACAGAGAAGGTTCACCAGACTGATTCCTGGGATGGCAGGACTTCCATATGAAGAAGGACTGGATAGACTTGGCTTGTACTCGCTGGAATTTAGAAGATTGAGGGGGGATCTCATAGAGACTTACAAAATTCTTAAGGGGTTGGACAGGCTAAATCATTTTTCACACAGAGTGGTGAGTCTCTGGAATTCTCTGCCACAGAAGGTAGTTGAGGCCAGTTCGTTGGCTATATTTAGGAGGGAGTTAGATGTGGCCCTTGTGGCTAATGGGATCAGGGGGTATGGAGAGAAGGCAGGTACAGGATTTTGAGTTGGATGATCAGCCATGATCATATTGAATGGCGGTGCAAGATCGAAGGGCCGAATGGCCTACTCCTGCACGCATTTTCTATGTTTCTATGAATCATCCCTCAACAGGTGCTGCTTGCCCTGCTGAATATTTTCAGGTCAACTTTTGATCCCAGATTTGCAACATCTGTATTTTAGATCCTTGTTAATATACACACTGTTTACGTTAGAACCAATATTTCCCTAACTGAAGAAAATTCCATAGTGGGAATCAAGGATTTCCATTCCAATAATGGTGGGACGCTTATTTAGAATCAGGAATCTGATGAAATCTCATTCAAAGTGAAGGACATACAGTGCATTCAGAAAGTATTCAGACCCCTTCACTTTTTCCACATTTTGTTACATTACAGCCTTATTCTAAAATGGATTAAATTCATTTTTTTTAACATCAATCTACACACAATACCCCATTTAAAAAAAAACAAAAACAGGTGTTTAGAAATGTTTGCAAAATAATTTAAAAGGAATAACTGAAATATCACATTTCCATAAGTATTCAGACCCTTTACTCAGTACTTTGTTGAGGCACCTTTGGCAGCGATTACAGCATCAAGTCTTCTTGGGTATCACGCTACAAGCTTGGCACACCTGTATTTGGGTAATTTCTCCGAATCTTCTCTGCAGATCCTGTCAAGCTCTGTAAGGTTGTATGGGGAGCATGGATGCACAGCTATTTTCAGGTCCCTCCAGGGATGTTCGATCGGGTTCAAGTCTGGGCTCTGGCTGGGCCACTCAAGGACATTCACAGACTTGTCACAAAGTCACTCCTGCATTGTCTTGGCTGTGTGCTTAGGGTCGTTGTCCTGTTGGAAGGTGAACCTCCGCCCCAGTCTGAGGTCTTGAACACTCTGGAGCAGGTCTTCATCAAGGATCTCTCTGTACTTTGCTCCGTTCATCTTTCTCTCGATCCTGACTGGTCCCCCAGTTCCTGCTGCTGAAAAACATCCCCACAGCATGATGCTGCCACCACCATGCTTCACCGTAGGTATGGTATTGGCCAGATGATGAGCGGTGCCTAGTTTCCTCCAGACGTGACGCTTGGCATTCAGGACAAAAAGTTCAATCTTGGTTTCATCAGACCAGAGAATCTTGTTTAGGTGCCTTTTGGCAGAACTCCAAGCAGGCTGACATGTGCCTTTTACTGAGGAGTGGCTTCCGTCTGGCCACTACCATAAAGGTCTGATTGGTGGAGTGCTGCAGATACAGTTGTCCTTCTGGAAGGTTCTCCCATCTCCACAGAGGAACTTTGGAACTCTGTCAGAGTGACCATCGGGTTCTTGGTCACCTCCCTGACCATGGCTCTTCTCCCCCGATTGCTCAGTTTGGCCGGGCAGCCAGCTCTATGAAGAGTCCTGGTGGTTCCAAAGTTCTTCCATTTAAGAATGACGGAGGCCACTGTGCTCATTGGGATCTGCAATGCAGCAGAAATTGTTTTATACCCTTCCCCAGATCTGTGTCTCGACACAATCCTGTCTCGGATGTCTACGGACAATTGCTTCATCTTCATGGCTTGGTTTTTGCTCTGACATGCACTGTCAACTGTGCAACCTTATTTAGACAGGTGTGTGCCTTTCCAAATCATGTCCAATCAATTTAATTTACCATTGGTGGACCAATCAAGTTCTAGAAACATCTCAAGGATAATCAATGGAAACAGGATGAACCTAAACTCAATTTTGAGTGTCATAGTAAAGGGTCTGAATACTTACGTAAATGTGATATTTCAGTTATTTATTTTTAATTACTTTGCAAAAATTTCTAAACGCCTGTTTTTGCATCTTCATTCTGGGGTATTGTGTGTAGATTGATGATTTAAAATTTTTTTTTTAATCCATATTAAATTAAGGCTGTAATGTAACAAAATGTGGAAAAAGTGAAGGGGGTTGAATACTTTCTGAATGCACTGTCGGTCTAACATTGTGGAAGATGGTGCCAAACATGCCAAGAGGAAAATGGATGCTCTCAATAGACAATAGGTGCAGGAGTAGGCCATTTGGCCCTTCGAGCCAGCACCGTCATTCAATGTGATCATGGCTGATCATCCCCAATCAGTACCCCGTTCCTGCTTTCTCCCCACATACCCTGACGCCGCTATCTTTAAGAGCCCTATCTAGCTCTCTCTTGAAAGTATCCACAGAACCAGCCCCCACCACCCTCTGAGGCAGAGAATTCCACACTCACAACTCTATGTGAGAAAAAGTGTTTCCTCGTCTCCGTTTCATTGATAACGTTGTGATCATTTATTGACTATAATTAATTGTGAGCTCTGGTAATTTTGGGTGAGCTCACCCCAGGTCACATCACTGAGGATGCGTCCCAGCTCATCTAGAAGATGTATATTTTTCACATTGAAGTCTGGCTCAGCCAGTGGCACCTAGGAATAGACTGGGTGACAACCAAGAATAGTTTGGTGACTACTGGAGAGACAGTTGACGGCACGGAAAGACGGCACTCAGGAAAGGCTGGGTTAGCACCCCAGTCTGTGTCTTTCGTGAGAAAGACACCCAACAAAGCTTCGGAAAGGCCTGATGAACCATCGTGGCCTAAACATCCATCAGGCCAGAATGAAATGCTCGGAGAAGGAGAAAGAGGTGCAGCGTACGCACAGGCCTTGAACCTGGTGAGACGCAGGAGGAGCCCGGCCGGGAGTCACCCCACAGAGCCCAGTCCCTCCATGCACCAGAGTCTCCCAACCCCTGCAGAGTAGTTATTAAGATGGCTGATCCGTGGGCGGTTGCTGCTGGGACGCAAGTCGGGGCCTGATCAACCCTGGCTGGGTCGCCTGTGCGAGGGTGTCTGATGTTGTGAGACCCGAAACACCCGATGACCCCAGGTCACATCACTGAGGATGCGTCCCAGCTCATCTAGAAGATGTATATTTTTCACATTGACTATAATTAATTGTGAGCTCTGGTAATTTTTCCTCTTTTGTCTATGTTTACCACCCCTTCTCAAATCTGATTCTACGAGGGCACAATAAATGGACACAATCTTTGCAGTATAAGATAGATCAGCCATGAGTGAATGGTGGGGTTTGACCCGATGGGCCAAATGGCCTGCAGAACCTGCAGCAGGCCTTTGGGTTTTTGAATGACTCAGGTGGTGGTGGAATCCAATCGGACAGTAGCCTTCAGAGACGATTGGATAAACGCACAAAAGCAATCTAAGTATATGAGGAAAAAAGCAGGGAATTAACTGGAATACTATTCGGCAGAGTTGGTGGCCACTCATTGATCCAAGTGGCCTCTTTGTGTTGCCATTGGCAATCCCATGAGCTAGTGATGGAACATTTGATTTAAGTCCTTCACGAGGAAGATAACGCAGAAGATCATAAGGTCATAAGGAATAGGAGTAGAATTAGGCCATTTGGCCCATCAAGTCTACTCTGCCATTCAATCATGGCTGATCTGACTCTCTCTCCTAACCCAATTCTCCTGCCTTCTCCCCATAACCTCTGCCTTAAAAAATATCCACCGATGTGGCCTCCACAGCCTTCTGTGGCAAAGAATTCCACAGATTCGCTACCTTCTGCCTAAAGAAATTTCCCCTCATCTCCTTCCTAAAAGAACGTCCTTTAATTCTGAGTCTATGACCTCTCGTCCTAGACTCTCGTTCACTGGTGGAAATACCCACTCCACATCCACTCTATCCAAGCCTTTCACTATTCTGTATGCTTCAATGAAGTCCCTCTGAAACTCCTGCGAGTACAGGCCCAGTGCCGACAAACGCTCATCATATGTTAACCCACTCATTCCTGGGATCATTCTCGTAAACCACCTCTGGACCCTCTTCAGAGCCAGCACATCCTTCCTCAGATATGGTGCCCGAAATTGCTCCCAATATACCAAATGCATCTTATAGAGCCTCAACATTACATTCCTGTTTGTGTATACAAGCCCTCTTGAAATAAATGCTAGTTGATAATGTATTGCTGAATCTGAAACTCACTGGTATGTTGCTCGAGTCTTCGAAGCAGAGGCTCGATAAATTTGAAGTATGGACAAGAATGGAAGTTGACTGCTGTCAAGGAGAATGAAACGCTGATGGCTGTTTGATTGATCACCAGCTAATATTTACCATTTGTATTTCTATTCCACTGTCTGAATCTCTCACATATAATTGTCATTTGGCAGCAACAAATATCTAGAATTCATTGGAGCCCAGCACGACAGTAAACAAGTGCCATCCCTGGCCTGTAATCATTGCTGCTCCTGTTAGTTTATTTCAAGGCAATATGTTCATGTTCAAAGGAGCAGAATTGGGCCATCCAGCCCATCAGGTCTAAGCCGCCATTCAATCGTGGCTGATCTATCTCTCCCTCTCAACCCTCTTCTCCTGCCTTCTCCCCATAACCCCTGACGCCCGTACTAATCAAGAACCTGTCAATCTCTGCCTCAACAATACCCAATGACTTGGCTTCCATAATGAATTCCACAGATTCACCGCCCTCTGACTAAATAAATTCCTCCTCGTCTCCTTTTTAAAGGTACGTCCTTTTATTCTGAGACTATGGCCCCTGGTCCTTGACTCTCCCACTAGCGGAAGCACTCTCTCCACATTCACATGTATTTCCTTGCAAAATTTCTCAAAATTCTCAAAAAAAATGTAATACATTTGTATCAGGACTAATTTAGGAATCAGTTTTTCTTTTACCATTCTTCCCTCTGCAAATTATGTTGGGCAACATGAAGTTTCTTTCTCATATTCATAATTAAATGACCAGGACAAGCTCTGTAGCAAACACAAAATAAATGATCCTTCAGTGCTGGGAAAATCAATACAGCACAAACCAAGAAATCACATTGAAAATACTGACAGAAATTCCAGCGTGTCGAAGGCTGGGTTGTTATTGTTGAAGTTTATATGGACAGCGGAAGTTGAGAACTGGCTCAGCGATTGAGCCAGATGAGGGCATATGCCATCGTCAACATGCCAGAGATGGGGCTCGTCAGCCTGGGAAGGCAGTCCATCTAGGAGAGGGAAAACTCTGATCTAAAACTTCCACTGCCTTGTGGCTATATCCAGTCATGGAAAGGGCTCTAGGAGTGAACCTCAAGAAAAATCCGGAGTCGGAGTCCCTAAAGTTCGTCGTTGTCTACAACCTCGCTCTGGCAGCTCCTGCGACTGCGCTGGTGCCAAACCACGGGCATAATTTGTACGTCATTTACGCGCCATCCTAAAAATTGGTTGGCACTTCGTGAAGTGCGCATGGGTGCGCCCCAGTGCTCAAAATATTGCACTGCTCAAAATCCTCGCGCGCCACCCGCGTGACGTATCCCTTGCGTACGCTGATGGTGGAAGCTGACGTACTGATGGCATACGTGTAGCGAGTGGTGACGCATGGTTACACACTGTGGCGCACGAACATTGCCTATGCTAATTTATTATGCGTCACCGTGCATCAACGTCCGTAACCATGCGCCGCCCGTACGCCGTCGGCACGCTATTTACGTGTCATTTGAGCGCCGCGTCACGTGACCCTCCGGGTAGAATGCGCGCGTAGTTTTGAAAATTTTTCACAATAGTTTCTTTGATTTTCACTGGGAAAGTCCTTGCCACGGAGATCGGACTAAGTACGAACAACATCCCAAATGGCTCCCAAATGAAGGAGGGCCCTCAGGGGCACTTGGCGTGCGACTGTCGTACTGTTAGACGATTTTTGCATGACAGTCGCACGTCTGTCACTACCGGCCTGTTGAATAAATGACGTACAAATGACGCCCAAGTGGGACAGGCCCTTAACGGCCCTGCTGTTCCTTTGGATCGATCAGCGACATGGAGAGGGGGGACGTGGTGCATGGGCACAGCTTGCCTTCCACATGACATTGCCCAGGCTTGCATCCAAGGATGCATTACCCATGGTCAGCCATGACCGAGGATGGCCTACAGGGTAGTGTCAGAGAAATCAATCAAGGACTCGGACTTATGCAGAGTGAGACATTATTAATCGATATCACGGAGGAAATGCCCCGAGAGACAGCTCCTTACAGGTGGCACGAGTTTATGTATATAATTCCGAAACTTCACTAAGGTCCCCACATAGTTGAGGAAGATAATGATAAGAAATAACAACATCACTCACAAAGAAACAGACGTCATTGGAGAGTGGGATTGAACCAGAGCACCCAAATTAGCAGTTAACAAATAAATCATTTGCGTATGAAGGCTCTCCTGAGAACAATGTGGCCTCTCTAGTCTTGCAATAGCAGGACTATAAATAGCAGGACTCTCGCAACCCCTCCTTTTTGATCATACCTGATCAAACTATTCCCTGGGTATTACAATGGCAGATTGCACTTGGAATCTCTGTGTCAACCTCTGAAATGTTTACGACCGGCAGCACTTTGCCTGTTTTAGTAAAAGGTGGGGGGTTGTACCATCCTTCAAAGCAATGGCAGCGACACCAATCCTGGTGTGAGAGAGAGAGGAAAGAGAGGGGCAGAGCGAGAGGGGCAGAGAGAGAGGGGAGGGAGAGAGAGAGACGGGGAGAGAGAGACGGGTAGAGAGGGGCGGGAGGGTGGAGGGGATAGTGGGAGAGAGAGAGAGAGAAGAGAGACAGGGAGAGAGACAGAGGGGATGAGATATATAGGGAGAGCGAGGGGGAGAGAGAGTGACGGGGAGAGAGAGGGGGGAGAGAGAATGGGAGAGAGGGGCAGAGAGAGGGGTAGAGAGAGTGGGAGAGAGAGGCGCGAGTGAGGGGGAGAGAGGGGAGAAAGAGAGGAGAGAGGGAGAGGGGTAGAACGAGTGAAGGGAGGGAGAGTGAATGGGAGAGAGAGTGTGTGGAGAGAGAGGGAGAGAGAGGGGATAGAAGGGGTGAGAGAGGGGGTAGAGTGGGAGAGGGGGAGGAGAGAGGGGGAGAGAGAGGGAGAGAACGAGTGAGGGGAGAGAGAGTGAATGGGAGAGAGAGTGAGTGGAGACAGTGGGAGGGTGAGAGAGAGGTGAGGAGAGAGAAGTAGAGGGTGAGAGCAAGAGGGAGGGGAGAGAGAGGGGGAGTGAGAGGGGCGGAGAGGGAGAGAGAGAGTGGGAGAGAGAGGGGGAGCATGAGGAGGGAGGAGGGGGCAGAGCGGGGGAGGGAGAGGGGAGCGAGAGGGAGAGCGAGAGTGGCAGAGAGGGGGACAGGGTGGAGAGAGCAGAGAGAGGGAGTGGGGGAGAGGGGGGAGAGAGTGGGAGCGAGAGGGGGATATAGGGGGGAGAGAGAGGGGGCAGGGCTGTCGCTTATCTTTATTTCCCTGTTGCCAACCGGGCAACTGAATCCTTGTAAAGTCCCGTCATTGGTTATCTGGGCCATGTGTTGGCCGCTTTTTCCTGTTTTATTGTAGAAATCTAGCATCGCCTCCCATTCGCTTTGGTTCAAGTGGGGGTGGGGTGGGGGGGGGGGGGGCCCATAAGGGTACTCCTTCTTAACTATGATGGGGAATTTGGGTGCATACCCAGCAGGGCATTACTGCATTCAGCAAACTTAGAAGCCAACGCTAAATAGGAGTTGTGGGCTTTCCTATCCCATAGCCCATGCTCCGATTTGGGAGCCTCCGATGGTGATGGTTAGCACACATCCTATCACACATAACATTGAGCATACTGATTCTAACCATATAACCATATAACAATTACAGCAGAGAAGCAGGCCTTCTCGGCCCTTCCAGTCCGTGCCGACCATTTATTTTCCCCTACTCCCATCAACCTGCACTCAGACCATACCCTTCCCATTCCCTTCCCGTCCATATACCTATCCACTTTACTTTTAAATGTTAAAATCGATCCTGCCTCCACCACTTCTGCTGGAAGATCATTCCACACAGCCACCACTCTCTGAGTAAAGAAGTTCCCCCTCATGTTACCCCTAAACTTCTGTCCCTTAATTCTCATGTCATGCCCTCTTGTTTGAATCTTCCCTACCCTCAATGGGAAAAGCTTATCCGCGTCAACTCTGTCTATCCCTTTCATCATTTTAAAGACCTCATTCTTGCATTCTTCTTATTCCTTGATCTTGGGCAAGGTCCCTTTTTCTGCTTGAAGCATCGGGCCCTGTGGATCGAATCGGGTCTTCCCTTCACTTTAACTGCTGTCCTAGTGGTTAGTATAATCTCAAGTCTTAGAATAAAGGGGAGGCCATTTAAGACTGAGGTGAGAAAAAAACGTTTTCACCCAGAGATTTGTGAATTTGTGGAATTCCCTGCCACATGGACTAACTCTACTACAGTTACTGTGCCACAACACCGCCCACAATATTTAATATAAAAAAGAACATGTGATTCTGTTTGTAGTTTGTTGGTTGTTTGTTTGTTTGTTTTTTGCACAAAGTCCGCAGGCACTGCCACTTTTCATTTCACTGCACATCCCGTATGTGTATGTGACGAATAAACTTGACTTGATTTGATACAGAGGGCAGTGGAGGCCAAATCACTGGTTGGATTTAAGAGAGAGTTAGATGGAGCTCAAGGGGCCAGTGGAATCAAGGGACATGGGGAGAAGGCAGGCACGAGTTATTGATTGGGGACGATCAGCCATGATCACAATGAATGGCGGTGCTAGCTCGAAGGGCCGAATGGCCTCCTCCTGCACCTATTTTCTATGTTTCTATGTTTCTATGTGATCCGGTCCACCTACTGTAGGAGAGAGAGAACATAATCTCCAGGCGCAAAAGGGTGCGTATTACCTGGACTTGGTTTGCGTGCTGCTTCGTACACCTATTGATGTCTCTCTCCCAATGCCTTGCCCGGTGCTGGTGCACGTTGTGCAATAGGTCGTCCCATTTGTAGCATTTACATCAACTCAACTTTACATCAAGTTACATATATTAGCATGTAACAACTATAACCAGTTACCTTTAAATTTTATCTCCCTGTAATTATGTGGGTGGGATTTATTACGTAGTCAGAGACGTGTTTGAGGCTGGATTCTCGCGCAAACGTGCTAGCAGTTTTTAGTTTTAGTTAGAGGAAGCATGGGAGAGAAGGCACAGCTTTCGACCATGCACCAGTTTGACTACGCGTACGATCAAAATGTACTTAAACAAGAAGAAGTTTGGATGAATATCTGAAGCCCCTGTCCCACTTCCCCGAGTTACTCACAAATTCCCCCAAGTTTTCCACTTGATTCAAACTCGGGGAATGTCCGTAGACGTCCGTAGATATTTCGTAGCAGCCCGTAATGCCAGCCGTAGGCTCTCCGGGCATCAGGTAAGTTGGGACATTTTTCCAGCATGTTGGAAAATATCCACGAGTTAAAAAAAATAACCCCGAGTACCTACGGCTGGCTATTATCGATATTTCTCAGCGTTTGAATCAAGGGGAAAAACTCGGGAGAATTCGTGGTAACTCAGGAAAGCGGGACAGGGGCTTTACTGTTTTTACTACAACAATAAAGGAACTATTAATTAAGAGACCGTGTTTTGAAGACTTAACTTTGGACGGCATTGAATGTCTCGTGGAGAGCTCGCATGCGTATCGAAAATATCTTCTTACCAATGTCTTCAAATCACAGTGGCTAGAGGAAAGATTCCTTGAACGATATAATAATCTGCCATTACACCAATAACACTTCGAAAGGGGTTAGCCCCGTGGCTCGACAAACCTGTTTCTCATATCATTTAACGCTACAGGCAGTGCCTTTGGGCCACTTTAAGCCTGTTTCTTCACAATTGTTTTTGCAGTAGTTGTTTTAATATTCCGTGTTGTCTTTCTTCGTGCCCTGATGACTGGGACTGGTAAGCAATATGCAGCCTCCTTCCGAATCCGTGCACCTCACTTAAATGCCTGGGCTATTTTTCCTGTATCGTTATCGATTCCCTTTGGAAGGCTGGGCCGGGGGATTATATCCCTCATCGGGCACATTATCATTGTCCCAGCATCTTTTCTGGTTCTGGCAAAGGCCTCTACCCATCGGGAAAATCGATCCACCAGCACCAGTAAGTATTTATAGACCCCGCTTCTGGGCAGGTGGGCAAAATCAGTTTGTATTTGTGCAAAGGGACCTTCTAACGCAGGTAAACAGTCAAATTTGGCCGGCGTTGTTCCTTTGTTAAATTTGGGGCATGTCACCCAATTTCCCAACTATGTGTTTTGCTATTGTCGTTATACCTGGTGCATGCCATAGTTGGTTGATAGCATGTACTATCCCTCCTTATCCTACGTGTCGGTTCCTGTGCGCCAGTCGCATGGAGGAAATGTTTAGGGCAAACTGGGAGTCCATCCGAATGCTGCCCGATGGAGGTCTCTGATAAGAGGCAGCCCTGTATGTGCCATTGGGCTTTCTCATCAGTGGTAGCATGTTGCTGAATTTCATAAGGGTCTGCCGGATCGGAGGGGGGGGGGCATAACAACAGTTGAGGGGTTTCGTGGAAGGATAGGTTGCTGGCAGTTTGCCACCTGCTTGGCAGCAGCGTCAGCGGCGGCATTAGAGACTGGATCTGTGCCGGATGTTTGGGCCTCACACAGGACTACCGCTCCCTGGGAGGGAGAAGAATGGCTTGTAAAAGGTTGGTGATAAGATGGGCATGCTGCATGGGTTGCCCGGATGAAGTGCTGCCAGAGGGTGCCGAAGTCATGGACGACAACAAAGGCACATCTGGAATCGGTGTAAATATTTGCACACTTATCTTTGGACAGGATACAAGCTCAGGGCATAGAGTTCAACAGCTTGGGCGGATGTTCCAGTGGGCAGAGCATAGGCTTCCACAGTGTCATTTGATGTGACAATGGTTTAGCCCGCATGGGTTGCCATATCAGCGGGTGTTGTGGCTAAGCCATCTGTAAATAAGAGCTTCTTCTTATCGAGTCCACACACAAGATTAGAAGTTGTTCAAGTCAGAGCTGAACACATTTCTTGGCATCTGCATGCAATGGTGTCTGTCTTGCACTTCTTGTACTTCTTGTGGGCGGTGGTGGAAAGATCAGTGGAAACAGGACCGCGACATGAACGTTCTTTCCTTGACCCCTGCAAATAAGACGAGGTCTGCGTTTTCAAGCGGGTTGAGACTCAGATCTGGCCGTTGTGTTGTTGTCTGATCGACCAGCGCGATGCAGCTGTGCGGGGGTGGCATCTGCATTGGTCACTGGCAGTAGTGTGGCTGGATTGAGGGCCAGGGTCCGCTTGACAGTCAAGTTTGCTTTTGATAGCAGCATGACTTTGTACCCCATACGTCGAGCAGCTGTAAAGTGCATAGATTCATATAGAAACCAGCCCTTTGGCAAAGCTTGCCCATGCCAATCAAGCTGCCACCAGTCTCACTTGTCTCTGTTTGGCCCATATCCCTCTAAACCTTTCCTGTCCATCCACCTGTCCAAATGTATGTTAAATATTGTTACTCCATTGCATTTACCCACCACCATCTGTGTGAAGAAGCTGCCCTTCGGATTCCTTTTAGCTTTTTCCCATCTCACTTTGAAACTTTGTTCACTAGTCCTTTATTCTCCTACTCTGGGCAACAGACTTTGTGCATCAATTCTATCCATTCATCTCATGATCTTATATACACCTCTATAAGGTCATCCCTCATTCTGCTGGGCTCCAAGGAATTAAGTCTCAGCCTGCTCAATCTCTTCCTTCAAGTCTAATTTTATACCAAAAGCATGTCAGCTTCTTAACTTGGCCTTAAAGCCCCATTGGCCAGTCGGTGCCGCTGGGTCAGAGCTGCAGGGGTCGACACGGCCAGGTGATGTGTCGATGTTCGCCACCGCTGCTCTACAACTCCGCGCCACTGCAAGCCACGTCCATCTTATCAACAAGTGGGCTTCTTTAGCCAGAAGATGGTGAATCTATGGTCTTTAGCCAAACGTTAGTGGTGAGTCTGTGGTCTTTAACCAGAAATAGACACAAAAAGCTGGAGTAACTCAGCGGGACAGGCAGCATCTCTGGAGAGAAGGAATGGGTGACGTTTTGGGTCGTGACCCTTCTTCAGACTGGTTAGGGATAAGAGAAACGAGAGATATACACAGTGATGTGGAGAGATAAACAAAACAATGAACATGCAAAAAAGTAAAGGGCCTGTCCCACTTAGGCGATTTTTTAGGCGACTGTCATAGTCGTAGCAGGTCGCCAAACAGCCAGTGATGGTTTAAGCTACAACAACCTACCAACTAGTCGACGTCAAGCTATGGCAACAGGCGACCCATTAGGACGTCCATCTACGACCACGCAGCAGACAACCTACGACTGCGCCTTCGACAACCTACGTCGATCCGCGATAAACTATGACAAGCTGTGACCCTGTTGGCAACAAGTGAAGGCAACTGAAGACAATTCAGTTAGCGGTTGACGTAGGTAGTCGCCAATGGAATTCACGGTCAGCACCAGCGATAGCTTACGTCACGTGGCGACTACAAACGTCATCCTGGCGACCTACGTCACGGGAATACAAGCTACGATCTATGGGGTCAAAACAAATGTCACCGCTCATTTTTCAACACGTTGAAAAATTGGCGGCAACCAGAATGACGTTACGACTTGTTGCGAAACTGAAGAAACTACTCACAACCTTGCAGGCGACATCCCGGCAACCACCGGCGACCATGTGGCGAGCCTGTGTTAGCCGTTTGTTAGCGTTTTGCCATTGTTAGCGCTTTGTAGGGTGAAAATGAGAAGCTAGTGTGACTTGGGTGGGGGAAGGACAGAGAGAGAGGGGATGCCAGGGCTACCTGAAGTGAGAGAAGTCAATATTCATGCAACTGGGCTGTAAACTGCCCATGCGAAATATGAGAGAGGATGGTGAATCTGTGATCCTTAGTCAGACAGTGGTGGTGAGCATGTGGGCTTTCGCCAGACAGTGGTGAGTCTGTGGTCTTTATCTAGACAGTGGTGAGTCTGTGGTCTTTATCCAGACAGTGGTGAGTCTGTGGTCTTTTTGCCAGAGGATGGTGAGCCTGTGGTCCTTAGCCAGAGGATGGTGCGCCTGTGGTCTTTTCGCCAGAGGATGGTGAGTCTGTGGTCCTTAGCCAGAGGATGGCGAGTCTGTGGCTTTTAGCCAGATAGTGGTGAGCCTCTGGACTTTAGCCAGAGGATGTTGAATCTGTGGAATTCATTGCCACTGATTGCTGTACTCCAGCCTTCCGCGGGCCACGATCGTAGATTGTGCCCACCCTCGCCTCTCCCATCGTGTGCAAGCAGGCCAGAACCATCAGCTCGGAGGGTGAGAGGTTTCTACATAGGGACATGGATTGCAGGGCATGTAGTGATATGGATCGCAAGCAAGCAGAGGAGAATAGCTTAACTTGGCATCACATATCTCACGGACATTATGGCTGAAGGACCTGCTGTTACTGTTCAATGTTCCCTGCCCTTGGGAGAACTGTGCCCTCAGTTTACTGATATAAACATTCACTGAAGGCCTCCATTTTAGTTTAGTATAAGAATAAGGAGTAAGCCATTTAGAACGGAGACGAGGAAACACTTTTTCTCACAGAGAGTGGTGAGGCAGTGGAATTCTCTTTCAGAGGGCGGTGGAGGCAGGTTCTCTGGATGCTTTCAAGAGAGAGCTAGATAGGCCTCTTAAAAATAGCGGAGCCAGGGGATATGGGGAGATGGCAGGAACGGGGTACTGATTGGGGATGATCAGCCATGATCACATTGAATGGCGGTGCTGGCTCAAAGGGCCGAATGGCCTACTCCTGCACCTATTGTCTATTGTCTTTTAATTTAATTTAGTGTAGAGATACAGCGTGGAAACAGGCTCTTTGGCCCCACTGAGTCCGCACCGATCAGCGATCCCCGCACATTAACACTATCCCTCACACACTAGGGACAATTAACACATACACCAAGCCAAATAACCTACAAGCCTATACGCCTTTGGAGTGTGGAGAGGAAACCTAAGATCTCGGAGAAAACCCACGTGGTCACGGGGAGAATGTACATACCACGTACAGACAGCACTCGCAGTCGGGATCGAACCCACGTCTCCGGCGCTGCAAGCGCTGCAAGGCAGCAACTCTACCGCTGCGCCACCGTTTACTCTTGGCTTGTTTGGCATCATCTTCCACCATGGTATTGGATCTATGTCCGTCACTTTGAATGAGATTCCATCAAGATTTTGTGTCTCTCTTTGCTGGAGTTACCCAGCGGGTCAGGCAGCACATGTGGAGAAAAAGGATGGGTGACGTTTCGGGTCGGGACCCTTCTTCAGAACGAAAGTAGAGGGGGAGGAACTGGAGGCAGGGAGAGGCCGGAACAAAGCAGGGCCTGCATCAGAGGCCAGTTCAGGAATCATTTTAGTTGATTGTCATGTGAAGAGCTTTTGTTGCGTGCTAACCAGTCACCGGAAGGACAATACATGATTAGAATCGATCCATTTACAATGTACAGATACATGATAAGGGAATAACGTTTAATGCAAGGTAAAGCCAGCAGAGTCCAATCAAGGATAGTCCCAGGGTCATCAAAGAGGTGGATAATAGTTCAGCACTGCTCTCTGGTTGTGGTCGGATGATTCAATTGCCTGATAACAGCTGGGAAGAAACTATCCCTGAACCTGGTGGTGTGTGTTTTCACACTTCCATCTGATGTGGTTTGGTATCAGATATTATTTTGCCATTTAGCGTCCAGTGACTATAAGGAATCTGTACATGGTGTCACATATCTAAACCATCGACAAATTGTTGGATGCATACACAACGTTTTTCTTTAAAGACTTGAGTCAGAAAGGCGGTCGGTGTTTCTAGGCGATTAGATTTAGTACATGAGAGAGGCAGGCGGATTATAATGCTATTAAGGCACGAGATGTCTAGTGCTCTGTGACTGGAATAATTGAAACCATTTATGATTTAGCTCAGGTTTTAATCAGAAACCAAGTTCTAATACTCACCGTGGATGCCAAACAATCCAAATGAGATTCAAATGAATAAAAACATTCATTCAGTTCCTCAATCCAGTTGACATTTATTCAGGAGGAATATTTACTCATTCCCCCAGTTATGTTGATGAAGTTGGAGAATATTTAGAAAACCACTTGAATTTTCATTTGTATTCTCTTTGTACCAGTTCACAGAGAAAATATAAAGACAACTGCGGTGCTTTAAAGCTTATTAACCCTGCCTTGCCACCAACATGGTTTGCATGAAAATAAAGTCTTATGTTCATGTGCTGCAAATGCATTGAATTGACTAGTTTCTCCAGAGATGATGCCGGACCCCGTTGAGTTACTCCAGCATTTTTTCTCTACCTTTGGTGTAAAGCAGCATCTGCAGTTCCTTCCGACACATTTTGTCTGCTCCAATGGAAGGGAGGTTGGTTTGCGTGATGGGTCACGTCTACGACTTTCAGCAATTTTCTAGCGGTCTTGGGTGGAGCTGTTCCCAAACCGTGCCGTGATGAACCCCGATAAAATGCTTTCTATGGCGCATCTGTAGAAGTTGAGGAGAGTTGTCGGGGACATGCCGATTTTCCAAAACAGACTGTTACCCCTGAGACCTCATTGGGGCTCATTGGGGCTCTGCTCTTTCTGAAGAATGTTTTACTGATATCACCTCATCATTATTTGCACCATAGAAAGCATTTTATCAGGATGAATCACAGCTTGGTTTGGGAACAGCTCCATCCAAGTCCACAAGAAATTGTGGCGAATTGTGGATGCAGCCCAGACCATCGCACAGACTAATCACCCTTCCATTGGCTCCATTTATACCTCACGCTACCTCGGCATGGCCAGCAGCATAATCAAGGATGAGTCCCACCCTGGCCGCTCCCTCTTCTCCCCTCTCCCATCAGGCAAAAGGTACAGAAGTGTGAAGACACGCACCTCCAGATTCAGGGACAGTTTCTTCCCAGTTGTTAACAGGCAACTGAATTAAGGGCCTGCCCCACCAGCATGCAACTCTATGCGATTAGTGCGACCTAACACGGTCGCTTGAGCCGTCCGGCGGCGCGGGGCCGGTCCCACTTCAATCGCCGGAATTGTGCGGAGTTCGTCCCGAGTTTGTCCCGACACCGCGCGGGGCTCCGAAAAACTATGTCCAAAAATTCCGCGCGGCAACGGCTTGTCGGCTCGCAGTCGCCTCGGCGTTTACACACCGCCCCGACATCCTGCCTCCATGAACCTATCTGTAGGTGCCTCTGTGACCCTCTATGTGTGTGGCTCTGTGGCCCTCTGTGTGTGTGCCTCGGTGCCCCTCTCTGTGTGCCCCTCTCTGTCCTGGCGAACTTACCTTAGACTTCGCTCCTAGTTCGCCTCACTTTGCGCCGAGTTGAGCCACTCACCCGACCTCCGCGCGGCCCCTGCTGCTGGTTTGGTCACACTTGCTGCATGCAGGCGCATGCTGGTGGGAACGGCCCTGTACCCGACCTCCGCGCGGCCCCCACTTCTAGTTTGATCGCGTTCATCGCATAGAGTTGCATGCTGGTGGGACAGGCCCTTTATCCTACTACAACAAGAGAGCAGTCCTGTACTACTATCTACCTCTAGTGACCCACGGACTTTCCTTGTTCAGACTTTGCTGGCTTTACCTAGCACTAAATGTTATTCCCTTATTATGGTGTGGCAGCGCCTATCAGCAGCAGCTCGACTACAGTCCGTATGTCTTTTTTTTCATTTTTGTCTTGTTAAATGTATGTCTTGACTCTAGTTTTTATTAGTTTTCTTTAGCTGTGTATGTGTGGGGGGTGGGGGAAACCGTTAATCTCTGCCCTGTACGGGGACCCGACTTTTTCCCTGTCGGGTCCCCGGTGTCGTTGGGCCTAACATCATGAAGCCGGCGGCAGCCTCTGGCCGGGACCAACCTGAGGGCTCCAGTCGCGGAGCCTGCGGACCTGACATCGCGGAGCTGGCCGTCTTCTTGAGCGGGAAGAGCTGTGGTGGCGCGCGTAGCTGCGACCTGACTTCGGAGCTTCCGAGTCCCGGTGGACAGGAACATTGGGAGCTCGCAGGTCCCTGGTGGGAGACCGCTTATTGGAGGTCCCGCAATGGCAACTTAAAGGACTCGGAGCGGGGCCTAACATCGCCCGGCGCGGCTGGAACCGCCGCGGGACTTACCATCGCCCGCCGGGGGCTTTGACCGGGAGCCCCAGTTCGCCTCGACGCTGCAGTGGACTGCTGGACCGTGGGAGAAGATCAAAGGGAAGAGATAAGACTTTTGCCTTCCATCACAGGGAGGACGTGTTGGAGACTCACTGTGATGGATGTTTGTGTAAACTGTATTAAGTGTGGCTCCTGGGATTTTTTGTATTGTAAGACTGTAGAAAATGCAATTTTATTCAAACCAAGCTGTTTGAATGAGAATAAAAGGCATTCCATTCTATTCTATGTTTTTCACACTGTAAATCAACCGATTGTAATCATGTATTGTCTTTCCACTGACTGGATAGCATGCAACAAAAGCTTTTCATTGTACCTTGGTGCAAGTGACAATAAATTAAACTGTAAATTTAACCTCTCATCCTTCTGAGGACGTGTAGGTCCAGTCTGCTTTATCTCTCCTGATAGGACAAATCTCCCCCAGGACTGAACCTGGTTAATCTTTTTTGAACTTTCTCAATTCCAAAAATACCCCATGCTTTGATCAGGGGACAAGATCTGTACAGAATAGGCACCAGCCTCCTCCAACGTGGCAGTAAGGTAACTTTAAGGGCCTGTCCCACCAGCATGCAACTCTGTGCGATGAGCGCGACCTTAAGTGGTCGCTTGAGCCGTCCGGCGTCGCGGGGCTGGTCCCACTTCGATCGCCGGAGCCGTGCGGAATTGTGCGGAGTTCGTCCCGACATCGCGCAGGGCTCCGAAAAACTGACTATGTTCAAAAATTCTGCGCGGCAACGGCTTGTCGGCTCGCAGTCGCCTCGACGCATTACACACCACCTCGACATCGTGCCTCCGTAAACCTATCTGTAGGTGCCTCCGTGACCCTCTATGTGTGTGGCTCCGTGACCATCTGTGTGTGTGTGCCTCTGTGCCCCTCTCTGTGTGCCCCTCTCTGTCCTGGCGAACTTATCTTAGACTTTGCTCCAAGTTCGCCTCACTTTGCGCCACGTTGCGCCACTCGCCCGAACTCCGCGCGGCCCTCGCTGCTGGTTTGGTCACGCTTGCCACATGCAGGCGCATGCTGGTGGGAACGGCCCTGTACAGGGATCACCCGACCTCCGCGCAGCCCCCGCTTCTAGTTTGATCGCGTTCATCGCATAGAGTTGCATGCTTGTAGGACAGGCCCTTTACTCTTGCACTCAAGTCACATAAAAAGGCAAACCTTTTGCCATTTGCCATTCTAATTGCTAGCAATTGCATTTGCATGTAATCGCTTGGGTGTAAATCTTCAATGATATGGTTCCTCGAGGACATCCAGGTCTCCGTCAACATCTATCACCATTTAAAAAAATAGTCTGTGTTATTACTTACTGAATGACCAAGTGAATTACTTTGTATTTTACCATGTCCCATTCCATCAGCAATAATCTTGCACATTCATCTAGACTATCCATATACCCCGAAGCTTCCGCTGCCCTCGACACCCCACGTTGAGAAGGGAAGAAGGATCTCGAGCTGAAACTTCACCTATTCCCTTTCTCCAGAGATACTGCCTGCCCCGCTGAGTTACTCCAGCATTTTGTACCTAACCCACTTTAACACTCAGCTTTGTACCATAAGCTAACTTGGATATATTAGAATTGCCCCCCCCCCCCCCCCCCCCGCCACCCCACCACTCATCTAATAGAGATCATGAAAAGCTTGGTCCTCAGTAAATATCACCATGGCAACCCACGAGTCAACCCCCACCTCCCTCAAAACTACCCATGCATCACATTCCCTTTTTTTTATTGTCTTTTAACCAGTCCTCAATCTTTGCCAGGCCATTACTACTAATCCCTGTTATCCTGACTTCACTTTAGACTTTAGAATTTAGAGATACAGTGTGGAAACAGGCCCTTCAGCCCACTGATTCCGTGCCGACCATCGTTCACCCCGTTCACAAGCACTATACTAAACATTTGGAACAATTTCCAATTTGTACGTCTTTGGAGCATGGGAGGAAACTGTGGAACCCGGTGAAAGCCCCTGTGGTCACAGGGAGAATGTATAAACTCTGTACAGACCACCCGTAGTCAAACGAGACCAATGACACCCCCGGTATTTCTCCATCTTTGCTGTGGGAAACTTTTAAAGCCTATGTCAGAGGCTGTATTATCACATGCCAAGCTTTTATAAACAAGAAAAATAAGACTGAACAATTGGAATTAGAATAACAGATAAAACAGTTAGACCTAGAAAATGCGGCTGACCCAACCATTGCAAAACATAATAAGATTGCTAGACTAAAATTTAAATTAAACCAGATTCTCTCAGCAAAAACTATTAGGGTATTTCAATATACTAAACAAAAAAAAAATTGAATTTGTTGATAAACCACACAAGCTACTAGCACGCCAACTTCGCAAATTAGAGAATGACCGCACTACACACACAATTAGGTCAGGAAAAGGAGATTTGCTTACACTGCCCAAAGATATCAATGAAAGATTTTTACAATTCTACCGAACATTATATTCATCAAAAACAACAGTCGATTCTGCGAAGATGAAAAGCTTTCTTGAGAATTGCAATCTCCCAACTCTTAATGAGGGGGAACAGGATGAATTAGGCACAGAGATAACAACAAAAGACATTGTGGAGATTATCAAATCATTGAAGAGTGGAAAATCTCCTGGCCCGGATGGGCTTAATAACGAATTTTATTTAAAAAATCAATTATTTAATTTCTCCACGCTTACAAGCCCTTTACATTCAAGCGTTTAAAGAACAAACTTTACCACAAACTATTACATTAATTCCAAAAAAAGATAAAAATCTCGAGGAGCCTGGATCCTATAGGGCAATAGCCCTTTTAAATACGGATCAGAAGATACGAGCTAATACTTTGGCTCGTAGATTAAGCCTAGTTATCGGTAAACTAATACATCCAGACCAAACTGGGTTTATACCTAAACGACACTCGTTTTATAATTTGAGACGTTTGATTAACATAATATATTCGCGGAGAATGCCAAACGAAGATCTAACAATTATTTCTCTAGATGCAGAAAAAGCTTTCGACCAAGTAGAATGGTCTTATCTTTTTACAGTGTTGGAAAAATTCCAACTGGGAGAAAACTTTACTTTATGGGTGAAGCTTTTATATACTAACCCGACAGCTAAAATACTGACAAATCAAATGTTTCACCTAAATTTTATTGATCTAGGGGTAACTGACAAGGATGTGCTCTTTTTCCAATGTTATTTGCTTTAGCCATAGAACCTCTTGCCGAGAGTATCAGGTCCCATTCAGGTATTTATGGATATAATACCAAATATACCTCCAATAAAATGTAGTTATATGCAGATGATGTACTTTTATACATTACTAATTCCCACGTTAGTATTCCAAATGTTTTCAACATTATGGAACAACTTGGTTCTTTTTCTGGATACAGAATTAATTGAAACAAAAGTGAAATCATGGCAATAAAAGAAGACCCTTCTCAACTCCAACAATTTCCTTTCAGAATCGTTCCAGAAAAGTTCAGATATCTTGGAATTTACGTGACTAGAAAGTATTCCTCTTTGTTTAAAACAAAATTCCCACCATTAATCACTAAATTGTATGCTTACATCCAATTTTGGAAAACACTTCCTATCTCCCTTATTGGTAGATTAAATGTCATAAAGATTATCTTCCTTCCATAGAAACATAGAAACATAGAAAATAGGTGCAGGATAGAAACATAGAAAATAGCCATTCGGCCCTTCGAGCCTGCACCGCCATTCAATATGATCATGGCTGATCATCCAACTCAGTATCCCGTATCTGCCTTCTCTCCATACCCTCTGATCCCCTTAGCCACATCTAACTCCCTCTTAAATATAGCCAATGAACTGGCCTCAACTACCCTCTGTGGCAGAGAGTTCCAGAGAACCACCACTCTCTGTGTGAAAAAAGTCCTTCTCATCTCGGTCCTAAAGGATTTCCCCCTTATCCTTAAGCTGTGACCCCTTGTCCTGGACCTCCCCAACATCGGGAACAATTTTCCTGCATCTAGCCTGTCCAACCCCTTAAGAATATTGTAAGTTTCTATAAGATCCCCTCTCAATCTCCTAAATTCTAGAGAGTATAAACCGAGTCTATGCAGTCTTTGTTCATAAGACAGTCCTGACATCCCAGGAATCAGTCTGGTGAACCTTCTCTGCACTCCCTCTATGGCAATAATGTCCTTCCTCAGATTTGGAGACCAGAACTGTACGCAACATAATGGTTGAACACAAACTCAAAACCGATGCTAGGGTCGGGTGAGCGGGCGTATGGAAGGGCAGTGGGATATATCTCCACTTCTTTCACTTCTCCGTTAGTTCTGGGATTTTTCTTTTTTCTTTTTCATGCCTTTCTCAAAATTCTTCCTTTTCTTTTTCTTTTCTTCTTTCTTTCCCTTTTTTCCTTTTTCCTTTTTTCCGATTTAGTTATTAGTTTATAAAACGTTAAAATTGAAGCAGTACGAAAACTGTTCTGTCGATTACTTTCCCTTTGTACGGTTGCTTCTGATAAAATTAATATTTTTTTAAAAAGGCCACCCGTAGTCGGGATTGAACCCGGTTCTCTGGCTCTGTGAGGTAAGGGCCTGTCCCACCAGCATGCAACTCTATGCGATTAGCGCGACCTGACGTGGTCGCTTGAGCCGTCCGGTGTCGCGGGGCCGGTCCCACTTCGATCGCCGGAGCCGTGCGGAATTGTGCGGAGTTCATCCCGACACCGAAAAACTGACTGTCCAAAAGTTCCGCGCGGCAACGGCTTGTCGGCTCGCAGTCGCCTTGACATTTACACACCGCCCCGACATCGTGCCTCCGTGAACCTATTTGTAAGTGCCTCCGTGACCCTCTATGTGTGTGGCTCTGTGGCCCTGTGTGTGTGTGTGTGGCTCGGTGCCCCTCTCTGTGTGCCCCTCTCTGTCCTGGTGAACTTACCTTAGACTTCGCTCCAAGCTCGCCTCACTTTGCGCCGCGTTGCGCCACTCACCCGACCTCCGCGCGGCCCCTACTGCCGGTTTAGTTGCGCTTGCCGCATGCAGGCGCATGCTGGTGGGAACGGCCCTGTACAGGGGATCACCCGACCTCCGCGCGGCCCCCGCTTCTAGTTTGATCGCGTTCATCGCATAGAGTTGCATGCTTGTAGGACAGGCCCAGTAGCAACTCTATCGCTGCGCCACTATGCCGCCCAGAGTTTTTTCGTTCATTTTTTGGCACAGTAATTTAGTTTCACATTTGTTGTGGTCTTCTAAAAGTCCCAACGCATCCAACATCCACTAGTTCAACAGTATCGATTCACTTACATTCCTAAAAAAAAGGATTGGAATACATGATATATATCCCTTTTGGGCGTTTTATTTTAATCTGGCCAAATCTGAAGAAGGATCTCGAGCCGAAACGTCACACATTCCTTCTCTCCAGCGATGCTGCCTGACACGCTGAGTTACTCCAGCATTTTGTCTATCTTCGATGTAAACCAGCATCTGCAGTTCTTTCCTACACAATTCTATTGCCACTTTCTTAGTGCCCTATTACCATTTCTTTACAATGGATTCATGCAGTGCTTTCTGAGAGTATGGCAGACCAACACTCTAAAGTTCAAAACTAGATTATCACATTTTTAATATTGTAAAAAGAGGGTGGCACGGTGATGCAGCAGTAGAGCTGCTGCCTTATGGGCCTGTCTCACTTACACGACTTTTTCGGCGACTGCTGGCTCCCATCATAGGTCGGCGAAAATTTTTAAACATGTTGAAAATTCAGTGGTGACCAGAAAGACGCTACGACTCTTTGGGTGACTAGGAGACTACCCACGACCACACGACCGACATGCTGAAGGTGAAGCCTGTATACAGGGTGAAGCCTGTATGGTGGTGAGTAGCCGCCCAAAGAGTCGTACCTTGTTCTGGTCGCCGCTGGATTTTCAACATGTTGAACATTTTCGGCGACCTGTGACGGGTGCCGGCAGTCGTCGAAAAAGTTGCGCAAGTGGGACAGGCCCTTTACAGGGCCAGAGACCCGAGGTTAGATCCCGACTACGGGTGCTGTCTGTACGGAGTTTCTATGTTCTCCCCGAGACCTGCATAGGTTTTCTCCGTGATCTTCGGTTTCCCCCCACCCTCCAAAGACGTACATGTTTGTAGGGTAATTGGTTTGGTGTAAATTGTGTGCAGGGTGGAGTTAATATCTACGGGGATTGCTGGTCAGTGCACACTCGGTGGGCTGAAGGGCCTGTTTCAGCGCTGTATTTTTAAACTAAATTAAAAATTGCTAAAGGCTAAAAAATAAAATGTATTAATTAAATGAAGCAATTCAAGGACACAAGCAACCTATCGAACGACAATCCACCATAGGTCCACACCAACAGAGAGAAACAGTGCATACTGGCACCTTTTTGTCCACAAAATATGCCAATATATTTTTCTGCTCATGAAAGTTGGTCAACTGGTCTGTAGTTGAGCAAGAAGCACTTGCTCCCTTCCAATCTGTAGGGACCATTCTGGAATCCATGAATGTTTGGGAACAAGAGAGCCACTGCAAGCCATCTTGTGTAAGAAGTAACTGCAGATGTTGGTTTAAACTCTAGACATGAAATGCTGGAGTAACTCGGCGGGCCAGGCAGCATCTCATAAGAGAAAGAATGGGTGGCGTTTTGGGTCGAGACCCTTCTTCAGACTTATCTTCACTACAAGCCATTCTATTGATAGCCACTTCTTCCAATACACTAGGATACGGCATAGCGGGGTGATGGGGGGAGGGGAGCTGGTGGGATTTATGTTGTTCGGCTCCAAAATTATAAAGCTTTTCATTGTATCTCGGTGCACATGACAATAAGAAAGCAACATCTACAGCAATAACAATAATTTCTCCAGTACAAATGTCTTACCAGTGCCAAAGGCTTTCAGCTTGTTCATTGTGGTGCTCTATTGTATCCATTTTGTATCTTTTAATCAATCACAAACCCAGGGCTTTGCAGGAGCAGGACGGTGGCGCAGTGGCAGAGCTGCTGCCGTACGGCGCCAGAGACCCGGGTTCGATCCTGACCACGGGTGCTGCCAGTATGGATTTTGTACGTTCGCCCAATGACCTCGTGGGTTTTCTCCAGATGCTCCCCCCACACTCCAAAGACATGCAGGTTTGTAGGTTAATTGGCTTCTGTAAATTGCAAATTGTAAACTGTTCCCAGTGTGCAGGAGAGTGCTAGTGTACGGGGTGATCGCTGGTCGGCACAGACTTGGTGGGCCGAAGGGCCTGTTTCCGCACTGTATCTCTAAAGTCTATGTCAATTGTTGTGTTTTCTGTGTTTACTTCTCAAAAGACAGACAAACAACATTGCAATACTTTCTCTTCCATTTTCTTATTTCCCTGTAGATCAGTTTAGTTTATTGTCACGGAAAAGCTTATTGATGTGTGCTATCCAGGCAGCAGAAAGACAATACATGATTACAACCGAGCATTACAGTGTATAGATACATGATAAGGGAATAACATTTAGTGCAAGGTAAAGCCAGTAAAGTCCGATCAAGGATAGGCCAAGGCTCAGCAAAGAGGTATAATTTCTCCCGTCTCACTCCAAAAGAGGCCATATCAAATTGATCAGCCTTTTCACTCTTAAATCCCTGTCCCACGGTACGAGTTCAGTCCAAGATTTCTCCTGAGTTTGCCCTGATTCAAACGGTAAGATTTACGGTAATAGAACATAGAAACATAGAAAAATAGGTGCAGGAGTAGGCCATTCTGCTCTTCGAACCTAGACCGCCATTCAATGTGATCATGGCTGATCATCCAACTCAGTATCCCGTACCTGCCTTCTCTCCATACCCCCTGATCCCTTTAGCCACAAGTGCCACATCTAACGCCCTCTTAAATATAGCCAATGAACTGCCTCAACTACCTTCTGTGGCAGAGAATTCCAGAGACTCACCACTTTCTGTGTAAAGAATGTTTTCCTCATCTCGGTCCTAAAGGAATTCCCCCTTATCCTTAGACTGTGACCCCTTGTTCTGGACTCCCCCAACATCGGGAACAATCTTCCAGCATCTAGCTTGTCCAACCCCTTAAGAAATTTGTAAGTTTCTATAAGATCCCCCCTCAATCTTCTAAATTCCAGCGAGTACAAGCCGAGTCTATCCAATCTTTCCTCATATGAAAGTCCTGACATCCCAGGAATCAGTATGGTGAATCTTCTCTGAACCCCCTCTATGGCAAGAATGTCTTTCCTCAGATTTGGAGACCAAAACTGTACGCAATAATGGCCACTCGTTGGTACTTGGGGCTCTCGTGGACATTTTTCATCATGTTGCAAAATCTTCACAAGTCTTCCCGTGCTTACCTGCCGTTAGCGAGTCTTCCCGAATACCTGCCGCAAGCGCTAAGAGACGTCCCCGGGCTCCGACGTACCCGCTACGTTCATTCTCCGTGCTTACCACGAGTTTGATTTTTTTTTAAGTCGGGGGAGAGCTTGGAATGAACTCGTACTGTGGGACAGGGCTATTAGATATCTGCAGGACCTTTTAGGGGGTTTTTTTGTATGTTTCCTTACAGATTCCATTTGCCCTCACTAATTCGTAGATAATAGGCGTAACGGAAATAAAATGATTAAAATAACCTGTGAGAAATCTCTGTCTCTGCAGTCAGTGTGCGCTCAGCTGCTGCATGTGAAGCCTATGCACAAAGGCAAAATAATTATAGAACACCCATGTTCAAGAGTCCAGCAGATTCCTTATCACATGGAGCGAGGAGAAAATTCAACTGTGAATGTACTGCCTGGGAATGTGGACTGCATAAGGCAAAGAACACTTTAGTTCAGCTTAGTTTAGAGATAGAACGTGGAAACAGGCCCTTCGGCCCACTGGAGTCCACACAAACCAGCGATCCCCGCACATTAACACCATCTAGCAATGTTATAAAATTTTGAGATTTAAAAAATAAAGTCTGCAATTTATCCCATCACATAAAGCATACAAAGAAGTTTAATTTGACACCTAATTCACTTTCATATCTTCAGTATTAAAAAAGTTAGGGCCATTTTCATACTTAGAAATTAGCATCTTGTTCCCCATTGCTTTTCTATTGACTTAACACAAAAGTTGTGATCGAGGACAGTCAAAAGCCCATAACTTTCTTAAAAATTAAGAGAACTGAAAGAAATTTTCAGTTATTATAGACTGAAGTATTCTGAAACAAATGTGAAACAATCTTGAAAGACCTGAAATTAAAGCATACAATTAGTTAGTTATTCAATTGTAGCTAATTACAAAATTCAATTACTAGATCTAAACATCTATCCATTTCTTAAGATAAAATTAAAAAAAAAATTAAAGCCTAAGTGTCCAATTAACAGTCACACAATAATCCACACTATAACATGATTTTTAAATCTAATTGGCATTAATTTATAGGCCAAATTGAAGGAATTCAGTGTAAAATGCCCATAAATTAATGGGCATTTTAAACAGCCTGCGTGTGGGATTTTCTGGAACGCGATGGATTAGAACGTTGCGGTAGCGGTGAATTTAAACCCCATATCAGCTGGAAAAATTCTGCCGGTTCATATGGGGACTAAATCACCGTTTCGCAACATGAAATATTGATTGAAGGCATTTAAAAAAGCAGGTTTATATGTAAAAATAAACAACTTTCACTTACCTGTCCCCTACGTAAAAATTGGTCCCCGTTGTCGGCGTTCAGGGCATGAGGAGCTAATTTTTATTTTACTGCAGCGATGAAATAGTCGGGCTATTTATTTAAAAAAATTAACTTACCGGCAGTCGGAACGAATCTCCAGAAATAGATCGCACTCCGACAAAAGAAAGATCCGGATGGCAAGGGGAAAACCGCATTTTAACCCCGCCCCCACCCCCTTAAAGGCGTCAAAGCCGCGCACACGGCCAGTGACAAAACTGCAGCGCAGCTAAAGGTAAGTTTTGTAACATACCTACACCATCCGACACACAATAGAAATAATTTACACATACATCAAGCCACTTAACCTGCATACCTGTACGTCTTTGGAGTGTGGGAGGAAACCGAAGATCTCTGAGAAAACCCACGCAGGTCACGGGGAGAACGTACAAACTCCATACAGACAGTACCCATAGTCGGGATCGAACCCGGGTCTCCGGCACTGCAAGCGCTGTAAGGCAGCAACTCTACCGCTGCACCCCCATTCCGCCCACTTTAGGATCTGGATCGTAAAATGAAAATGTATCATCAGGTATGTCAATTACTTTTATGGAGGGGCAATGCAGGTTTAGAGGACAGAACTCTGTCCGAGGTTAGAGAGCACAGGAGTGAAATCATGAAGGGTCAGGGAAGTATGTATTGTATTGTATTTAAATAGCTTTTATTGAAAACCAGTATCTGCAGTTCCTTGTTTGTACCCGATTTCCTATCTCGATGACTTGTTAGGCACTCTGTGGTCGGTGGGGGAGCTGTGAGACGGCTGCCCTGCCAGCAGCATGTTCGTTATTTTGACTTTTTTTGTTTTTTTTAGTGTGTCCAAATGTGTGTTTTAATGCCTCTTAGTACGTCTTATGTGGGGGGTGATGGGGGTGATGGGGGAAGGGGGGATTCGCTTTCGGTCGCCTCCTCGACGGAGAGGCGACTTTTTCCATGTCGCCTCCCTCACGGCCTAACAGCTTGGATTGGAGCGGCTTTTCCCGGAGTTGCGCCCGGAGTTTCAGCAGCGGGCACAGCAAGGACTTTTCCATCGCGGAGCGGGCGAACCCTTGCCGGGGATTGCCAAAGACGAGTGCTCCGATCACTGGCCCGCAGACTGTTACATCCTGAAGCCGAAGTCTGCGGCGCTTCTAGCCACAGACTAACCATCCGGAGCCTGGGATACCTCGCCGGGGATCACATCCTGAAGCCGCAGTCTCCGGTAGGAAAGTGCCGATTCAGGACCTCCAAGCCGCGGAGTGTGTTCGACCGTCCCAACGAGAGGGCCTATACATCCGGCGGTCCGTAGCGGCAACTATGGAGGGTTCATGGCCCCGACCACAGGTGAACAAGGAGGAGGCCTGACTGAACTTTGTGCCTTCCACCACAGTGAAGAATGCTGTGGTGGGTGTTTGTGCAAAATCTTATTGTGTATTGTGTGTTCTTTTTAATTGTATCGCTGCTGGCAAATTCATTTCACTGCACCTTCTGGTGTATGTGACGAATAAAATTGACTTTGACTTGTTAAGCAATCTGTCCTTGCTGGTGTATGTAATTGGATTCCATGAGGAAGCTAGATCACTCTTAGTGTATCAATACACCCCAGGCTTCCTTCTTCACTGAGGTGGTGGTTCCTTCCCAAGTGCAATCCCGTTGGAATCGGTATTTGCCTTCTGGAAACCCACCCACTTGGCCACTCTTTCACCATTAGCTTTTGTGTGATTGACTTCAAATATTTTGGCTGCACTTCAGCCTCGGAAATAATTAGAAGTACGGCCTGGAGTTGTTTTATTCGCTGTAGGCCCGAGGACAATCTTATCATCCTGATGATTGTCCTGGCCAAGGTGCAGAATGGAAGTGAACCTGGCCACAGGCCCAACTGGCCAATTTATGACTGTCCCATCTATCAGGATAATGTGTGAATCAACCGTGGACTAAAAGAAACATAACTGCGAGCTTGGAAATGTGTACTGTTGGATTCAGTCCATTAAATAAGGGACAGATTAAAAATAAAAGTAAGGAATTAATCAACCAGGCAGACTTAAGTCTCTTAAAAGGGCATTAGAGTGAAAAACATGCCCCATCAATAACCAACACAGATCGAAATGTAAAAATTAAAATAAATCTTCCAATTGGGGAACCTGGAGGATTTCTGTGAGATTGATGTGCACAGTGTTGGACACAGAATCAGGGAACCAAGTTATTGGAAAATGAAGTGTTACTAATGAAAAAGCTTAGCTGTGCAATGCTCAGCTGCTCTAATAATATTGTACACACTAGCAGACTGGAACCTTTTCTACATCTTAATGAGGCTAAAAGAGCATCTCGAGTCATATTGCTTGCGAGTCTCCAAAAGATCAACATCTTTCTTTTTAACAAAGATGAAATGTTGCAATACATACAAAGGAGGAGAACTGGCTGAACTTTGTGCCTTCCACCACAGCGAAGAATGCTGTTTGTGTTTAATCTTATTGTGTATTGTATGTTCTTTTTAAGTGTATCGCTGCTGGCAAATTCATTTCACTGCACCTTCGGGTGCATCTGACGAATAAAATTAACTTTGACTTTGAATACAAAACAATACCAAACAAACCCACCACCATAAAAGAAAATCACACAATTATCTAATATTCTGAAATGTTAAGGGCCTGTCCTATCAGCATCCGACTCCATGCGATGAGCGCGATCAAACTAGAAGCGGGGGCCGCGCGGAGGTCGGGTGATCCCTGTACAGGGCCGTTCCCACCAGCATGCGCCTGCATGTGGCAAGCGCGCCCAAACCGGCAGCGAGGGCCGCACGGAGGTCAGGTGAGTGGCGCAACGCGGCGCAAAGTGAGGCGAACTTGGAGCGAAGTCTTAAAGGTAAGTTCGCCAGGACAGAGAGGGGCACACAGAGGGGGGCACAGAGGCACACACAGAGAGGGCTACGGAGCCACACACATAGAGGGTCACGGAAGCACCTACAGAGAGGGTCACGGAGGCACGACGTCGAGACGGTGTGTAATGCGTCGAGGCGACTGCGAGCCGACAAGCCATTGCTGCTCGGAATTTTTGAACATAGTCAGTTTTTCGGAGCCCCGCGCGAAGTCGGGACGAACTCCACACAATTCCGCACGGCTCCGGCGATCGAAGTGGGACCGGCCCCGCGACACCGGACGGCTCAAGCGACCACGTTAGGTCGCGCTCATCGCATAGAGTTGCATGCTGATGGGACAGGCCCTTTACACTCTTAAACAACTGGTTCACAATCCTTGTCAAAGATGGATTCCACACCCCGCAGTGCCCAGCGGTGCCAGAAATCCCCAAGGGCGCCCGTGGACAGTGCGCAGTCCCTCTCTAGTACCACCCGGGCACGGACCTAACCCCGGAAAAGGGGCAGGCAGCCGGCTCGGGCAGAGCCCTCTTCCACCGGGTGCCGTGACTCGCGGATGGTCAGCTTGGCCAGGCCCAGCAGCAAACCAACCAGGACATCTTCAGCCCTGCCCTCTCCCCCAAGACTAACATCTTCAGCAGTAATGCTCACTCAATAATGCCATTGGGTTTCTCTGTTTGACGCATCCGAGGAGATCGGCACATTGTTTTACTTGCATTTTAATGGTGGTAAAACAGCAATGTAGGCCACATTGATACAGGTTCTGGTCAAGCAGGATCATCTTGCTAGGTTTCCCTGTGTTACACCACAGTGTCACCTTCAACGATGTGCCACTGTACTGATCTTTTAATAACAAATTATCGCAACTTCTGGCATTGAGCCTAGCAGCTACAATCTAGCAGCCAGCTCTAGAAGCACTCTTAAGACCACACTTTAGAGATACAGTGTGGAAACAGGTCCTTCGGCCCACCGAGTCCACGCCGACCAGCGATCACCGTAAACTAGCACTATCCTACACACTAGAGACAATTTACAAATTACAGGAGCCAATAAACCTACAAACCTGTACGTCTGTGCCTGTGCGACCACACATTTCACTGTACTAATTGGCTCAGGTGACAAATAA
The DNA here is from genome assembly GCA_963514005.1 of Raja brachyura. Next base: position 127,902,259 of record OY740783.1, read on the forward strand.
ATGTAGCTTGTCTTTGGAAAATATGGGGGGAAACCAGAGAAACCCAGAGAAAACCCACGCGGTTACGGGGAGAACGTACAAACTCAATACGGGCAGCACCCACACCTGGGATCGAACACGGATCTCTGCCGCTGTGAAGCAGCAACTCTACCACTGCGCCACACTACGACTCTTGCAGTTAAATCGGAACGTCGCTTCTTAACGAATGCTTCAGCAATGTCAGGTGATGGAAGAGTGCCACCAAAGATACCAGTGACAAATGGAACCTGTTCTTTGTGCAGTGGGTTGTGCGAATGTTCTCCGCGTTGAGTAATATTGATCGTGGTGCTTCACGTATCATACCGGCAGCAGGCATGGATCGCCGGCTCACCGCAAGAGGCGAGCCGCCGATCCCCGCCCGGCTCGCCCTTGAGGACCAGAGAGGAGGGAGAAAATATGCAAGATGGCGGCAGAGCAAGTCGCGGAGCGCCGTCAAGAGCGAGGAGGGCCATTGAGAGCAAGAGGACTGTCGAGGGGCTAGGTGGACCATCAGAGAGTGAGGAGGGCAGTCTAGAGTGTAGCAGAACGAGGGCAGTATAGAGTGTAGCAGAATCTTTGATGGAATAAAGGTCCGGTAAGCAGACCAGGCACGTGCCGTCAGGGTAGGCAAGGTAGGCACTGCCTACACTGACGAAAATTATAACATAGTAATAACTAAATATAAATAATAAAGGCATGGGAGAATTATGCCTAAGTAAGAGACCAATCTCTTAGGTTGGCATAATTCTCCTTTCATCCGCAGCACTTGTAACATGGGAAGCTCTGTGCAGCCCACGTGCCGTCAGCGCTGCCTGAAGCCGTCAATTTCAAGCGGGGCTGAAGGCAGCAGAAATTCTGCCTTTGCAGCACTGCGCATGCGCAGCGCAAGTTTCTTGGCGGGGTTTTCAACTATGGTTTGTCGTGTACCAATAATGTGGTAAGTACATTTTGTGTTTATGTTTTTAAATACCGTATTTCCCGGGGTGTGGGGGTGGGAGGAGAGCTCCTTTCACAACGTTTGGGGAGTCTGGCCCGGGGTAAAGTTGCGGGGAGGGCACGAATGTTATGAATGAGGGGTCGGGAGCATCCACTTGCGACGCTCCTTGCACGGAGGCGTGCAATGCCACCGCTCTGAAGCCGGGGGGGGGGGGGGGGGGGGAAGAGAGAGAAGTAGCTCGGGTGGTTGAGACAGCAAAACCAGCCACCACCTTAGCTCCTTCTGCCAGTCCCCACACACTTCTGGCAGCTCTCCATCTAAAAACCTTCCTCCTGCCGCTCGTTGGCCTCACTCATGTCCTTAAATTCCGACAGCGCGATTGAGGTTACTCGGCTGTGGGAATTTAAGGATTTGCAGGAAGCCGCTGACATGAGCGAAGTCGGCGAACGGCAGGTGACAGGTGTTCCGACGGAGAACACTGCCAGAAGTGAGTGGGCCGGCAGAAGGCGCTGCAGTGGCGGCCAGTTCTGCTGTCGGGTCCCGGTGGCCGCTCCCCGAGCTGCTTCTATCCCCAGCTACAGTGCTTGGCTTTGCCCCCGGAGAGCTGCGGTAGCGGTGAGTGAGTGAGTTACTGGCAGCATCCCCGACACCCTCCTTCTCAACACTCGTGCCCTCCCCACAACTTTACCCCTTGCACAGACTCTCTACACGCTGTGAAAGGAACTGTTCCCCCAATTGGTCTAGGACTAGGAAGCATTGGACAAATTGAAATGTCATTGTATTTATTTATTTATTTATTCAACGGAGAGAACAATCTGCGCATGCGCGGTTTAATTTTTTTTAAAGCGGACTGAGTGCCTACCCTGAGTAATTACTCACGGCACGTGCCTGAAGCAGACTGACTGTGGTATCGTGTGCAGTGCACATCGACCAGATTCATTACATTGTGCAGGAATAATACACTGAGATGGTAGACAAGTGTCGCCAGGTTTTGGCGCCAGTTTCAAGTCCCAATTGTTATAAGTGCAGAGTTCTTCACCTGGCCATGAAGGCTCGTTGTCGTGGCAGCACGGTTGCAGGGTGGGACTGACCAAACATAGCCATTGGTGTCCTCCTATGCTGCTCCACTGCTCCGTACAGCTGCAGGCTGCTTCCGGTCCGGTCCAGTCTGCCCGCTCTGTCTCTTGGAGCGGCGTCTGATCCAGCCGAGGTCCAGGCTGCTGCGGGATCTTCAGCGGCCCGCTCTTCTCCACCATCTAAGTGTATTATTCCTGTACAGTTGTCATGAATCTGCTGGCCTGCTCCACCGTCGATATGCAGTGCGCTGAGGATAGTGTTGCCAACTTTCCCATTCCCAAATGAGGGACAAAAGGTCAAACTACGGGACAAATTCCCGATGGAAATTCGTTGACCGACTCGGCCGTGGCTGGGTGAATGATGAGTTGGTCCGGGTGCTGGACTGCACACAAAGCCCAGCCGGAGGGCCATATAACCATATAACATATAGCATATAACAATTCAGCACGGAAACAGGCCTTCTCGGCCCTTCCAGTCCGTGCCAACCATTTATTTTCCCCTAGTCCCATCTACCTGCACTCAGACCATACCCCTCCATTCCCTTCCCGTCCATATACCTATCCACTTTACTTTTAAATGTTAAAATCGATCCTGCCTCCACCACTTCTGCAGGAAGATCATTCCACACAGCCACCACTCTCTGAGTAAAGAAGTTTCCCCTCATGTTACCCCTACACTTCTGTCCCTTAATTCTCATGTCATGCCCTCTTGTTTGAATCTTTCCTACCCTCAATGGGAAAAGCTTATCCACGTCAACTCTGTCTATCCCTTTCATCATTTTAAAGACCTCAATCAAGTCCCCCCTTAACCTTCTGCACTCCAAAGAATAAAGACCTAACTTGTTCAACCTTTCTCTGTAACTTAGTTGCTGGAACCCAGGCAACATTCTAGTAAATCTCCTCTGTACTCTCTCTATTTTGTTGACATCCTTCCTATAATTAGGCGACCAAAATTGTACACCATACTCCAGAATTGGTCTCACCAATGCCTTGTACAATTTTAACATTACTTCCCTACTCCTATATTCGATGCTCTGATTTATAAAGGCCAGCACACCAGGGCCAGCTGAGGAGTTTTGTCACGGGCCGCGTGACGTCGCGCGCAATGTTCGGCAGCCCATCCAACTCACGACCCGATGATCGGCCATGAGAAGGAAGGGAGGTGGTGTCGGCGAAGGTCCGAAGGTCAGACAGCTGACTAGGCTGGTGACCGACGGGGCCACAGGCGAGGCACTGCTGCTGCACTCCATGGGCTGCACTGCGTCGGGACGGGTGAGGCGGGGCCGGACGCTGCGCTCCAACCCGACAGTAGCCTCGACCCGAGTAGTAGCAGTCAAATACGGAACAAGGGCCATCCCGCATGGGACAAACCAATTTAGTCTGATATACGGGATGTCCTGGCTAATACGGGACAGTTAGCAACCCTAGCTGCGGAGCATCCTGTGGCCCGCTCCACCGTCGAGGTGTACTGCCTCCCCCTCCCGCTGCTGTCCCGCTTACTGAAGCTCCGATCCTTGCGTCTGTCGCCACCGCCATCTTGGATACCATGCCCGGGCCTCAGGGACAAGCAGGGCCCGGCGGCTCCCCTCTTGGGGACAGGGAGAGGGCAGGGGCCAGGCCTACTACCCGGAGGCTTCAGCTCAACGCCACAGTCTGCCCTGTGGCTGCACAGTCTGTAGGCAGGGGAGGCCACAGTGGCGCAGCGGTAGAGTTGCTGCCTTACTGTGCTCACAGTGTCGGGGACACAAGTTCAATCCTGACTATGGGTGCTGTCTGACGGAGTCTGTACGTTCTCCCCGTGACCACGTGGGTTTTCTCTGGGTGGTCCGGTTTCCTCCCACACTTCAAAGAAGTACTGGTTTGCAGGTTAATTGGCTTAGTGTAAGTGCAAATTGTCCCTTGTGTGTGTAGGATAGTGTTAGTGTGCAGGGATCGCTGGTCAGTGCAGACTCGGTGGGCCGAAGGGCCTTTTTCCGCGCTGTTTCTCGAAAACTAAAACCTCTCCAGGCTTCAGTCTTGACGCCTTTCAATAGTGTCCCGCTCTTTCTCCAATTATGGGCTCGAAACCTGTCCGATTTACCCCTAAAACCTGTGCCAATCCCGGTACTTCCATTATTTGGAATCTGCTAACTTCCCTGCCGACCAGGAATTGATTCTTGATTAGTGCGGCTGTCTGGGGTTATGGGGAGAAGGCAGGAGAATGGGGTTAGGAGGGAGAGATCGATCAGCTTTGATTGAATGGCGGAGTGGACTTGATGGGCCAAATGGCCTAATTCTGCTCCTATCACCTATGAACATGAAGTTATGAAGTCCGGCGACTTGGCAGAGCTCTGCTTTAACAGTCTAACCCCTGCTTACAGCCTTCCCTGCATTAGAACAATGGCTCGCCTTCATTTGTTGGAGGAAGTTCACACACACCAAGGTCGTGGCAACATATCGTGTCGTGTCAGCTGCAGGAAGGTACACAACGATTTGCATCAGGCATGATTATCCATCCTGGGAATCCTGTGTATCCAGAGAGCCTACGTTTTAATCAGCGATGCTCTGAGTTATAATTCCACCTGCATTCACAGCTGGATCCTGTACAATAACTTAATATGTGTTGGAACTCAATAAGTACCCGGTGGTAGGATCAGATGAAAAGATCTAATCTGAGACTTGTATACACGTCTCTATATATATTGATATGTGAAATTGTTCCATTCATTGTTAAGATGTATACTTCAATTTTTCTCTTTTAAGTACAATAACTGTTTGCTAGTATTATTTTTTATTATTTTTTTAAATTTTATTTTATTTTTTTAAATTTCTTATTGTGTTTGTTATTTATTTTTAAAAAATTTTTATATTAATTTTTTTTGGGTTTTTTTGTTTTTATTTTTAATTTTTTGTTCATATATAATCAAAATCATAATCAATATTATTTAATCACACTCCTTTGATTAAACATCTATTACCTCTTTATTCTTTACTCTTTTCACTCTCTAAAAAAAATAGAAGCTTATATATATTATTCTGCAATACTTGTATAACTTTGGAAACATGTAAAATGTGTACAGTGTACAGTGTAAAATTGCGTACAGTTTTGGTCTCCAAATCTGAGGAAAGACATCCTTGCCATAGAGGGGGTACAGAGAAGATTCACCAGACTGATTCCTGGGATGTCAGGACTTTCATATGAGGAAAGATTGGATAGACTTGGAACTCACTGGAATTTGTACTCACTGGAATTTAGAAGATTGAGGGGGGATCTTATAGAAACTTACAAAATTCTTAAGGGGTTGGACAAGCTAGATGCTGGAAGATTGTTCCCGATGTTGGGGGAGTCCAGAACAAGGGGGTCACAGTCTAAGGATAAGAGGGAATTCCTTTAGCACCGAGATGAGGAAAACATTCTTTCCACAGAGAGTGGTGAGTCTCTGGAATTCTCTGCCACAGAAGGTAGTTGAGGACAGTTTATTGGCTATATTTAAGAGGGCGTTAGATGTGGCCCTTGTGGCTAAAGGGATCAGGGGGTATGGAGGGAAGGCAGGTACGGGATACTGAGTTGGATGATCAGCCATGATCACATTGAATGGCGGTGCAGGCTCGAAGGGCCGAATGGCCTACTCCTGCACCTATTTTTCTATGTTTCTATGTTTCTATGTGTATTTGAAAAACTGTTATATCATTAGCAAAATGTATGGCTTCTAATAAAAATATTAATCAAAAAAAGGAACTGCAGATGTTGGTTTAAACCGAAATAGACACAAAATGCTGGAGTTACTCAGCGGGACCGGCAGCATCTCTGGAGAGAAGGAATGGGTGACGTTTCAGGTCGAGACCCTTCTTCAGACTGAGTTACTGCAGCATTTTGTGCCTGTCAATAATGTGTCTTTCATATGCTCTCCCCTTTTCAAATGCTCTTTAAGTAGCTTAGCACTCATCCTGAACCTGGATGTGTGAGGGGCAGCAGGGGGATAGGGGACGAGGTGAAAGGTCAAAGTGGGGTTGGCAACTAGGTCGGCAACAAGCCGGCAATTGGTTGGTGAGTGAGGCAGCGACTCCATTGGTCATCAGACCGTGAGACATGGGAGCAGAATTAGGCCATTCGGCCCATCGAGTCTGCTCTGCTATTCAATCATGGCTGATCGATCTTTCCAGTTCAACCCCATTCTCCTGCATTCTCCCCGTAACCATTGACACCTGTACTAATCATGAATCTATCTATCTCTTCTTTAAAAATATCAAATGGCGGCCTCCACCACCGTCTGCGGCAATGAATTCCACAGATTCACCACTCTCTGGGTAAAGAAATTCCTCCTCTTCTCCATTCTAAAGGTACGTCCTTTTATTCTGAGACAATGCCCTCTGGTCCCAGACTCTCCCACTGGTGGAAACGCCCTCTCCACATCCATTCTATCCAGGCCTTTCACTAGTCGGTAGGTTCCAATGAGATCCCCCCTATCATCCGCTACACCCCCACGAGTATTGACCCAGAACCTTCAAACGTTCTCATTGTTATCCGTGAAGGTCAGTAAAGGGTCAGGGAAAGATCAGTCAACTGGAGTTGCTTCCTTCGGGCACCAGAGACACAGGTTCGATCCTGACTACGGGTGTTGTCCGTGTGGAATTTATACGTTCTCCCCATGACCACAAGGGGTTTCTTTGGGTGCTAGCAGTCTCCTCCCACACTCCAAAGATGTACAGGTTTGTAGATTAATTATCTTCTGTAAATCGCCTCTCGTGTGTAGAATGCTAAACTGGGCAACAGAGAACTAGTGTGTGGGTGATCATTGGTCAGAACGGACTCAGTGGGCCGAAGGGTCTGTTTCCACAAAGTATCTCAAAGGTTCAAAGGTCAGTGTACCAATTAAGGTACAGTGAAGCTCGAATTACCACACAGCCATACTCAACAAAAGCATAAGACACACAACTACTTAAAGGTTAACATAAACATCCACCGCCTTGGATTCCCCACATTCCCCACTGTGATGGAAGATAATAAAGTCCAGTTGTTCCTAGTGCGTAGAATGCAAGACTGAATAACATGGAACTAGTGTCTGGGTGATCATAAGATCATAAGTTTAAGATAGAATTGCAGATGCTGAAAAAAATCGAAGATAGACAAAAGTGCTGGAGAAACTCAGCGGGTGAGGCAGCATCTGTGGAGCGAAGGAATAGGCGACGTTTCGGGTCTGACTGAAGAAGGGTCTCGATCCGAAATAGTTTCTCCAGCATTTGTGTCTACATAAGGTCATGTGATAGGAGCAGAATTAGGCCATTCGGCCCATCAAATCTACTTCGCCATTCAATCAAGGCTGATCTATCTCTCCTAACCCCACTCTCCTGCCTTCTCCCCATCACCTCTGACACCCGTACTGATCAAGCATCTATACATCTCTTCCTTAAAAATATCCACTGACTTGGCCTCCACAGCCTTCTGTGGCAATGAGTTCCACAGATTAACCACCCTCTGACTAAAGAAATTCCTCCTCACCTCCTTTCTAAAAGAGCGCCTTTAATTCTGAGGCTATGACCTCTGGTCCTAGACTCTTCCACCAGTGGAAACATCCTTTCCACATCCACTCTATCTATCCCCTTCATTAATCTGTAAGTTTCAATGAGGTTCCTCCTCAACCTTCTTCTTCTTCTTGCGTATGGCGTGCACAGCCTAAAGCTGTAGGACAACTTGTTTTCTTTGATCTTATTTGCTTGTGCACGCCAGGTTGATTGCATTCTTCGAAACAGGGCGGACCACGTGAAGGTTGCAATCTTCCCACCCCCTCAAACTTCTAAACTCCAGCGAGAAGAGGCCCAGTGCTGACAAACGTATGCTGACCCACTCTTTCCTGCATTCATTCTTGTAAACCTCGTCTGGGCCCGCTGCAGAGCCAGCACATCCTCAAAGTCAAAGTCAAACAAACTTTATTGTCATTTAGAAATACATTGATATATGCAGTTCCAAACGAAATTACGTTGCATTTGGCTCCCTGTGCAACACAATAAATTAACCGAAGGATAGGTATGTATGAAAAGAATAAATAGACAATAGTGGCAGCCCATTACATGGCATTCAGGAGTCTGATGGCTGGTGGGAAGAAGCTGTTGCGGAACCTTGATGTTCTGCTCCTTATGCTGCGGTATCTTTTTCCCGAGGGCAGCAGAGTGAACAGTCCGTGATGGAGATGTGTGGGGTCCTTTATGATACTGCTGGCCTTAGACACACAGCGTTTGGTCGCAATATCCCCGATTGAGGGGAGATAGGTCCCGATGATTTTTTCCGCTGTCCTCACCACTCTCTGCACGGACTTCCAGTCGGAGGCTCTACAGTCCCCAAACCAGACAGAGATACAGCTGGTCAAAATACTCTCTATGGTGCCCCTGTAGAAAGTGGTGAGGATGGGATGGGGGAGATGAGCTCTTCTCATCCGGCGCAGAAAGTGCAACCGCTGCTGCGCTCTCTTAACAGTTGATGAGATGTTATTCGACCAGGTCAGACTGTTAGTGATCTGCACCCCCAGGAACTTTGTGCTACTGACCACCTCCACATCGCTGTCATTGATGTGAAGTGGTGTGGGACTGTGCCGGGTTTTCCTGAAGTCGACGATAATCTCCTTTGTTTTCTCGACATTCAGGATCAGGTTGTTCGTATTGCACCAGTCCACCAGCTGTTTCACCTCCTCCCTGCAAGCCAGCTCATTGTCGTCCCTGATGAGGCCCACCACTGTTGTGTCATCTGCGTACTTCATGATGTGGTTTGTACTAAACCTGGCACAACAGTCGTGAGTCATCAGGGTGAACAGCAGTGGACTCAGGACACAGCCCTGAGGGGAGCCGGTGCTTAGAGAGATGGTATTGGAGGTGTTATTTCCAACCCTCACAGACTGAGGTCTGTCAGTGAGGAAGTCCAGTAGCCAGTTACACATGGGGGTGCCGAGGCCCAATGGAACCAGTTTGCTTATCAGGTGCTGGGGGATAATGGTGTTGAATGCTGAACTGAAATCCACAAACAGCATTCGCACATAGGTGTTTTTCTCCTCTAAATGTTCCAGGCTCAGATGGAGCACGGAGGATATAGCGTCCTCTGTGGAGCGGTTTGGCCTGTAAGCAAACTGGTATGGGTCGAGTGTGGAGGGGAGTCTGGAGGTGATGTGGTCCCTGACCAGCCTCTCGAAGCACTTCATCATTATGGGGGTGAGTGCTACAGGGCGGTAGTCATTGAGACATTGTATGTTGGATTTTTTTGGCACAGGTATGATGGTGGCAGTCTTGAAACATAATGGGACGACCGGCTGGTTCAGAGAGGTGTTAAATATGTCCGTAAGGACATGTGCCAGCTGATCAGCACATTCCCTGAGCACCCGCCCTGGTATGTTATCAGGGCCTGCCGCCTTTCGCGCGTTCACTCCTTTTAGGGACCTCCGAACATCCACTATGTCAAGACTGAGTGCCTTTTCCTCACAATGAGGAATACCTTTGCTTGCAGGTGTGTTATTTAGCGCCTCGAACCGACCAAAATAGTTGTTGAGTTCATTGAGGAACTCAATGTTGTCATCACAGGGTGGTGAAGCAGGGTCCTTCATCAGATACGGAGATTAGTTTATCTTGTCTCCGTGTTCGGTGCGGGCATTGTGGGCCGAAGGGACTGTTCCCGTTCTGTACTGATCCATGTTCCCATGTTCTATATCTGCATGAAGGAACACGCAAGTTAAGGCTTGAGCCATTTTCAGGCAAGCTGGACACAGTGAAAACAAGTATTCATAGTTTAGCTTTGGTTAGAGATACAGCATTGAAACATGCCCATTCGGCCCAAAAGTGACCAGCAATCACCTGTACACTACTTCTATCCTACACACTAGGGACAATTTACAGAAGCCACTAACCCTAAAAGCCTTGGAATGTGGGAAGAATCCGGAACACCTGGAGAACACCCACCTGGTCACGAGGAGAACGAGGAGGTCAGGATCGAACTCGGGTCTCTGGCGCTCTAAAGGGCCTGTCCCACTAACGTGACTTTTCAGCGACTGTCTTCAACCTTCAAGCTCGAGAAACCTGAAAAACCTCCTGAAAAACCTCGAGCTGGGTCGACCGTCAGCGATGAAACTGCGAGCCGGATCGACCGTCTGCACACACACGCACACACACACACATCGCAAAGGCGGGGGCCAGGGAAAGCGGGGGAGCGCTGTCTGAAATTCACACCCGCGATGAAGAGGGAGAGGACGGCTGGCACAGTTACGGTAAGTCCTTTAGAGAGCGCGGAGAGGGGGGATGTGGAAAGAAGGGGAGAGAGGGGGAGAGAAGGGGAGAGAAGCAGAAGGGGGGGGAGAAGGAGTGGAGACACTTTTAATAAAGTTTAGCGGCCATTTAACATTACCGGTCGGTTTACTTACCTTTTTTTCGCAACGAGCTTTACCTTCGATTACCTTCGATTGCCTTTGACTACCTAGGATAGCATTACGACCTACTACGACCTTCCTCGACTAAACCTACGAGTAAAAAATATCGATTTTTTTCCATGGCGACCTTTTTTTACTCGCAGGCATTTTTCAGCATGTTGAAAAATACGCCGTGACCTAGCTGAGGCCTTGAGTACGCGGGGACTACTCTTGAGCATGAAGGAGAGTTACAAAGACCTCCTAGGACCTCGTGTCGACCATGCGGCGAGTATCAGTCGAGGGAAAACTCTTCTAAACTCGCAAATTAGGTCGCCGTTGTGGGCCAGGCCCTTAAGGCAGCAACTCTACTGCCGGTCCACTGTACCACCAGAGTGGCATAGAAGGTTGTAGCAGAGAAACAAACCATTTGGCCCATTGTGTCTGCACCAGCCCCACACACTCATTTCAACCCCTGCCGACACTTCCGTTACTTTGCAAATTCCCCCCCCCCCCCCCACTATATATTTATCCATTTTCATCTTGAAGGCCACAATCAAACCTGCTTCCACCGTGTCTGCAACCACTGTGTAAAGAGATTCTTTGTCTTAATTCCCTTATTGTGAGATGTAATGCTGAGGCTCTATAGGGCGCTGGTCAGGCCGCATTTAGAGTATGATCCTCCGTCAAGACCCTGCACCAGATCTCCCCTCACCCTGCTCCACTCAGTAGAAATCATTCGCAGCTGTCCTTGATCTATCCTTGTAAACGTAATTCCTCATCTGAGGAACCATTCTTGTCAATCTTTCCTTGAGTTCTTTAAAGCCGACACATCCTCTTTGTAATGAGGTGAGCAGGAATGATCACATTAGACCTGTGGAGGCCACACCTGTACTTCATGAAAGTTAAGCATGAATTTAGTTCAGATTAGAGATATAGCACGGAGGCAGGCCATTCGGCCCACCGACCAGCGATCCCCACACATTATCACTATCCTACGCACATGAGGGACAACTTACACTTATACCAAGCCAATTAACCTGCAAACCATTTAACACCATCCGACACACACTAGGAACAATCTACACATACACCAAGCCACTTAACCTACATACCTGTACGTCTTTGGAGTGTGGGAGGAAACCGAAATCTCGGATAAAACCCACATAAAGTCACAATGGGAACGTACAAACTCTGTACAGACAGCACCCATGGCCGGGATCAAACCCGGGTCTCCGGCGTTGCAAGCGCTGTAAGGCAGCAACTCTACCGCTGCGCCACCGTGCTGTATGAGAGTCTATCTTTATTGACAAAACTCGGCCATTTACACCTTACAAACTGCTTTCTCAACCTGCCCTGTCACGTCCGAGGTTGTGCACCCATATCTATCTCCAGATCACTCTAACGCTACATCCCTTTTAACCCGGAAATCGTTAGTTCATATCACCGCCCCTCATTATCCCACACAAAGCTCATCTGTCATGCGTTTGCCCATTCTACCGACCTGTTGATGTCCTTGGCATGTTGATTAATCGATTGAACGATACAGCTTGGAAACAGGCCCTTCCGCCCACCGAGTCCGCCCCGACACCGATACACTGCCATGAGTTCCGTCATTCACAAAAAGGTGGAAGTTATAAAGGGCCTGTCCCACTTTCACAACTTAATTAAAAACCTCTGCCGAGCTTAAAGCACCTAAAAAAAAAGTCAAGATCGTGGTAATCTACGAACCTGTCTTCCTGCTTTCAGGGGCGAATGTAAACAGCTCCAGACAAATTACGGGATAGGGCCAATGTACGCCTGGAACAGTGATTGTTCGATGTAACCTACACAGACGTAGGCACAGCTGGGGCCCATGTGAGTACAGATGGCTATGCCTTGGATTTGGAGAAAGTGGGAAGAGTCGTAGGAGAAGATGTTCAGGGTGAGGAGCAGTGGAGGTGAGTGTTCGTAGAGGAGAAATGGCTGGTTCTGCGGTCGAGGAGGAAACGGAGGGCTTTACGGCCTTCCTGGTGGGGGATGGAGGTGTAGAGTGACTGAAAGTCCACAGATAAAGACGAGGCAGTGCGGGGGCCTGGATAACGGAAGTCATTAAAGAGACGACGGGCATTTGAGGTGTCTTGGACTTACTGTAGGTCAGGATGGATTGGACCAGGCGGGATCGGATGGAGTCGAGGTACATAGAAATGATTTAGGTGGGGCAGGAGCAGGTGGAAACGATGGGTCTGCCAGGGCTATTGTGTTTATGGATTTTGGGGAGAAGGTAAAACCCGTCCATGTGGGGCTGGGAAATAAGGTAGTTTGTAATTTCCACAACACTGTTTGATCACTCAAGTTTACATCAGCAACAAGCTGGCAGAGGACCGTGGACCACTGAAGGTGCCCTTACATTGAGACGGAACTTGAAGCCATCAATGGCGGCGGTGATTACCCAAAAGGCTGTGCACCCCGGAAAGTGCCCTGGACACAGCAGTACGCCACTGAGACAGTTGACACTCAGTGACAGACACAAAGTGCTGGAGTAACTCAGCGGGCCTGGAAGCATCTCAGGACAACATGGATAGGTGACGTTTCGGGTCGAGACCCTTTTTTAGACTCAACAAGTTTATTTTAGGAAGGGGATGGCGATGGTGATTCTGACTTACAGTATCAGTTTAGTTTATTGTCACGTGTACTGAGGTACAGTGAAAAGCTTTTTATTGCATGCTAACCAGACAGCGGAAAGACAGTACATTATTACAATCGACCCATTTACTATGTATAGTTAAGTAGGAAATGGTTAGTTTAAGAAGGAACTGCAGATGCTGGAAAATCGAAGGTAGACAAAAATGCTGGAGAAACTCAGCGGGTGAGGCAGCATCTATGGAGCGAAGGAAATAGGCAACGTTTCGGGTCGAGACCCTTCTTCAGACTTACTGACTGATGTTTAGTTTAGTTTAGTTTAGTTTAGTTTAGAGATACAGCGCGGAAACAGGCCCTTCGGCCCACCGGGTCCGCGCCGACCAGCGATCCCCGCACACTAACACTATCCTACACCTACTAGGGCCACGTTTTACATTTACCAAGCCAATTAACCTACATACCTGTGCGTCTTTGGAGTGTGGGAGGAAACCGAAGATCTCTGAGAAAACCCACGCAGGTCACGGGGAGAACCTACAAACTCTGTACAGACAGCACCCGTATTCGGGATTGAACCCGGGTCTCCGGCGCTGCATTCGCTGTAGGGCAGCAACTCGACCGCTGCGCCAGCGTGCCGCCCTGTTGCTGTAGGAATGCAGATTGAAGAGTGTGGAGCGATTGTAATGTGAGTCTGTCGATCTGCCTCTGTGGCTAGCACGCAAATAGCCGCCTGTGTTGGGCGCCATCTTGGAAGCATATTTACGTTAAACTTTCCTTACGTAATTGTTAATGAAACGTACTCCTTTGATAAATCAGGGTGTGCTTGCAGTGAAAAATCTGCCTCAATAGTTTTAACCACATTTCAGGTTTATGTGTCTGCTTTCAGCTTGGTGGCGACCAAGGAAATAGAAGGTTCTAGAACTCGTACGGTAACAATGTCTCCGTCTGACTTCCTGGACAAACTGATGGGAAGGACTTCAGGATATGATGCAAGGATCAGACCCAACTTTAAAGGTAATTTACAACATTATGGTATAAAAACCGGAAATGCTGGAAATACTCAGCAGGTCAGGCAGCATGTGGGGAAGGGCAGAACGGTGGAGAGAGACAGAGAGAGTAATGGCCCTGGCCCACTTAGGCAACTTTTTAGGCGACTACAGGAGACTATGCGGCCGCCACATGGTCGCCGGTGGTCGCCGGGGTGTCTCCTCAGTCGCCCAAAAAGTCGTAGCATCTTTCTGGTCGCTGAAAATTGTTCCAACATGTTGAAAATTTTTTGGTGACAGTGGCGACCTTGGGTTTGACGCCAACTGAGCGTAGCTTGACGTAGGTGCTGTCATAGGTCGTCGGCAGGTTAATGTAGGCAGTCGCCAGGATGTCGTAGGGTGTCGCCAGGATGTCATCAGTTGTCGACAGGTGACGTAGGTTGTCGTCGGTGCTGACTTCGGTGAATTTCAATGTCGCATTCGCCGGCAGTCACCGAACAAATTGCCTAAAGGGCCTGTCCCACTTGGGCGACCTAATTGGCGAGTTTAGAAGAGTTCAGTAGAGTTTGAAAAAATGTCATGTTGAAGACCTCCTTCGACTATGTTCAAGACTCGCACGCATTTTTTAACATATGGAAAAAAATGCCACAACCTAGCTGAGGCCTCAAGTATGCCAAGACCACTCTCAAGTCAAGTCAAGTCAAAGTCAATCAAACTTTATTGTCATTTAGAAATACATCGATATATGTAGCTCCAAACGAAATTCCGTTGCATTTGGCTCCCTGTGCAACACGATAATTAACAGAAGGATAAACATGGATAAAATGGATAAAAAGGATAAAAGGATAAATAGACAATGGTGGCAGCCCATTACATGGCATTCAGGAGTCTGATGGCTCCTGGGAAGAAGCTGTTGCAGAACCTTGATGTTCTGCTCCTTATGCTACGATATCTTTTGCCCGAGGGCGGCAGAGTGAACAGTCCGTGATGGAGATGTGTGGGGTCTTTTATAATACTGCTGGCCTTAGACACGCAACGTTTGGTCGCAATATCTCCAATTGAGGGGAGAGAGGTCCCGATGATTTTTTCCGATGTCTCGAGCATGAAGGAGAGTTACGAAGACCTCCTACGACCTTGTGTCGACCATGCTGCGAGTATGAGTCGAGCGCAAACTCGCCAGAACTCGAGGATTAGGTCGCCCAAGTGGGACAGGCCCTTAAGTGGGACAGACCCATTAATGTGTTCATCTGTTGGACGGAACTGCAGATGCTGGTTTAAACCAAAGATAGACACAAACTGCTGGAGTAATTCAGAGGGACAGGCAGCATGGCTGGAGAGTTGGAATGGGTGACATTTCGGGTCGAGACCCTTCTTCAGACCCTTCTTTATAAATGTGTCAATGACCTTTAATCCCAATTGGGAAAGATTAGAGATTAAAATATCAAGAGGTAGTGAAAGGGGAAATAGAGGGTGATGTGAACAAAGGCGTACGACAGAAAATTATGTGAAGGTGAAAGTGGGAGGCAATGGGTCAAAAGAGAGCTTCCGTCTAAACTTTCACCGTAAAACGTGCTCTGTTACAGACAGAAGAAATAGAACGAATAAATACAAAATAAAAACTTTTAAGGTGAGAGAGGTGAGATTTAAGAGAGACCTCAGTGGCAACCTGAGATGCCCGAGGAAGCTGTAGAACTGGATACAATTCTGATGTTTAAAGGACGTTTGGACAAATATATGAATAGGAAGGGTTTAGAGGGATATTAGCCAAATGTGGACAAACGGGAGCAGTTCAATATCCCAACTTGGTCGGCATGGACATAGAGTCATAGAGCAATGGAGGCGTACAGCGTAGAAACAGGCCCTACAACCCAACTTGCCCACACCAACCAATGTGTCCCATCTACATACACTAGTCCCACCTGCCTATGTTTGGCCCATATCCCTCAAAACCTATCCTGTCCACGTACATGTCTGAATGTTTCTTAAAAATGGTGACAGTACCAGTCTCAACTACCTCTTCCAGCAGCTCATTCCGTACATCGACCACACTTTGTGTAAAGAAAGTTGCCCCTCGGGTTCCTATTAAATCTCCCCCCTCCTCGCCTTAAACGTATGTCCTCTGGTTCTCGATTCCACTACTCTGGATAAAAGACTCTGTGCCTCTACCCTATCTATTCCTCTCATGATCGTACACCTGATGACATGCAGGCCGAAGGGCCTGTTTCCTTGTCGTTCTGCTCAGGAATAAACTCAGCGTTGGGTCTGTGAGGCCTCTCCGTAAATGTCTGCGCATTTCTAGAAGCTACAAGATTTGGCTTTGTGTTAAAGAAAAGGTTTTTAGGAAGTGCATTGGAATGACAGTAACTTTGCTGATTAATTTCACCAACGGTATTGTGCCAGAATTCATATCAAAGATTCAGTAGTGGAAATGAATGTGCTTGAATGTACAAAGCCAGCAGGTGAAATATTTGACAATCCCACTAATGTGCTTGTTTTATGTCTGCTTGGTACTTCTTCTGTAAAGGCTCAATCCTTCATATTTCCTTACATCATAGAAGGAGGCCACACGGCCCATCAAATTTTTGACAAGAAATAGAGCAATCATATTTTTGGACCTTTTGCCCCGTAAGCAATTCGTCCTACAATTCCCCCCAGATTCTATCATACACAGTGGCTAATTAACCTACCAACCTGCACACCTTTGGAAAGTGGAGGACCCAGAGGAAACACGTATTTCACTGGACGGCACAGTGGCGCAGCGGTAGAGCAGCCTAGTCAGGGTTAGATCCTGACTACGAGTTCTGTCTGTACGGAGTTTGCACGTTCTCTGACTGCGTGGGATTCCACTGGGTGCTTTCAAAGACGTGCAGATTTGCAACTTAATTGGCGTCTGCAAATGGTACCTTGTTTATAGGATAGAACTGGTGTATGGGCATTGTGCTCAGTTTTGGACACCAGGTTATAGGAAAGATGTTGTCTAGCTGCAAGGGGTGCAGAGAAGATTTATGAAGGTGTGGGCAGGAGTCGAAGATCTGAGCTATAGGGAGGTTAAGACCTTTTTTTTCACCCAGTTTTATTCCACCAGGGAGGTCTTACCTTCCACTACATGCAACCTCCGGCAACCACCTTCAACTAGCATCGCAACCGGCTTTGACAAAAAATTACCGATTTTTTAAACGGCAACCTATTTTTAGTCGCGCCCGGTTTTGAATTTTTTGAAATATTCGCCGGAACATAGAAGAAGCGGAAACCACTTTCGACCATTAGGGAGACTGACAAAAACCTCCGAGAACCTCCGGGAACCTCACGGAAACCTTGGGTGGGGCGCAAAGTCTCCAGAGGTTTCCGTTCAGGTTTCCTAAGTGGGACAGGGGCATTAGACTCCATTCGCTGGAATGCAGGAGGATGAAGGGTGATCTTATAGAGGTGTACCAAATCGTGCGAGGAATAGATCGGGTAAATGCACAGAATCTCTTACCCAGAATAGGCAAATCAAGAACCGGAGGACATAGGTTTACGGTGAGGAACCTGAGAGGTAACTTTTTTACATAAAGAGTGGCGGGTATATGCAACGAGCTGCCAGAGGAGGTAGTTGAGGCAGAGACTATTGCAAAGTCAAAAGTTAAAAGTCAAAGTCAATTTTATTCGTCACATCCACCCAAAGGTGCAGTGAAACAAATTTGCCAGCAGCGATACACTTAAATAGAACACACAATACACAATAAGATTGAACACAAACATCCACCACAGCATTCGTCACTGTGGTGGAAGGCACAAAGTACAGCCAGTACTCCTCCCTTGTTCACCCGTGGTCGGGGCCATGCTCGGTCGAACACACTCCGCGGCTTGGAGTGCCTGAATCGGCACTTTCCTACGTTTCCTACATTATTGCAACGTTTAAGAAACATTTAAACCCCTGTCCCACAGTGCGAGTTCATTCCAAGAGCTCTCCCGAGTTTGCCCTGATTCGAACTCGGAGATCTACGGTAATGGCCACTCGTCGGTACTTGGGGCTCTCGTGGACTGCAAAATCTTCACGAGTCTTCCCGTGCTTACCTGCTGTTAGCGCTAAGAGACGTCCTCGAGCTCCGACGTACCCGCTACATTCATTCTCCGTGCTTACCCCGAGTTTGATTTTTTTTTAACTCGGGAGAACTCTTGGAATGAACTCGTACCGTGGGACAGGGCTATTAGACAGGTACATGGATAGGACAGGTTTAGAGGGATATGGGCCAAATGCAGACAGATGGGACTAGTGTGGATGGGACATGTCGGTCAGTCTGTTTCCATGCTGTATAACTCTATCTATGACTCCATAACTTCCTCTATGAGTGTACATGGGGTGGGGGTACGCAAGTGGGAAATCAGGAGAGCAGCAAGAAAGCATAAGATGGATCTGGCAGTCAACGTAAAAAATCAATAGAGATTCTATTGGCATATTAAGAGCAAAAGCATGGGCAGAGAGAGATTAGAAGGACCTCAGACAGATCAGCATGGCCATTTCAGTGTGGAGCACGTGAAATTTTTAATGAATGGTTCTCATCAGTTTTTACTGCAGAGAAGATCATGGAAGCTAAGGTATTGAGGAAATTCAGTTATGGTGTCTGGACTGAAGATAGATACAAAAAGCTGGAGTAACTCAGCAGGGCAGACTGCATCTCTGGAGAAAAGGAATAGGTGATGTTTCGGGTCGAGACCCTTCTTCTGCTCCAGCTTTTTGTGTCTATCTCCGGTTTAAACCAGCATCTGCAGTTTGTTCCTACATATGATGTCTGGACCATATACAAATTACCAAAGGGGAGGTAATGGTGGTCTTAAAACACATTAAGGTGGTTTCATCTCCAGGGCATGGTCAAGTGCATCCTTGGACCTTGTGGGAAACTATGGTAGAAATTGAAGAGGACGGCAGAGTGGGCGGCATGGTGGCGCAGTGGTAAAGTTGCTGCCTTTCAGTGCCGGAGACCAGGGTTCGATCCTGACTACGGGTGCTGTCTGTACGGAGATTGGGAGAGTCCAGAACCAAGGGCCACAGTTTATGAATAAGGGGTAAGCCATTTAGAACGGAGACGAGGAAACACTCGTGAATCTGTGGAATTCTCTGCCTCAGAGGGCGGTGGAGGCCGGTTCTCTGGATACATTCAAGAGAGAGCTAGATAGGACTCTTAAAGATAGTGGAGTCAGGGGATATGGGGAGAAGGCAGGAACGGGGTACTGATTGGGGATGATCAGCCATGATCACATTGAATGGCGATGCAGGCTCAGAGGGCCGAATGGCCTACTCCTGCACCTATTGTCTATTGTCTATTGTCCTGCTTGGATTTTCTCCGAGATCTTTGGTTTCCTCCCACATTCCAAAGACGTACAGGTTTGTAGGTTAATTGGCATGGTAAAAATATATAATTTGTCCCCAGTGTGTGTAGGATAGTATTAGTGCATGGGGATCGTTGGTCGGCGCAGACTCGGTGGGTCGATAGGCCTGCTTCCACGCTGTATCTCCAAACTAAACTAAACTAAGGTCCATACATAGATAGTTACGTCATCTTTAGCCACGGGTGAAGTTCCAGAAGACTGGACGGTAGCTAATGTTTCACCATGAGGGCAATCAAGAGAAGCCAAGGGTGTAGAGAAGAATTACGAGAATATTGCCAGGATTTGAGGAAGAGCTATAGGGAGAAGTTGAACAGGCTAGGATCCAGGAGCGATAATTGACTGACATAGAGTTAAAGCGTGATTTCTTGTAGCAAAATCTTATGTGGTTATAAAGTAACATTTTACGAACAGTGAGAACCTTCCCAGTACTCCACCCTTCTTATGATTTTAAAAAAACGTCCGAAACAGGTCTCTTAGCCTCACTCATGGCGCCATCTTCCTTTCACTACCAACAGTTGGACAAAATGGAGCATGCAACATTTAGCTTGTAAATCCCAGTTCAATCCCAACTTCCAGTGCTATCTGTGTGCAGTTTAGAGTCAAAGGGTCATACAGCACAGAAACAGGCCATTCAGGCCAATTCACCCATGTCGAACGATACGCCCACCTAAGCGAGCCCCATTTGTCTGTGTTATGCCAATATCCTTCTGAACCTTCCTCTTCCATGTATCTGTCCAAATGTCTTTTAGGTCATAAGGTCATAAGTGATAGGAGTAGAATTATGCCATTCGCCCCATCAAGTCTATTCCACTGTTCAATCATGGCTGATCTATCTCTCCCTCCTAACCCCATTCTCCTGCTTTCTCCCCATAACATCTAAGACCTGGACGAGCCAAAAATCTGCTTGCCTTGAAAATATCCACTGACTTGGCCTCTACAACCATCTGTGGCAAAAACATTCCACAGATTTACCAACCTCTGACTAAAGAAATGTAAAGGTTGTTAATGTACTTTCCTTAACTATATTCTTTGTTAGAAACGTCATGTTTTTTTTAAGGTTAGAAAAGATTAAATTCACATTGAGGGGGCCTGTGAAAAAGTTTTATTTGAAATGGGGACCCTTTTTATCATACTTTAAGGGTCTAAAGGAAATACCTATTGAATGAGGGCACTTGACATTAAGTGGGGGTTAGACAAGAAGCTGGAGAAACTCAGCGGGTGCATCTAAGGAGCGAAGGAGATAGGCCACGTTTCGGGTCGAGACCCTTCTTCAGACTGGTCAGGGATCAGGGAAACGAGAGATATAGACAGTGATGTGGTGAGATAAAGAACAATGAATGAAAGATGTGCAAAAAAGTATTGATGATAAAGGAAACAGGCCATTGTGAGCTGTTTGTAGTGTGAAAATGAGAAGCTAGTGCGACTTGGGTTGGGGGGGGGGGAGATAGAGAGATAAGGAATGCCAGGGCCTGAGGGCTGAGGGAGAGGTGAGGAGGGGGAGGAGGCAGCCTGGGTTAACAGAATTGAGAAAATTCAATGTTTAAGCCCAGAGGACATTAAGTGGGGATCTGCCTTCATTCTGTTTTGTTACTTTATTATTGTTAAAAAGTGCATTTGATTTTGTGATATATTTGGATTGTGAAAAAATAAGCTGCCAAGGGGTGTTTAGGGAGGGTGGGTTAGGGTTATTTTGTTTATATTATCATTATTATTATTATTTATAAAAAACAAAATGGAGGAAAATGTAATGCCATACATCAGATGTACTGTGAATTTTCTTTTTTTCCCTCCAATAAAAAACTATTAATTAAAAAAAAAGAAACTAGAATGTTTCATCAATGTCAGTACATCACTCTAGATATCATACTGTATCTGAGATGCCTATCAAATATGCGTCTAAGTGCTTGTGTATAGTGATACTTGTACTGAACTGTATACAAAAATGAATTTAACTGTACCTCGGTACATGTAACAATAAAGTACTGAAGAAGGGTCTCGACCCGAAACGTCGCCTATCTCCTTTGCTCCTAGATGCTGCTGCACCCGCTGAGTTTCTCCAGCTTTTTGTGTAACCCTCGATTCTCCAGCATCTGCAGTTCCTTCTTTAACACAAGTACTGAATCATACCATCTATCCCACATGGTACCACAGCAGTTTAGAGAGATTTAGAGATACTGCGCGGAAACAGGCCCTTCGGCACACCGGGTCCGCGCCGACCAGCGATCCCCACACATTAACACTATCCTACACACACTAGGGACAATTTTTACACTCTTCAAGCCAATTAACCAACAAAGCTGTACGTGTTTGGAGTGTGGGAGGAAACCGAAGATCTCGGAGAAAACCCACGCGGTCACCGGGAGAATGTAAAAACTCTGTACAGACAGCACCCGTAGTCGGGATCGAACCCTGGTCTCCGGCGCTACTTCCACTGTAAGGCAGCAACTCTACCGCTGCGCCACCAGATCCACACATTCCGAAGTGCCACTTTTGGAGGACATGAAACCGAGGCACCACCTGTTCTCTCAAATGGATTTTAAAGAACTTATTCCCAGTGTTCACACCCTCATTTACCTCAATCTGCTTTTAGTCAGATGTCAGTTTTGTGGTTTGAGGCATTCTATTTTTCTTGGCATCTTTGTCATAGCATAGTGGGTGTATAGAATGAGCTGTCAGTTGAGGTAGTTGAAGGTGGGACAGTCACAACATTTAAGAAACAGTTAGACAGGTACAAGTTTGGAGGGATATGGACCAAACGTAGGCGAGTGGAACTAGTGTAGCTGGGACATGTTGGCCGGTGTGGGCAAGTTGCGCCTGTTTCCGCACTGTATCCCTTCATGACTATGACCCTAGAGTCATACAGCATCCTTTCCCCCATGCCAACCAAGATGTCCCATCTACGCTAGTCCCACCTCGCTACGTTTGGCCCATATCCCACTAAACATTTCCTAATCATGTACCTGCCCAAGTATCTTTGTCATAGTGCATGCCTCAACTACCTCCTCTGGCAGCTCGTTCCATAAACTCACCGCCCTCTGGGTGGAAAAAGTTGCCACTCGGGTTCCTATTAAATCTTTCCCCTCTCACCTTGCACCTATGTCCTCTGGTTCTTGATTCATCTACTCTGGGTAAAAAGACTCTTTAGCGTTCCCTCTGTCTATTCCTCCCATGATTCTCCTCAGACTCCACCAAGGATCTTGCTCTACAGTGGCTAAGGCCATGCATTGATAACTAACTTAAGTTTTAAAAGAAGACACAAAGTGCTGGAGTAACTCCGTGGGTCAGGTAGCATCTCAGGAGAACATGGATATGTTGAAGGATGTAGGAAGGAACTGCAGATGCTGGTTTAAACTGAATTTAAACACAAAATGCTGGAGTAACTCAGTAGGACAGGCAGCATCTCTGCAGAGAAGGAATAGGTGATGTTTCTGGGCGAGACCTCTCTTCAGACTAAAGTCAGGGGAAAGGGAAACAAGAGATATAGACAAAGTAGAGAGATATAGAACAAATGACTGAAAGATATACAAAGACGTAACGATGATAAAGGAGACAGGCAATTGTTAGCTGTTTGCTAGGTGAGAACGAGAAGCTGGTGGGACTTGGGTGGGGGACAGATGAAGAGAGAGGGGATGGAGGAGTTACTTGTAGTTAGAGAAATCAATAGTCACATCATTGAGTTGTAAGCTGCCCAAGCGAAAAATATGAGATGCTGTTCCTCCAATTTGCGTTGGGCCTCACTCTGACAATGGAGGAGGCCTAGGACAGAAAGGTCAGTGTGGGAATGGGAGGGGGAATTAAAGTGTTTGGCAGCCGGAAGATCAGGTGAGTCCAGGCGGACTGAGTGAAGTTGTTCAGCGGAACGATGCCCAAGTACGTTTGGTCTTGCCGATGTATAAGAGTTCACATCTTGAACAACGGGTACAGTAGATGAGGTTGGGGGAGGTGCAAGTGAACCTCTGCCCATGTTGAAAATATGTTGAATTGCACATTGCACATGTTCAGTGGTGATTTATAGTCACGTATATGGAGTGCACAGTGCAATTCTTTTTGCATAATCACACATGCACACTATGTTTTGGCGCCATTTGATGGGAAGGTGGCGTCTTGGGTCGGAACCCTTCCACAGACTCTTTCTTTTCTAAACCAGTATCTGCAGTTCCTTGAATCTAACTCAAGTTAAACATTTGCACAGTTACAACACCGGCATTTCAATTCCTAAACCTAACACAATTCGACAGACCATTACTCTTATTGATCATCATAATAAAATGACCAGGCTCGGAATAAATTGCTTTATTTTGTACAGCACGGCACGTAGCAAATCAAGAAAATGACATTGGTTGTAAATTTTGAAAGGCTGGTTCTGCATTTAATGAAGGTAGACACAAAATGCAGGGGTAGCTGACCGGAACAGGCAGCATCTTTGGATTGAAGGAATGGGTGATGTTTCTTCAGATTCGTTCCTTCTCTCCAGAGATGCTGCCCTGTCCCGCTGAGTTACTCCAGCATTTTGAGTCAATCTTCGGTTTAAACCAGCATCTGCAGTCCCTTCCTTCACACTGCATTTAATGAATTGGGATTTTACGTTCCGATATGAGTAAAATGTTAGGAGTGGATGTGTATTCCACTTCTAAAGGATTACATTTATGGTTCAGTTATACTGAGGATCAGAAAAGTAATCTGGTCAGCGTATTAAACTGCCAAGGCTGGATTAGTGGAGCTGTCCCATTTTTGTGGTGAGCTATCTGCAGGATATGTCTGATGAAGACAAATCTGAAAAAAAATAAATATATATATATATATTTGATTCTCAGTTTGGTTTGTCGGGGGAGATTAAGCAGACGGGGCCGACTCACTCTAGTTTACATGAATAAGAAGTGATTAAGAATAAAAGTGTTTTATTGTCCTATTACCCAGATAGAAAAATGAAATTCTTACTTGCAGCAGCACCACAGAATATGTAAACATAGTACACTGTATACAATAATATATGAGAAAAAAAGTTCAGTGTGTGCACATATACACATACACACATATAAACACACACACATGTATACATATATGTGTGTGTGTATATGTGTAAATATATATTTATATAGATATTTATATAAATATGGTTTAGGCTTATGTTATTATTGTCCCGTGCACATGGGAAAGAACTGCAGATGCTGGTTTAAATCGAAGATAGACACAAAATGCTGGAGTAACTCAGCGGGATGGGCAGCATCTCTGGAGAGATGGAATGGGTGTCGATTCGGGTCGAGACCCTTCTTCAGTCTGACGGGGGAGAGGAAGGGGGGAGGAGGGAGAGGAGGGGGAAGGAGGGGGGAGAGGAGAGGGATGAGGAGGAGGGAGAGAAGGCGGAGAGGGGGGAGTGGGGGAGGGGAGAGGAGAGGGGGAGTGGGAGGGGAGAGGGGAGGGGGCAGAGGAGGCCTCGGAACCCCAACCAAATTACTGCGTGTTCAGCGGCTTCAATCCAGAGCCCTGGGGGGGGGGGGGGGGGGGGGGCTGGGCTGCGGGAGGGGCAGAGCATAATGGGGCAGATGGCCAGCCGAGTGCGAGTGGGAGGCGACAAAATGACTGTGAGTCAGGAGGGTTAACGTAACTCATCAGCGACTTCAATCCAGAGACTGGGGGGGGGGGACATAACTCGTAGCCCTTAGCAAAAACAGTGCCCAGCAGGCTGTGCGAGGAGCAGAGCCATAATGACATCATCAGCTCGTTAGCTTTAAAACATATCTCAGATTTGTGAACAATTTTAAAAAATAACTCAGGAAATATTGAATCAAAATTTCAGATGTGGCGATTTTTGAAGTCATGAGGTAAATCTCTACCGGAATGTGTAAAAATTTCATCGTTAGCGCATCGTGTTTTTGAGGAGATGTGAATCACAGACGAACAAATACACATACACACACACACACATTCACAATACACACACACACACAAATACATCCACATCCAAGATCAGAGTTTTAATAGTTACTAGACTATGTGGGACCCGTTGGGTCCCAGCTTCACACGGGAGGGCTGGTCCCCAACGTGATATTCCACCTCTCCACCAATTCCAACACACACACACACACACACACACACGCACGCACACACACACACACACACACACGCACATTCTCACACACTCACACACATATACACACACACAATCTTACTCACACACACACACTCACACACTCACACAGACACGTATATACACACACACCCTCCACCTCGCACACACACTCACACACATATACTCACTCACACACTCTCACTCACAAACACTCATACACATGCACACACACACACATACACTCACTCACACATACACTCACTCACTCACATACACTCACCCACTCATACATACACTAACACATACACTCACACATACACTCACACAGACTCACACACACATACACTCATACACACGCACACATACTCACGCACACTCACAGACTCACAAACAGACTCACAATCACATACACTCACAAACATACAAGCACACATACACTCACACACACACACACACACACATACTCACACATACACAAACACATACACACATACATACTCACACACTCACACTCACACACACTCACACAGACACGCACATATACACACACCGTCCACCTCACACATACACACACACACTCACACACATACACTCACACACACACACACATACACATACACTCACACTCACACACACACACACTCACTCAATCGTTCACTCATACACTCAGTCACACACACACTCACTAACTCACACACACACATACACTCACGCACACACACTCACTCAATCGTTCACTCACACACTCACAAACACACTCACTAACTCACACACACTCACACACTCACACATACACTCACCCACTCACACATCAACTCAGAAACACTCACACACGCACACACATACACTCACACACACACATACACTCACACACACACACACACTCACACATATACATACACTCTCTCACACATACACACAAACACACTCACACTCACACACAGATTCACACTCACAAACAGACTCACATACACTCACACACACATACACACACACACACACACACACACACACACACACACACACACACACACACACACACACACACACACATAAACTGACATCCATACACTCACACACACATAAACCGGCACACATGATTTCACACACACACACTCAAACACACATATACACTCACACACACTCACACACACACATGCAGACTCACACGCACACTCTCACACTCAGACTCACACACACATACACTCACACACACATGCACTCACACACACATACACACACACACTCACACTCACACAGACACTCACACACACACACTCACACAGACACTCACACACACGCTCACACACACTCACACACACACTCCCACACACTTACTCGCACACCATATATATGACAGTAAACTTTCTTGAATCTACTCACACAGCTGAGCACGGCCTCTCCACTGTGGGGCTTCCACAGTTAGCTGCACTTCTGCAATCAGCGTGACCTCTGCACTTACCAAAAATTATGCAATCAGCGTGGCCTCTGCACTCACCGGAAATTACGCACTCAGCGTGAACTGTCCAATAAGCGGAAGTCACGAAATGAGCGGGACTTTTTGACTAAACACAGTCGGACCTAATAAAGCATTTATTCCTTCCAAACACAGTCAGACCTAATAAAGCATTTATTCCTTCCAAACACAGTCGGAACTAATAGAGCATTTATTCCTTCCAAACGCAGTCAGCCTAATAAAGCATTTATTCCTTCCAAACACAGTAGGACCTAATAAAGCATTGCAGTTTCAAGCACAGGCAGGGTAGCAGGCCAAACAATTCATGGCATTGTCATTAAGGGCTAACAAATCATTTTTGCAAGTACATTACAGACTCACAGTTCAGTTGATTCACAGCTTATAAAGTCGTGGCCCCTCCCTCGCGATCTTGCTCTCACGTCCAGGCATCCGGGGCTTTATAGTGCTGCCCCATCGCCCCCGGAAGGGGCGTTACCTCCATCGCTGTGATTGACAGGCGAGAAGACCAATCAGCTGATGTCAAGTTTTTTTAAACACTCATAATTTTTATATTTTTCATCGATGGGAAAAATCCTCATGGGTGGCTCAGCAGCGGAGGAGTAAGATGTCCAAAAATCACAGCAATACAGGGTAGCGTTTTTTCTAAAATCAATATACAACGCAGACAGGAAATGGTCAAGATGAGACATTTAATTATATAGGTAAGATATACGTGTTGGCATGCATATGGTGTTGAACGCCGAGGTGTAGTCTCTGAAGTACAGCCTGCCGTATGTGCTTTTATTATCCACGTGGTCTAGTGCAGAGTGGAACATCCACCCCACCAGAAAACTGCAGATGGTGTTTAAACTCTTCCCAGTCATCTTTTCAGTAAATGCTAGCTATGGTTTAGGCTTATGTTTATTGTGTCCCGTGCACTGACATCCAGTAAAAAGCTTTTGTTTCCATGCTATGAAATCAAGTCAGATAATACCATACGTTAATACAATTCAATTGAACATAAGTACAAAAGGCAGAGTGAAGAGAAAAATGCCAGAGTGCAGAGTATAGTTGCTCTGCCTTGTAGCATAACAGTGCCAGAGAAAAAGTCTAATGTCCATAGAGTCATAGAGTGAATCAGTGTGGCTCAGCTTACTCACCTTGGCCAGCATGTCCCAGCTACACTAATCCCACCTGCCTGTGTTTGGTCCATATCCCTCCAAATCTGTCCTGTCCATGTACATTTCCAACTGTTTCTTAAATGTTGGGATAGTCCCTGCCTCAACTACCTCCTCTGGAAGGTTACACAAAAAGCTGGAGAAACTCAGCGGGTGCAGCAGCATCTAAGGAGCGAAGGAGATAGGCGATGTTTCGGGTCGAGACTCTTCTTCAGAAGAAGGGTCTCGACCAGAAGAAGTCTGAAGAAGGGTCTCGACCCGAAACGTTGCCTATCTCCTTCGCTCCTTAGATGCTGCTGCACCCGCTGAGTTTCTCCAGCTTTTTGTGTAACCCTCAATTCTCCAGCATCTGCAGTTCCTTCTTTAATACCTCCTCTGGAAGCTTGTTCCACACACCCACCACCCTTTGTGTGAAAAGCTTACCCCTCAGATTCCTATTAAATCTTTTCCCCTTCACCTTAAACCTATGTTCTCTGGTCCTCGATTCACCAACTCTGGGCAAGAGACTCTGCGCATCTACCTGATCTATTCCTCTCACGATTTTATACACCTCTACAAGATCGCCCCTCATCCTCCTTTGCTCCAAGGAATAGAGTCCCAGCCTACTCAACCTCTCCCTGCAGCTCAGACCCTCTAGTCCTGGCAACATCCTCATAAATCTTCTCTGTACCCTCTCCAGCTTGACAACATCTTTCCTGTGACATGGTGCCCAGAACTGAACACAATACTCTAAGTGCAGACTCACTAAAGTCTTATACAATTGCAACATGACTTCCCAACATGACCGTAAGTTACAAAATTGACCCTCCAACATGACGTAGGTTACAAAATTGGAATTGCACCCTAGGTTCTGGAAGGACTGTTCATAAACCTGATGCAGAGAGGAAGATGGTCTGGTGAAATGCGCTTTCAAGCTTCTGCATCTTCTACCCGGGAGCAGGGAGAAGAAGGAATGACCAAATCTGAGGAAGGACATTATTGCCATAGAGGGAGTGCAGAGAAGGTTCACCAGACTGATTCCTGGGATGTCAGGACTGTCTTATGAACAAAGGCTGCATAGACTCGGTTTATACTCTCTAGAATTTAGGAGATTGAGAGGGGATCTTATAGAAATTTACAAAATTCTTAAGGGGTTGGACAGGCTAGATGCAGAAAGATTGCTCCCGATGTTGGGGAGGTCCAGGACAAGCGGTCACAGCTTAAGGATAAGGGGGAAATCCTTTAGGACTGAGATGAGAAGGACTTTTTGCACACAGAGCGTGGTGGGTCTCTGGAACTCTCTGCCACAGAGGGTAGTTGAGGCCAGTTCGTTGGCTATATTTAAGAGGGAGTTAGATGTGGCCCTTGTGGCTAAGGGGATCAGAGGGTATCGAGAGAAGGCAGGTATGGGATACTGAGTTGGATGATCTGCCATGATCATATTGAATGGCGGTGCAGGCTCGAAGGGCCGAATGGCCTACTCCTGCACCTAATTTCTATGTTTCTATGTTTCTATGACCAAGGTGGGAAAAGTACTTGATAATGTTGTCTGCTTTCCTTCTTTTTTCCTGAGGCAGCGTGAAGTGTAGACGGAGTCGCTGGCGGGGAGTCTAGTCTTCTTGATGGATTGGCCATAACTCTGCAATACCCTGTGGTCTGGGGCAGAACTGGGGACGAGGAACCCAAAGGACTGAAGGCCCACAGCCTTGAAGTTTCCCAGTGCTTGTACTGGTATATAGTTCCTTGAAGGTGGCGTCACAGGTAGATAGGGTGGACAAAAAGGCTTTTGGCACATTGGCCTTCATCATTCAGAGTTTTGAGTGCAGAAGTTGGGAGGTCATGTTGCAGCTATGTAAGATATTGGTGTTTTGAGTATTGTGTTCAATTCAGGGCATCATGTTATAGGAAAGATGTTAAGTTGGAAAGGGTGCAGAGAGGATTTACAAGAATATTGCCAGGACCTGTGGGTCTGAGCTATAGAGAGAGGTTGAGACTCCATTCCCTGGTGCACAGGAAGAAAAGGGGTGATCTTATAGAGGTGTATAAAATCATGAGTGGAATAGATCTGGTAAACACACAGCCTCTTGAGAACCAGATGACATAGGTTTAAGGTGAAGGGGGAAAGATTTAACAGGATACTTTTTTCACACAAAGGATGGTGGGTGTATGGAACAAGCTGCCAGGGGAGGTACTTGAGGCTGGGACTATCGCAATGTATAAGAAGCAGTTAGACAGGTACATGAATAAGACATGTTTAGAGGGATAGAAACATAGAAACATAGAAATTAGGTGCAGGAGTAGGCCATTCGGCCCTTCGAGCCTGCACCGCCATTCAATATGATCATGGCTGATCATCCAACTCAGTATCCCGTACCTGCCTTCTCTCCATACCCTCTGATCCCCTTAGCCACAAGGGCCACATCTAACTCCCTCTTAAATATAGCCAATGAACTGGCCTCAACTACCCTCTGTGGCAGAGGTAGTTGAGGATATGGGCCCATCGCAGGCAAGAGGGACTAGTGTAGATGGGACATGTTGGTCGGTGTGGGCAAGTTGGGCTGAAGGGCCTGTTTACACACTGTATCATTCTATGACTATGGCAAGCACAACTGCTTTCAAAGCAAAGTGCTATCAATTAACTTCCTGAGTTAATGGGCCTTGTTAAAAACAAAATGAATTTCACACAATACAACAACACTTTGAGTCTTGTTCATTAAAGCTTCAATGTGTAAACAAATTTAACTGCAAACTTATAAAGATGAAATAAAATTCTGGCACCATTTGTATTAATCTTCAGAGCAAAGTGATAAAACTAATAGCCAATGCAAAGTTGAAGAACAAACTGCAGAGACCCTTCTTCAGACTGATGTCGGGAGGAGGGGGAGGGCGGGAAAAAGAAAAGAAGAGGCAGAGACAGTAGGCTTGTGGGGGAGCTGGGAAGGGGAGGGAGAGGAGGGAGAAAGCAAGGACTACCTGAAATTGGAGAAGTCAATGTTCACACCACTGGGGTGTAAACTACCCAAGCGAAATATGAAATTAGACAAAAATGCTGGAGAAACTCAGCGGGTGAGGCAGCATCTATGGAACGAAGGAATAGGTGACGTTTTGGGTCGAAACACTTCTTCAGACCCTTTTCTACGACCCTCCTACAAGCAAAATATGAGGTGCTGTTCCTCCAATTTGCACTGGGCCTCACTCTGGCAATGGAGGAGGCCCAGGACAGAAAGGTTGGATTCAGAACGGGAAGGGGAGTTGAAGTGCTGAGCAACTGGGAGATCAGGTTGGTTATTGTGAACTGAGCAGAGGTGTTGGGTGAAGCGATCGCCAAGCCTATGCTTGGTCTCACTGATGTAGAGAAATTTACCTTGCGCTTGGTCTCACCGATGTAGAGAAGTTAAAATTCTCGACCAGAAACATCGCCTATTCCTTCTCTCCATAGATGCTGCCTCACCCGCTGAGTTTCTCCAGCATTTTTGTCTACCACCATTGCAAAGTGATGGGACTGCTGTGTTAGGAGGCCAGGCTATTTGACTGGTTCAGGTCTTGGATGATCTCTCAATTAGGTAGGCA
Organism: Raja brachyura; assembly: GCA_963514005.1. Next base: position 127,933,875 of record OY740783.1, read on the forward strand.
CAGTGGTGCAGCGGTAGAGTTGCTGCCTTACAGCGCCAGAGACCGGGTTCGATCCTGACTACAGGTGCTGTCTACAGGGCCGTCTTAACGCAAGGGCACACTGGGCAGTTGCTCGGGGCCCCACAAGCATAGCGGCCCCATGCTAATCTATGTATTGTAGAATGTTATTGTAGAAGGTGAAAACGGAGAAGAACATCGCAAGTGCAAGACGGCATATTTGATTCGGCATAAAGAATCTGGACGTGTAGGGGCCCCAGTGCACTGCTTTGCCCGGGGGCCTATAATGCCGTTAAGACCTCCCTGGCTGTATGTACAGAGTTTGTACGTTCTCCCTGTGACTGCGTGGGTTTTCTCCGGGTGCTCCTGTTTTCTCCCACAGTCCAAAGACATACAGGTTTGTAGGTAAAATTGTAAAAATTGTCCCTAGAGCGTGTAATGTGTTAGTGTGTGTGGGGGTGTTCTATCCCCTCATTGTCACCTCTTCCACAGCCAACAATGGACCATTGTGGGCTCCGCCTTTCCTTGATCATCGATGCTGACTAATTTGTTCTTTTCATACCTCTCATCATTTATCATTTGTCCTTTTCATACCACCAGCTTCCCTCTCCCCCGACTCTCAGTCTGAGGAAGGGTCTCGATCCGAACCATGACTTATTCCTTTCTCCAGAGATGCTGCCTGACCCGTTGGATTACTCAAGCATTTTGTGTCTATTTTCTATTGTACGGGGATCGCTGGTCGGCGCGTACTCGGTGGGCCGAAGGATCTGTTTCTGCGCTGTATCTCTAAAATAAAGTAGGCTGGGAACTGTTCCCAGTTCTGAAGCTCCATATTCTCAAGACATCAATAATGCATGTTATTTTGTTTTTTTTAAATATGTAAAAAGATGTTCTTTTGCATTACTTATCCTAAGTAACACCTTCTGACAGGAAAGCACACCGCCAGATGGTGAGTGCAGAATGAAAGGATTAAAGGCAATATCATTCATGTGTAATCACTTCTAGTCTGTGATGGGGAGAAAGAAAAAAAACAGAGAGAGATACACAATCACATTTTTATTTTAATTCACTAACATAAATTTAAGATGGAAATTATATGCACAGATGTATCCTCCAATGTATTTGGTTCACTTCGTAGAATCTTTTTAAATTACCGCTTTAATATCATTTTAGCTTGTTAACTGAAGAAGGGTCTCGACCCGAAACGTCACCCATTCCTTCTCTCCAAAGGTGCTGCCTGTCCCGCTGGGTTAAGGGCCTGTCCCACCGGCATGCAGCTCCATGCGATGAGCGCGACCTAACGTGGTCGCTTGAGCCGTCCGGCGTCGCGGGGCCGGTCCCACTTCGATCGCCGGAGCCGTGCGGAATTGTGCAGAGTTCATCCCGACATCGCACGGGGCTCCGAAAAACTGACCGTGTTCAAAAGTTCCGCGCGGCAACGGCTTGTCGGCTCGCAGTCGGACGCATTACACACCGCCTCGCCGCCATGCCTCCGTGACCCTCTCTGTAGGTGCCTCCGTGACCCTCTCTGTGTGTGGCTCCGTGGCCCTCTCTGTGTGTGCCTCTGTGCCCCTCTCTGTCCTGGCGAACTTACCTTTAAGACTTCGCTCCAAGTTCGCCTCACTTTGCGCCGCGTTGCGCCACTCACCCGACCTCCGCGCGGCCCCTGCTGCCGGTTTGGTCGCGCTTGCCGCATGCAGGCGCATGCTGGTGGGAACGGCCCTTAACTCCACCGTTTTGTGTCTTTCTTCGGTGTAATCCAGCAGCGACACTTCCTTCCTACACATGGATATGCAATAGTTGAGCCTTTGAATGAGAAGGAGTTCAGAGCTGAACACACACAGCGTCATAGAAAATGGATACACAAGTGCTGAAGTAACTCAGCTGGTTAGGCAGCATTTCTGGAGAACATGGATAGGTGGCATGAAAGGTCGTGACTCAAAAAGTCACCCATCCATGATCTGCAGAGATGCTGTCTGACCTGCTGAGTTACTCCAGCACTTTGTGACCTGTGCATTGAGCAGCATCGATAGTTCTTTGTTTCTTCATAGAAAAAGGCCTGGATATTAATGCATGTTGTAAAAGGCATGCTATGGGGTCGCCATGGGGTATGTCAGCAATCGTATAGATTGTGGGCCTGTCTCAGCAAATATCAACAACTTCCTAATAACCAACACACATTCCCCTTCACTTGCTCACATCAGGGCATGCAAATGGAAGTCTGGGATCAAAGTGAATACTGCCTGCGGGCTTACAGAGAATATGTTATTCCAATAATGATTTGGTATCTGATTTGATTGCCGAGTGAATGTTCAGTTCAGTTTAGTTTATCGTCACATGTACCGAGGTACAGTGAAAAACTTTTGATGCGCGCTAACCAGCCAGCGTTAAGACAATGCATGATTACAATCGAGCCAATCGCAGTGTACAGATACATGAACATAGCTCGCTTAAAAGATTTCAATGACTATTCTGCCTTCTGGTGACCTGATTGGTCATGTACCCTTGTTATTTCCGCATTGCTGTGGGGCGCGCCGGTGGTGTAGCGGTAGAGTTGCTGCCTTACAGCGCTAGAGACCTGGGTTCGATCCCGATTACGGGCGCTGTCTGTACGGTGTTTGTACGTTCTCCCCGTGATCTCATGGGTTTTCTCCGAGATCTTTGGTTTCCTCCCACACTCCAAAGATGTACAGGTTTGCAGGTAAATTGGCTTGGTGTATGTGTAAAATTGTCCCTAATGTATGTAGGGTAGTGTTAACGTGCGGGGATCGCTGGTTGGTGCAGACTCAGTGGGCGGAAGGGCCCGTTTCTGCGCTGTTTCCCTAAAACGGAAAAAATGAAATTACTACACAAATGTTGCTAGAAAACATTTAAAAAATAAATTGAGGTTTGAAAATGGCACTGAATCTCAGTTTTATTTGATGGGAGAACAGATCCTCCATTTTGTGTTTGCCTGCTTAGAATTTCAGCTCAGCTTTCAAAGGTGCTTTGTATCCTGGAGCCTAATGAAAGCAGATAGACACAAAATGGTGGAGTACCTCAGCGGGTCAGGCAGCAAAACTGGCGAAACGTCTGAGGAAGGGTCCGGACCTGAAATGCCACCCATTCCTTCCATCCAGAGATGCTGTCTGACCCGCTGAGTTACTCCAGCATTTTTGTGTCTATCTTCAGTGTAAACCAGCATTTGCAGTTCCTTCCTACGCATGTTAGAAAACAGTTTCAGTGGTCTGTTACTTGTGGTCAGATTATACTTACCTTAAAGTGCAGAAAATAAATGCGTGCAGCACAAGAACACCATAGGTGTTGTGTAGCAATGGTTTCCTGGCAACCAGGGTGAATATATATTTTTGGGGAAGGGCGTTTAACCGAAGCATAAAAATACCCAAGCCAGTAAAGGATTCACGATAGTGTTTCTGCAGGGTTCTGGCAATATTTACCCCTTAAGTGAAGATAGTCACAAACTGCTGGAGCAACTCAGCGGGTCAGGCAGCATCGCTGGAGAAAAGGAATGGGTGACGTTTCGGTTCGAGACCCTTCTTCAGACTTGGTCTTGGTAAATGTACAAACTCTGCGTTGACCGAGCCCGTGGTCGGGATCGAACCCGGGTATCTGGTTCTGTGTGCCAACAACATATGCCACTGTGCCACCCAGTTTACATGCCGCCAAGTGCATAGAAACATAGAAACATAGAAAAATAGGTGCAGGAGTTGGCCATTCAGCCCTTCGAGCCTGCACCGCCATTCAATGTGATCGTGGCTGATCATCCAACTCAGTATCCCGTAACTGCCTTCTCTCCATACCCCCTGATCCCTTTAGCCACAAGTGCCATATCTAACGCCCTCTTAAATATAGCCAATGAACTGGCCTCAACTACCTTCTGTGGCAGAGAGTTCCACAGACTCACCACTCTATGTGTGAAAAATGTTTTCCTCATCTCGGTCCTAAAGGAATTCCCCCTTATCCTTAGACTGACCCCTTGTTCTGGACTCCCCCAACATCGGGAACAATCTTCCAGCATCTAGCTTGTCCAACCCCTTAAGAATTTTGTACGTTTCTATAAGATCCCCCCTCAATCTTCTAAATTCCAGCGAGTACAAGCCGAGTCTATCCAGTCTTTCCTCATATGAAAGTCCTGACATCCCAGGAATCAGTCTGGAATTACAGTTCAAACTGGCAGCAGGGTCGGGACAGATACTGTGGACCGAAGGGCCTGCTCCAGTGCCGTGCTGAGTCTGTAGAAGGGTCTCAACCTGAAACGCCACCCATTCCTTCTCTCCAAAGATGCTGCCTGTTACTCCAGCATTTTGTGTCTATTTTCAATTTAAACCAGCATCTGCAGTTCCTTGCTACATGCTGTTCCACATCTCATGGGCCAGGACAGCTCAGCAGGTGCCGACGCCAGACGTGGGGCATAATCCCTTCCAGCTGATCAACGGAGGCACAGCAGTAGGAGCGGAGTAAGTCGGGCAGATAAAAACAGAGAGGGAAGTAAACAGCCTGGATTATAAGTCTCGGGGCCCCTGCACGATGAGACGAGTGAACTAATTGAAACTGATGTTTTGCTTTCAGTGTCAGTCTGCGCGCCGGATTCAACGTTTGTGCTTCAATGCTTTGCTCATTCTTTTCACAGGCCCTCCTGTCAATGTCACCTGCAACATATTTATCAACAGCTTTGGCTCAATTGCAGAGACAACCATGGTGAGTCCAGATATTTATTTCTCCCTTTTCCCTGGAGGGCTCTTGTACGATGGTGGTTTTATGTTTCGAGAATTCATTGTTTCCACAGTTGCATTTTTGGTCCTGGGGTCATTTCTTTCTTTATACTTTTTAATGCCCCTGTCCCACTTAGGGAACCTGAACGGAAACCTCTGGTGACCTTGCCCGCGACCCAAGGTTTCCAAGAGGTTGCCGGAGGTTTTGGTCACTCTCCCTAATGGTCGGAAATCGTTTCCGTATGGTTGAGGCTTCATCTAGGTTGCTTCGATTGTTTCAACAAAATCAATACCGGTCTCGACTAAAAATAGGTTGCCGTTTGGTCGAAGCCAGTGGAGTGGGGATCGCTATTTACTTTCAGGCAGTCGAAGGCAATCTCCTTCGCTGACCGGCCATTTTGATTGGCTCATTGGAGTTTTCAGGACCTAGAAGACCCGTCGGTAGGTACAACTGGTGGGAGAACTGGGAAATGGGAAGGGGTGGAGAGGGAGGGAAAACAAAAGCTACTTGAAGTTAGAGAAGTCAATGTTCATACCGCTGGGGTGTAAGGAACCCAAGCGAAATATGAGGTGCTGTTCCTGCAATTTGCGCTGGGCCTCACTCTGACAATGGAGGAGGCCCAGGACAGTAAGGTCAGTGTGGAAATGGGACTGAAATTGCTGAGCAACCGGGAGATCAGGTAGGTCTAGGGGGACTGAGTGGAGGTGTTCAGCGAAACGATTGTCGAGCCTGCGCTTGGTCTCGCCGACATATAGGATTCCGCACCTGGAATAGCGGATACAGTAGATGAGGTTGGAGGTGGTGCAAGTGAACCTCTGCCTCACATGGAAAGACTGTCGGGTCCTTGGAGGGAGTCGAGGTGGGAGGTATAGGGACAGGTGTTGCATCCCCTGAGGTTGCAGGGAAAATTACCTGGGGAGGCGGTGGTTTGGGTGGGAAGGGACAAGTTGACCAGGGAGTTGCGGAGGGAACGGTCTCTGCGGAAAGCCGAAAGGGGTGGAGATGGGAAGTTGTGGCCAGTAGTGGGATCCTGTTGGAGGGGGCGAAAATGTCGGAGGATTATGTGCTTTATGCGACGGCTGATGGGATGGAAGGTGAGGACAAGGGGGACTCTGTTACAAATGGGGGGAGGGGGAATAAGAGCGGAGCTGTGGAATATCGAGGAGACCCTATTGAGAGCCTCATCTACAATGGAAGAGGGGAACCCCCCGCTCCCTAAAGAATGAGGACAGCTCCGATGACCTGGTGTGGAACACCTCATCCTGGGCGCAGATGCGATGGAGACGGAGGATTGGGAGTAGGGGATAGAGTCTTTCCAGGAAGCAGGGTGGGAACAAATGTAGTCTGGATAGTTGTGGGAGACAGTGGGTATACTGTGATGGAGACGGTGAGATCTAGAAACAGTAGAGAGATGTCGGAGATGGTCCAAGTGAATTTGAGTGCAGGATTCAAATTAATTGTGAAGTTGATGAAGTCAGTGAGTGCTGCATGGGTGCAGGAGGTAGCACCGATGCAGTCGTCAATGTAGCAGAGGTCGAGTTTGGGGATAGGGCCAGTGTACGCCTGGAACAGGGATTGTTCGACGTACCCTACAAAGAGGCAGGCATAGCTGAGGCCCATGCAAGTGCCCATAGCTACGCCTTGGATTAGGATGAGGTTGTAGGAGTCAAAGGAGAAGTTGTTGAGGGTAAGGAGCAGCTCTGCTAGGCGGTCGAGAGTGTTAGTAGATGGAAATTGGCTGGTTCTGCGGTCGAGGAAGAAACGGAGGGGTTTAAGACCTTCCTGGTGGGGGATGGAGGTGTAGAGTGACTGAACATCCATGGTAAAGATGAGGGAGTGGGGGCCTGGAAAACGGAAGTCATTGAAGAGACGAGGGGCGTGCGAGGTGTTTTGGACTTCAATAGGGACAGCTTGGACCAGGGAGGGATAGGATGGAGTCGAGGTATGTGGAAATTAATTCAGTGGGACATGAACAAGCAGAAACAATGGGTCTGCCAGGGCAGTTATGTTTGTGGAGAAGATAAAATCGGGCCGTGCAGGGGCTGGGGAACGATAAGGTGGGAGGCTTTGGAGGGCAGACAGCCGGAAGTGATGAAATCAGAAACGGTGTGTGATATTTAGGCCCGGTGCTGGTCCGTGTGATCATGGTCCAAGATTCTGGAGACACTTAGCAGGTCAGACGTCAGCTGTGAAAGGAGAAGCAGAGTCAATGGTTTCGCTCAGAGACCCTTCGTCATCCCATAACCCCAGAATAAATGTGAAAGGAATATTTTAATTCCACACCACGCACTGCACAAGGCAGACCGCAGAGTTGCTGCCTTGTAGTGTTTGCAGCACCGGAGACCCGGGTTCGATCCCGACTACAGGTCCTTCCTTGTACAGAGTTTTTACGTTCTCCCCGATACAGACACATGAACATAGCTCGCTTAAAAGATTTCAATGACTATTCTGCCTTCTGGTGACCTGATTGGTCATGTACCCTTGTTATTTCCGCATTGCTATGGGGCGCGCCGGTGGTGTGGCGGTAGAGTTGCTGCCTTACAGTGCTAGAGACCCGGGTTCGATCCTGATTACGGGTGCTGTCTGTACGGTGTTTGTACGTTCTCCCCGTGATCTCGTGGGTTTTCTCCGAGATCTTCGGTTTCCCCCCACACTCCAAAGACGTGCAGGTATGCAGGTTAATTGGCATGATCCATGTGAAAATTGTCCCTGGTGTGTGTAGGCGTTTGTTTTAATGTGTGGGGATCGCTGGCCGGCGCGGACTCGGTCGGCCGAAGGGCCTGTTTCTGCGCTGTATCTCAAACACAAGAAGAAACTAAAACCTGGACTGGTGTATCACGGCGTCAGGAGGAGATGCCGAGCCGGGCGGGCCCTGCTTGTTGGACCCGGTTGATCGCCGGCCTGGAAGGGGGCGCCCAGCCGAGACGACCCGCGCACGTTGGACCCGACGGGAGGGGGTGCCCGTCTCAATGACCTGTGCGTGTTCCCCTGAAGACCAGAGATCGGGAAGAGGGAGCCGGTGATGACGACAAACGGCGAGGCGTGAGGCTGTTAGAAGAGGTGTGGGAACCGGGGTCTGGCCTTCCTAACACGCCCTCGACGTCAGCTGCGGGAGGAACAGGCACCGCTGATAAGACCTGGAGCATGGACTCTGGAAATGGCAACAAAATATGGTGCCTCTCGCATGTGGGTTCAGTAGACTGTTTCTGTACACTTGCTAATCAAGGCAATACTCTACTGGAGTGGATGTAAGGCATAAAAGTTATCCGGGTTAGCACTTTGCACATGTAACAACAATAGCACCACTGAACCCTTGTTCCATCCAGTGTTGCTAAGGCTGCCTCCTTCCTGCCCGCGTACATGGAAATACAAGGAACTACAGCTGCCGGAATCTTGGGCTGCACACAAAAGTGTTGGAGTAACACACAGGGTCAGGCAGCATTTGTGGAGAGAATGGTTGAGTGACACTTCGGTTCGTGTCTCTTCTTCAGACTGGAAACAGGCCCATTCGGATCACCGTGTCCATGCCGACCAGCGATCGTCCCACACACTAGCACTATCCTACACGCGAGGGACAACTTTACAACTTACCAAAGCCAATCAGCCTACAAACCTGTACGTCTTCCAAGTGTGGGAGGAAACCGGAGCACCTGGAGAAAACCCATGCAGGTCACAAGGAGAACATACAAACTCCGTACAGACAGCACCCGCAGTCATGGTGGTGCAGCGGTAGAGTTGCTGCCAAAATGCAGCGCCGGAGACCTGGGTTCGATCCCGACTATGGGTGCTGTCTATATACAGTTTGTACTTTCTCCTCGTGACTTGCGTGGGTTTTCTCCGAGATCTTCGGTTTCTTCCCACACTCCAAAGACGTGCAAGTTTGCAGGTTAATTGGCTTGGTAAATGTAAAAATTGTCCCTAGTGGGTGTCGGATGGTGATAATGTGCGGGGGTCGCTAGTTGGCATGGACTCCGTTGGCCAAGGGCCTGTTTCCGTGCCGTATCTCTAAACTAAACTAGGAGGAGCAAACCCGGGTCTCTGGAGTTGTCAGGCAGCAACTCTACCGCTGCACTGTTGTGCCGTCGTGACCTTCTCAAGGGCTAAATCCAATGAGGAAGACATTTTAAAGTCTCGATCCCAGGGCCATGTTTGCTGCAGTGCCAAACATGCCTATAAGGCATGTACCAAAGACTCCTCGTAAATATTGTTGTGATGTGGTTGTCAAGTGAATGGTAAATCATAATGAAAGCATTTTCTCATCTGTCGACCCGAATCTGCCCATGAACTGTTCCTCAACCATGAAGGCCCGTTGTCGTGGCGACGTTGCAGGGTCGGCCTGGCCAAGCGCAGCCGTGGTGTCCTCCACCGCTGTAGGCCTTGTGCGGTCCACGTGCTTGGCCTCTTGGAGCGGCGCACCATCCAGTCGTGCCCCAGGCTGCTGCAGGGCCTCCAGCGGCCCACTCCCCCATCCATGCAGTGCACCCCCTCCCACTGCCGGTCTGATTACTGTCCCTTCATCCGGCTCCTTCCACTCTGGGCGGGTGAGCCATGCGGGATGAAGATGTTCGGTCCGTGGTGGGCGAGGTGAGCTCGTGGGGGGGGAGGTGGCTATTATTCTGCTGTGTCAGCCCCCGTACAAGTCCCTCAACTCTCCCCACTACTCATCAGCACAGCAGTAAAGTTGCCGCCTTACAGCGCCAGAGACCCGGATTCAATCCTGACTATGGGTCTGGACAGAGTTTGTACGTTCTCCCCGTGACCTGGGTGGGTTTTCTCCGGGATCTCCGGTTTCCTCCCGCACTCCAAAGACATTCAGGTTTGTAGGGCAATTGGCTTGGTAAAATTGTAAATTATCCCTAGTGTGTGTTGGATAATGTTAATGATCGGGGATGGCTGGTCAGCACAGACTCGTTGGGCCGAAGGGTCTTTCCACGCTGTATCTCTAAAGTAAAGTAAATTAAACTCTGTATCGATGCTAGTGAAATACATAGGACATAATTGGATTATATACCACTATCTCTTCCTATTGTAAACAACGCAGCATTTAAACCCTCATGGATGGATAAGGGTTGTTTACAATGGAAAAACCATGGAATTACAAAGATGGGTGATCTCTATAGGAAAAATACATTTCTCTCATTTCAGGAATTACAACAAATTTATGGGCTTCAATCAAAGGATTACTTTAGATATTTACAAATCAGAGACTATGTTAAGTCAGTTACAAATGAATATAGATTTAGAAAGATAGAAATTTTTGATGAATGTTTGAATAAACATCCGAACACAGAAAAACTGATACCATATATTTATAGTATTTTATTAGATAGCGATGCTCCAAAGACGGATTTATATAGGCAATCATGGGAAAATTAATTAGGTCAAACAATTAGTCCAGAAATTTGGGATGATAGCTTACAACATATACATCACTATTCGTTAAACACTAGACATTCTTTAATACAATTTAAAGTATTGCATAGACTGCATTATTCAAAAACAAAACTGCATAGAATTTTTCCAAGTGTTTCCCCTATTGGTGATAAATGTCAACACTTAGAGGCTAACCTAATGCACTCATTCGTAAGTTGTATAAAAATTAATAATTTTTGGATGGAAATTTTTAAGATAATCTCAGAAGCCGTCAATACCAAACTGGCTCCGGACTCAAAATTAATAATATTAGGAACAACGGAACCAAATCAATTCATTACTTCGAATCAAAGAACTTTTATTGATTATAGTTTAATAATTGGAAAAAAATTAATATTAAAATTTTGGAAAGGCTCTATAACCCCCACAATTAAAATGTGGACCACAGAAATGTCGGAGACCCTATATTTGGAAAGAATAAGATTTGTCTTAATGGACAAACAAGAACTATTTTAAAAAATATGGTCCCCATTTATTGAATATTTGAAGGGGCAAACTGGTTCGGCACGAGAACCCGACTGAAACCAGAATCGAAGAATAGATGAAGTAGTACATTTCATAAAATGCGGATATATCTCCAACGATGTAAAATCTGTAAAATATTCCATTCTTTCCCAACTTTTTATATATATATATATTTTTTTTTTTGTTTAATCTTTTTCTACTATTTTCTACCTTTATAAAAAATGGAAAAAAAATAATATAGAAGCACAATTATTAAGCAAGGATTAACATAAATAATACTGATTATCTATAGCTACAAAGAAGAAAATTATTTTTATTATGTCAACAATGAACACGCACCTTTTTTTTTATTATGCAATTGCTTCTAACTAATTAAAAAAAAATTAACAAGAAGAAAAAAAAAAAAAAGAAATACATAGGACGTAGAATATAAAACAGTACAGCTCAGGAACCAACCCTTTGCCCCTCAATACCAATGCCCAATATGATTGAACCAATCTCCTCTGCCTGCAGGTGATCCATCTCCTGTCATTCCCTGCATATCCAGGTGCTTATTTAAACACCTATTAAACGCTACTATCTGCTCCACAGACAGCACCTCTCATACCTACAACTCTACCACCAGGAAGGCAAGGGTAGGAGGGAACACGGGACTGAAACTCCATTGTCTGTAGGTTCCCCTCGAAGTTGTACAACAGGCCCTTCAGCCCAACTTGCCCATACTGACCAACATGCCCCTTCTACACTACATTTGGTCCATATCCCTCTCAACCGGTCTTATCCATTTACCTGTGTGAATGTTTCTTAAATGCTGCAATAGTACGTGCCTGAACCACCTCCTGTGGCAGCTCGTTCCGTACCCCATCACCCTCTGTGTGGAAAAAGTTACCCCTCAGGTTCCTATTCAATTTTCTTTCCCCTCATCTTAAACCTATGTCCTCAGGTTCTTGACTACCCTACGCTGGGCAACTCTCTACTCCACGAAAATATATATCGCTTTTCCTGGAAATCTCTGGAGATTAAGGGGTACTGATTGGGGATGATCAGCCATTGAATGGCGGTGCTGGCTCAAAGGGCCGAATGTCCTACTCCTGCACCTATTGTCTATTGTCTATTGTCCTTCAAAGCGCAAGTGGGCCACTCGCTCTCTGTATGATCACCGAGGCTTAATATGTACCTGTGTCGCATTGAAGCAGCGTTACAACAGCTCAGGGGGGTTGCTGCTAACTTCTCAGTCCTCAGTGCAATCGATGCTGTCCTAAACAATCAACTCAGAGGTGGTTGTGGTAAATCAGACCAGGGATTTGTAACTGAGCATCAAGTGTGACCTTCCACTGCGAGCATTTTAACAGTGCAGAGATCTCGGAAACGTCACATGTTGCCAAGCGACTGAATTAACCTCAGGCCCTTCTGCAAGCTGGAGCATTGCATCCAGCGTGGCATCGGCAAGACCTCATTACGCAGTGGTTGGCTCAGCAATTACTGGGGCCACATTCTTCCTCAGGGGCCATCCATGACCTTCACAAATACCAGAATTAATTACTGGGTGACCTGTCGCCACAAATTACTTATGTCGCCTTCAGATGAGTCATTTGGCGTGGAAGCAGGCCCTTCAGCCCAACTTGTCCATGCCAAGATGCCACCCCCTCCCCCCAGCCCCCCACCCCCATCTCCTCTAATCCCATTTTCCTATGTTTGACCCTTATCCCTCTCGACCTTTCATAATCCATAATATAGACACAAAGTGCTGGAGTAACTCAGCGGGTAAAACCCCTGTCTCACGGTGCGAGTTGGCCCACGAGTGACCCCGAGTTTTCACTCGTGGTGATCACGTACAGCCAACGTAGCGGGAACGTCGGAACTCGCGCGATCAACTTGTCCACTCGTGGCGCTAACGGCAGGTACCCGTGAAACTTGTGAACTCGTGAAAAAAGTCAAACATGTTTGACTTTTTCCACGAGTCTAATTTCGTGGTCAAGTTTAAAATTGAAACATTTAAACTCAGAGTTATATCGTAGTGGCCCGTGCGTTAAGTTTAGTGATTCGTGCGTCTACCGTGGGAACTCTTTAATAGACACAAAATGCTGGAGTAACTCAGCGGACCAGGCAGCATCTCTGGAGAGAAGGAATGGAGTCGAAACCCTTCTTCAGACTTACCCAAAACGCCACCCATTCCTTCTCTCCAGATATGCGGCCTGTCCCGCCGAGTTACTCAAGCAATTTGTGTCTATCTATACTTTAGTTTCGGATATGATCAAGTGTAAGAAACGCAAACCAGACTACTTTCACATCAGAGAATCCTAATGGTCCTAATTTGGCCGAGGCACTTCACTGTCCGTGTGTAGGAAGGAACTGCAGATGCTGGTTTACACCGACGATAGACACAAACATGCTGGAGTAACTCAGCGGGACAGGCATCACCTCTGGAGAGAAGGAATGGGTGATGTTTCGGGTCGGTACCCTTCTTCAGACTCCCCGCTCATTCTTCCCTCGTCGATGTGAACTTGTGGGGGTGCGAGGAATCGGGCGTCGCTGGGTAAGGGGAAGAGAGGTTTTACTGCTGAATTATGCGCAACAGAAGCATGAAGTGGGGGTAAGGTCCGTTTAAACTATCTTGTTGCCCCCCCCCCCCCCCCACAATGTTGGGAGAGAGAGGGAAGAGAGTTGTGCAAACAAACCATGGGAGACTGCATCTTTGGAGGGAAATCATAAAATGTATAGGGATGTTTCGGGCAGGGACCCTAAAGGTTGACTACCCGTTTCGCAGATGCCATTCCTAGCCCCCCTCTCACTCCTCCCCACCCATAGTCTTTGCCTTCTCCCAATTCCACCATCCCTCGCCCCCCCCCCAACCTGTCCTCGCCTGAACTGCTGAAGATAACCGAGTGCTTTAAATGCGAATCCCGGACTGCGGCAACAACACACGCCCTGAGCGGGAGAGGAACTTGGTAACTCAAGAGCAAACGGGAGGGGAACTTGGTAACTCTGGAGACGAACTCGGAACATCGCAGATTACCATACCCGTGGGAACTCGCCTCAAACACTTGCACATCAACTTGGAATATCGTACACAACCACGAGTCTGTCACTCTGGGTCACTCGTGTGTCAACTCGCACCGTGAGACAGGGCCTTAAGGCAGCATCTCTGGAGATAAAGGATGGGTAAGGTTTCGGGTCAGAACCCTTCTACCGACTGAAAGTAGAGGGGAGAATGAACTGGTTCTCCTATACATGTGCTTGTCCAAATGTCTTTTACATGTTGTCATTCTACCTCCTATTCACATATTTGTTCAAATGTGTTTTAAATGTTGTTAGTGTACCTACTTCCTCTGACAGTTCGTTCCATATATTCACCGCCCTCTTTGTGAATAAGTTTCCCCTCAGTTTCCTATTACAACTTTCCCCTCTCACCTTAAACCCATGCAAGTCCACTGGCTCCCACAACTATCCCGACTACACTTCTTCCCACCCTGCTTCCTGCAAAGACTCTATCCTCTACTCCCAATTCCTCCGTCTACGCCGCATCTGCGCCCAAGATGAGGTGTTCCATACTAGAACATCCCAGCAGTCCTCACTCTTTATGGAATGGGGGTTCCCCTCTCCCATCATAGACGAGGCCCTCACTCGGGTCCCCTCGGTACCCCGCAGCTCCGACCTTGCTCTCCCCCCCCCCCCCCAGTTGCAACAGAGTCCCCCTAGTCCTTACCTTCCACTCCATCAGCCGTCGCATACAACACATAATCCTCTGACATTTTCGCCACCTCCAACGGGATCGGACTAGCAGTCACATTTTCCCATCTCCAACCCTTTTCTGCAGAGACCGTTCCCTCCGCAATTCCCTGGTTAACTCATCCCTTCCCGCCCAAACTACCCACTCACCAGGTACCTTCCCCTGCAACCCGCAGAAGACACAACACCTGTCCCTATACCTCCTCCCTCGACTCTGTCCAGGGACCCCGACAGTCCTTTCAGGTTAGGCAGTGGTTCACTTGCACCTCCTCCAATCTACGGTATCCATTGTTCAAGATGTGAACTCTGAACATCGGCGAGACCAAACGCAGACTGGGCGATCGTTTAGCGGAACACCTTCACTCAGCCCGCCTGAACCAACCTGATCTCCCGGTTGCTGGACACTTTAATTCTCCTTCCCATTCCCACACTGACCTTTCTGTCCTCGGTCTCCTCCATTGTCAGAGTGAGGCTAAATGAAAATTGGAATAACAGCATCTCATATTTCGCTTGGGCATTTTACAGCCCAGTGGTATGAATATTAATTTCTATCACTTCAGATAACCCCCCCATTCCCTCTTTCTCTATCCCTCCACCACGCAAGTCATACTAGCTTCTCATTTTCACCCTACCAACAGCTTACAATGTCCATTTTCCTTTTTCAACATTACTTTGTTACATATCTTTCATTCATTGTTCTTTATCTCTGCACATTGCCATCTATATCTCTCGTTTCCCTTATCCCTAACCAGTCTGAAGAAGGGTCTCGACCTGAAACATCACCCATTCCTTCTTTCCAGAGATGCTTCCTGTCCCGCTGAGTTACTCCAGCCTTTTGCATCTATCTTCCCTCTAATTCTCTTAGCTGGGGAAAAAGACTATGTGCATTTGTTGTCTATTTCCATCGTAAGTGATGGGAGCAGAATTAGGCCATTCAGCCCGTCGTTTACTCCGCCATTCAATCATGGCTGATCTATCCCTCCCACCTAACCGAATTCTCCTGCCTTCTCCCCATAACCCCTAACACCAGTTCATATCATGATTTTATACACCTCTATAAGATCACATCACAATCCCTTGTGTTCCAAGGAATAAAGACCCAGACCACTCATAACAAGAGGATTTCAGTATAGGAGTAAAGAGGTTCTTCTGCAGTTGTATAGGGCTCTGGTGAGACCACATCTGGAGTATTGCGTACAGTTTTGGTCTCCTAATTTGAGGAAGGACATCCTTGTGATTGAGGCAGTGCAGCGTAGGTTGACAAGATTGATCCCTGGGATGGCGGGACTGTCATATGAGGAAAGATTGAAAAGACTAGGCTTGTATTCACAGGAGTTTAGAAGGATGAGGGGATATCTTATAGAAACATATAAAATTATAAAAGGACTGGACAAGCTAGATGCAGGAAAAATATTCCCAATGTTGGGTGAGTCCAGAACCAGGGGCCACAGTCTTAGAATAAAGGGGAGGTCATTTAAGACTGAGGTGAGAAAAAACCTTTTTTACCCAGAGAGTTGTGAATGTATGGAATTCCCTGCCACAGAGGGCAGTGGAGGCCAAATCACTGGATGGATTTAAGAGAGAGTTGGATAGAGTTCTAGGGGCTAGTGGAGTCAAGGGATATGGGGAGAAGGCAGGCACGGGTTATTGATAGCGGACGATCAGCCATGATCACAATGAATGGCGGTGCTAACTCGAAGGGCCGAATGGCCTCCTCCTGCACCTATTTTCTATGTTTCTATGTTTCTATGTCTCGGATCCAAGCAACATCCTCATAAATATTCTCTGCACCCTTCCAAGCTTGATGAGGGAATATCCAGCGGAGAAGAGGATAACAAGACTTATGCAGGAGAAGGAACTGTTGGATTATCTTCACAAACCTGTTTAGTTTGATACTACCTGGTCATATCCCAGATCTTGTGCTGTGAAACGCTTCCTTAATAGCTCTTGAATAGAATCATAGAGTGATACAGTGTTGAAACAGGCCCTTCGGCCCAACTTGCCCACACCGGCCAACATGTCCCAGCTACACTAGTCCCACTTGCCTGCGCTTGGTCCATTTCCCTCCAAACTTGTCCTATATACGTACCTGTCTAACTGTTTCTTATACGTTGGGATAGTTCCAACCTCAACTACCTCCTCTGGCAGCTTGTTCCATACACCCACCACCTTTTGTGTGAACAAGTTACCCCTCAGATTCCTATTAAATCTTCTCCCCTTCACCTTAAACCTATGTCCTCTGGTCCTCAGTTCCCCTACTCTGGGCAAGAGAATCTGTGCATCTACCCAATCTATTCCGATTTTATACACCTCAATAAGACACCCCTCATCCTCCTGCACTCCAAGGAATAGAGTCCCAGCCTACTCAACCTCTCCCTATAGCTCACACCCTCTAGTCCTGGCAAATGATTTGCTTTCATGCCCATTGTATCAGTTGCACAAGAGGAAGAAGTTAGGGAAATTGAACAGTATCTTGCTGATTCTGATTTAACCACACACCATGGAGCCCAGGTGTATCATTTGATTTCTCCACAGCCAGAAAAATAACAAAATGCACCATGATCTTAACACGGAACTCTGAAGTCTGTTTCCATTGCTGTCTGATTGAGAAAAGATGACAGGCACAAAATGCTGGAGTAACTCAGCGGGCCAGGTAGCATCCATTTCTGGAGAGAAGGAATGGGTAATGATTCTTCTGACTGAGAGTCAGGGGAGAGGGAGTCTTGTGATATGTACGGGGAAGGTGTGAAAATGACAGATCAAAGCAGACAATGTTAAGGAATTGTAGGTAGACAAAAATGTTGGAGAAACTCAGCGGGTGAGGCAGCATCTATGGAGCGAAGGAAATAGGTAACGTTTCGGGTTGAAACCCTTCTTCAGACTGATGTGAGGGTGGGGCGGGAACAAGAAAGGAAGAGGTGGAGCCAGTGGGCTGAGGGAGAGCTGAGAAGAGGAGGAGAAAGTAGGGACTACCTGAAATTAGAGAAGTCAATGTTCATACCGCTGGCGTGAAAACTGCCCAAGCGAAATATGAGGTGCTGCTCTTCCAATTTACGGTGGTCTTCACTCTGGCCATGGAGGAGGCCCAGGACAGAAAGGTCGGATTTGGAATGGAAGGGGGAGTTGAAGTGCTGAGCCACCGGGAGATCAGGTTGGTTATAGCGAACCGAGCGGAGGTGTTGGGCGAAGCGATCGCCAAGCCTACGCTTAGTCTCACAGCTGACATCTAGAGCAGCAAATGCAATAGATGAGCTTGGAGAAGGTGCAGGTGAACCTCTGCCGCACCTGGAAAGACTTGGGTCCTTGAATGGAGTCAAGGGGGGAGGTAAAGCGACAAGTGTAGCATTTCCTGCGGTTGCCAAGGAAAGTGCCCGGAAAGGGGGTGGTTCGAATGGGAAGGGACTAATTGACCAGGGAGTTATGGAGGGAGCGGAAAGCAGACAGGGGAGAAGATCGGAAGATGTGGCAAGTGGTGGGATCACGTTGGAGGTGACGAAAATGTTGGAGGATTATTTGTTGTATGTGACGGCTGGTAGGGTGGAAGGTGAGGACAAGGGGGACTCTGCCCTTGTTATGAGTGGGGGGATGGGGAGTGGGAGCAGAGTCACGGGGTATAGAGGAGACCCTGGTGAGAGCTTCATCTATAGTTGAAGAGGCAAACCCCCATTGCCCTGGTGTGGAACACCTCATCCTGGATGCAGATGCGGCGTTGACGGAGTAATTGGGAAAAGGGGATGGAGTCCTTACAGGAAGCAGGGTGGGAAGAATTGTAGAATCGTTCATTGTTAGCTGAGGGGAAGATGACAACGAGACATACATTCAGTACAATTAATCAAGAGGACAGTGAAATTAGTCAGAGATGTAAGGTGGGGGAGGGCTGGAGAGAGTAGGAACGCAAGGGTTACTTGAAGTTCGAGAAGTTACTTAAGGGCCTGTCCTACAAGCGTGCAACTCTATGCGATTAGCGCGACCTAACGTGGTCGCTTGAGCCGTCCGGCGTCGCGGGGCCGGTCCCACTTCGATCGCCGGAGCCATGCGGAATTGTGCTGAGTTTGTCCCAACACCGCGCGCGGCTCCGAAAAACTGACTATGTTCAAAAATTCCGCGCGGCAACGGCTTGTCGGCTCGCAGTCGCCTCGACGCATTACACACCGCCTCGACATTGTGCCTCCGTGACCCTCTCCGTAGGTGCCTCCGTGACCCTCTCTGTGTGCCCCTCTCTGTCCTGGCGAACTTACCTTAGACTTCGCTCCAAGTTCGCCTCACTTTGCGCCGCGTTGCGCCACTCACCCGACCTCCGCGCGGCCCCTGCTGCCGGTTTGGTCACGCTTGCCGCATGCAGGCGCACGCTGGTGGGAACGGCCCTGTACAGGGGATCACCTGACCTCCGCGCGGACCCCGCTTCTAGTTTGATTGCGTTCATCGCATAGAGTTGCATGCTTGTAGGACAGGCCTTTAACAGTGGGCAGCACAGTGGTGCAGAGGTAGAGTTGCTGCCTTACAGCGCTTGCAGCGCCGGAGACCCAGGTTCAATCCCGACTACGAGTGCAGTCTGTACGGAGTTTGTACGTTCTCCCCGTGACCCGCGTGGGTTTTCTCCGAGATCTTCGGTTTCCTCCCACACTCCAAAGCCATACAGGTCTGTAGGTAATTTGGCTAGGTATAAATGTAAACATTGTCTCTAACGTTCATGTGCGGGGATCGCTGGTCGGCGCGGACCCGGTGGGCCAAAGGGCCTGTTTCCACGCTGTATCTCTAAACTAAACTAAACTAGAGAAATCGATATTCATACCGCTGTGTTGGAAGCTGCCGAAGTGAAATATGAGGTGCTGTACCTCCAATTTACATTGGGCCTCAGCGGTCTCTTCAATTTACATTTCTTTATTATTTCTACATCGTCTGCTTTGATGTGTCATTTTCACACTTTACCCTTCCATATCTCTCGACCCCCTCTCCCCTGACTCAGTCTGCAGAATGTTCTTGACACGAATTCCTACTCTCCAGAGATGCTGCCAGGCCCGCTGAGTTACTCCAGCGCTTTGTGTCTATCTTTGGTATAAACCAGCATCTGCAGTACAAGGTTTCAAGGGAAGTTTATTGTCAAATGTACCAATTAAGGTACAGTGAAATTCAGATTACCATACAGCCATACTAAAACCAGACACACAACTACATAAAAGTTAAAGAAGGAACTGCAGATGCTGGAGAATCGAGGGTACACAAAAGGCTGGAGAAACTCAGCGGGTGCAGCAGCATCTAAGGAGCGAAGAAGATAGGCGACGTTTCGGGTCGAGACCCTTCTTCAGACGTGTCTCGACCCGAAACGTCGCCTATCTCCTTCGCTCCTTAGATGCTGCTGCACCCGCTGAGTTTCTCCAGCCTTTTGTGTACCCTACATAAAAGTTAATACAATCATACACAACCCCAAGTTAACATAAACATCCACCACAATCCAACATATGAGAAAAGAAGAAATCTGTCCCCCCAGAGGTCAATTCTGCATCGTCTTCCATGACAAGGTCACCAGTCTGCTTACACGATGAATGAGAAGATATTGACAGATACTACCCTCTCATGTTACAAGTGTTATTGGGAAACTGAACCATCCTACCACCACCAGAGAGCAGTGCTGTACTACTGTCTACCTCATTGGTGACCCTCTGTCTATCCTTTTCTCAATTCTGTTAACCCTGGCTGCCTCCTCCCCTCCCCACCTCTCCCTCAGCCCTCGGGCCCTGGCATTCCTTCTCTCTCTATCTCTCCCCCACCCAAGTCGCACTAGCTTCTCATTTTCACATTACAAACAGCTTACAATGGCCTGTTTCCTTTATCATCGATACTTTTTTGCATATCTTTCATTCATTGTTCTTTATCTCTCCACATCACCGTCTATATCTCCCGTTTCCCTGATCCCTGACCAGTCTGAAGAAGGGTCTCGACCCGAAACGTCGCCTATCTCCTTCGCTCCTTAGATGCTGCTGCACCCGCTGAGTTTCTCCAGCTTTTTGTGTAACTCTCAATTCTCCAGCATCTGCAGTTCCTTCTTTAACACTGTCTATCCTTGTTCGGACGTTGCTGGCCTGACCATGCACTAAACGTTATTCCCCATCATGTATCTGTACACTGTAAATGGCTTGATTGTAATCATGTATTGTCTTTCCGCTAACTGGATTGCATGCAACAAAAAGCTTTTTCACTGTACCTCGGTACACGTGACAATAAACTAAACTGATGACCTGCTTGTTGTCATGCTGGTCAGGTACCTCGATACAGTGTCAAACACAAAGTTCTGCAGTAACTCCCAAAGACCCGGGGGCTTTGGAGGTTAACTGACCTCTGTCAATTGCCCCTCATGTGTGGGGAGTGGATGAGAAAGTGGGGTTGCATTGAACTTGCCTGAAGGTGATCGATGGTCAGCGTGCATTCGGTGGGCCAAAGGGCCTTCCATGCTATATCTCTAAACTAAACTAAATGAGACTCAGCGAGTCAGGCAGCATCTCTGGTGGAAAATCGACAGGCGATGTATTGGGTCAGGATCCATCGCTAACATCTGCAGTTTAGTTTAGTTTAGGAAACAGGCCCTTCGGCCCAAAGAGTCCGCGCCGACCAGTGATCCAGGAACACCAGCACACACTCTGAACCATTCATACCAAGCCAAATACCCTACAAACCTGTACATCTTTGGAGTGTGTTTCTGGCAACACAGCAGAGTATTGAAAATTGGCTCTGCAATGGTTCCACTGTCTGGGACAATGTTGGTTTAGTCATGTTAGGCTGCTCAATTCACAACATTTCCCAAAGTTAGATGGAAAAGATCTTTGTCCCAATTAAAACAAAATGATTTTTCAACTTGTTCATTATGCTCATATGAGGATTGGTGAATTAGGTCACAGACTCATGAGGTATTTTTTGATTAACTCCAGGATATGACAATGTCAATATTTAATGCTCACCCTAATTGCATAGTTTTAGTTTAGTTTAGCTTAGTTTAGAGATACATTGTGGAAACAGGCCCTTCGGCCCAGAGTCCGCACCGACCAGCGATCACCCCGTACACCAACGCAATCCTACACGATCGGGACAATTCACAATTTTTATCAAAGCTAATTAGACTACACACCTGCACGTCTTTGGAGTGTGGGAGGAAACCGGAGCACCCGGAGAAAACCCACGCAGTCACAGGGAGAACGTACAAATTCCATACAGACAGCACCCGTAGTCAGGATCAAATCCATGTCTCTGGCGCTGTGAGGCAGCAACTCTACCTCTGCGCTACATTGCCACTGTATTTGAATTCATTGCACTGCTCTCGTTGTTCACGAAATGGCCTCATCGACCTATAAAAAATCCAAACGCAATTGAGTGTTTGCTTTTCGGAGCTCAAATGTTCAGTCCACTGGGGCACACCTGAGCATGTTACCTGTCACTTTAATTTCCCATTTTGAATCCCTCGTTGACCTCAAGCTGGGAAGGGTGCAGAGAATATTGACGAGGGTGTTGCCTGGACTAGAGGGGAGAGGGAGATCTACAGGGAGAGGTTGAGCAGGCTGGGACTCTATTCCTTGGAGCCGCAGGAAGATGAGGGGGTGATCTTGTAGAGGTGAACAAAATCATGAGAGGAATAGATCGGGGAAACGCACAGAGTCTCTTGCCCAGAGTAGGGGAATCAAGAGCCAGAGGACATAGGTTTGAGTTGAGGGGGCAAAGTTTGAATAGGAATACAGGGGATGGTGGGTGTGGGAAAGTGAGCTGCTGGACGAGGTAGTTGAGGCAGGTATAATCGCAATGTTTAAGAAACTTTTAGACAGGTACATGGATAGGACGGGTTTAGAGGGATATGGGCCAAACGTAGGAATAGTGTAGATGGGCCGTGTTGGTCAGTGTGGGCAAGTTGGGCGGAAGGGCCTGTTTCCACATTGTATCACTCTGTGACTGACTTATCTGCCTGTGGACTACCTAAAAGCACAATGTTGGCTTGAGAGCAGAGGGGCCTCTTGGCCAATCCAGTGGCAATCTGTGTGTGCGGACAGAGTGTACAAGGGTGGCACAGTGGCGCAAGTGGTAGAGCCAGGGCCTCCCAGCGCCAGAGCCCCGGGTTCCATCCTGACCCTGCGTGCTGTCCCTGTCGGGTGTCCCTCCTCGATGTGAGGCAACATCTCCGCCAGCTGTGGCACATTGCTGCCCCTAATATGGGGTGGCACAGTGGCACAGCGGTAGAGTTGCAGCCGTACAACTCCAGAGACATGTGTTTGATCATGACTGCGGGTGCTGTCTGTACAAAGTTTCTATGTTCTCCTTGTGACCTTGTGGGTTTCCTCCGGGTGCTCTGGTTTCCTCCCGCATTCCAAACACATGGTGGTCTCTAGGTTAATTGGCCTCTGTAACTTGCTCCTAGTGTGTAGGGAGAGTGGGGATAACATCATAATAATAATAATAATCATAATCATAATATATTTTATTGTCATTACACATAAGTGCAACGAGATTTGGTTTGCAACTTCGAGATTTTGGTTAGCAACCCTCGAGGACAAGGTTTGTAAAAACGAACATTTGACCAGTAACATCAACACAGACTAAAGTGCGAGGCCGGGGGAGACAGTCTGGAAATGAAGCTGTTCCTGAGTCTGGTAGTGCGGGCATAGAAGGCCTTGTAACGTCTGCCGGAAGGGAGTAGTTCGAACAGTCCATTACAAGGGTGAGAGGAGTCTTTATGCATGCTGACGGCCTTCCTGAGGCACCGTGTGTGGTAGATGCCCTCCAAGGCTGGTAGCGGTGTCCCAATAATCTGTTGCGCTCTGTGGACAACGCGCTGAAGAGCTCTCCTCTCCGCCTCCGTGCGGCTGAGATACCACACTGAGATGCCACTACAATAGAATTAGTAGGAACAAGGGATCGATGGCTGGCGAGGACACAGAGCTGTTTCCATGCTGTATCTCAAAACAAACATAGGTGAATCCTTAAACGAATCCTTCTCAACTATACTTCTTAACCATATAACATATAACAATTACAGCAAAGAAACAGGCCTTCTCGGCCCTTCCAGTCCGTGCCGACCATTTATTTTCCCCTAGTCCCATCTACCTGCACTCAAACCATACCCCTCCATTCCCTTCCCGTCCATATACCTATCCACTTTACTTTTAAATGTTAAATCGATCCTGCCTCCACCACTTCTGCTGGAAGATCATTCCACACAGCCACCACTCTCTGAGTAAAGAAGTCCCCCCTCATGTTACCCCTAAACTTCTGTCCCTTAATTCTCATGTCATGCCCTCTTGTTTGAATCTTCCCTACCCTCAATGGGAAAAGCTTATCCACGTCAACTCTGTCTATCCCTTTCATCATTTTAAAGACCAATCAAGTCCCCCCTTAACCTTCTGCACTCCAAAGAATAAAGACCTAACTTGTTCTTACACCAGTTCTGATGAATAGTCCCAGACTTGATGTTGTTGCTCTTTTCACAGAAGACAGACAGAAAGTGCTGGAGCAACTCAGCGGGTCAGGCAGCATCTCTGGAGAAAATAATGGGTGATAAGGTCATAAGGTCATAAGTGATAGGAGCAGAATTAGGCCATTCGACCCATCACGTCTACTCCGCCATTCAATCATGGCGGATCTATCTCTCCCTCCTAACCCCATTCTCCTGCCTTCTCCCCATAACCCCTGACATCCGCACCAATCAAGAATCTATCTATCGCTGCCTTAAAAATATCCATTGACGTGGCCTCTACAGCATTCTGTGGCAAAAACTTACGCAGATTAATCTCTCTCTGATTAAATAAATTCCTCCTCATCTCCTTAGATTTTGAAGCTATGACCTCTAGTTCCAGACTCTCCCATTAGTGGAAACGTCCTCTCCACATCCACTCTGACCAAGCCTTTCACCATTCGATAAGGACGAGGGGTCAGAAGCCTTCTTTAGACTGAATGGATGCTGACAGGAAAAGGATTTTCACAGATGCTGCCTGACCTGCTGAACTTTTCCAACATTTTCCACTTCAGATTTCCAGCATTAGCATTTCTCCTTTATTTTATTTTCACTTGTCATCTGCATTCACTATGGACGGATGAAGTTTGAGATATTAGGGATGGAGGCAGTGGAATTTTCAATGCACGTTAGCATTTGAAACAGGAGGAGGTATTGGATATCCCAGAAGATTTAAAGGTGGATCAATCCACAGGTCCTGATGAGATGTATCAAGGCCTGTCATGGAAGGCAAGAGAGGAGAGGAGAGGAGCGAGGTGGAGGGGGGGGGGGGGGGGGGGATGGGGGTGGGAGAACAAAGAAGGACCTGGCGCGGGATACCCTTCTTCTGACCAATCAGAAGAGATCAAGTAGGTCTACCTTGTCCTCTTTGAAGTGGATAGGTTGAGTCATAGTGATACAGTGTGGAAATAGGCCCTTCAGCCCAACTTGCCCACACCGGCCAACATGTCCCACCAACACCAATTCCACCTGCCTGTGTTTGGTCCATATCCCTCTCAACCTGTCCTATCCATGTACCTGTCTAACTGTTTTTAAAACGTTGTGATAGTCCCAGTCTCAACTACCTCCTCTGGCAGCTTGTTCCATACATCCACCGCCCTCTGTTGGAAAAAGGGGTGACTTAATTTAAGTGCACAAAAATTATGGGGGGCACAGATGGGGTAGATCGCGAGAAACATTTCTATCTGAGCAGAGATCTTGACAAACGGAATGAATAGGTTAAAGTGACGGCTTAAAGAGGACAGTAGACAACAGACAATAGGTGCAGGAGTAGGCCATTCAGCCCTTCGACCAGCACCGCCATTCAATATGATCATGGCTGATCATCCACAATCTTCCTGCCTTCTCCCCATATCCTCTGACCCTGATATCTTTAAGAGCTCTATCTAACTCTCTATTGAAAGCATTCAGAGAGCCTTCTTCGGACTGACCCATCCTTGTTTCTCGTCTCCCTCTCCCCTGACGCTCAGTCAGAAGGGTCTCGACCTAAAACGTCACCCGTTCCTTCTCTCCAGAGACGCTGCCCGTCCCGCTGAGTTACTCCAGCATATTGTGTCTATCTTCAGCATTCTGTGAAATTTAATTCAAGTTCCAGCAGAGTCCCAGGGGAAGAAAGAATAAAAAAGATTAATTGCCGTGTGTTAAAAGGTGCAATGAAGTGGAAGAGTCTAGGACTAGAGGTGTTAGCCTCAGAAATAAAGGACATTCGTTTGGGGCGGAGATGAGGAGAAATGTATTTAGTCAGGATGGAGAATCTATGATGGCCAAATCAGTGGATATTTTTTAAGGCAGAGATAGATAGATTCTTGATTAGTTCAGCTGTCAGAGGTTATGGGGTGAAGGCAGGAGAATGGGGTTTTGAGGGTGAGATAGGTCAGCCATGATTGAGTGGCGGAGTAGACTTGATGGGCCGAATGGCCTCATTCTACTCCTATCACTTGTGACCTTATGATCGTATGAACTCCACAAATGGGGGTCACAATTCATTAACGCATCGGCAAGGGCTAAAATCCGTGATGCCTCATTTGCTGCCGTGCGATGCTCTATTATATGGGCTTTGTGACCTCTACACAAGCGGGACTGATTGGGAGCTCACCAGAGACGCAGACAAGGAGCTGGTTTACACATTTTGAGGACTTTACTGATTGTGCCCAGTGTTTGGCACCGTGGATATCAGGAGAGATACGGGAAAGCCATGATGCAACGCATGTCCCTATACACAGAGACATAGAAAATAGGTGCAGGAGTAGGCCATTCGGCACTTTGAGCCATTCAATATGATCATGGCTGATCATCCAAAATCAGGACCCTGTTCCCGCTTTCTCCCCATAACCCTTGATTCCATTAGCCCTAAGAGCTAAATCTAACTCTCTCTTGAAAACATCCAGTGAATTGTCCTCCATTGCCTCTGTGGCAGTCCTAAATGGCCTACCACTTAATCTTAAACTGTGAACCCTGGTTCTAGACTCCCTCCAACATTGGGAACATTTTTCCTGCATCTAGCCTCCTCCTTTGCCTCCATCCAGGGACCCTGACAGTCCTTTCAGGTGAGGCAGAGATTCACTTCCACATCCTCCAACCTCATGTACTGTATCCGTTGTTCTCGGTGCGGGCTCCCATATATTGGTGAGACCAAGGACAGACTGTTCGGTTTAGTTTATTGTCACGTGTACTGAGGTACAGTGAAAAGCTATTGTTGCTGTAGTTGTACATGCAAACTTTTGTTGCGTGTACCTGTAGAAAGATGCACAGGTTTCATAATCATAATCATACTTTATTAGCCAAGTATGTTTTGCAACATACGAGGAATTTGATTTGCCATACAGTCATACTAATAAAAAGCAAGACGCACAAAATACATTTTAACCTAAACATCCACCACAGTGACTCCTCCACATTCCTCACGAACATCCACCACAGTGACTCCTCCACATTGCTTAATGAAAGGCGAAAAAAAATGTTCAATCTCTTCCCTTCTTTGTTCTCCCACTGTCAGGGGCCTCGAGCCCTCCATTGATGGGACATTCTTGGCTCCCGTAGCTGGCGGTCGGGCCCTCCTCATTGGCGCGATCAAGCTCCCGCATCGGGGGAATCTCAGCTCCCACGCGCCGGGCGATCAAATCCTGCGTCGGGGCTGGTCGAATTTCTTGCTACTTTGGAGCTTCCCGACATCGGTCTCTACCCGAGACTGCGAGCTCCTTGATGTTGGAACCCGCAGGCTGTGGTTGGAGCGTCAATCCCAGGCAAGGGATCGACTCCGATGGTAAGTCCACAGCCCCGCGGTGGGGCTCAAAGTCTCTCCCGAGCAAGGCCGCCAGCTCCATGATGTTAGGCCGCAGAGCGACCGGAGATACGATCCGGAAAACAATCGCATCTCCGACAAGGTAAGAGATTGAACAAAATGTTTCCCCCGACTCCCTCCCCTACCCCCCACGTAAAATAAACCAGAGAACATTAATCATACATTTTAAACACACAAAAAATAACAACAAATATGAAAAGACAGACAGACCATTGGCGAGGCTGCCATCGAGTGTATAGGATAGTGTTAAGGGCCTGTCCCACCAGCATGCAACTCCATGCGATGAGCGTGACCTAACGTGGTCGCTTGAGCCGCCCGGCGTTGCAGGGCCGGTCCCACTTCGATCGCCGGAGTCGTGTGGAATTGTGTGGAGTTCGTCCCGACATCGCGCGGGGCTCCGAAAAACTGACCGTGTTCAAAAATTCCGCGCGGCAATGGCTTGTCGGCTCGCTGTCGCCTCGACGCATTACACACCATCTCGATGTCATGCCTCCGTGACACTCTCTGTAGGTGCCTCCGTGACCCTCTCTGTGTGTGGCTCCGTGGCCCTCTGTGTGTGTGTGCCTCTGTGCCCCTCTGTGTGCGTCCCTCTCTGTCCTGGCGAACTTACCTTTAAGACTTCGCTCCAAGTTCGCCTCACTTAGCGCCGCGTTGCGCGACTCACCCGACCCCCGCGCGGCCCTCGCTGCCGTTTTGGTCGCGCTTGCCGCATGCAGGCGAATGCTGGTGGGAACGGCCCTGTACAGGGGATCACCCGACGTACGCGCGGCCCCCGCTGCCGGTTTGGTCGCGCTCACCGCATGGAATCGCATGCTGGTGGGACAGGCCCTTTAATGTGCGGGGATCGCTGGTTGGTGCAGACTCGGTGAGCTGAAGGACCTGTTTCCGTGCTGTATCTCTAAACTAAACTAAACTAAACTAACACGAAAGTTGTGGAAACCATGCATGAAATAAGAGCTGAGGACAATGATCAGATCACCAACCACCTGATTTAGTGGCAAAGTAGGCTTCTCTGAGCCACACGGGCTTTCATTTCTTATGTTCTGATGGACAAAACAGGAACAGAGGTCTCTGATGAAATGGAGCACCAAAGTGATTAAATGTCACAATGGTAGATTCAAGGTGATAGGTATTCATTTAGTTGAGAGATACAGCGCGGAAACAGTCGCTTCGGCCCACCGAGTCTGAACCAACCAGCGATCCCTGCACATTACCACTATATTACACACACACTAGGGAAAATTTGACATTTATACTATAAAAGGGCCTGTTCCCCCAGCATGCGCTTGCATGCGTCTAGCGCGACCAAACCTGGTGGCTTAAGCCGTACGACCAGGCGGGGCCGGTACCATTTCGAACCGTGGAGCCGTATGGAGTTGTGCGGGGCTGGTCCCGACATCATACTCACCAATCAGCTGGGCAGGAGGCGGGCCGAGTGAATTTGGACGTCGCATGGCGTTGGGCGGTGACGTCATCACGCAACGGCACGCCGGTCAGTGACGTCATCGCCAGACGCTGCGTGCGGCCTCAACGACGTCGAGACTTTGCGTGCGGCCTCAATGCGACTGCGGGCCGACAGGCCGTTGCCGCACGGGATTTTGAACAGTGTCAGTTTTTTCGGAGCCCCGCGAGCTGTTGGGACCAGCTCCGCACAACTCCATACGTCTCCGGCGATCTAAATGGGACCGGCCCCGCGAGGCCGTACGGCTCAAGCGACCACGTTAGGTCGCGCTCGCCGCATATAGTCGCATGCTGGTGGGACAGGCCCCTTAAGCCAATTTACCTACAAACCTGCACGTGTTTTGGACTGTGGGAGGAAACCAAAGATCTCAGTGAAAACACACGCAGGTCACGGGGAGAACGTACAAACTCCGTCCAGACAGCACCCATAATTGGGATCAAACCCGGGACTCCTGCGCTGCAAGTGCTGTAAGGCAGCAACTCTACTGCTGCGACACCATGCACTGTAATGGAGCAAGTAATGTCAGAAAAGTGTAATAGAAACATAGAAACATAGAAAATAGGTGCAGGAGTAGGCCATTCGGCCCTTCGAGCCTGCACCGCCATTCAATATGATCATGGCTGATCATCCAACTCAGTATCCTGTACCTGCCTTCTCTCCATACCCCCTGATCCCTTTAGCCACAAGGGCCACATCTAACTCCCTCTTAAATATAGCCAATGAACTGGCCTCAACTACCCTCTGTGGCAGAGAATTCCACAGATTCACCACTCACTGTGTGAAAAATGATTTTCTAATCTCGGTCCTAAAAGGCTTCCCCCTTATCCTTAAACTGTGACCCCCTTGTTCTGGACTTCCCCAACATCGGGAACAATCTTCCTGCATTTAGCCTGTCCAACCCCTGTTTGTGGTTAATTGGCTACCATAAATTGTCCTCAGTGTGTAAAGAATAGATGTAAAAGTGGGATTACAGTTACAAATGATCGTTGGTTGGCATGGACTCGATGGGCAGAAGAGCCTGTATCCATGCTGTAATCACAACTAAACGAAACTGAATTAGACATCTGGCTCTATTCTACATTAATGCTTGTGTCTAATGCAGGCCTAGGTGATTATCCCAAGTACATGACAGTACTCGGATAAAGAAGCAATGTTTCATAATAGTTATTTAAATTCTCTTTTCACCTGGTCACATTCCGGTGCTTCTAATTTCCTGATCTGCTTTACTGTAATATTCTTGGCTTATCTCCAATGTTGAATATTTTATGTGTTTTAATGAGGTTGCTCTATAATTGTTCTTTCCTGGAGCTCAAGTCTTTCCATGCTAGGGCTCTTGAAGATAGCGGAGTCAGGGGATATGGGGAGAAGGCAGGAACGGGGTACTGATTGGGGATGATCAGCCATGATCACATTCAATGGCAGTGCTGGCCGGAAGGGCCGAATGGCCGACTCCAGCACCTAATGTCCATTGTCTATTGTCTATTTGGCTCAGCACCTTCACGCTCGTTTCAGCCTCCACAATGTCTTGTTTTTCGGTGGTATCATCAAAAATCAGCACTGACCTCCAATGGGTCTTTCGACCAACACAAACAAGTGTTTTGGAACCTCTACATTGAACTGAGCGAATTCATAGACTCATAGAGTGATGCAGCATGGAAACAGGCCCTTCGGCCCAACTAGCCCACACCGACCAACATGTCACATCCACACTAGTCCCACCTGGCCCATATTCCTCCAAACCTATCCTACCTGTCTAAATGTTTCTTAAATGTTGCAATAGTACCTTCCTCAACGACCTCCTCCAGCAGCTCGTTCCATACACATACCACCCTTTGTGCAAAAAAACAATTACCCCTCAGGTTCCCATTACATTTTTCCCCACCTCACCTTAAACCTATGTCCTCTGGTTCTCGATTCCCCTACTCTGGCCAAGGGACTCTGTGCGTTTACCCAACCCTTTCTCTTCGTTATACCAACACCCTTCTCATCATAAAACCCTTCCTCCTTTCCACTCCGTCAAAGCCCATCTCTGGGTGGAAAGCAAAGTGACGGAGGAAATTAACGGGTCAGGCAGCATCTGTGAAGGAAAATGGGCAGGCAACGTTTTGCATGGGACCCATCATCACTCTCACAATGTCATCTGTCCATTTCCCTCCTCCACAGCTGCTCCCTGATCCAAGGAATTCCTCCAGCAGTTGTTTTGGTACTCAAGATTCCAGTACCTGCTGTCTCTAGTGTCTCCCTTTTACAGGCCTTCTATTCTGTTTCAAGGTCATATGGTCATAAGTAATAGGAGAGAATCAAGTCTACTCCGCCATTCAATCATGGCTGATCTATCTCTCCCTCCTAACGCCATTCTCCTGCCTTCTCCCCATAACCTCTGACACCCGTACTAATCAAGAATCTATCTATCTCTGCCTTAACAATATTCATTGACTTGGCCTCCACAGCCTTCTGTGGCAAACAATTCCACACATTCACCCCCCCACTCAAATTTCTCCTCATCTCCTTCCTAAAAGAATGCAAGGCAGAAGCATTACCTGTTGTACCGCAGGTAGACAAAAATGCTGGAGAAACTCAGCGGGTGAGGCAGCATCTATGGAGCGAAGGAATGGGTGGCGTTTCGGGTCTGAAGAAGAGTCTCCATCCGAAACGTCACCTATTCCATCGCTCCATAGATGCTGCCTCACCCGCTGAGTTTCTCCAGCATTTTTGTCTACCTTCGATTATTTCAGCATCTGCAATTGTGCCTCAGTGGGTTTGATTTAAACAATGCACTCTTCCTATAATTGTAACAATATTTAAGTCAGAACTAATGTGTAGGAAGAAACTGCAGATGCTGGTTTAAACTGAAGATAGACACAAAGTGATGGAGTAACTCAGCGGAACAGGCAGCATCTCTGGAGAGAAGGAATGGGTGATACACGAAACGTCACCCGTTCCTTCTCTCCAGAGATGCTGCCTGTCCCGCTGAGTTACTCCAACACTTTGTGTCTATTGTGAGTCCGAATTAGTGTCATGTAGCTGACATGCTGACCCCCGTGCAATTCAGAGTTGGTTTTCACTTGGGATTTTACATGGGAGGAAAGGGAAGATATGCAATAGAGCCATAGGGAGATACAGCACAGGAAAAGGCCCTTCAGCCCAACGCGGCTGTGCCAATCATTAGCCACCATTTACACCCTTCTTACATTAATCCTATTTTTTAAACTTTCTCCACATCCCCATCAATTCCCCCCCCCACCCCCCCCCCCCACCCCCCCACCCCCACCCCACCCCCCCCCCCCCCCCGCCCCCTGATTCCATCACCCACTCCAGGGACGATTTTCAGTGGCATGTTACCTCACCAAGTCCAGTCAAAAGAGTTTATTGTCATGTGTCTCTGACAGGACAATGAAAATCTTTCTATGCATAGCACAACAGAACATAGAAGTCATTGACTACAATTCTATACGTAAATACACCCATACACTCTACCAAATGTAGGGAGCGGGAAGAAAAACCGAAGCAACAATGGAGTCAATGGGAGAACATACAAGGTCCACAGAGTCTGCGCCTGTGGTCAGGATTGAACCCAGGTCTCGGGCACAGCGAGACTGCAGCTGGACTGGTTGTGACCACTCTGCCACCCAATGTGCAGCTCTGCAATATCCTGAGTTTATTCATTCGATTCAGCCACGTTGCAGGGTGTGACCTTGAGTGACTTTAGAGATAGATTTATACAAGACGTTAGACTAGGAGCAGCTGAAGCTGAAACCCATTGATGAATTATGTATTAAGGAAGGTCATGCCCAGAATCAGTAATACCCAAAGGAACTGAGGGAATAGGGAACATGTGTAAGAAAGAACTGCAGATGCTGATACAAATCGAAGGTAGACACGAAATGCTGGAGTAATAGCCCTGTCCCACAGTGGGGGTTCATTCAAGTGCTCTCCTGAGTTTAAAAAAAATCAAACTCGTGGTAAGCACGGAGAATGAACGTAGCGGGTACGTCAGAGCTCGGGGACGTCTCTTAGAGGCTCATAACGCTAACGGCAGGTACTCGGGAAGACTCGCTAATGGCAGGTAAGCATGGGAAGACTCGTGAAGATGATGAAAAATGTCCACGAGAGCCCCGAGTACCGATGAGCGGCCATTACCGTAAATCTCCGAGTTCGAATCAGGGCAAACTCGGGAGAGCACTTGGAATGAACTCGCACCGTGGGACAGGGCTACAACTCAGCGGGTGGGGCAATATCTCAGGAGAGAAGGACTGGGCGCCGTTTTGGTGTCGAGACCCTTCTTCACAAAGGTAGACACAAAATGCAGAATAGGGAACATGATGTATTTAGGAGCATTGGACTGGTGTTTTGACTGATTTTCTTCAGTAAGATGGAGATTGATCATTGGACAACAGTGGGGGGAGGAAGGTGAGACAGAAGGGAGGAGTGTTTCAGCTACTGAGTTTGTTATCCTAAGTATACAGGATAGAGGGTGTATGGGTGAAAGAGTAGGAGCACGAGTTAAGAAGTTTGAAATTTTTGTTGTAATATTTTTTTTATTTGAAGTAAATAGTTTACAATATATAGCTTACTTTATAAACTAACACCTTAATTCAGTATTACTACAAATAGCATATCAATACATAATATCTTCTATTTTTATGGAAATAAAGAAAAAGATATATAAAAGAATAAAGAAAAAAGGAAAAATAAAAGGGAATAAAAATTTTTTTTTTTTCGCACATATATCAATTAAAAATTAAAAAGATAATTTGAAAAACAATAATATTACATATATATATATATATATATAAACAAAAACTAAAGACATTGTACGAGATACTATTTCATTCAGAAATATCTCTAATAAATACACAATATTATCAATTATAGGTAAGTTATTCGCATCGGATCCATAGGGTGCCCGTCGAAGCCGTGATTCCAAGAATAGCTACTTCTCTAAATACTGTATATATGGAGACCATATCAATTCAAAAGAATTATACTTGTCCAAAAGGACAAATCTAATTCTTTCCAAATTCAACGTCTCCAACATCTCTGCTTTCCACATTTTAATTGTTGGGGATAATGTTCCCTTCCAAAATTTAAGTATCATTTTTTTCCCAATTATTAAACAATAATCAAAAAAATTTCTTTGATTAATTGTGAGTACCAAATTTGGCTCCGGGATTCCAAATATTATTAATTTTGGGTCTGGGTCAAGTTTAACCTTAAGGACTTCCGAAATAACTTTAAAAATTTCAATCCAATAAAAATTCAACCGTGGACATGTTACAAAACTATGTATTAAATTTGCTTCAAAATTCTTACATTTATCACAAATAGAGGAAAGGTTAGGAAAAATACTTTTTAATTTGGTTTTCGAGTAGTGTAATCTATATATAACTTTAAATTGTATCAATGTATGTCTGGCATTCAAAGAACACCAATGTATTCTTTGTAAGCTTTCTTCCCAAGTTTCTTTCGTTATAGGTAATCCAATTTCATTTTCCCATGCTTGACGATATGTTTCAGTTGTTGGGTTCTCTTTATCTAAAATAATATTGTAGATATAAGCTATAAGCTTATCCGTATTTGGATGTAAATTAAACACTTCATCTAATAAGCCTGGTCCTTTATTTTTATAGTCGTATGTGTTACATTTAATAAAATCTCTAATTTGTAAATACCTAAAATGATGTTGTGAAGGTAATCCAAAAATATCTTGTAACTCTTCAAATAATAATAATTTTCCATTTCTATAAAGGTGTTCTATTCTTTTAATTCCTAAATCCTCCCACAGTCTAAACCCCGCATCTAAGATTGAGGGTTTAAACAGTGGATTATTCCTAATTGATAACCTAAAAGAAAGATTATCCAGATGTAGTGTCTTAACTATCTGTTTCCAAATACGCCTAATATTATGAATGATAATGTTGTCCCTATAAGTCTTTTTTTGTACTTCCTTTGGTGCGAAAATAATCGACTCTATAGTGAAAGGTAAACAGTCTTCCTTTTCCATTTTTAGCCACATTGGTTCAACATCCATATTTACCCACCAAAAATTCATATTCTTAATCTGGACTGCCCAATAGTAATATAAAAAATTTGGAAGTGCCAGCCCTCCATTTATCTTCGACTTACATAAGTGTTTTTTACCTATTCTATGGCTTTTGTAATCCCAGACAAAATTATTAACTATGGTATCAATTTTTTTTAGAAAACTTTTTGGAAGAAAAAAAGGAATTGCCTGAAATAAATATAACAATTGTGGTAAAAAAATCATCTTTATAGCATTAATTCTACCGATCATAGATATAGGAAGTGTTTTCCAATATAAAATGTTTTTTTTAAGTTTCTCTAATAATTGATAATAATTAGCTTTAATTAATAATTTATAGGATTTAGACACATTAATTCCTAAATATTTAAATTTATCTGTAACTATTTTTAATGGGTATTTTTGTAATATATTTACATTTATACCAGTTATAGGCATTATGTCACTTTTACTCCAATTAATCCTATATCCTGAAAATACACTAAATTCATTTATAACATTGAATAGCTTTGGAATACTACGTTCCGGCTTAGTAATATAAATCAGAATATCATCTGCATATAAAGATATCTTATTATTTGTTATGTCAGTGTTGTACCCATATATTTCGGGTTCTGATCTGATTCTTTCAGCCAGAGGTTCTATCACCAAGGCAAATAATAAAGGGGATAACGGACATCCCTGTCTGCATCCCCTAAAGAGATTAAATTTAGGTGATAATATTTGATTGGTTAAAATTCTTGCAGTAGGGTTAGAATATAATATTCTTACCCATTTACAAAATCCGTCCCCCAGTTGATATTTTTCCATTATATTAAATAAATATGACCATTCCACCTGGTCGAATGCTTTTTCAGCATCCAACGATATAACTGCTAATTCTATATCTCTCCTTCTTCTCGAGTAAATAATGTTAAACAAGCGTCTAAGATTATGTGATGAGTAACGTTTTGGAATAAAACCTGTTTGATCATAATGTATTATTTTGGAAATCACTAAACTTAGCCTCCGAGAGAGTACTTTAGTTAGTATTTTTTGATCAGTATTTAAAAGGGCAATCGCTCGGTATGATCCAGGGTCTTCCAGGTCCTTATCTAATTTAGGAATTAATGTAATTGTAGATTCATTTAAAGAGTCTGGTAATTTTCCTAACTCATAGGTGTGTCTGTACACTGTTTGTAATCTAGGTGAAAGTAGATCGTGAAATTTTTTATAAAATTCTGCATTCAGGCCATCGGGGCCCGCTGTTTTACCATTTTTTAACGATCCAATTGATTCTTCGATATCTATTACAGATATTTCAGCATTTAATAATTGCCTACTCTCAAAATTTAACTTATTAAAATGACATTTTTCTAGAAATGTTTCCATTTCATCTGTTTGCCCTGTTAATTTAGATGAATAAAGATTTTGATAATATTGTAAAAATGTATCATTAATGTCTTTTGGTATAGTCAACGTATTTCCCTGCGCCGATCTAATACTATGTATAGTTTTTTCATCGTCTAATCTTCTGAGTTGTCGTGCTAATAATTTTTGAGGTTTATCACCGAATTCAAAATGAACTTGTTTAGTTTGTTGGTATAATTTTATCACTTGGTCAGCATAAATTTTATTTAATCTATATTTTAATATTGCAATTTTATTACTCAACTCTTTTGAAGGGTGTATTATATTTTCACTATCTAATTGGTTTATCTCTTTTTCTAACTTTTGCTCCATCTTTCGATTTTCTTTATTAAAATGAGCTTGTGCTGATATTATTGCACCACGCATAAATGCTTTAAATGTGTCCCATAATAGTAATGAGGAAGTCTCAGGTTTATCGTTAGTTTCAAAAAATAATTTAATCTGTTTCTCCACATAGTTACAGCAGTCTTTATCCTTTAATATCTGTGTATTGAATCTCCAAATATTAGTTTTATTAACCATATCTTTTAATTTTATCTTAAATGTTAAAGGGGCATGATCTGAGATAATAATATTATGATACTTTGCATCATATGTAAAGGGGAGTAGTTTTGAGTCTACTAAGAAATAATCAATCCTCGAATATGTTCCAAATACCGGCGAGAAAAATGAATATTCCCGTCCGGTAGGATTATCCAATCTCCAAATATCTTTAACATTCAATGTCTTACTAAAGGAGTTTATAAGCTTGCTTGATTTAGAGAGAGCCTTAATTTTTGTAGAAGATCTATCCAGATAATTATCTAAAGTACAATTAAAATCACCTCCAATTATTAAATTATATTGGGTGGATATAGGAATACTATTAAATATTTTCTTAAAAAATAGTGGATTATCAAAATTAGGTGCATATATATTCATAAGAATTACTTTTTTTGAATGTAGTTCCCCTGTAATTATTAAATATCTACCCTCCTTATCCTCTATTAATGAATTAAGTTTAAAAGGTATACCTTTACGAATAATTATTGCAACTCCTCTAGATTTGTGTATAAACGAAGAGTGATATACTTTTGAAATCCATTTCGCGGTTAATCTATATTGAGCATCTTTTTTAAGATGTGTCTCTTGAAGAAACATAACTCCAGATTTCAATCTATTCAACTGAGCTAGTACCTTTCCCCTTTTAATTGGTTCATTGATTCCTTTAACATTCCAGCTACAGAAGGTGATTCCATCATCTCCATTCCTTACATTCATATCCTGCATTTTATTGTTAGGGTGGCTTTTTTTGGAGTAGCCTTCTTGGCTCCTCCAGCCCGACACTACACCCCAACTTCAGTCCGATGCGAATTTCCAATTCCATTAAACCATATTCATTTAATCTGATTATATAAAATAGATAAAAGTCATAATTATATAATATATAATATAATATCAAGTATGTGTTATGCAAAAAATAACAAAAATAATAACAAATGTGAATATAAAAAAAGTAAAGGGTGAAAAAAAGGTGATCAGAAAAAAAAGAAACTACACTTATATAATGTGTAGTGAGTGCAAGTGAAAGCCACACTAACATGGCTACTAATCTAACGACTTCCGTATTAAAAAAAAAGATGTTAAATATTCCAGCTCTTATTTGAAATACTGTGTATATTGGGGTGGGGGTGCTAACTTTATTTTCTTAATAAATTTTTCTATTATTCATATTACTAATTTTTAGTTGTTAATCTCAGCTATAATTATTATCATAATTAGTAATACTATATGAGGGGAGTAAGGGAAATCAAACTAATTAGTAATTAATAATTAATAATTAAAAATTACAAATTAGTATTTATTAATTAATTAGTAAACATTATAAAACTACAAATCGATGTCCATTATTCCGCCTTTTTCTCAGTAAATGATTCACAGCCACAGGTCCATAAAGTTCATTCATCCACTACCCAGTTGGGTCTACTCCTTCTTCCACAGCGTCTCCTTCTTCTCCTTCTTCTCTTTCTTCTGCCTCCTTCAGTATTTTCCGAGCAAATTCCAGTGCCGCTGTATGTTTGGTGAAACGAAGATCCTTATTCTCGTAGGTAACTCTAAGTATTGCCGGGTACACCAAACCATATCTGATCTCCTTTATTCCTTTTATGTCTCTCAAGATGCGTCTTGTTTCTGTAAATAGAGCTCTTCTTTTAGCCACTTCAGCCGGGTAGTCTCTGAAGATACTGATGTTATCTCCTTCGTATTTCAGATTTCTTTTTCTTATGATTATCTTCATCATATCCTCAAAGACACTGTCATAAACCACCTTTACAATTACTTGTCTTGGTGGCGCACCCCTCCTAGGGACCGGTCTTAAAGCCCTGTGGGCACGGCCCAACAGGGGTTCTTCATCCAAATCCAAAATGTCCTTTAGGAGTTTTGCAAAGAATTTACGTGGGTCATAGTTTCCTTCGCGTCCCTCAGACAGACCTACTATGCGCAAATTCTTACGTCTTTGGCGCCCCTCCAAATCAATACATTTCTCATTAATTTTACGTAATAATTCAGAGAGGCGTTTGTTCTCTTCGTTTATCTTCTCATTCTCTCTCGCAGTTGTTAGAGCAGCATCAGTTAATTCTTTAATCGTATCATTTTGTTGATCCAGTACAGTTGACATAGGGCTTAACCTCGCCTCTATTTTCGCATCCATCATCTCTTCCATCAATCGCTCCATCCCAGCAATCTTATCAGTTGCCTCGATCAGTTGATTGTGTATGTCCTCCTCAATTTCTGTTTTCCAATCCGACATCATGGTTTTTACCATTTCTTTAACTTCTCTTGTTAATTCATCTTTGATATTTCGAATATCCATTTTTAAGGCCTTCATTTCATCCTTAGTTTCTTTATAATCTTTCTTCATTTCTGTTTGTGTTTCCTTCAGCATTTTCTTCATATCTGCCAGTAAAGACTTTTTAAAATCTTCCATTTCAGCTTTTCTTTGTGAAATCTCTTCTTGGGAGGCAGCCTGTCCCGAGCCTGAAGCTTTGGTGGGGCCTGCCTCCCTTCTGGAACTTTTCTTCGGCTGTGTGGGGGAGGAGGGATTCATTTTAAATTTCTTACCGGAGTCGCTAAAGTCGCGCGCCTGATGACGTCACGCAGCTTACAATCGCACCCGGAGCCGTTTAAAATCGATCTCCTGCGGTAAGTAGTGTTAGCAACCTCCTCTAACCCCGTTTTTTTTCCAGATTTTTTAAGAGCTGATCTGACGCTGTTCTCTCCTAGAACATGGCGCCACCGGAAGTTTGAAATTTTGATTCAAATTTGCAAGTTGGGGGTAACTCTTCATGGTCATCATTTTAAATTGCTTAGTAACTTAGTAATTGCATGTTGGTTTAGAGATACAACATGGATACAGGCCCTTCAGCCCACCGCGTGGACCAGCGATCACCTATCGGCCCACCGCATGTGCATGGACCAGCGATCACCTATACACTAGTTTAGGCTTTACTTTGGACTTTAGAGATACAGCGTGGAAACAGGCCCTTTGACCCACCAAGTCCGCGCTGACCTGCGATCACCCATACACCAGTTTTATCCTAATTTACAGAAGCCAATTAACCTACAAACCGCCAAGTTTTCGGAATGTGGGAGGAAACCGGGGGAACCCAGAAAACCCACGGGGTCACGGGGAGAATGTACAAACTCTGTACAGACAGCATCTGTAGTCAGAATTGAACCTGGGTCTCTGGTGCTGCGCCACCGTGCCACTCCTATTTGGGGTACATTAGGGGCGGCAATGTGTCACAGCTGGTGGAGATGCTGCCTCACAGCGGCAGAGACCCGAGTTCGATCCCGACGTCAGGTGCTGCCGCTGGAGAGTTTGCACGTTCTCCCTGTGACCATGTGGCTTTCCACTGGATGCTCCCGTTTCCTCCAACATCTCAAAGACGTGCGGGTTTGAAGGTTAATAGGCTGTTGTAAAATTGCCCCTATGGTGCAGGGAGTGGATGAGAAAGTGGGATAATGTAGAATTCATGCGAATGGGTGATTAATGGTCGGTGAGCCTTGCTGGATAAAACTAAAACAATGCTAAAATAGCTTGGGAATCTCCAAGAAACATTCGAGGATTCTTCATATTCTATTATGTTAAAGGGCCTGTCCAACTATGGTGCGTTTACCTGTGAGTTTAGGAGAGTTTGCGCTCGCCACAAGCTCGCAGCATGGTCGACACGTGGTCGTAGGCGGTCTCTGGTAAATCTCCTTCATGATCGAGCGGTGTTCCCGCATAGTGGTTACTACTCGCGGCCTCAGTTTGGTCGAGGAACGTTTTTCAGCAGGCTGAAAAATTTTCTGCGAGTAAAAATTGGTCGGCCTGGGGAAAATCGATACTTTTTTACTCGTAGTCGAAGTAGATCGTAGTAGGTCGAAGTAGGTCGGCATGTTATTGTAGGTGATCAAAGGTAATCGGAGGTAATTGAAGGTAATCGGAGGTAATCGAAAGTAGTGCAGTCCAAATTCCCCGAGAGCATCGGCGATTAAATCGAAGTTGGTTGAAGCTAGTCTTCAACATAGTCGAAGGAGGTCGAAGGAGGTGTTCTACATGTTCATATGAGGTTCTCTACATAGTCGAAGGAGGTCGTAGGAGGTGTTCTACTTAGTCAAAGGATGCCAAATTTTCGGCGCTACAACAGGACCGTGACACTCTCCTAAACTCACAAATACACTCGCCACAGTGGGACAGGCCCTCAAGCATCCACCTGAACCATGATTGTGTATAAAACTGGGGCCCAAATGGAGCCTGATCCCATTTCAGTGACTCAGTTCCAGTTTAGTTTATTGTCACGTGTACCGAGGTAGAGTGAAAAGCTTTTTGTTGCGTGCTAACCAGTCAGCAGAAAGACAATACGTGATTACAATCGATCCATTTGCAGCGTACAGATACATGATCAGGGAATAACACTTAGTGCAAGGTAAAGCCAGCAAAGTCCAATCAAGGATAGTCCAATGGTCACCAAAACTCATTCAATTCTGATATTTCCACCAGTGTAGTCTTTGTCTGTTTTCCTTGTGATTGTGTGGATTTCCCCGAGAGCTCTGATTTGGTGGACTCGGTGGTCCAAAGGGCCAGTTTCCATCCTGTATCTCTAAACTAAAGTTAAGGGCCTGTCCCACCAGCATGCAACTCTATGCGATTAGCGCGACCTAATGTGGTCGCTTGAGCCATCCGGCATCGCGGGGCCGGTCCCACTTCGATCGCCGAAGCCGTGCAGAATTGTGCGGAGTTCGTCCCGAGTTCGTCCCGACACCGCGCGGGGATCCGAAAAACTGACCATGTCCAAAAATTCCGCGCGGCAACGGCTTGGCGGCTCACAGTCGCCTCGACGTTTACACACCGCCCCGACATCGTGCCTCCGTGAACCTATCTGTAGGTGCCTCCGTGCCCTCTATGTGTGTGGCTCCGAGGCCCTCTGTGTGTGTGTGTGTGCCTCCGTGCCCCTCTCTGTGTGCCCCCCTCTGTCCTGGCGAACTTACCTTAGACTTCGCTCCAGGTTCGCCTCACTTTGCGCCGTGTTGCGCCACTCACCCGACCTCCGCGCGGCCCCTGCTGCCGGTTTGGTTGCGCTTGCCGCATGCAGGCGCATGCTGGTGGGAACGGCCCTGTACAGGGGATCACCTGACCTCCGCGCGGCCCCCGCTTCTAGTTTGATCGCGTTCATCGCATAGAGTTGCATGCTGGTGGGACAGGCCCTTAATCCAAACTAAAAATCAGGTATCAGCTGGTGGTGTTGAAGTGACACATATGCAAATCATGCCACCAGAACAGATGTCCCTCCCTTCAGGCAATTCCTGAACCAGATTGTTCCTTTTACGACAATCTGGCGGTTTTGTGCTTTTAATTCAACATCAATTTAATTATCTGAATTTAAAGTCACCAGATGCCTTTGTGAGATTCGAACTCATGTCTCCGGGTCAGTGGTCAAGATCACTGACTGTTAACCGAGTTACTTAACCACAGAGCTATCATCTTCCTTAATGACTTCTGCAGGCTGCCAAATATGGTGGAACTGTGCAGCAGGCGTTCTGCTCCTTAAAGAATGTAAGGTTCCGACAAACCGCCTCGGGTAGAATTGGGTCTGTCTCAAATGGTTTCTTCAGAGTTCCAGCATAAAGAGAACACTGCAAGATGACATGTGTTTGTGTAGCACAAGAAATTATGGGCAGCACCATGGCGCAGCAGTAGAGTTGCTGCCCTACAGCGCCAGAGATCTGGGTTCAATCCTGACCACGGGTACTGCCGGTATGGAGTTTGCACGTTCTCCCTGTGACCGCATGGGGTTTCCCCTGGGTTTTCCGGTTTCCTCCCACACTCCAGTGACATTGTTGAACCCTTGGTCAAATTTGATAGGACTCGGGGAAGTTTTATTCAACATATTCATACGACATAAACTGTTTATAATAATTTTTTTGACTGATATACGGTGGAACGGACTTGACAACAAACAAGGATTTAAATTGTTGAAACTCTTTGCAGCCCAGATTCTGTTTTTC
This sequence comes from Raja brachyura, assembly GCA_963514005.1. The sequence continues at coordinate 127,976,443 of OY740783.1, forward strand.
TTTTTTTTTTCTTCTTTAGTTTAGGGGGATTTGTTTTTTCATTTTTTCTCTTTTTTCTCTTTTTTTTTCCTTTTTATCTTTTTGATTTTATACATATGTTCACTTTTAAACACTTAACTATATTTACATAGAGACCGAGAGGTCTATATTCAATGTGAATTTTGACACTGGACTCATATTTAGGTTATGCCTGCCATTAATAGTAAGATTAAATGAGAACTTACCAGTTTAAAGTTTGATCTTTATTTTATGAGGAGTTACGATGAGCAGTAAATGAGTTACAGTGAAGAACCCCGCCAGTCGGCATGCGCGTCAATCTTCAAAGCAGCGGTGTGAAATCACAGAAGAACAACAATTGAAGTATTATAGTAAGATTATAACTCTAGTACTACCAGATGAGCTTCGTGATATGAGGGTTGGGAGTGGTGAGCACGTAATCGCCGCCCTCGCCGCTGACGTTGATGCTGCCCTGGTGGAGTGAGATTTAACATTTTCAGTATTAACTCCTGCACACCCCAGGACTTGCTTCAGCCACCGTGAGATGGTCTGAGATGACACTTGCCTATGTGGTATTTTGCGGCTTATAAATAGTGCTACCTCAGAGCCTCTGAGGCTCTTCATGACGTCAATATAACACTTCAAGTGCGCCACTACACACAGCCGTGAATCTGTGGGAAAAGCTGACAATACAAGCTTGTATCCGGACACCCCTGGTCTGCTCTGTTTGAGTAGGTCATAGATGTGAAATGTAACGTCATTCTGTGATGACACCATCCTGTCCAGACACAGTTTGTGGAGAGTCTGAACCCTTTGCGCTGAAGTAAGCGCCATGAGCATAACCAACTTGAGTGTGATCCCTGGTAAGGACAATGATGTGGCTGTTCCCCATTGAAGGAACACCGTGAGTACCATGCTCACATCCCAGATTTCAGAGTACCTAGGCATAGGAGGATTTGAATTAAACACTCCCTTCATGAATCTTGATATTAACGGGTGGGCCCCTAATGATTGGAGTCCTGACCCCCAGCACAGGTACGCTGACAGGGCACTCTGGGCACTGTTGATGGCACTGTAACTCAACCCTTCCCTGCTGTGTAAGTGGGATAGGAATTCTAGCACATCTGGGATGGAGGCTGTGTGGTAGGTGATGTTCCCCTGTATGCAAAACTCCTCCCAATTCCTGATATGGGAGATGTACTGCCTTTTGTGCTATCCCTCCAGGATGACGCGAAGATAGTCCCAGACCCAGGTATGGCCTTCTTAAAATCTGCAAATCAATGAATTTACACGATCATTCAATGGGTGTGGATCCCCTGTCACAGGGTGCACCAATACATTTTTTCGTTTTGGAACCGCCATAATAGGGTGCATGGTTTTGTCCGAAATGAGCGGGAACCATGGCTGCGTAGGCCAGTCGGGTACCACCAAAACCCTTGTAGCGGTGTCCTGCTTGATCTTAGTAAGGCACTGGCTGATGAGGCAGAAGGGGGGAAAGGCATATAAAAACATTTTGCTCCAGTTCACCACCACTGCCCCTGGGTCTGGTTCCCATGAAACACACTTCGGTACCTGGTGATTAAGTCTGGATGCAAACAAATCGATATCTGACATCCCATACCGAAGGACAATTTTATCAAATACATCCTGATTGTCGTTGAATTTACGTGACCTGGTGTCTGCCGCCATATTGTGTCTGCCTGGCAAGCAGACAGCTGAAATCCAAATATTATTTTTAATGCACCAGTGCCAAATAAAGTTACCCAATCCGTCACATTATTTCGACTTGATTCCACCCATGTGATTGACATACGCCACTGCCGTGGTGTTGTCAATCTGCAGTTGCACATGTAAGTGATGCTTAGTGGTACAATAAGCTTTGAGCCCATAGAATGCTCCTAAAAGTTCCAAATTCCATGTGATTGGAGAATCAGTGCCTCATGCATATCCCATCTGCCTCCACAGCTAGACCTGGTGTCAGTAGCACCCCAACCTAGGGCACTGACATCAGTCTGTAAAATAAGTGAAGGTGCTTCGGTCAAAATTGTGCCACAACAATATAATATGTTTCTGATCCACCACTGTGGCTTCGGATGGTAAGGGCATGGGCTGATTGTAATGACTTGCATGTATTCTCAGTACCTGTACTTTTGCCCTCTATAAGTGTTGGTAGTGCAAAGGTCCATATTGGGCTGCTGGAAAGGCAGCTACCAATTAAGCTTGCAACCTGTTTAATTGATGGTGATTGCTCCCTCAAGAGCTTAATACAGCCTTCAATTAAATCTACTCTCTTGCCCTGGGGCAGAGTCACAGACATGTGATTGGAATTAACTGTGAATCCCAGATAGTCAATTAGGTTAACCGGCACCAATTTTGATTTAACTGGGTGGACAATGAATCCTAGCCTCTGCACCATGACTTGAACAGCTGAAACTGATAACTCAGCTGCGTCAAAGGTGTTTCAAATGATTAGAATGTCATCCAAATAGGCCATGACAATATGGCCTTGTGACCGTTATAACCCAAGTACTGGTTTTAGCAGTTTTGTAAATAGATGAGGGGTTGAGGTTAATCCATTTAGTAGAGCTCGAAATTGCCACAATTGTCCCATCCAATTAAATTTCAAATATCTGCAAAAGTCTATATGAACAGGCACTGAATAATACACATCTTGGAGATCTACACATGCCATATAACACCCCATGGAAAGCAGTTGCTTGGCAGTAGCAAACGTTTCCATTTTAAAATGCTGATACTGCACAAACGGGTTAAGTCCTGTTAGGTCCAAGATATTCCTACACCCACCATTTTTAGGGAACACATGGGACATGAATTGATGAGTCTGATAAATTGTTTTCTCAATTACTCCCTTGAGGCATACTTTTGCTGTTTCAGTTTTGATCATCAAATTCCCAGTTTGTTAGAAGATGAGTGCAAGTTTTGGTTTGTGCTGGGTGGGTGGACACAGGTTGGGAATAAATTCAATTTTAAGCCCTTGAATACTCTGCAGTATAAACACATTTGATGTTATTTTATACCATTCTCCCAGAAACCTGTGTAACCTCCCTCCAACTGGCAGGTAATTCTCTCTCAATATGTTTCGACAAGAGCCAGACCCACCTACCTCCATGGTTACCCGTAGAGCTCTTTGCCTGGTTCTGGGTGGTAAAGGCATGTTTCCCCTTGCTCCTGCTGGAGTACGCCAGCTGCGGTCAGCTTGGTCCTTGCCCAGCCCCGGTTTCAGCAAACCGCTTGTAGGGATGCTGCTGTCGGAGGATTCTGCTGGTCACTGGCACCTTGATGAGCCCGACGGTTTTGGCCTTGTCGTCCAGCTCCTTTACTCTTTTAGCCAGGTCTTCCCCAAATAATAGGTTCGGCGGCTGGACGTTGCCAGGCTTGCATAGGGCAGCAAACCTGGGATTAATGGTGGGGTGGATGGTGCTTTTGCGGAGGCAGTTAATCTCAAAGTGTACAATGCACATGAGAGCCAGGGCATCCTGCTGAACTTCAGTCAGGAGCCCACCATCCACCGACCTACCAAAAGCCATTATTCCAGATGCCAGCAGCTTGAGCACCCGCTGCAGTTTAATCTCCTGCGCTCCGATGCCTACCCCCATATGGTCCCAAATGGCATGGTTTACTGTCGACACCTTCAGTAGAATACAGTTCTCTGGGGTATCATATTTCTTGGCAGTGGTGTCCATGGTCAGCTCCTGGAGCTGGTGGGAGGCCAGGTAATTTATGCTGGCAGCCAGCTCCTCTCCAAGCGGCTCGCCAGAGTCTGTAGGGACGGCAAACCTGGCCGCCAGGAATGGACCTCTGGCACTTGCTCCTCGTCCCGTGGGGCAGCCTCCAACGCTAAGCCCCCTGAATAGGAGTCAGATTCAATCTGACCCAGTATACTCTCCTTGTCCAGGAGGGAGATACTTGGCAGCCCTGTAGGTGCTGCTGCCGCGGGTTCTTGGAGAGGCCGGCGCTCTTGATGGAGCATCCTCTCCAACAGGAGCTCCATCCTGGATACCCGTTCCGTAGTATCCATTCTTAGGGGTGAACAGAATCGTCTGAGCCTATTGGCCGGACAGACTTGCAGGTGGCCTTATTCCACTCCGGCGTAGGCACAGTGTCCTCAGACACCAAGTCTGTGGTCGTTGGTTTGACAACCAGCTACTATCTACCGCATTGGTGACCCTCGGACTATCCTTGATCGGTATTTGCTGGGTTTACCATGCACTGAATGTTATTCTCTTCTCATGTATCTGTACACATTGTAAATGGCTTGATTGTAATCATGTATTGTCTTTCCGCTGACTGGATAGCACGCAACTAAATTTTTTCCATGTACCTCGGCTCACGTGACGATAAACTAAATTAAGTCTGAGGTGCTCAGCACTTTTAACTGGATGAATGCTTCATCTGTGTTAACCTGCATGGTCGCTGACCATAGGCTGGGTATTCTCGGACAATGGTTCTTTTGTGGACCTGTTAGTCAATGTCCTCTTGTCCTCTGCCTGTGCTGTTCATTTTCCAGATTTGTTTGCAAGCAACATTGTATATTTTCCTCACGGATTCTCAGACCACATGCTGTTGAACTTTTAGCCTTTGCTACTGCTTTGAGCGCATTAGAGCAATTCATGTGGTGTGGTCAATGAAATGCCCTGGGAATATTCAATTCCTGCTTCATCTACCTCCGCATCCCAGACTTTACAGTGCATCGGGTCGCTGAATAAATGCTGAACACATATTGTTGACAATCCCTCCTGTCCTGTTTCCATGGGGAGATTTGAAAGCTGGGTTAAGTTAATTTGTGCGCCTTTGTTAACATAATGCACGATACAGCACAGAAACAAGCCCTTCAAGTATAGTGAGCCGTTTTGGGCCCCCACATCTGAGGAAGGACGTGCTGGCATTGGAAAGGGTCCAGAGGAGGTTTACGCAAATGATCCCAGGAGTGGTTGGGTTAACATTTCATGAGCGTTTGAAGGCACTGGGCCTGTACTCGCTGGAGTGCAGAAGGATGAGGGGAGACCTCATTGAAACTTACCGAATAGTGAAAGGCCTGGATAGAGTGAATGTGGAGAGGATGGTTCCACTAGTGGGGGGGGGGGTCAAGCCTGGGCAGGTGGGACTACTGTCGATGGAGCATGTTGGCCGGCATGTGCAAGTTGGGCCGAATGGCGTATTTCCACCGGGCTGTATGACGCTATGACCTAATCAACTAATTATATATTTCCAACCTTCAGTACCATACCGATATATATATATATATATATATATATAATGTGTGTGTATATATATATATATATATATACATTGCAATTTAGTATAAATTACACAATTCATGGATGGAAGAAAAAACACACAGCAATTAAACAGTTTGCAATTTTTGTTAAGTGAATTTAATTCTCAATTCACGGATTAATTAAAAAAGGAAAGCAAATTATTTATTTATAAACTCCTGCAATTTCCTATCTGGTCAAATCTTAGCCTTCTTCACAGGTTCTCTCAAACAGAGATGTCCGTGACTGACTGACTGACAGACTGAATGACCAATTTGGCCCAAGTCATTGGCTACTTTTAAGGTGAAGATTGATATGTTCTTGGTTAGTAATGGTGTTATGGGGAGAAGGCTGGAGAATGGGGTTGAGAGGGGAAGTAGATCAGCCATGATTGAATGGCGGAGTGGTAGATGGACGGAATGGCCTACTGATGCTCCTATCACTTATGGAGTTATGGAAATGACAAGCCTGTGATTACGTGCAGTGTGTTCACCACTCTCTGCAGTTTCAGCTGGCACAGTGGCGCAGTGGTAGAGTTGCATCCTTACAGCGCCAGAGACCCATATTCGATCCTGACTACGGGTGCTGTCAGTGCCGAGTTTGTACGTTCTCCCCATGACCGCATGAGTCTTCTCTGGGTGCTCCGGTTTCCTCCCCCATACCAAAGACGTGCGAGTTTCAAGGTCAATTGGCTTTAGTAAAATTGTAAATTGTCCCCAGTGTGCAGGATAGTGCTAGCACACGGGGCGATCGTTGGTTGGAATGGACTCGGTGGGCCGAAGGGCCTATTTCCATGCTGTATCTCTAAACTAAACTAAACTAAACTGTATTGCTGAGGCACCATGTAAAAGGTACGGTTAACAACGGAACTCGTGGATGATCGACCTCAGGCTGTGGTCGTTTACAGAGGATGCGTTATTCATCGGTGTTCATATTGTGCCCCAGATAGAGCAGGAACAGTGTTTGTCTCATTAGCTCATCCCACTCATTACCAGCAAAGTACAGTAACTACACCATAGGACACTGGAATCGCCTGTTTTATTCAATCGTCTGAAGCTGGTTTCAAAGGGAGACGGTGAAGGTTTGATTAATAACTCTTCCGACAGGGTAACAGATCAAGAATCAAGTTTTTTATTAAAACCTCCGATGGGACAGCAAGGAAGTGCCGGCAGTCACGTTTGATTAAGAGATCATTATGATGGCATCAGCAAAGGCATTGAGGTCCAGATTAGTTGAGGAGCAGAATTGGAAGATATGTTGTGAAGTCAAGAGGGATGAACTGCTGATGTGAAATGAAATGGTCCTTTTTTAAATGTTGTATCATTAATCACAGATGAGTGTACAGATGAAGTAAAATAATCTAATGAGACTTTGCGCTCTGCATGTTCACAGCTGAATAGTTTTAGAGGCTGGGAAGGCCAGGTCTTTATTCCTTGGAGTGCAGGAGGCTGAGGGGTGATCTTATGGTGCATAAACCTATGAGGGGAATAGATAACCAGAGTCTTTTTACCAAGCGTAGCGTGATCAAGAACCAGAGGACATAGGTTAGCAATGTTACAAAATTTTGAGATTTTAAAAATCAAGTCTGCAATTTATCCCATCAGATAAAGCATAAAAAGAAGTTTAATTTGACACCTAATTTACTTTCATATCTTCAGTATTAAGAAAGTTATGGCCATTTTCATACTCGGAAATGAGCATCTTGCTTCCCATTGCCTTTCAATTGACTTAACTCAAAAGCTGTGATCTGGAAAAGTTAAATGTCCATAACATTCTTAAAAATTAAGAGAACTCAATGAAATTTTCAGTTATTATAGATTGAAGCATTCTGAAACAAATATTAAATAATCTTACTTGGATGACCTGAAATTAAAGCATATAATTAGTTAGTTATCTAATTGTAGCTAATTACAAAATTCAATGAGTAGATCTAAACATCTATCAATTTCTTAAGAAAAGATAAACTTTTTTTAAATTGCCTAAGTGTCCAAATAACATTCACACAATAATCCACAATATAACATAATTTTTAAATCTAATTTTCATGAATTTCTGGGCCAAATGGAAGGAATTTAGTGTTTAATGCCTGTAAATTAATGGCCATTTAAATCAACTAGCGAGTGGGTTTTAGTGGAATGCGGTGGATTGGAACGTTGTGGTTAGCGGTGAAGTCGGGGGGAAAAATACTGTTTGTTCATACATTTTTTGGGGACCCCATTTCGCAACATAAAAATATTATTAATGCCTCCCGAAAAACCAACTTTTAATATAAAAATAAACTATTTACCTTTTTTTCTTCCCTACACAAAATGCTTCCGGTTGTCTGCGGTCACGGCTTTTGAAGGTGATTTTTAAATTACTCTAGTTAATAAATAATCTAGAGTAATTTAAAAATACCTTCATTGATGAAATGTCGGAGCGATTTTTCTTCAGCAACCAAATCGCCCGACATTCATCGATTTGTCCTGCCTGTGGAAAAACGGCACTTTAAGCCCGCCCCCCTCTGCAAGGCGCGAAAGTCGCGCACACGGGGAGCGGCAGAAGTGCAGCGCCGCTAAAGGTAAGTTTTGTAACATACCTACATAGGTTTAAGGTGAGAGACTGTGGAGGCCAAGTCAAAGGATAGTTTTGAGGCAGAGATAGATAGATTCTTGATTAGTATGGGTGTCAGAGGTTAAGGGGGGAAGGCAGGAGAATGGGGTTAAGAGGGAGAGATAGATTAGCCATGATTGAATGGTGGAGTAGACTTGATGGGCCGAATGGCCTAATTTGGCTCCTATCACTTATGAATTTATGAGGGGGAAGATGTGATAGGAACCTGAGAGGCAACTGTTTCACTCAGAGGGTGGTGGGTAGATGGAATGAATTGCCAGAGGAAGAAGTTCAGACAGGTTCCATAACCGAATATAAAGGACACTTAGACAGGTACATGGATAGGAAGGTAAAGTAGGCATAATACGGACCAAATGCAGGTAAATGGAACCAAGTTAGATGGAGCATCTGGGACGGCCTGAACGAGTTGGGCCGAAGGGCTTGTTTCCGTGCTGTATGCCTGACTTTGTGGGCAGCACAGTGGTGCTCCAGGTAGTGCTTCAGCTCCAATTCATAAAATCACGAGAGGCATTGACAGGGAAACAGTCAGAACCCTTTTCCCAGGGTGGAAATGTCAAAGAGCAGAGAACATACCTTCAAGGTGAGGCAGGCAAAATTAGAAGTGGATATACATTAGCAATGTTACAAAATTTTGAGATTTAAAAAATCAAGTCTGCAATTTATCCCATCAGATAAAGCATAAACAGAAGTTTAATTTGACACCTAATTCACTTTCATATCTTCAGTATTAAGAAAGTTATGACCATTTTCATACTCGGAAATTAGCATATTGTTCCCCATTGCCTTTCAATTGACTTAGCTCAAAAGCTGTGATCTAAAACAGTTAAAAGCCCATAACTTTCTTAAAAATTAAGAGAACTCAATGAAATTTTCAGTTATTATAGATTGAAGCATTCTGAAACAAATATGAAACAATCTTACTTGGATGACCTGAAATTAAAGCATATAATTAGTTAGTTATCTAATTGTAGCTAATTACAAAATTCAATGAGTAGATCTAAACATCTATCCATTTCTTAAGAAAAGATAAACTTTTTTTTTAATTGCCTAAGTGTCCAAATAACATTCACACAATAATCCACAATATAACATAATTTTTAAATCTCATTTTCATGAATCTCTTGGCCAAATGGAAGGAATTTAGTGGTTAATGCCTGTAAATTAATGGCCATTTAAATCAACTAGCGAGTGGGTTTTAGTGGAATGCGGTGGATTGGAATGTTGCGGTTTGCGGTGAAGTCGGGAGGAAAAATACTGTTGGTTCATACATTTTTTTGGACCCCATTTCGCAACATGAAAATATGATTAAAGCCTCCATTAAAACCAACTTTTAATATAAAAATAAACTGTGTACCTTTTTTTCTCCCCTACGCAAAATTCTTCCCGTTGTCAGTTTTTGAAGGTAATTTTTAAATTACTCTAGTTAATAAATAATCTAGCGTAATTTAAAAATGAATGAAATGTCGGAGCGATTTTTCTTCCGCAACAAAATCGCCCGACATAGATCGATTTTCCCAGTCTGCTGAAAAACGGCACTTTAAGCCCGCCCCCCTCTGAAAGACGCCAAAGTCACGCACACGGGGAGCAGCAGAACTGCAGCGCTGCTCAAGGTAAGTTTTGTAACATACCTATATACATGGCAAGTCTTTTTACACAGAGAGTGGTGAGTCCCGGAAACACACTTCCAGGGATGGTGGTGGAGGCAGATATGATAATGACATTTAAGAGGCTTTTAGATAGGCACCTGGATATGCAAGGAATGGAGAGATATGGATTATGTACAGGCAAAGAAGACCAGTTTATCCTGGCATCATATTCAGCATGGGCATTGTGGGCCGAAGGGGTTGTCCCTATGATTTATGTTCTATGTTTTATGTTCCAGTGACCTGAGTTCAGTCCTGACCTTAGGTGCTGTCAGTGTGGAGTTTGCACATTTTCCACTGTGACTGAGTGGATATTTTCCAGACTCCATATTTTCCCAACATATCACAAAAACATGCTGGCAGTTTAGTTTAGTTACGTTTAGAGACAGGCGCAGAAACAGGTCCTTCAGCACACCACGTCCGTGCCGACCAGCGATCCCCGCACACTAACACTACCCTACACACACTGGGGACAGTTTACAATTTTTACCAAAGCCTATTGGCCTACAAACCGGTATGTCTTTGGAGTGTGGGAGGAAACTGGAGCACTGGGAGAAAATTTAAATGGTCACAGGAAGAACGTACAAACTCCATATAGACAGCATCCGTAGTCAGGATCGAACCCAGGTCTCTGGCGCTGTGAGGCAGCAACTCTACCGCTGCGCCACCATGCCATCCATAGTTCATCTGGTTACTGTGTGGATGGATGATAGAGGAGTCACAGTGAAGTTGCAGAACACATGAGAGAGAATAGGGCATAGAGAAATGGATGGGGGAACGATATTGGTGTGACTGCTCAGAGGGCTAGCATAGGGCAGAATGACCTCCTTTGTCATTCCTATAGGTATTCGCATGAAGTCTTGCATCTCCTTGCTTAGTTTATATTTGGAGAAATTGAAGCGGTAAGTATTCAAACCATGAAAATCAGTTTCATTTCACAAAGTGGTGATACAAAAGGTGTTCCACGAAAGAATACAGACTTATAGAGCATGTCCCATTGGGCAACCTAATCCGCGAGTTCTGGCGAGTTTGCCCTCGACTCATACTGGACACGTATGAGTCGAGCATGAGTCGACACAAGCTCGTAGGAGGTCTTCGTAACTTCGTAATGCTCGAGAGTGGTCTCCGCGTATTCGAGGTCTCAGTAAGGTCGCGGCATTTTTTCAATATGTTAAAAAATGGCCGCAACTAAAAAATGTCGCCATGGAAAAAGTCAATACTTTTGTTACTCGTAGGTTTAGTCATAGTAGGTCGTAGTAGGTCGGCATGTAAGTCGTAGGTAATCGATGTTAGTCGAAAGTAATCGAAGGTAGTCTTAGATAGTCTTCATCATAGTCGAAGAGAGGTCGAAGGAGATCGAAGGAGGTCGTCTTCACTCTCCACTATTTGGTGTCCAATTTTCCCGAAATTAGTCATAACTAGTCGTAGCTAGTCGAAGCTGGTCTTCAACAAGGAGGTTGAACGAGGTCTTCTACATAGTCGAAGGAGGTCTTCAACATGTCATTTTTCAAACTCTTCTAAACTCGTCAATTATGTCGCCCAAGTGGGATAGCCCCTTAAGAATGGTACAACAGATTGACTCCTGAAGGTATCTTGAATAAATTTAAGTGCTGGTGGAACTCAACAGGTCACACAGTTCATTGCCTGGTGAGGGAATGAACAGACCATGTTTCAGATCAGGACTCTTCTCCAGACAGATGAAGGGCCCTTCACCTATCCAATGCCTCATCAATGCTGTTCGGAGACATAGATTAGCCATGATTGAATGACAGAGTAGACGATGGGCAGAATGGCCTAATTTGTCTCCTATCACGTATGATCCTATCGCATCGCATGAGGATATCCGCCAACACTCCAAACCCATCTTCACACAATGAGGCATGTTTCCCAGATCGATGTGTTGCAGGCTCTGAAGGGTTTGTTCCTGAGGTTCAAAGGTCCTTCAGGATTTTCATTGTCTTTCCTTATTCTCCCACAGGATTACCGACTGAACATTTTTCTGCGGCAGCAGTGGAATGACCCACGCCTGGCGTACAGTGAGTACCCTGACGATTCTCTCGACTTGGACCCGTCCATGCTGGACTCCATTTGGAAACCAGATTTATTCTTTGCAAACGAGAAAGGTGCCAACTTCCACGAGGTGACGACAGACAACAAATTGCTGCGAATCTTTAAGAACGGGGTTGTCCTCTATTCAATAAGGTAGGTACATCTGATCACTGAATGGTCCAAGTGAATAGGATACAAGCAATATGATGTTCTTGCATCTGCCATCTCCACCGCATTTCTGAGGGCCGCTGATTGAGGTCCATAAAGGCCAATCCCAGAGTTATTGGCCTTTATAGACTTCAGCTAATGGCCATGTCCTACTGTACGAGGTAATTCAAGTGCTCTCCCGAGTTAAAAAAAAAATCAAACTCGTGGTAAGTACGTAGAATGAACGTAGTGGGTACATCGGAGCTCGGGGACGTTTCTTAGTGGCTCGCAACGCTAACGGCAGGTACTAGGGAAAGGCGGCAAGCTTGGGAAGACTCGTCAAGATTTTTCAACATGTTTCAACATGTTGAAAAATGTCCACGAGAGCCCCAAGCACCTGTGAGCGGCCATTACCGTAAATCTCCGCGTTCGAATCAGGGCAAACTCAGGAGAACTCTTTGAATGAACTCGTATAGTGGGACCGGGGTTTTAAGCTGTCAGCTAAAACAGTGGTGCAGCCGGTATAGTGGTGCAGCCGGTCTCCCCCATCCACTCCTTTCAGGGAACCGCAAGAGATGCTACACTTGTCCCTTCACCTCCCCCATCCACTGCTTTCAGGGACCCAAGCAGTCATTCCAAGTCCGACAGAGGTTCACCTGCACCTCCTCCAACCTCATCTACTGCATCCGTTGCTCCAGATGCCAGCTGATCTACATCGGTGAGACCAAGCGGAGGCTAGGCGATCGTTTCGCCGAACACCTCCGATCGGTCCGCAATAACCAACCCGACCTCCCGGTGGCTCAGCACTTCAACTCCCCCTCCCACTCCGTATCCGACCTCTCGGTCCTGGGCCTCCTCCACGGCCAGAGTGAGCAACACCGCAAGTTGGAGGAACAGCACCTCATATTCCGCTTGGGGAGTCTGCATCCTCTGGGCTTAAACATTGAATTTTCTCAATTCTGTTAACCCAGACTGCCTCCTCCCCACCTCTCCCTCAGCCCTCGGGCCCTGACATTCCTTCTCCATCTCCCCCCCCCCCCCCCCCCCAGTCGCACTAGCTTCTCATTTTCACACCACAAACAGCTTACAATGGCCTGCTTCCTTTATCATCAATACTTTTTTGCATATCTTTCACTCATTGTTCTTTATCTCTCCACATCACTGTCTATATCTCTCGTTTCCCTGATCCCTGACCAGTCTGAAGAAGGGTCTCGACCCAAAACGTCGCCTATCTCCTTCGCTCCTTAGATGCTGCTGCACCCGCTGAGTTTCTCCAGCTTTTTGTGTAACAGCCGGTATAGTAGCTGCCTCACAGCGCCAGAAACCCAGATTTGATGCTGACATGGGCACAGTGTGTGTAGAATTTGAACATTCTCGCTGTGACAGGGTGGGTTTCTTTTGGGTGCTCTGATTTCCACCCACGTCCCAAAGACAAGTGTATTTGTAGATTGTGTAGGAAAGAACTGCAGATGCTGGTTCATACTGAAGATAGACACAATATGCTGGAGTAACTCAGTCTGAATAAGAGTCTTGACCCGAAACGTCGCCAATTCCTTCTCTCCATAACGTCGCCAATTCCTTCTCAACCGCGGAGTTTCTCCAGTATTTTCTGTCTACCTTTGATTTTTCCAGCATCTGCAGTTCTTTCTTAACCAAGGTTTCGAGGGATATGGGCCAAGCAAGAGCAAATAGGACTAACTTAGAGCACTCCATTCATTCGTGATTCCCAATTTAGTCAGGAGCCACTGGTCAGGTCCGCCACAGACAACACTCCCAGCTACATGCAGTCCAGGTCATGCCATAGTCTTGTTGATGAACACGTTTATAGTGTTGGTGTGTTATTCTAAATAACGGGGGATGTGAAAGTGCTGGAGTAACTCAGCGGGTCAGGCAGCATCTCTGGAGAACATGGATAGAACAGTCTGAAAAAGGGTCCCGACCCGTAACACCACCTATCCTTCTTCTCCAGAGTTAATGTTCAACCCACTGAGTTACTCCAGCACTTTGTGTTCTTTTGTAAACCAGCATCTGCAGTTTCTTATTTCTCCTTGTTAAAGCACCACTTGTTTTACATCAGGGGATTGGAAACTCCATTCACAAATAAGTCAATCGATTCTATATTGCTGACTAGTAATACTTATCCAGATAGAAGTCATTCAGCAGCAGAGTCTAATTTGTCGAAGGCAGTAGCAAGATGGTGCTTTTCAATGATTCAATGATGCTTTCATTGTCACATTTGCCAAATGCACAGTGAAATTATTTTCTTACGTACAGTCCAGTAGAGTATTGTCATACTTAAGAACATTGCCGATTAGCAAATTGTATAGAAATAGTCTACTGATCCTGCATGCAAGAGGTGCCATGTTTTGGCGCCTTTGTCAGAGTCTAGTTCACTCTTTAGATATTACATAGATACATAGACAACTGGTGCAGGAGTAGGACATTCGGCCCTTTGAGCCTGCACCGCCATTCAATATGATCATGGCTGATCATCCAACTCAGTATCCCGTACCTGCCTTCTCTCCATACCCCCTGATCCCTTTAGCCACAAGGGCCACATCTAACTCCCTCTTAAATATAGCCAATGAACTGGCATCAACTACCTTCTGTGGCAGATAATTCGAGAGACTCACCACTCTCTGTGTGAAAAATGTTTTCCTCATCTCGGTCCTAAAGGATTTCCCCCTTATCCTTAGACTGTGACCCCTTGTTCTGGACCTCCCCAACATTTGGAACAATCTTCCTGCATCTAGCCTATCCAACCCCTTAAGAATTTTGTAAGTTTCTATAAGATCCCCCCACGGTCTTCTAAATTCTAGCGAGTAAAAGCCGAGTCTATCCAGTCTTTCTTCATGTGGAAGTCCTGCCATCCCAGGAATCAGTCTGGTGAACCTTATCTGAACCCCCTCTATGGCAAGAATGTCTTTCCTCAGATTTGGAGACCAGAACTGTACGCAATGCTCCAGGTGTGGTCTCACCAAAACCCTGTACAACTGCAGTAGAACCTCCCTGCTCCTATACGCAAATCCTTTCGCTATGAATGCTAACATACCATTTGCTTTCTTCACTGCCTGCTGCACCTGCATGCCTACTTTCAATGATTGGTGTACCATGACACCCATGTCTCGTTGCATCTGTCCTTATCCTAATTTGCCACAATTAAGATAACAGTCTACACTCCAGTTTTTGCCACCAAAGTGGATAACCTCACATTTATCCACATTATACTGCATCTGCCATGCATTTGCCCACTCACCCAGCCTATCCAAATCACCCTGCAGCCTCCTAGCTTCCTCCTCACACCTAACACTGCCCCCCAGCTTAGTGTCATCCGCAAACTTGGAGATGTTGCATTCAATTCCCTCGTCCAAATTATTAATATATATTGTAAATAGCTGGGGTCCCAGCACTGAGCCTTGTGGCACCCCACTAGTCACTGCCTACCATTCTGAAAAGGACCCATTTACTCCTACCCTTTGCTTCCTGTCTGCCAGCCAGTTCTCTATCCACATCAATACTGAACCGCCAATACCATGTGCTTTAAGTTTGTATACTAATCTCTTATGTGGGACCTTGTCGAAAGCCTTCTGAAAGTCTAGATATAACACATCCACTGATTCTCCCTTATCAACTCTGCTAGTGACATCCTCGAAAAATTCTATAAGATTCGTCAGACATGATTTACCTTTCGTAAATCCATGCTGACTTTGTCTAATAATTTCACCACTTTCCAAATGTACTGCTATCCCATCTTTAATAACTGACTAGCATTTTCCCCACTACCGATGTTAGACTAACTGGTCTGTAATTCCCCGTTTTCTCTCTCCCTCCTTTTTTAAAAAGTAGGGTTACATTAGCTACCCTCCAATCCTCAGGAACTACTCCAGAATCTAAGGAGTTTTGAAAAATTATCACTAATGCATCCACTATTTCTGTGGCTACTTCCTTGAGTACTCTGGGATGCAGACTATCTGGCCCTGGGGATTTATCGCCCTTTAATCCATTCAATTTACCCAACACCACTTCTCGGCTAACCTGGATTTCACTCGGTTCCTCCACCTTATTTGACCGCCAGTCCCCTGCAATGTCCGGCAGATTATTTATGTCTTCCTTAGTGAAGACAGAACCAAAGTAGTTATTCAATTGATCTGCCATGTCCTTGTTCCCCATGATCAATTCACCTGTTTCTGACTGCAAGGGACCTACATTAGTTTTAACTAATCTCTTTCTCTTCACATATCTATAAAAACTTTTGCAGTCAGTTTTTATGTTCCCTGCCAGTTTTCTTTCATAATCTATTTTCCTTTTCCTAATTAAGCCCTTTGTCCTCCTCTGCTGAATTTCTCCCAGTCCTCTGGTAGGCTGCTTTTTCTGGCTAATTTGTATGCTTCATCTTTTGTTTTTATACTATCCCTAATTGTCCTTGTTATCCATGGATGCACTACCTGCCCTGATTTATTCTTTTGCCAAACTGGGATGAACAATTGTTGCATTTAAACCATGCAACAAACCGTTCTTAAACCGTGGCCCCTGGTTCTGAACTCCCCCAACATCAGGAACATGTTTCCTGCCTCTAGCGTGTCCAATCCCTTAATAATTTAATTTGTTCCTATAAGATCCCCTCTCATTCTTCTAAATTCCAGTGAATACATGCCCAGTCACTCCATTCTTCCAACATATGACAGTCCCGCCATTCTCTCAATAGCAAGAATGTCCGTCCTCAAATTAGGAGACCAAAACTGCACACAATACTCCAGGTGTAGTCTCACCAGGGCCCTGTACAACTGCAGAAGGACCTCTTTGCTCATATACCCAACTCCTCTATTTATGAAGGCCAACGTGCCATTCTCTTTCTTCACTGCCTGTTGTACCTGTATGCTTACTTTCAGTGACTGATGTACTAGGAAACCCAGGTTTCATTGTAATTCCCCTATTCCTAATCTGACACCATTCAGATAATAATCTGCCTTCCCATTCTTGCCTCCAAATTGGATAACCTGACATTTATCCATATTATGAGTGGTGTGCGTTCCAGGTGAGCCCCAGGCTGCTGCGGCCCTCAAGCCGTCACCTTCCCTTGACGTGCGGGTTGACCTGCGAACCGGGGGTGCCTCCCGCGGCTAACCTCGAGGGCGCGGTAGGCCAGACCCCGGTTCCCTCACCTCTCCCCCGGCCTTGCTCCTCGCCCATCGCATCCGACATCATCATCAGCTCCCTCCTGCAGGTCTCGGGCCTTCAGGGGACAGATCGGGTCCGGCTCTCCCCCGTGGGCTCCTCCTACAGGCCGCGGCCCGCCAGGTTCTACAAGCAGGAGTCGCACTTGCAATGAGTTCGCAAGGAAGGGCATAAAGCATTGAGACAGTGGTTAGACCACGACAACACAGTGTTCGGAACTGGGCAAACTTTTGACCAGTGCCTTAGTTTTGATATTCACGTGATCCAGCACCAGAGGTTCAGACTGAATAAGTATTAGCTTCATGCTCTGCACATCTCAATGACATGGAGCACGAACTAACTGACAACCATCTGACGACCTTGAAAGCTTAACCAAGCTTCAAATGCGACTGACGGGTTCCTGAATTCTGCTTTCCACTCAGAAATCACAAGATCAACCATCTGAGATGTAATGCTTGCTTTTTTTTCCCTTTGAAATTTTAAACGAGCAAAAGACAGAAAAAGCTGGAGTAACTCAGAGAGACAGGCAGCATCTCTGGAGAGAAGGAATGGGCGACCTTTCAGGTTGAGACCCTTCTTCAGGAGTTCAGATTCTCTGAGCTACGGGATGTTGATTGTCAAAAGCCCATAAACAGAAAGCCGAGACCTCTTCCCCTCAGATCATTCCTCCTCAATTCGAAAAGGCAATTCTTTTATGGTCATTTTATATTGTTCAAACAAAATTGTTAACTTCCACTAATTATAACCATATAACCATATAACCATATAACAATTACAGCACGGAAACAGGCCTTCTCAGCCCTTCCAGTCCGTGCCGACCATTTATTTTCCCCTAGTCCCATCTACCTGCACTCAGACCATACCCCTCAATTCCCTTCCCGTCCATATACCTATCCACTTTACTTTTAAATGTTAAAAGTGAGGAGGATCCCTGGATGCTTTTGATAAATTAACAAAGTAGGGATATAAGGAATGTAAAACTAAAGTGAGTGAATTATGAACACAGGCTCTTGGGCCCATCAAGTCATTCATTCATCATCGTTGAAAACATTAGCGATGCAGTGGTGCTGGTTTCCAACGGGAACGGTGACGGACGCATCACACATCTCCGACCTCCAGTTCCTGCGGACTTCCGCCGCTGGAAGTACAGGATTTTGGTGTGTGTGCTTTATCATCATTCCTTACAATGCCATGTACGACAGTGATCGCAACTTCTACTGAAGTGTGGATGGCCGTTGGCTCGCTAGAAGCTCATCCGCCCTTTGACAGGTCTTGTTTTTGGTCCTGCTGGGGATCCCTCCCCCTCCTCACCTGGAAATCCAGGTGGGGGAGATGGTTTAGTCGTGGACTATCTGACCATGGAGCAGGTAGCCATGATTACATGGACACACAACAGGATTTCATGGTACCCATGGCGGGTGGAACTCCCCCCTGACATCAATGCCTTCTATGTTCTGTTGTGCTATGCAAAGAAAGATTTTCATTGTCCTGTCAGGGACACATGACAATAAAGTCTTTTGACTTTGACTTTGACATCAAGTCCCTGCAAACCATTAACAAACATCTTAACTATAGTCCTACATTAATTTCATTGTTTAATTCCCGCAACTTTCTCCTCAGCCCCTTTGGAATCTACAATGTGCTTAAACACTCGGGGCAATTTGTAGCGGCTAATTAACCGGACAACCCTCATGTCTTTGGGATGTGGGAGGAAACTGGTGCATCCAAAGGAAACCCACGCAAGCTCCACACTGACAGCTCCCGAGTTTGGGATTGAACCCTTGACCCGAGAGCTGTTAGATGGTGGCTCGACCAGCTGTTCTACTCTGCCATCCTGCTGCCCTCTCTTTTAGCTGCCTGCCAGAGCAAACTGAGGGTCAAAGTGGTTTATTCCTCTTTCTTTGTTGTCCTCTCTTCCCCATCTCCTGAACAATGATGGTAATTTTGGTGTTCTCCAAGTTCATAGACATAATACATGGGAGCAGAATTGGGCCGTTCCTTCATTGAATCTGCTTCACCATTCGATCATGGCTAATCTACTCTTCCCTTTCAACCCCATGCTCCTGCCTGCCTTCTCCCCATAACCTTCGACAACCTTTATTAATCAGGAAGCTATCAATCTCTGCTTTAAAAATACCCAATGACTTGGCCTCCAACACCCATATCAAGGGATATGGGAAGAAAGCAGGTACGGGATACTGATTCTGGATGATTAGCCGTGATCATATTGAATGGCGGTGCTGGCTCGAAGGGCCAAATGGCCTACTCCTGCACCTAATTTCTATGTTCGAGCCAGCACCGCCATTCAATGTGATCATGGCTGATCATCCCCAATCAGTACCCCGTTCCTGCCTTCCCCCATATCCCCTGACTCCGCTATTTCTAAGAGCCCTAGCTCTCTCTTGAAAGTATCCTGCCTCCACCGCCCACTGAGGCAAAGAAATCCACAGACTCACCACTCTCTGTGAGAAAAAGTGTTTCCTCGTCTCCGTTCTAAATGGCCTACTCCTTATCCTTAAACTGTGGACCCTGGTTCTGGACTCCCCCAACATCGGGAACATGTTTCCTGCCTCTAGCATGTCCAAACCCTTAACAATCTTATATGTTTCAAAGAGATCCCCTCTCATCCTTCTAAACTCCAGAGTGTACAAGCCCAGCTGCTCCATTCTCTCAGCATATGACAGTCCCGCCATCCCTGGTATTAACCTGGTAAACCTACACTGCACTCCCTCAATAGCAAGAATGTCCTTCCTCAAATTTGGTGACCAAAACTTCACACAATACTCCAGGTGTGGTCTCACTAGGGCTCTGCACAAATGCAGAAGGACCTCTTTGCCCCTATATTCGATTTCTTGTGTTATAAAGGCCAACATGCCATTCGCTTTCTTCACTGCCTGCTGTACCTGCATGTTTACTTTCATAGACTGTTTTACAAAGGAACCCCAAATCCCGTTGCACTTCCCCTTTTCCCAATTTGACACCATTTAGATAGTAATCTGCCTTCCTGTTTTTGCCACCAAAGTGGATAATCTCACATTTATCCACATTTAGATCGATTTAGATTTAGATAGTCATTTAGATATGGTGCCGAAAATTGCTCACAATATTCCAAATGCGGCCTTACAAGTGCCTTATCGTGCCTCAGCATTACATCCCTGTTTTTGTATACAAGCCCTCTTGGAAATAAATGTTTGCATTGAGTTTGCTTTTTTGCTACCGATTCGACTTGCACTCCCAAGTCCCTTTGCACCTCCGATTTCTGGATTCTCTTCCCATTTAGAAAATAGTCTACGCCTTTATTCTTACTACCAAAATGCAAATCCAAAACTCTACACTTTGCTGCACTATATTGCATCTGCCACTTCTCGGCCCACTCTCCTAACCTATCCAAGTCATTCTGCAGAGTCCCTGCTTTCCCAACCCTATCCCGCCCTTACAGCACCAAAGACCCTAGTTTGATCCTAATTATGGGTGCTGTCTGTACGGATTTTGTACGTTTTCCCTGCGACCGCGTGGGTTTTCTCCAGGTGCTCCGGTTTCCTCCGCATGCCAAACACATGCAGGTTTGTAGCTTAATTGGCTTCTGGAAATTGCCTGGTGCGTAGGATGGAACTAGTGTATGGGTGATCGCGGGTCGGTGCAAGTTAGTGGGTGGAAGGGCCTGTTTCCATACTGTATCTCTAAACTACACTACACTAAACTAAAAACCGGCTGCAAGTTACAGTGAGCATTTAACCTAACGGTGCGCCTGTCTTTGGAAAAGTGAGAGGAGGCTAGAGCACCCGGAAGAAACCCACGTGGTCACAGGGATGGCATGCAATCTCCACACAGACAGCACTGGAGGACAGGATTGAACCAAGATTGCCAGAGCTGTAAAGCAGCAGTTCTACCCGCTGCACCGCTGTGGCATGCATCCACTCTTCTGTTCTTCAACCAGCAGAATGGGCGGCATCTTGGAGCAATGTAAAAAATGTAAAAATGCACCGTATAAAAATAATCAGTGATGCTTTTTCAACAGTGCTGTGTTTTTATCCATTTTTAGGGCAAATGGTCCAAGTCAAGGATTAATTCAATATTCAGTACATTTACAAATGGGATTACCACAAAAAATAAGCATCTTAATCAATTTCAGCTCACTATTGCCAAAATGCACTTTGTTTCTTTTGCTGCTCTATGGTCTTTATTTTCTTTGTAAATTAAATGTATTTTCATATTTTTTTAAGCTTTTAAATGTTACCTGTTAATGCACTTGCAACCTAGAGTGCAGGTTTTTGAGCATCCTTGGCTGTTTATAGATGAGTGCATTTGGTGGAAATACTCCAAGGGAATTAATTCACTCTAGACATGTGGCCTTGTAAGGAACTTTTCATCTTCGTCTTCTAGTTATTATGTGGCCGAGTCTTTAGTTTACAACAGAAGTCTTTCATGTTTCACTCAATGCTGGCAGCAAGACTATTCACACTGGCTGCCCACAGGATAAACTATATACAAGACATCTCCCTTTGTCCTGCGCAGCGCCACCAACTGGCTGCATGGGAGGAGCAACGGGACCTCCCACCCCACACAGTCAACCAAACATCACAGAACTCCAGATAAATTATTCAAGTTACCCTGTGTGATTCAGTCTGTACTGAATGCATGTTAATTATTCGCCCATCGGTAATAGAGTAGTGGTCACTAAAGTAATTAATTTCCTCTAGTCCCGAGTCCATCTCTCGTGGGTATCAGACAGACCCGGTGGGGTGGCACGGTGGCACAGTGGTAGAGTTGCTGCCTTACAGCACCAGAGACCCGGCCTCAATCCAGACTATGGTTGTCGTCTGTATGGAGTTTGTACGTTGACCATGTGGGGTTTCCCCAGGTGCTGCGTTTTTGTCCCGCCCACCAAATATTTGTAGGTTAATTGACTTCAGTAAAAGTTGTAAATTGCCCCGAGTGTGTTGGAGAGTGAAGGCCTGTCCCACTTTCACGACCTAATTCACGACCTCTGCCGAGTTTGCCCTTGACTCATACTCGCAGCATGGTCATCACAAGGCCGTAGGAGGTCGTAGGTGGTCATAGGAGGCCGTAGCAGGCCGTGATGCTAGTCGTAGGTACTCGTGGCATCAAGTAGGTCGGGGCGTTTTTTCTAGCCTGATGAAAAATGTCCACGAGTAAAAAAGGTTGTGAATTAGGTTGTGAAAGTGGGACATGCCCTTTAGTGTACGGGGATTGCTGGTCAGAGCGGACTCGGTGAGTTGAAGGACCTGTTTCCGCGCTGCACCTCGAAACTAAAATAAACAAGAGTTCTACAGGAAAAGACTGTTGCCCGCTAAACTCATTTAAATTCCATGGAAAAGAATATGCAAAGGTTAGAACAAATAGTGTTTGATACTCCTGCTGGAAACCAAGAGGGAATATCTCCCAAACAGGGCAGACGTCACCCATTCCTTCTCTCCAGAGATGCTGCCTGTCCCGCTGAGTTACTCCAGCGTTTTGTGTCTATCTTCAGTTTCAACCAGAATCTGAAGTTCCTTCCTACATGTACATTTCCTAGGTTTTGCTTTCTGCCATCAAACTGAGTTGTTGGCCTAAGTTGGTTCTTGTCTTGTGAAATCACTGAACAAGCATTGTGGCTTGGTTCGGCAACTTGAGCGCCCAGGAGCGGAAAAGACTGCAAAAAGAGGGGATCTATCGCAGTCGCTGCTTCAAAAAGGCTGCCAGCATCATCAAGGATCCACACCATCCTGGCCACTCACTCATCTCCCCGCTGCCTTCAGGTAGAAGGCACAGGAGCCTGAAATCTGCAACATCCAGGTTCAGGCATGGACTCTTCCCCACAGCCATCAGGCTATTAAACTCAACTCAAACAAAACTCTGATCATTAATAGCCCATTGCACTTTATCTGTTATTTATGTGTGTGGATATATATATCCAATAGTATATGGTCACATTGGTCAGTCCTGTATTTATTTATGCCTACTATAGTCTGTTGTGCTGAAGCAAAGCAAGAATTTCATTGTCCTATCTGGGACACATGACAATAAACTCTCTTGATTCTCTTGAATCTTGAATATTAATGCTGTCCAATCTTCCTGATCTAATCTTTCAGATTGACCTTGATTCTTTCCTGTCCTATGGATCTAAAAAACTTCCCGATGGATGTCCAAACCTGCATAATGCAATTGGAGAGCTGTAAGTACCCTCTTCAATTCTCAGCAGTTGCTTGAGTGCTCATAATACTTGATCGAGCATGTTCAGCCTCAACAGTGAATGCAGCAAACCTCTTTTGACAACTCAAATGTTATTACAAGACGTACTTGAAGCTTTTTAGTATGTGGTATGTCAAAATGGCTCAAGAAGGTTAGACACGGCTGAGAAGTTGATCACTGGGGCGGAGGTGGAGATGTTGCCTTACCTGGGTTCAGAGCCAGAGACCTGGGTTCAATCCCAACTATGGGTGCAGTCTGTACGGAGTTTGTACGGTCTCCTTGTGACGGCATGGGTTTTCCCCGGGTCCTCGGTTTCTTCCCACACTCCAAAGACCTGCAGGTTTGTAGGTTAATTGGCATCCGTGAAAATTGTACATTGTCCCGAGTGTGTAGGATAGTGTTAGTGAGTGGGGATCGCTGGTCGGCGCGGACTGTCGGGCCGGTTTCTGCACTGCATCTCTAGACTAAACTAAATGGCTCAAGAGATTTAGACATGGCTGAAAAATTGAGAACTGAAGCGGCATAGGTGTCAAGGTTTATGGGGAGAAGGCAGGAGAATGGGGTTAGGAGGGAGTGATGGATCAGCCATGATTGAATGGCAAAGTAGACTCGATGGGCCGAATGGCCTAATTCTATTACTATCCCATATGACCATATGGCATAATGGCACAGTGGTGTAGTTTAGATCCAGGTTCGATCCTGACCTCGGGTGCTTTTCATAAGGAGTTTGAACGTTTGTATGTTTGTACGTTCTCCCTGTTAAATGGTCAGCTAGACATAGATCACAAGATCTACACCAACCCCAAACCAATTAGGAGCAGACAAACCAATTTGTGGTCCCAGCCACAAAGACAGATGTGTACAGCAATTCGTTCTTTCCACACACTATTAAAGCATGGAATAATCTCCACCAAGCCACGGTTGCCCAGCCAGATGCAACTAAATTTAAAGTGGCACTTTCTTCCCAATAACCCTCTCTGGCTAAACCCCTCCCGTCACCACCTCCAGTTTAAATTCCAGTTGGAATATTTTGGAGGACCAAGTAACCAAGAACCAAAAACCAAGACTGAGTGGGTTTCTTCCGGGTGTTCTGTTTTCCTCCCACTTTCCACAGAACTGCCAGTTTGTATGTCAATTGGCTTCTGTGAAAACGATACCTAGTGCATAAGAAGTGAGATATCATGGAACTAGTGAACGGGCGATCGATGGTCGACAAAGATACTCTAAGGGCGGGCATGTTTGTAGGTTAATTAACTTCTGTAAATTGTCCTTAGTGTGTAGGATAGAGCTAGTGTACGGGTCGGCACGGATTCGGTGGGCCGAAGGGCCTGTTTCCACGCTGTTCCTCTAAACTAAACTAAACGTGAATGTTTTTTCCCCGTGAACCTTTTTCTTCTGAAGGGTTGTGTGCTCTTGTGAAAATTGGTCGCAGGATTTAGCCAATATCGAATCTTCTATCATTTCACCTGTGTGTACACATTCTATCAAGAGCAGGGAGGTTCTATTGCAGTTGTACAGGGTCTTGGTGAGGCCACACCTGGAGTATTGTGTATAGTTTTGGTCTCCTAATCTGAGGAAAGACATTCTTGCCATAGAGGGAGTACAGAGAAGGTTCACCAGACTGATTCCTGGCATGGCAGGACCTCCATATGAAGAAAGACTGGATAGACTCGGCTTGTACTCGCTTGAATTTAGGAGATGGAGGGGGGATCTTATAGAGACTTACAAAATTCTTAAGGGGTTGGACAGGCTGGATGCAGGAAGATTGTTCCCGATGCTGGGGAGCTCCAGAACAAGGGGTCACAGTTTAAGGATAAGGGGGAGGTCTTTTAGGACCGAGATGAGAAGATCATTTTTCACACAGAGAGTGGTGAGTCTCTGGAATTCTCTGCCACAGAAGGTAGTTGAGGCCAGTTCATTGGCTATATTTAAGAGGGAGTTAGATGTGGCCCTTGTGGCTAAGGGGATCAGGGGGTATGGAGAGAAGGCAGGTACAGGGTACTGAGTTGGATGATCAGCCATGATCATATTGAATGGCGGTGCAGGCTCGAGGGGCCGAATGAGCTACTCCTGCACCTATTTTCTATGTTTCTATGACTCATGAGCATTAAGTGATGGTGCCTGAGAATGAGAGATGGCAAACCTTACACCATTGTTAAAACAAGACCAAAGTTATACTCAGAAACTGCAGCCTAGTCAGTTTAAGTAAGGATGGGACAGCTCTTAGAAACATTCAATTCAGTTCAGTTTTGTTTATTTTATTGTCATGTGTACTGAGGTACAGTGAAAAGCTTCTGTTGCGTGCTAACCAGTCAGCAGAAATACTATACATGATTATAGTCGAGCCATTTACAGTGTATATATACATGATAATGGATTAATGTTTAGTGCAAGATAAAGCCAGCAAAGTCCGATCAAGGATAGTCTGAGGGTCACCAATGAGGTAGATAGTAGTTCAGGACTGCTCTCTGGTTGTGGTAGGATGATTCAGTTACCTGATTACAGCTGGGAAGAAACTGTCCCTGAATCTGGAGGTGTGCGTTTTCACACTTCTATACCTTTTGCCTGATGGGAGAGGGGAGAAGAGGGAGGGTGCGACTCGTCCTTGATGATGCTGCTGCCCTTGCCGAGGCAGCGTGAGGTATAAATGGAGTCAATAGAAGGGAGGTTGGTTTGTGTCATGGTCTGGGCTGCGTCCAGACGTTGATCTAATACAGATTGATAAACTTATATCTAATGCAGATTAGTTGCAATCTAGAGGAAAAATGGGTTAATTTAAGGCAAGCCAGTACAGCCAGTAATGATGAATCCTGTTTAACTAATCTGATTTATTTTTTGATGAGGTAATGCACTTGAGGTATTATAAAGTGGACTTCCAGAAACTTTTTGATAAGGTGCTCATAAAAGGGTGGTGAATCTGTGGAATACTCTGCCACCGAAGGCTGTGGAGACCAAGTCAATGGATGTTTTTAAGGCAGAGATAGACAGATTCTTGATGAGTGCAGGTGTCCTGGCTACTCGTACTCGCTAGAATTTAGAAGATTGAGGGGGGATCTTGTGGAAACTTACAAAATTCTTAAGGGGTTGGACAAGCTAGATGCAGGAAGATTGTTCCCGATGTTGGGGAGGTCCAGAACAAGTGGTCACAGTCTAAGGATAAGAGGGAATTCCTTTAGGACCGAGATGAGGAAAACATTTTTCACACCGATAGTGGTGAGTCTCTGGAATTCTCTGCCACAGAAGGTAGTTGTGGCCAGTTCATTGGCTATATTTAAGAGGGAGGTAGATGTGGCCCTTGTGGCTAAAGGGATCAGGGGGTATGGAGAGAAGGCAGGTACAGGATACTGAGTTGGATGATCAGCCATGATCATATTGAATGGCGGTGCAGGCTCAAAGGGCCGAAGGGCCTACTCCTGCACCTATTTTCTATGTTTCTATGTCATGGGGTTATGGGGAGAAGACAGGAGAATGGGGCTGAGAGGGAGAGATAGATCAGCCATGATTGAATGGCGGAGGCAGACTTGATGGGCCGAATGGCCAAATTCTGCTCCTATCAAATAATTATTTAAAAAATAATTCAGCAAAGTCCAAGCATTTGGTCTAAATGGGACATTGATAGTATGTATGCAACGGGCTGTAGGACTAATTGTTTCTCTGTGTAGAGAACAGTGAATGGTAACTTTCCGCAGAAGCTGTTGGCTGATTGATTAATTGATTGATTGAAAGATACAGTATGGAAACAGCCCCTTCGGCCCTCAGAGTCCTCTCTGACCATCGATCACCCTTTCACACTAGCTCTATGTTGTCCTGCTTACTCCTTCACTCGATGTACACAACTGTTCAATGAAGCTTTTATTGTCACATGTGCAAAGCACAAATTCACATTCTAATTATTTTCGAACAAACATTCCCAATTTTCAAATTGTTTAGAAATAGGCTGCTGATCCTGCATGCAAGAGGTGCCATGTTATGGTGCCATTTTGAGAGTCCAGTCCACTCTCTAGTTAATATGAGCGGTGTGCGTTCCAGGCGAGCACCAGGCTGCTGCAGGGCCTCCAACCATCACCTTCCCTTGTACGTGCGGGCCGACCAGCGATTCGATGTCCCTCTCCTCGCCCGTTCACCTTTGTTTCCCGGGGGTGCGTCCCACAGCCAACCTGGAGGATGCGGTAGGCCTCTCCTCTCCCACCAGCCCCGTTCCTCGACGGTCGTGTCTCTCATCGTCTGCATCCTCTCAGTCTCTGGTCTTCAGGGGACGAGCAAGGGTCAGCTCGGTGGCACCCCCTGCTGGCTGATGTCCGCCGGGGTCTCCAATCACAGGTCAGCTCGGCGGGATCCTACTACCATGCTGCGGTCCACCAGGTTCTCCGCGCTGGGACCAACCTGGCGGCTAAGCTCTTTCCAGAGGCAATTTACAGAGTCCAATGAATCTACAAATGCACTTGTCTTTGGGATGTGGGAGGAAACCAGAGCACCCGGACATGCCGGGTTTGCAGGTTAATTGGCCCGCAGTGAATGTCTGAAGAAGGGTCTTGACCCGAAACGTCACCCATTCCTTTTCTCCAGAGATGCTGCCTGTCCCGCTGAGTTACTTCAGCATTTTGTGTCTACACCTGGAGGAAACCCATGCTGTCACAAGGAGAACATGCAAACTCCACACAGACAGCACCCGAGATCAGGATCAAACCCGGGTCTCTGGCGCCGTGAGGCACAGGCTCTACCAGCAGCCCCCGTACCTCCCATAGTCGGGGGCATTGCTTTTTCCGATCCGTTCTTTGTGGTGAAATCCACAGTTTCAATATTATTGTTCATCAAAAACTTGCCAAATATTGTTTGCTGCAAGGAAGATACTGCAGCAGGATACTGCGTGACCTCTCTCGAGGCTGGCATTACGACAAGTGAAGCACGAGTCTCCATATGGGATGATGGAATATCCACTCCACCTCCCTCAAGTACCATGGAGCGAAAGGCAAGTGCGCAACTCCTTCCTGGTACAGACGCAAGTCGGGCCAGATGGAAATTCCTCAATCGATTGAGAACTGGTGTTGTCAGGGCCAAGATGTCTCGAAACAAGTGGGAATACAAATGCAACCATGTCACCTGCGAATGTGGTATTGAACCACAAACAATGGCACACCTGCTGAAATGCCCTCAACTGGAACAGCAATGCACAGCAGCCGATCCCGCTGCCTACAATGAAGATGCTGAGAAGTGTGTTCAGCTCTGGCAGAACAATATCCTAGCTTGGTATGTGGACTCAATAATAAGAAGCAGGATATCGATGGCCTAGGGCAATGGGCAGACGCGATGAAGCTTGAAGTTTAATGTGGAGAAATAAGAGGTGATGCATTTGTAGGAATAATAAGGAGAAGGATATAGAATAAAGATACTGTCTTAAAAGGGTAGCAGGCCTAAATTCACCTGGGGATATGGGTGCACGAGTCATTCGAAGTGACGGGGCGGTTGAAAATGCGGTGAAAATAAGGTGAGCACAATGCTAAGCTTTATCATCAGTGGCATTGAAGATGAAAGCAAGGTCACCAGGCTGCAATGTTATATAACACTAGGCTCACATGGGACATTGCGTTCAATTCGTGTCGTCTCATTATAGGAAGCATGTGAAACTGCAAGAGCTTGTTTAGAAAATAATTTACACAAACATTACCGGCACGGTGGTGCAGCGGTAGAGTTGCTGCCTTACGGAGCTTGCAGTGCCAGAGACCCGGGTTCGATCCCGACCACGGGTGCTGTCTGTACAGAGTTTGTACGTTCTCCCAGTGACCGTGTGGGCTTTCTCGGAGACCTTCAGTTTTGTCCCACACTCCAAAGACGTACAGGCTTGTAGGTTAATTGGTTTGGTGGGTCTGTAAATTGTCTCTAGCATGTGTAGGATAGTTTTAATGCGATGGGATCGCTGGTCGGTGTGGACTCGGTGGGACGAAGAGCCTGTTTCCGTGCTGTATCTCTACTAAATGGGTGGTGCAGCTGGTAGACCTGATGCCTTGCAGCATCAGACAACCGGGTTCGATCCTGACCTCGGACACTGTCTGTGCGAAGTTCACCATTTCTCCTTGTGACCGTGCCATGTGAGTTTCCTCCCACATCCCAAAGACCCGCGGGTTTGTCCGTAAATTGGCCCTCAGTAAATTTTCCTCGGAGTGTGGGAAGTGGATGAGAAAGTGGCATAACATAGAACTAGTGTGAACGGGTGATCGATGGGCGGTGCGGACTTGGTAGGCCTGTTGCCAGCATGTATCCCGAAACTAAATGATTCATAAAATGTGGGAGTGCAGTTACAAGTGCAGGAACAATGAGACTGAGGCTGTTGCGGTTTGCGGTGAAGTCGGGAGGAAAAATACTGTTGGTTCATACATTTTTTTTGGACCCCATTTCGCAACATGAAAATATTATTCAAGCCTCCATAAAAACCAACTTTTAATATAAAAATAAACTGTGTACCTTTTTTTCTCCCCTACGCAAAATCCTTCCCGTTGTCGGTGCTCACGGCTTTTGAAGGTGATTTTTAAATTACTCTAGTTAATAAATAATCTAGCGTAATTTAAAAATACCTTCATGAATGAAATGTCGGAGCGATTTTTCTTCCGCAACGAAATCGCCCGACATGGATCGATTTGCCCAGTCTGTAGAAAAACGGCACTTTAAGCCCGCCCCCCTCTGAAAGACGGCAAAGTCACGCACACGGGGAGTGGCAGAACTGCAGTGCTGCTCAAGGTAAGTTTTGTAACATACCTAGTTCAAGGGCCAGATGGTTGTTGGGAAGAAGCTGCTCCTGATCCGGGAGGTCACAGTTTTCTCCCACCTTCCCGAAGACAGGAATTAAATGAGAGTGTGGGTCTCTGATGATGCTGGCTGGCTTTTTGAGGCAGCGCCTCCTACTGTTCTGCTGCTGGAAGGAGCCCATGTGTGCACATCCTCACAGCTGGGATTTGCTGCAGTTTTCATTTTTATATTTTTCTACCATTGGAGAACTTGCTGGCAGCTCCCCCGGTCACAATAACTAAATCGTACAGTTCAGAGACCACTGATTATCTGCTGGAACTGTTCTTAGCCTCAACCCATTAGAGAGTCTGTTAAAAACTAGGCTCGGGCCAAATGTCATCCTTTGTGACCTTGGCCACTCCATTCGTTTCATGCAAGCCTGAAAAGTCGTGCTTTTAGTCCCTGAAAAATAATAATGTATGACAGGCAGCTCCAGCCGTTTATTAAAGGCCTTTTTTTGTGTGGTTGATGTATGGAACTGTGGCCTGTAGCTGTCATCAACTACATGGGTGAAAAGGATGATGTTAAATAGTCATACGGCATGGAAACAGGCCCTTCAGCCCAACTCTTTCATGCTGACCATTATGCTCATCTAAGCTGGTTCCATTTATCACTTTAACGCATCTAAACACTTTACAGCCCCTGTCCCACTTTCACGATCTAATTGGTGACCATTGCCGAGTTTTCCCTTGACTCATACTCACAGCATGGTTGCCATGAGGTCGTAGGAGATCTTCGTAACTCTTCCTCATGCTCATGAGTGGTCTCGCGTACTCAAGTAGGTCGCGGCGTCTTTTCCAGCCCGATAAAAAATGTCCACGAGTAAAAAAAAAGATGGGCATGGAAAAAATCAATACTTTTTACTCGTAGGTAGGTTGTAGGTAGGTCGTAGTAGGCCGTGATGGTAGTGGTAGGTAGTCGTAGATAGTGGTAGGTAGGTCGTAGATAGTCGTAGGTAGTTGTAGGTCGATAACTGGCCAGAGAAATAAATGCAAACATGACATCATTTTATCATGTGACCATTTTCCACTCGTAGCTAGTCGTAGTTGGTCTTAGGATTGGAAGACTGAGGTCGAGGAGGGTCGTAGGAGGTCGTAGACATAGTCGTAGGAGGTATTTTACTTCTACGAGTCAACATGACCTTGACATTTTTTTCAACTCGTCTAGGGTCTTCTAGGGTCGTCCAAGTGGGACAGGCCCTTAACTCCACCATCCCATTCCCACACTGACCTTTCCGTCCTGGACCTCATATTGGAGGAACAGCACCTCATATTTCGCATATTTGGGCAACTTACAACCCAACGGTATGAATATTAACTTCTCTAACTTCACGTAACCGCTGTTTTTCCCTCTCTGTCCATCCCTCCCCCATCCGAGTTCTCCGACCAGTCTGACTGTCCTCCTGATTAAATTTTATATTGTATGCCTCTTTGACACCTGCCCCAACTAACAATGATCTATGCTACATTTTCCTTGATCTTTGTCCCTTTTGGTCTCTTGTTTTTCACACCTTACCCTTACATACCTCTCATTTCCCTCTCTGACTCTCAGTTTGAAGGAGGCGCTCAACCCAAAACGTCACCCATTCCTTCTCTCCAGAAATGCTGCCTGTCCCGCTGAGTTCCTTCAGCATTTCGTGTCTATCTTCCATTTATCCATGGTTACACAAAAAGCTGGAGAAACTCAGCGGGTGCAGCAGCATCTAAGGAGCGAAGGAGATAGGCGACGTTTCGGGTCGAGACCCTTCTTCAGACTGCCAGTATCTGCAGTTCCTTCTTTAACAAAGAGTTTCTCCAGCTTTTTGTGTAACCCTCGATTCTCCAGCATCTGCAGTTCCTTCTTTAACAATTTCCATTTATCCATGTTTTCCCATATCCCTCCGATCCGGGTACCAGTCCAAATGTCTTTTAAATGCTGCTATAGTACCCGCCTCAACTACCTCCTCTGGCAGCTCATTCCATACACCCACCACCCTCTGAGTGAAAGAATTGCTCCACGGGTTCCTATTAAATCTTTCTCCTCTCACCTTAAATCTATGTTCTCTGGCCCTTAAGTCCCCTTCCCTGGGTAAATGACTGTGTATTCATCCTATCTATCCTCATCATGAATGTATACACCTGTGATATCTCCCATCAGACTTTTGAGCCACCAAGAACTACAGTCCTTACCTTCCCAATCTTTCCCTAGAGCTCAGGTCCTCAAGTCTTCTCATAATATTCTCATAAGTCTCCTCTGCACTCTCGCCAGCTTCATTATATCTTCCAATGGCCGTGTGAATGAAACTAAACACAATACTCCAAATGTGGCCTCATCAATGGCTTGTGGAACCGTAACATATGTTCCAACTTCTGTACTCAATACCTGACTTATGAAGGTCAATGTACCATAAGCCTTCTTTACTACAGAGTAAAGCCTACAGAGAGGAAGTCCTGAAGTTGACAGCCTGGTGCTCAGAAAACAACCTGGCTCTGAACACCAAGAAAACCAAAGAGCTCATTGTCGACTTCAGGAGGCACAGCACCGACTTAGCCCCCTTATACATCAACGGCGAGTGTGTAGAGAGGGTCCACACCTTCCGGCATCTTCATCTCCGCTGACATCTCCTGGAGAGACAACATCACAGCGGTTATCAAGAAAGCTCAGCAGCGGCTGCACTTCCTGAGGGTCCTCAGGAAGCACAACCTGGACTCCAACCTGCTGCTGACCTTCTACCGCTCGTCCATTGAGAGCCTGTTGACATACTGCATTATAGCATGGTACGGCAGCTGCACCATGGCAGACAGGGAGAGGCTTCAGAGGGTAGTTAGGGCAGCACAGAAGATCATCGGCTGCCCTCTCCCCTCTCTGATGGACATTTACACCTCCCGCTGCCTCAGCAGGGCGAAGAACATTATCAAGGACAGCTCCCATTCTGCATTTGGCCTGTTCAACCTGCTGCCCTCAGGGAGGCGCTATAGGTGCATCAGCACAAGGACAAATAGACTCAAGAACAGTTTCTTTCCAAAATCCATTATCTCCCTGAACTCACACATGCACTGACTTCACAGCCTAACCCCCGGACTTTCATCTATTCACCTACTGTAATTTGTACTGTAACTGTAATTTCCAATATGTGCAATAACCCATACTGGATATAGGAATCCTATTTATCCATTGTCTTTTTATAGATATGTATATAGCGCTGCAGAAACTGTGCACCTTATTCCCCCCCCCCCCCTTTTGTTTTGCACTGAGTAGGAGCAGCTTTTAATCTCATTGTACATGTGTATAGTGACAATAAAAGGCATTCTGAATCTGATTCTGATTTACTACCTTATCCAGCTGCGATACCGCTTCTAGTGTACCTGCACTCCTGGATCTCACTGCTCTGCAACATTCCAGGGCCCTGTCATTCACTGTGAAGGTCCTGCCCTAATTCTCAAAATGCAACACCTTGAACTTATTTGCATTATCTGCAGGGCCGCACAGTGGTGCAGCGGTAGAGTTGCTGCCTTACAGCGCTAGAAACCTGGCTACGGGTGCCGTCTGTATGGAGTTTGTGCGTTCTCCCCGAGACCCCGTGTATTTTCTCCAAGATCTTCGGTTTCCTCCCACACTCCAAAGACGTACAGATTGTAGGTTAATTGGCTTGGTAAAATTGTACATTGTCCCTCGTGTCTGTGGGATGGTGTTAATATGCGGGGATCGCTGGTCGGTGCCGACTCGGTGGGCCGAAGGGCCTGTTTCCACGCTGTATCTCGAAACTAAACCAGAAGCCCACTTGTCCAGCTGATCGAGAGCCTTCTGTAATTTTTGCGAAACATCTTCAATGTCAACAAACTGAATGTACAGGTACCTCCGACCTGGGGTGCTCCAATATTCGGTTCCATATCCAACGTGTACTGAACAATGTTTCAATCTGTAGATTAGCTGCAAAAAGTCGGCCTCATTTGTCAATTTATTTATATCTACATTAATTTCAATTACTAGAAAACTGAGCAAACTAATATCTGAATCCAACATGCAAACAGGCCCTTCAGCCCAGCGAACACCTCGTACACAAGCACTATCCCACACACCAAGGACAATTTAGAATTTACAGAAGTCAATTAATCTACAAATCTGTACGTCTTCGAAGTGTGGGAGGAAAACGGAGCAGCCGGAGAAAACCCACAGTGGAACACCCGGAGAAAAAACGGAGCAACCAGAGAAAAATCCAAAAGGGGTGAAAGATAGGTACTTGATATTTAACCAAGATGTGATGGGCTGAAGAGGGTATTTATGTGCCGCAGGTTTCCATGACTTTAAAACTGGCAGTCTTATACTGAATGTTATTCATGACCCTGGCCCTGGTGAGAATTCTTTATTCAGTATTGATGGCTTGAAGCATTTTACCGTAGGAATTTGACTCTTCTGACATTCCATCAAATGAACGTGCTGGTCGGGATGTGACCTGCTTTGAGAAAATTCATTTTGGCTTTGAAAGCCCGATGGAGATGTCTCATTTAAAAAAAATAAAGCCCTGCTCGTTTATTACTCAGATCCAGGAAGGTTGCAACTTCTTTTGTGCTCTGAGATGCTGGGGAATTTCAAAGTGTCAGAGGAATGGAGACATTCCCCTGAGTTATTAGATGGGCAGGAGATGCGTAGGAAGGAACTGCAGATGCTGGTTTAAACCGAAGATAGACCCAAAATGATGTACATTCTCCCTTTGATGTCTCGTTTTCACACCTTACACTTTCTTATCTCGTATATCCCTCTCCCCTGAATCTCAGTCTGAAGAAGGGTCTTGACCCGAAATGTCACCCATTCCTTCTATCAGAGATGCTTCCTGTCCCGCTGAGTTAGTCCGGCATTTTGTGTCTATCTTTAGTTTAGAGAGATACAGCGCAGGAACAGGTCCTTCGGTCCATCGGGTCCGCGCCGACCAGTGAACCCTGCATATTAACACTATCCCACACTCACTAGGGGCAATTATTTACATTTACCAAGCCAATTTACCTGCATTCTTTGAACCACTTCCCTCTGGAAGGTGACTCCGGACTGTCAAACCCGCCACATCCAGATATAAAAACAGCTTTTTTCCACGAGTGTTACACAAAAGGCTGGAGAAACTCAGTGGGTGCAGCAGCATCTAAGGAGCGAAGGAGATAGGCGACGTTTCGGGTCGAGACCCTTTTTCAGACACGAGTAGTAGCTCTACTCAATAACCAAATTTCTTCCCAGGTTCCAAATATCAATATCCTTGGAATAATGTGTGGGAAGAAACCGAAGATCTCGGAGAAAGCCCACGCGGTCACGGGGAGAATGTAGAAAGTCCGTACAGACAGCACCCGTAGTCGGAATCGAACACGGGTCCCCAGCGCTGCAAGCGCTGTAAGGCAGCAACTCTACCGCAGTGCCACCGTGCCACCCTAATACCTTCGATTGACAGGAAATACTTCTAAATGTTAAGTGTATGGGGAAGTGCGAATAGACACTTGCAGCAGCATATTCCCAATCAGCATGCAATTGTACATTGAGCCATGCTGCATGTATTTATGTGTGTCTGGCTCAAAGACTATTTCCTGGGATGACACAGTGGCACAGCTTATCAAGCTGCTGCCTCACAGTGTCAGTGAGCGGGGTCCAATCCTGACCTCGGGTGCTGTCTGTGCGGAGTTTGCACGTTCATCTTGTGGCCGTGTGGGTTTCCTCCTGGTGCTCCGGTTTCCTCCCACAGACGTGTGGGTTAGCCACTTAATTGGCTTCCCCTAGAGTGCAGGGAGTCAATGGAAAAGTAGGATAATCATGAATGGGAATGGGCAGGACACAACGCCACAGGAGACCCTTCTTCCCTGTGGCTATCAAACTGTACACTCCTCCTCCTTCTGTCGGTGGGTAGACTGAGACTAACTCCCCCCCTCTCCCGATCAGTCTGAAGAAGGGGTCTCACCCATTCCTTCTCTCTGGCCTGGAGCGGCGTTTCCTGAGGGGACCGCCCAGAACCTCGGCTTCGGCAGCGGCTCAGCGCTGGAGCACCATCGGGGGTGCGGAGCGGGTGATACCTTGGCTGGGTCTCCGCGCTGGAGCTCCGGAATGCTGAGACCGCAGGTGAACATCGCGGAGCTGTGGGTCTGTGGAGCGGCCGGCTGCGGGCGGCAGCGCTGAACCTTAACATCGGGAGCCTGGGATCTCTCGGCGAGATCACCAGTTGTGGAGCTCCATCCGGCGCGGCCTTGTCGGCTTCGGAAGCCACGGACTCCGGTAGGGAAGCGGCCGTTCCAGGTGTCCCAAGCCGCTGTGAGGACTCTCCCGACACCGGAGCACCATCACCCGGCGAGAAGGCCTAAAACATCGGGCCGCCGTAGCGCCGACTGCAGAGGCCTCAATAGGCCCGACCATGGGTGGACATGGGGATGGGACTGGACTTTGTGCCTTCCCCCACAGTGGGGGGGATGTTTTTATGTTCATTGTTAATTCTTTTGTGTTGGGTCTTATCTTTATCTGTGTGCTGCATGGCAAGTCAAATTTCACTACAGCACTTGGTGTATGTGATAATAAATGTCCTTGGTCCTTTGTCCTCTCCAGAGATGCTGCTTGTCCCGCTGAGTTACTCCAGCATTTTGTGTCTACCTGCGATTTAAACCAGCATCTGCAGTTCTTTCCTACACATTTTCTCCTTGTTTCTGCTGGGCACACTCCATTTTCCTCCCATATCCCAAAGATGTGCATGTTGATAAATTAATTGGCCACTCTATTTTGACCCTGGTGTAGTGTAGATCATACGTCAAAAGTCAAAAATGTTTAATTGACATATGTACCAACAACTGAAATTCTTACTTGCTGCAGCTTAACAGGCCTATAAATGTATTAATAACCAAATAAATATATAGTAATAAAAAATACAATAAGTCACTAACAATAACGCTAGGTAACCATGTAGAATTATAAATTACTAAGTGGGGCAGCACAGTTGTGCAGTGGTAGAGTTGCTGCCTAACACACCAGGGAGCCAGTTGCGATCCTGACCTCGGGAACCATATGTGTCGAGTTTGCACATTCTACCTTTGGCCACGTTGGTTTTCTCCGGGTGCTCCATTTTCTTCCCAGGTTCCAAAGACGTGTAGGTTTGTAGGTTGACAGAAAAACTGGAGAACGTCAGCGGGTGAGGCAGCATCTATGGTGCGAACGAAATAGGCAATGTTTCGGGCCGAAACCCTTCTTGTCCACCTTTGATTTTCCAGCATCTGCAGTTCCTTCTTCAACATAGGTTTGTAGGTTAAACCATTTCCTTTTCTCCAGAGATGCTGCCTGACCCGCTCAGTTTCATTTTGTTTAGTTTGAAATCTTTAGTTTGAAAATAAGCAGTAAAATAATTAGCCAATTTAATTACAATGATTAATTAAAATTAATGGTATTAGTATAATTGGTGAACAAAAATTGCCTACTCTTTCAATGTGAAGTGTCTGCTTTTCTTGACGAATGACTAGATTGCTTATCTGGTCTATAACTTTAGAAATACAGATCAGACAGACTCCCTAAAAACCAATTAACATCTTCCTGTTGTTGACTTGCACAATTAATATGTTCATGTCAAATCCAAACATAGTTTCTCAGCATCCTTTCTGATGACACAATGCATATCATGGCCATGACTGTCAGCTTACACAAGCAAAGGCCTTCCATCTTACTATGGGTGTTATAAAACCAATTAACAGGCCAGGGAGCATGTGAATGCATAGGACTTCAAATTTTATAAATGCATGAGAATAGATCCCCAATATTGTCGTGTGGATACCAACCCCTTTCATCCTTACTGTCACCACATTATCGGATCGAGACGTCCACTCCAGCTGGCTCACATCTTTGCACACACCACGTCAGGTAGCACATGTAGCGGTCGGTACAGGGTTGATGTTTCAGGTCAATAGCCTTTCATCCAATACTCAACATCTGCGGCATGTGCAGTCAATTGGGCGTGCCATCTCTCCTGCTGCAATTAGGTCAAAGGAGGATGTTGGAATCACTGACAGATTGATTGATTGATTGATTGATTGATTGATTGATTGATTGATTGATTGATTGATTGATTGATTGATTGATTGATTGATTGATTGATTGATTGATTGATTGATTGATTGATTGATTGATTGATTGATTGATTGATTGATTGATTGATTGATTGATTGATTGATTGATTGATTGATTGATTGATTGATTGATTGATTGATTGATTGATTGATTGATTGATTGATTGATTGATTGATACAGCATGGAAACATTTGGCCCACCATAGTCCAGCCACTGTCACAGTCTCAAGCAACCAGACTAGCCTTGTGGCAAAAGAAAAGCAGTGAAAACCACCACCACGTAAAGATGCCAATCCCAACCAAGGAACGGCAACCACAGGTGTGACTGGAAGACCTGGAAGTCCCTCAGTAGGCTTCTTACAGGGATGGGCCGATGCAAGACCAACATGAGCAAATGGGGCTATGCAGATGCGGCAGGCACAGAATGTGAATATGGAACATCTCTACAATCCATGCCACACCTACTAACGTGCCCACTTCTTGGTGAACGATGCTGCCTGGAAGATCTAGCGGTGGCAAACGAGAAGGCTGTCCACTGTGCAAGAGCCTGGCCCAACATTTGAAACATAGGTGATGGAAAGAAGACTGAATCCATGCCGAGCAATGATCACCCATTCACGCTAGTCCTACTTTCACAACCCCCCGCTCCACGCCAAGAGCAATTTTACAGAAGGCCAATTGGCCTAAAATCCCATCTTTGGGATGTGGGAGGAAAGCGGAACAGTCGGAGGAAACACATGATCACGGGAGAACGTTCAGATTCAATGCAGCCAGCACCCCCAGGTCAGGATCAAACCCAGATCACAGTTGTTGAGAGGTGGCGGCTCGACCAGTTATACCACTGTGCCATCCATTCTGTGCTGCCATTAAATGGAATGGTTTCATTGAAAGCTCAAAAGAAACACAAAAAGTAACGATAAATGGAACGTTATTAAAAATGTGTTGAAATATTAGTGAGTACTTTAGAACTGCAGGGAGTATGGAATATTTTGTTCACCGTAACAATGCAAAGAATCACCCTTTCAAGTTCAACTGCCAAACCAGATTCGTCACCTATTTCCTGTATTTTAGAATTCTGAATAACTAACATCCTAAACCACAAAGCAAAATGTGAAATTGCGAACTGCCGCCGAGAATGAAGAGGGACTATTGGGACTACATCGAGCACATTGTAACGTTGTCACTGTCCTATACGTGGCGACACTTTGCATACTTTATGTATGTATGCAAAACAAAGAATTTCACTGTATACCGTCACATGTGAAAATAAAGTATAATTTATCTATTAATTCATTTATTTATTCATTCATTCAACTGAGTAAATGCTTAGTATATGAGCTTTTATGAGATGCTTTTAAGATACTCTTCATTTTCATTCCTCGATTGCTAATCATTGATCTGCAATCTCCACACGACACAGTGTGCTGAGAGAGAATGGACAGGCGACCTTTCGGGTCGGGATCCTTCTTCAGACCGATGGACGTCTGAAGAAGTCAGAAGTCTGGGGAAGCGTCGCCTGTCCATTCCCTCCACGGATGCTGCCTGACCCGCTGAGCTCCTCCAGCACCTTGCTTTGCTCGAGATTCCAACATCAGCAATGTCTGGTGCATCTCGGAACCTCTGCATGATCTTGGACAAACTCTCAGTCTCACCTTTTAATCCACCTTCTCTGGCCAGCATCTGATTTTTCAAGCACTCAATCAGCTGTGCCAACACCAGGTTTGTTCTCCATGGTGGTGGTTAGCTGGAGCCAACTTAAAATGCTCATTCTCTCCACATTGCTTCAAATACAAAACCTACTCCCTTACACACACACATGAAATGGAGCTATCCTGGTGGAGACATTTACTTTAGAATACTTGCTTAAATATTAGTGACTTTAGATATACAGCATGGAAATAGGCCCTTCAGCCACCGAGTCCACGCCGATCAGCGATCACCCCGTCATCTTAGCAATATCCTACACACTAGGGACAATTTACAGAAACCAATTAACCGATAACCCTGTTAAAGAAGGAACTGCAGATGCTGGAGAATCGAGGGTTACACAAAAGCTGGAGAAACTCAGCGGGTGCAGCAGCATCTAAGGAGTGAAGGAGATAGGCAACGTTTCGGGTCGAGACCCTTCTTCCTTTAGTCGATGGCAGTACGTTCGGAGGGGGAGAGATTGGAGTGAGACAGGGGAGTGGAGAAGTCGAGGCGGTTGATGTCCCGACGGCAGTTCTGTATAAAGAGTTCTAAAGCTGGAGGGCCACGAGGAGGGGTCCACGAGGAGGGGGTACGTGGGAGACAGGAAAAAGGATCATCAGTGGGGGGCGAGGACTTATTCCCGTGGAAGAACGCTGTGAGGCGGAGGCGACGGTAGAAGAGCTCCAAGTCGTGGTGGGTGCGGAACTCATTGAGGTGGGGACGGAGGGGGACAAAGGTAAGACCTCTGCTGAGGACCGACCTTTCGGTGTCGGAGAGGGGAAGGTCCGGGGGGAAGAAGGGTCTCAACCCGAAATGTCGCCTATCTCCTTCGCTCCTTAGGTGCTGCTGCACCCGCTGAGTTTCTCCAGCTTTTTGTGTAACAACTGATAACCCTGTGTGTCTTTGGAATGTGGAGGAAAGCAGAGCGCCCGGAGAAAACCTACTCGGTCACAGGGAGAATGTACAAACTCCAAACAGACAGTACCTGTAGTCAGGATCGAACCCGGGTCTCTGGTGCCGTAAGGCAACAACTCTGCTGCTACGCCACTGTGCTGCCCCTTGAGATGATGCTGAATTGCAGTGATGTCATAAATCTACCTGAAGCAACAGAACTGCATAATTTGCCCAGAAACCCAGTGTGTCAGACATCATTGTTTACTTCACTCTGCACTATGGTATTCGCGCAGTTTGCTGCCTCTCCAAGTGGACATCCAAGAATCATCTCATTGGTGAGCGCTCATGTTAGGTATTTGCGTTTCAGATTCAGGCAGTGTGAAAATGGCACTGTTTCGTTAACCAGCACTTCTGACTTTGTGTCTCAATGTCCCCATCCTAGATACAGGGAAAATAAGACAATGACAACAAAAGAAAAGGAACTGAAGATGCTGGTTTACAAAAAAAGACCGAAGATAGACAAAAAGTGCTGGACTAACTCAACAGGTCAGACAGCATCTCTGGAGAAAAAAGACGGGTGACATTTCAGTTCGGGACCCTTCTTCAGATGTCACCCATCCTGTTTCTCCAAAGATGGTGCCTGACCTGCTGAGTTAGTCTGGCATTTTGTGTCTATCTTTGGTATAAACTAGTATCTGCAATTCCTTGTTTCTACCAAAGACATAAAGTGCTGGAGTAACTCTGCAGGTCAGGCAGAATCTCTGGAGAACATGGATAGGTTACATTTCAGATTGGGACTCCCATGCAAGAAACTGCAGATGCTGGTTTGGAATAAACAGACACTAAGTGCTGGAGTACCTCAGCGGGTCAAGCAGTATCTCTAGTGAACTCAGAGAGATGACATTTCAGGTCAGGATCCTTCTTTCAAAATTTGGATCCTGACCTGAAACGTCTCCTATTCACGTTCTCCAGATTGCTGCCTAACCCGCTTAGTTACTCCAGCACTTTGAGTCTTTTTTTTTGGTAAAACAGCATCTGCCGTGTCTTGTATGGGAGTCCCAATCTGAAACATAGCCTATCCATGTTCTCCAGATCTGCTGCCTGACCTGCTGAGTTACTCCAGCATGTTGTGTCTTTATTTGTGAACTAGCGCCTGCAGTTCCTTGTTTCTACAAGCTATTGGTAAATTTAAGGTGAGGGGGGGAAAGATTTAATAGGAACCTGAGGGGCAACTTTTTTACACAAAGGGTGGTAGGTATATTGAACGAGCTGCCAGAGGGGGTAGTTGAGGCATGCACTAACATAATATCTAAAAAACGTTTGGACAGGTACATGGTTAGGATAGGTTTGGAGGGACCTAAGCCAAATACAGGCAGGTGGGATTAGCGTAATGGGACATGTTGCTCAGCTTGGGCAAGTTGGGTCGAAGGGCCAGCTGTATGACTCTATGTCTCTAAATCGGTAATTCAAACTAACAATAAGAGAACTTTAAGAAGCAGGGGAAAAGCTTGCAAGAATTCAACCTATGGTTTACAAATTTGTTCTCGAGACACTCAGAGCTCTGGTGCAGGGTCTCAATCCAAAAAGTCGCCTATTATTTTCCCCACACAGATGCTGCTCACCCTGTCGAGTTCTTCCTACAGTTTATTCTTTGGAACAAATTGGTTCTTTAGACTTCAGAGATACAGCGCAGTTCCAGCCCACTTCGACCCCCCATGTCCCCATTTACCAGCGTTCACCCCATGCACTTGCACTATCCTACACACGAGCAACATTTTTACAACTTTACCAAAGCCAATTAACCTACAGACCTGCACGTCTTTGGAGTGTGGGAGGAAATCGGAGCACCCGAGGAAAAATCCACACAGCCCACAGGGAGAACATGCAAACTCTGTACAGACAGCATTTGTGGTCAGGATCGAACCCAGGCAGCAACTCTACTGCTGCGCCACCATTCCGTCCCGTTCTGTCCACTTCCACAGTGAATGATTGCATCGACACAGATCATCTCATGCTTCAGTTCATAAAAATGTCAGTACACAATAGTCCAAAAGCCACAAATATTACAGCTATAGATTACATGTTAACTGCAATACACAGAGGACGTGTGTTTCAGACTGTTTTTATCTAACTAGCATTTATATAAAGAGTTAAGGGCCTGTCCCACCAGCATGCAACTCTATGCGATTAGCGCGACCTAACGTGGTCGCTTGAGCCGTCCGGCGTCGCGGGGCCGGTCCCATTTCGATCGCCGGAGCCGTGCGGAATTGTGCGGAGTTCGTCCCGACATCGCGCGGGGCTCCGAAAAACTGACTATGTTCACAAATTCCGCGCGGCAACGGCTTGTCGGCTCGCAGTCGCCTCGACGCATTACACACCGCCTCGACATCGTGCCTCCGTGAACCTATCTGTAGGTGCCTCCGTGACCCTCTATGTGTGTGGCTCCGTAGCTCTCTGTGTGTGTGCCTCTGTGCCCCACTCTGTGTGCCCCTCTCTGTCCTGGCAAACTTACCTTGAAGACTTCACTCCGTTCGCCTCACTTTGCGCCGCGTTGTGCCACTCACCCGACCTCCGCGCGGCCCTCGCTGCCGGTTTGGTCGCGCTTGGCGCATGCAGGCGCATGCTGGTGGGAACGGCCCTGTACAGGGATCACCCGACCTCCGCGCGGCCCCCGCTTCTAGTTT
Organism: Raja brachyura; assembly: GCA_963514005.1. Next base: position 128,019,633 of record OY740783.1, read on the forward strand.
GATCGCGCTCATCGCATGGAGTCGGATGCTGGTAGGACCGGCCCGTTAATCTGTGGTGGTAAAGAATACCACGTAATTAGACTGGAGCACAGCAGGGAGTTCTGAAATATTGGAGTGAATATAATAAAATAATACATTACATCATAGAATCATGGACACTGGAATCTAGAAGACTAAAGGGGGCCATTTGTCTTTCGTCAGAGGGTGGTGAATCTGCGGAATTCTTTGCCACAGACGGCTGCGGAGGCTAAGTCAGTGGAGATTTTTAACCCAGAGATAGATAGAAGGGTCTCAACCCGAAACGTCACCCATTCCTTCTCTCCAGAGACGCTGCCTGTCCCGCTGAGTTACTCCAGCATTTTGTGTCTGTCTTCAGTGCATTCGCTCATGTGTCAGATGAGGCATAACACACTGTTGGCTTCCGTTGTCGTCCAACATGTTGACAGAATTGTTCGACGGATGCGTCACTGAGTGCATCGTGTCATCGTTTCCGGGGATCGCCATGGAGAGGCGTTTGTCATGATCCCCTATCTTCAGTTAAAACCAGCATCTGCATTTCCTTCTTACACATAGATAGATTCTTGATGAGTACGGGTGTCAGGGGTTGTGTGGAGAAGGCAGGAGAATGGGGTTAAGAGGGCGAGATGGATCAGCCATGATTGAATGGGAATGGGACTCGATGGGTGGAATGGCCTAATTCTGCTCCTATCACATGACCTCTGACCTTGCCACATTGGATTCACATTCGAAAAATTAGATAAGAAATTCTGAGAGCATTTCCACATGAATGGAGGCTTTCTAATTGAATATCTGCTGATACTGAACTAAAAAAGGAATTGCTGTAAGTCAGTCTGTCTCTGGAAGGTTTCGGGTTGCTGGTGTAAAGTGCATCTAAGGAAGGGTAGGCTCACTTCCATCGATCAGGGCATTGAGTATATGAGTTAGGAAGTCATGATGCAGTTTTATAGGACATTGGTTAGGCTGCATTTGAAGTATTGCGTGCGGTTATGGTCGCCCCACTCCTTTAAGGCTATGGAGGCTTTGGAAAGGGTGTCGATGAGGTTAACCAATAAGATGCCTGGATTAGGGTGTATAATCTACAGGGAGAGTTTGGACACGTGGATTGTTTTTACACAAAATGCTGGAGTAACTCAGTGGGACAGGCAGCATCTCTGGAGAGAAGGAATGGGTGACATTCTGAAGAAGGGTCTCGACCAGAAATATCATCCATTCCTTCTCTGTAGTGTTGCTGCCTGTCTCGCTGAGTTACTCCAGCATTTCAAAGGTTTCAAAGGTCTTTTATTGTCACGTGTACCAATTAGGGTACAATGATTAGCAATGTTACAAAATTTTGAGATTTAAGAAATCAAGTCTGCAATTTATCCCATCAGATAAAGCATAAAAAAAAGTTTAATTTGACACCTAATTTACTTTCATATCTTCAGTATTAAGAAAGTTATGGCCATTTTCATACTCGGAAATTAGCATCTTGCTCCCCATTGCCTTTCAATTGACTTAACTCAAAAGCTGTGATCTGGAAAAGTTAAAAGTCCATAACTTTCTTAAAAATTAAGAGAACTCAATGAAATTTTCAGTTATTATAGATTGAAGCATTCTGAAACAAATATTAAACAATCTTACTTGGATGACCTGAAATTAAAGCATATAATTAGTTAGTTATCTAATTGTAGCTAATTACAAAATTCAATGAGTAGATCTAAACATCTATCCATTTTTTAAGAAAAGATAAACTTTTTTTAAATTGCCTAAGTGCCCAAATAACATTCACACAATAATCCACAATATAACATAATTTTTAAATCTCATTTTCATGAATTTCTGGGCCAAATGGAAGGAATTTAGTGTTTGATTCCTGTAAATTAATGGCCATTTAAATCAACTAGCGAGTGGGTTTTAGTGGAATGCGGTGGATTGGAACGTTGCGGTTAGCAGTGAAGTCAGTACGAAAAATATTGTTTGTTCATAAATTTTTTGGGAACCCATTTCGCAACATAAAAATATTATTAAAGCCTCCCGAAAAACCAACTTTTAATATAAAAATAAACTATTTACCTTTTCTTCTCCCCTATGCTAAATCCTTACGGTTGTCAGTGCTCACGGCTTTTGAAGGTGATTTTTAAATTACTCTAGTTAATAAATAACTTAGAGTAATTTAAAAATACCTTAATTGATGAAATGTCGGAGCGATTTTTCTTCCGCAACCAAATCGCCCGACATTCATCGATTTGTCCTGCCTGTTGAAAAACGGCACTTTAAGCCCGCCCCCCTCGGAAAGGCGCCAAAATCGTGCACACGGGGAGCAGCAGAAGTGCAGCGCTGCGCAAGGTAAGTTTTGCAACATACCTACAATGATATTCGTATTACCGGACAGTCATACTAAAAAAAGCAACAAGACACACAACTACATAAATGTTAACATAAACATCCGCCACAGTGAATTCCCCACATTCCCCACTGATGGAAGACAATAAAGTCTAATCTTCTTCCCTCATTCTTCGGTTTAAACCAGCATCTGCAGTTCCTTCCTGCACATGGATTGTTTTTACTGCAAGGACAGAGGTTGCAGGGAAACCTGATTGAAGCAGAGAACATTTTGAGATGCACAGATTGTGTAGACAGTCAGAATCTGTTTTCCAGGAATGAAAAATCAAATCCTAGAGGGCGTAGCTTTAAGGTAAGAGTGGCAGAGTTTAAAATCCAGTCCTTTTACATCTCATCCCCCACGAGGAAGGTCCCAAGGTTCTTCCTTGAACAGAGACCCAATCAATTTCCCTCTACTATCACCCTCTGATGGAGAAATTTGTCCCAACCCTCAACAACTTCAGAAAGCTGGAGTAACTCCAGCGGGTCCGAAAGCATCCCTGGACAAAAGGAATAGGTGACGTTTCGGCTCGAGACCTCTTTCTTGCATATCTATCTTTCATTTGTTGCAGATCTCTCCACAACGCTGTCTATATCTTTCTCATTCTGAAGAAGGACCTCGACCCGAAACGTCGCCTATTCCTTCGCTCCAGAGATGCTGCCTGACCCGCTGAGTTACTCCGGATCTTTGTTTAAACCAGCATCTGCAGTTCCTTCCTATACAACTTCTCAATTGAACTCCTCCAAGTTAAATGTGTATCCACGGGCGCTCACATGGGCCTCAGCCATGCCTGCCTTTTTGTCGGTTATGTCGAACAATCATTGTTCCAAACTAACATTGGTCCCATTCCCCCCAGCTGCTTCTCCGCTACATTGAAGGCTGCATCGGGGATGCCTCCTGCACCTGTGCAGAACTCATTGATTTCATTAATTCTACCAATACCCCTCAACACTATACACTGCCCTCCAATTCACTTGGACTATCTCAGACACCTCTCTCCCCTGTCTTGATCTCTCTTTCTCCATCACAGGGGTTACACTATCCACTGACGTCTGCAAACCTATCGACTCCCACAGTTATCTGGATTACACCTCCCCCCACCCTGCCTCCTGCAAAGACGCTGTCCCCTGCTCCCAATGTCTCCATCTCTGCTACATCTGCTCCCAAGAGCACGTGTGGGAAGGAACTGCGGATGCTGCTTTAAACTGAAGATAGACACCAAAAGCTGGAGTAACTCAGCGAGGGTCAGACAGCAACTCTGGAGAAAATGGATAGGTGATGTTTCAGGTCGAGACCCTTCGTCAGACTGAGACTCAGGGGAAAGTGAACCGAGCCCTCCACTGACTCTAAGTCTGAAGAAGGGTCTCGTCCCGAAACGTCACCTATTCCTTTGTCACCAGAGAAGCTGTCTGTCCAACTGAGTTACTCCAGCTTTTTGAGTAGTTCCCAAGAGCGAGTGGTTGGGATAAGGGAGGAAACCGGAGGAAACTCACATGTTCACAGGGAGAACATGCATACTCCACGGAGAGAGCACCCGAGGTTAAATTCAACCCTGGGTCTCCGGCAATGTCTGGCAGCAGCTGTAACAGCTGCGTCATTGTTGTAGGCGAGGGCAGTCCAGAGGTCTGAATCATCTCTCACAGTCAAGTCAAGTGTTTTATTGTCATTTGTCCCAGATAGGACAATGACATTCTTGCTTGCTGCAGCACAACAGAATATGTAAACATAGTACATAACATGAGAAAAAAAAGTTCAGTGTGTGTATATGTAGACATGCACACATACTCAATAAATAGATAAATATAGTGCAATAAAAATAATAGTCTGTTGTGCTGCAGAGCTTATTTGTTGTTGTGTTTAATAGCCTGCTTACTGTAGGGAAGAAGCTGCTCCTGAACCTGGACGTTACAGGTTTCAGGCTCCTGTACCTTTGTCCCGATGGCAGTGGTGAGATGAGTGTGTGGCCAGGATGGTGTGGGCCTTTGATGATGTTGGCAGCCTTTTTGAGGAAGCGATTTCGATAGATCCCTTCGACGGTGGGGAGGTCAGAGCCGGTGATGGACTGGGCAGTGGTCACAACTTTCTGCAGTCTTTTCCGCTCCTGGACGTTCAAGTTGCCGAACCAGGCCATGATGTAACCAGTCAGTACGCTCTCTACTGTGCACCTGTGGAGAAATTTTATTTCAAAGTCACGTGAGTGACTACGTGAAGAGCCCGCATGCGCGTCAAGGTAAGAGGAAAAGAATTTCTATACAGGAACGGGCCACTGCTTGGAAAACTGAGGCAGCGGGCACAGAGAAGCTGGCACAGCTTGTGCAGCTTCCGCCATGGAGGCGGGATAAAAATAGCAATGCCCGGCGCGGCCGGCAGAGCTCAATGCTATGGAGCCGCGGCTGCTCCCATTCTAAAAATAGTAACAGCCGGCGCGGCCAGCAGAGCTCAACGATGAGGAGCCGCGGGAGCTCACACTCTAAAAATAGCAACGGCCGGTAGCTGAACGCCGCAGAGGCTCCGTGGGAGCACGATCTAAATATACAATACAATACCGTTTATTGTCATTTGAACCTCATTGAGGTTCAAATGAAATTTGGTTTCTGCAGTCATACAAACAAGAATAAAAGAACCAAGACACAACACAATTTACACAAACATCCATCACAGTGAATCTCCTCCTCACTGTGATGGAAGGCAAAGTTTTATCTCTCCCCTGCACTCCCCATTCTCCTCCCGATCTGAAAGTCAAAGACCCCGGCGGGCGATGGTAAATAAGACCCGCAGCCATTAACGTTGCACCAGGCGATGCAAGGCCACGCTCGGGGTCTTGATGTTGGAGCCCCCGGTGGGCGCTAGCAAGTCCCGCGGCCATTAAAGCCGCGCCGGGCGATGTATGGCTCCACTCCAGGTCATTTTCAACCCCGTAACTTGGGCGGGAGAAGTTGCCGCCGTGGGAGCTCCGAAAAGCGGTTTCCCACCAGGGACCAACGAGCTCCCAGTGTTACCATCCACCAGCCTGCAACTTGAGCCTCCAAATCTTCGGGGTCGGGCCGCAGCAGCTCGCCACCACAGCTCTCCACGCTCCGAATTCAGCCGGCCCCACGATGGTGAGTAGTCCGCAGCTCCACAGCTCCGCAGGCTCCGCGACTGGAGCCCCAGGTCCGGTTGGAGGCCGCTCCACGGTGCTAGGCCCCAACGACAACGGAGACCCAACAGAGAAAAGGTCGGGTCCTCCGTACAGGGAAAATATTTTAAAGGTTTCCGCCCTCCCGCCCCCCCATCCCCCAGCTAAAAAAAAACAAAACACTACAACTACACTCAAACGAGACAAATGAAAAGACAGGCGGACTGCAGAGGTCGTTGCGACGTGAGTTGCACCTCCCATCCAATATAGTAGCGCCCGACGCGGCTGGGATAGCTGAACGCTGTGGATGCTGTTTTAGCAACTGATTTCAGCACAAAGAACACAGTCTTTACTCAATCTCTGGCTTGGCTTTTTGGGTCATAACTCACATTAGGGTAGCCTGTTATGGGAATGATCTCATAAAGCAAAACGGGCATGATTGCGTACATTTGGAGTTCACCACATACCCACCAGATTGGAGATTGGAAATATACAGTGTACACTGAGCTTGCTAGTACCTAAGAGATGAGAGATAGTTTCTTCATTGTTATTTAATAGTCTCTCAAGTGATTGCTGATGGCTCATTAGCAGCCAATAGAATGGATAGTTCCCTTTCATCATACAGCAAGAGACTTACATAGTGCGTGTTCAGAAGTTTTAAAATTTGGTTGAATATGTCTGGATATTTGCAGATAGAATTCTGAACAGTGTTGCATGAGTTATTGTCTAACTCAAAGCCAATTGGGACTATGGTCCGTTTAAGAGCAATGGCCATGTATGCAAGTTAGCATCATGGTATTAATAACCCATGTTTTCTACCATTTATGGTTTTATCTGTTTAAGTGTCGGGTTACTGCATGAGACCACAGAGCTTTGAAGTCTTCACATAGTCACTCACGTGACTTCAAAATAAAATAGAAAGATTAAACGAGTACTTACCATTTGAAGATTGATCTTTATTTTATGAGAAGATGAAGTGAGGGAATACGTGCCCTCCACTCCCAACCCTGAATCTCATAAAAGATCATCCGGTAACTTTAGTCTTGTCAGTCTTTCTATAGTTTAAGTTCTGCAATTGGTCTGTGGTTTTGTACAGTTGCTCTGAAGATTGACGTGCATGTGGCTGGCAGGCTCTTCACGTATTCCCTCACTTCAACTTCTCATAAAGTAAAGATCAAACTTCAAGCGGTAAGTTCTCATTTAATCTTTCTATTAACGAAAATACTGGCTCTGGCAATTGAGCACCAGATGTGCAGCCAGTTTGTGTAAAATAAAGACAGGATTACTGAGGCTCTTATCTTTTCAAGATGGATAAATCATCATCATGTGTGCAACAACTGTGCATGGCTTTGTCAATCGGTCGAACAATTGGAATCCTAAACAGTGTGCAGCAACAACCAGCCAACATCTCCACTTAATGGAAATAAGTCTCCTTGTCCAACGGCATTTCCCGCTTGTATTGTGCTGCATTCTCTAAGTAGATTTTACATTCACATCAATTCACAATAGGAGAAACAGAACACACAAGAAAAATACTGGCACCAGAAGAGTGCCTTTTTTTCTCTTTAAATCGCAGGAATAGGGTACAGTAACCTTGTTATTATGCTTACAAAACAATTAACCTATACCGTGTGTGAGAGAGACTTGCAGATGCTGGATAAAATCGAAGGTAGGCACAAAATATAGCCAGTTCATTGGCTATATTTAAGAGGGCGTTAGATGTGGCACTTGTGGCTAAAGGGATCAAGGGGTATGGAGAGGCAGGTACGGGATACTGAGTTGGATGATCAGTCATGATCACATTGAATGGCGGTGCAGGCTCGAAGGGCCGAATGGCCTACTCCTGGACCTATTTTTCTATGTTTCTATGTTTCTAAAATGCTGGAGTAACTCAGCGGGTGAGGCAACACCTATGGAGAGAAGATGTTCCTTCTCTCCATAGATGCTGCCTCACCCGCTGAGTTACTCCAGCATTTGGTGTCTACCTTAGATTACACTGTATGTTTAGATTAGTTTAGTTGAGTTTAGGTTGGTTTAGTTGTGTTTAGTTTAGTTTGGAAATGCTGCATGGAAGCCGGCCCTCCGAGTCCATGCCGGCCATTAATCACATGCACATGAGTTCCATGTTATTCCAATCTCACATCCTGCACACTAGGGGGGAAATTACGGAAGCCAATTAACCTACAAACCTGCGAGTCTTTGCACCCGGAGGAAACCCACGCGGTCACGGGGAGAACGCACAAACTCCACACAGACATCACCTATCGTCGGGATCGCACCAACTTGCCGCCCCTAGATGCTGTTAATGCCATTGAACATCGAGGCTTTGGATAGAATCTTATTGATGAAGGTTATTTGCGATGCATAAATACTTCTCAGTCCATGCCTGAAGGTTGGCCAATGCTCGGCGAATCCACGCATGAACTGTTCCATTTATGAGGAGTTGAGAATGGAATTAAACATTAGGCAATCGCCAGCAAACATCCCCACATCTGACATGATGGAAAGAAGACCATTGATGGCTGGTCCCTGAGGAACTCCTGCAGGGGTGAGATAAAATAAATACATATCTTATGTATAATTACATAACATCACATTTCAAACCTGGCAGCCTTTGTGTCCCCACATAACACCTTCCAACAACAGTTTTCATCTTCAGCCTCCCTTCCTGAAACCGGCACAATGGTGCAGCGGTAGAGCTGCTGCCTCAGAGCGCCAGAGACTAGGGTTCGATCCCAACTACAGGTGCTGTCTGTACGGGGTTTGTGCGTTCTCCCCGTGACTGGGTCTGTTTTCTCCAAGATCTTTGGTTTCCTCCCACACTCCGAAGAGGTGCAGGTTTGAAGGTTGATTGGTTTGGTATAAGTGTAATTTGTCCCTACTGTGTGTAGGATAGTGTTAATGTGCGGGGACCTCTGGTCGGTGCGGACTTGGTGGGCCGAAGGGTTTGATTCCGCAATGTATCTCTAAACTAAACCAAGCTAAACCTGGCTCCTTCTGCCCTTGCCACTTTGTCTGCTTCCATCAACCCAGGCACCTCTGCCTCCCAACTCCCCCTCCCCACCACCCAGCTCTATCTGTCCGTTCAGAAGGTTTCCTGATCCAAAACATCACCTATCCATTTTCTCCAGAATCGAGAACCAGACGGCATAGGTTTGAGGTGGAGGGGTAAAGATATAATAGGAACCTGAGGGGTATCATTTTCACACAGAGGGTGGTGGGTGCATGGGACAAGCTGCCAGAGGAGATGTTCGACGTTGGTGCAATGTTTAAGAAACATTTGGACACGTACATGTATAGGACAGGTTTAGAGGGTTGTGGGCCAAACGCTGGCAGGTGTGGTGAAACATGTAGATGGACATGTTGATCAGTGTGGTCAAGTTGGGCTGAAGGGCTTGTGTCCATGTTAGATGACTCCATGACTCTAAATTGTTAATTCTAACGACCAACAAGTGAACATCTTGAATCAGGGGAGAAGCTGGCAAGGATTTGAGCTAAGGCTTACTTCCAGACAACAGATTTGTTCTCGAGCCACACAAGGCATGTTGGTCGATGTGGACTTGTTGGGCTGAAGGGCCTGTTTCCACACTACATGATTCTCTTGCTGTATGTGGGCAGTAGGCAGGTGCTATAGACCTGCACGGGAAGGTAAACGCTCCCGCCCCCACGAGTCTCGGGCAGATGGGGCTCGTCAGCCTGGGAAGGCGGTCCATCCAGGAGAGGGAAAACGCCACTGCCTAGTGCCCATATCCAGTCATGGAAAAGGCTCCAGGAGTAAACCTCAAGAAAATCCGGAGTCCCTAAGGCAGTTCATCGTTGACTACAACCTCGCTCTGGCAGCTCCTGCGATGGCGCTGGTGCCAAACTGTAACGGCCCTGCTGTTCCTTTGGATCGATCAGTGACGTGGAGAGGGGGGACGTGCTGCATGGGCAACAGCCTGTCCTCCATATGACATCGCCCAGGCTTGCATCCGACCAGGATGCATCACCCATGGTCAGACATGACCAAGAGGGGCCTACTATTATTGTATGTTGAGTTACTCCAGCATTTTGCATCTATCTTCAGTATAAACCAGCATCTGCAGTAACCTCCTTCATCCCTCCTCAGCCCGCCTAATGCCTACGGACTCCTGTGTCACCTCCCTCCCTCTCCTTACACGGGTCTACCTTTACTCTCCGCTCCAAGTCCTGACACCAGGTCTCGACCCAAGGCAGTGACGATTCCTATCACCCCACAGAGCAGGAAGGAACTGCAGATGCTGGTTTAAAACGAAGATAGACACAGAATGCTGGAGCAACTCAGCGGGACAGGCAGCACCTCTGGAGAGAAGGAATGGGTGACGTTTTGGGTCGAGACCCTTCTTCCTTCTAACCCCACAGATGCTGCTCGATCCACCATGTTCCTCGAGCTATTTCTTGCTCCCATTTCTCTGTGTCTCCCTCTTCCTATCCTGTGCATATACCTATCCAAATGATTTTTAAATGCTGTGATTGTATCTGCCCCTATCAGCTCCTCTGGTAATTTGAACAGTATCCTGAGTATTCAGGGTTGCATCAGAAACGGCAAGTTCGGAATTTCAGTCTGAATATTCCCTTTTGTTTTCTCATCCGACCTCCTGTAGTTGTCTTGCAAGGGTGCCATTAAGCTAGAAAGAGCACAGGGAAGATTCACGAGGATGTTGCCAGGACTCAAAGGCCTGAGCTATAGGGAGAGGTCGAGTAGGCTGGGACTTTTAATTATCAGAGCACAAGAAGCCAAGCGGTGATCTTATAGAGGTGTATAAATTAATGAGGGGAATAGATAGGATGAATGCACAGAATCTTTTTCCATAGTTGGGAAATTAAGAAACAGAGGACATAGGCTTAAGTTGAGAGGGGAAAGGTTTCCCCTCTCAACTTAGGTGCAGCAGGCAGTGAAGAAAGCGAATGGTACGTTAGCTTTCATAGCAAAAGGATTTGAGTATAGGAGCAGGGAGGTTCTACTTCAGTTGTTTAGGGTCTTGGTGAGACCACACCTGGAGTATTGCGTGCAGTTCTGGTCTCCAAATCTGAGGAAGGACATTATTGCCATAGAGGGAGTGCAGAGAAGGTTCACCAGACTGATTCCTGGGATGTCAGGACTGTCTTATGAACAAAGACTGCATAGACTCGGTTTATACTCTCTGGAATTTAGGAGATTGAGAGGGGATCTTATAGAAACTTACAAAATTCTTAAGGGGTTGGACAGGCTAAATGCAGCAAGATTGTTCCCGATGTTGGGGAGGTCCAGGACAAGGGGTCACAGCTTAAGGATAAGTGGGAAATCCTTTAGGACCGAGATGAGAAGGACTTTTTTCACACAGAGAGTGGTGGGTCTCTGGAACTCTCTGCCACAGAGGGTAGTTGAGGCCAGTTCATTGGCTATATTTAAGAGGGAGTTAGATGTGGCCCTTGTAGCTAAGGGGATCAGAGGGTATGGAGAGAAGGCAGGTACAGGATACTGAGTAGGATGATCAGCCATGATCATATTGAATGGCGGTGCAGGCTCGAAGGGCCGAATGGCCTACTCCTGCACCTAATTTCTATGTTTCTATGTTTAATAGAAACCTGAGGGGCAACTTTTCCATTCAGAGGGCAGTGGGTACATTGAATAAGCTGCTGGAGGAGATAGTTGGGGCAGATACTTGGGGCAGATAGTTGGGGCATTTAAAATAAATTGGGACAGGTACATGGATAGGAAGGGTTTAAAGGGATATGGGACAAATGTAGACAAGTGGAACTAGCTTGGATGGTGCATGGACATGTTGGGCTGAAGGTCTTGTTTCCGTACTGTATGGTGCTATGTCGCTATGACTCGGAGTAAAAGCTTCCTCCGCACTTCCTCTTCTCCCCTGGGAACATTTCTGCAGGTACCATGCTCATTATTCATATGGGACCCTTGACATCGAGTGCTTTACGGATATTTCACAGGAAAGAGAATTACATCAAAATGCGAACTGTACTCATCTGAAATCTGGCAATTATTAAGCCATGTCTCTAAGCTGTCAGTAGCTGCTCTGAATGTTTAAAGTTCTCTTCTCATCAGGCTGTGTGTAGAATTTTAAATGAAAGTAATAAAGGCGTTGTTTTAACTGGGATAAAAGGTACAAACCCATTGCATTCAAACATGTTATGCTCCCATGTGCTAAATTTTTGGGTGGTGATTTGAAGATTGCAGATCTAATAACCATTACCTTAGTTTAGTTTCGAGACACAGTGCGGAAATAGGCCCTTCGGCCCACCGTGTCCGCACCGACCAGTGATCCCCGCACATTAATAAGTTTATTTTAATAAAATAATATAGGCACCAAATGCAGGAGTAACTCAGCAGGTCATGCAGCATCTCTGGAGAAAAGGGATAGGTGACATTTCAGGTGCCTTCTTCAGACCCCAAACATCCCCTACCCATTTTCTCCAGAGATGCTATCTGACCCGCTGAGTTACTCCGGCAGTTTGTGTCTATCTTTGGTATACTCCAGCATCTGCAGTTCTTTTTCATCGCAATTTTTTTAAAGTTGTGGAGAGCGAGAGAGAGAGAGAGGAATGGATGATGCAGAGGGAATGCCTGTGATCAGGCGAGACACAGGCAGTCCAGGTGACACAAGTGGTTACTGCCTGCTGTGGAAGAAAGGCCGAGCGGTTTGGAGGAGGGCAACTATGCATCAATGAAGGCAGGCTGTGCAGAGATAACAAAATGAGCAGGCATTGTGAAATGTAGAATTGGTCACTTATTAATAACACCTCGGCTCAGTCCGCATAAACCTACCTGATCTCCCGGTTGCTCAACACTTTAACTCCCCCTCCCATTCCCAATCTGACCTTCCTGTCCTGGGCCTCCTCCATTGTCAGAGTGAGGCCCAGCGCAAATTGGAGGAACAGCACCTCATATTTTGCTTGGGCAGCTTACACCCCAGCGGTATGAACATTGACTTCTCCAACTTCAAGTAACCCTTGCTTTCCCTCTCCCTACATCCCCTCCCCCTTCCCAGTTCTCCGACCAGTCTGACTGTCCTCCTGTTATCTTTGTATGCTTCATTGTCACCTTCCCCTCGCTAACAATGATCTATTCTACATTCTTCTTGATCGTCATCCCCTTTGACGTCTCGTTTTCTCACCTTACACATCCTAATCTCTGTGTCTCTCCTCCCCGACTCTCAGTCTGACGAAGGGTCTTGACCCCCAAACATCACCCATTCTGTCTATGCAGAGATGCTGCCTGTCCCGCTAAGTTACTCCAGCATGTTGTGTCGAGCCACTTACTGAAACTCTGAAGTTAAGGACCTGCCCCACTGTACGAGGTAATTCAAGAGGTCTCCCGAGTTAAAAAAAAAACTTGTGGTAAGCACGTAGAATGGACGTAGCAGGTACATCGGAGCTCGGGACGTCTCTTAGTGGCTCGTAACGCTAATGGCGGGTACTCGGGCAACACGGTAAGCTCGTGAAGACTCATGAAGATTTTTCAACATGTTTTTAAAATGTCCACGAGAGCCCCGAGTACCCACGAGCGGCTATTACTGTCATTTTCCCAGTTCGAATCAGGGGAAAGTCTTGAGTTGGCTCGTACAGTGGGACAGGTCCTTAAAGGTGAACGCTCGAAATGTTCAACAGGTCGGACAGCATCTGAGGGAGAATCCGAATCGATGTTTCAAGTGATTGAATTTACATCATAGTTTTGCCTCAAACAGGAAAAGCTGGCAGATGTTTCCAGCTTCATCTAATTTTGCGTCTGACTCCATGCTAAAAAAGAGAAAGGCCTTGGGTCTGAGGGGCTGGTGTATCGACTGGTTCTCGGCGGTCCATTCTGTCGTGGTGGACACTATTTTATGTCATAAGTGATAGGAGCAGAATTAGGCCATTCAGCTCATCAAGTCTACTCCGCCATTCAATTATGGCTGATCAATCTCTCCCTCCTAACCCTATTCTCCTGCCTTCTCCCCATAACCTCTGACACCCATACTAATCAAGAATCTATCTATCTCTGCCTTAAAAATATCCACTGATTTGGCTTCCACAACTTTTTGTGGCAAATAATTCCACAGATTTGCCACTTTCTGACTAAAGGATGGTGAGTCTGTTTCTTGATTAGTACCTCTGCATTCCCTCTCTCACCATCCCTCCCCCCAGCTTCTCGTTCTCACCCAACAAATAGCTAACAATGGCCTGTTTCCTTTATCATCGTTACATTTTTGCGTATCTTTCACTCATTGTTCTTTATCTCTCTACATAGACACATAGAAACATAGAAATTAGGTGCAGGAGTAGGCCATTCGGCCCTTCGAGCCTGCACCGTCATTCAATATGATCATGGCTGATCATCCAACTCAGTATCCCGTACCTGCCTTCTCTCCATACCCTCTGATCCCCTTAGCCACAAGGGCCACATCTAACTCCCTCTTAAATATAGCCAATGAACTGGCCTCAACTACCCTCTGTGGCAGAGAGTTCCAGAGACCCACCACTCTGTGTGAAAAAATTCCTTCTCATCTCGGTCCTAAAGGATTTCCCCCTTATCCTTAAGCTGTGACCCCTTGTCCTGGACCTCCCCAACATTGGGAACATCATCGTCTATATCTCGCGTTTCTCTTTCCCGTGACTTTCAGTCTGAAGAAGGGTCTTGACCGGAAACGTCACCCATTCCTTCCCTCCAGAGATGCTGCCTGTCCCGCTGAGTTACTCCAGCTTTTTGTGTGTTTATCTTCAGAGACTGTAAATATAGACAATAGATAGACTATCCCACAACTCCAGATCAATTCTGACATCCGGTGCTGTCCATTTGGGGTTTGCACGTTATCCCCAGGTACAAGTGAGTTCTCCCCGGGTGCTCTCGTTTTCTTCCACATCCCAGAGTTATGAAGGTTAGTTGATTCATTGGCCATTGTAAGTTGCCTCTATTGTGTAAGTCTGTTAGTGCAGGTACATCGTTCCTTGAAGGTGGCATCATAGGTGGATAGGGTGGTCAAAAAGGCTTTCGGCACATTGGCCATCAGTCGGAGTATTGAGTATAGAAGTTGTGAGGTCATGTTGCAGTTATGTAAGACGTTGGTAAGGCCACATTTAGCGTGTTGTGGTAGTTTTGTGCACCATGTTCTAGGAAAGATGTTGTCAAGCTGGAAAGGGTGCAGAGATAATCTACGAGGGTGTGGCCAGGACGTGAGGGCCTGAGCTATAGGGAGAAGTTGAGCAGGCTAGGCCTTTATTCCTTGGAGTACAGAAGGATTAGGGTTGATGTTATAGAGAAATACAAAATCATGGGAGGAGTCTCTTGCTCAGAGTAGGGGTGTCGAGAAACAGAGGGCATAGATTTAAGGTGGGGGGGGGGGGAGATTTAATAGCTAGTTGAGGTGCATCTTTTTTACAAACAGGGTGGTGGGGGTATGGAATGCGCTAATGGAGTAGGTAGGTACTATCGCAGCGTTTAAGAAACATTTCGACAGGTACATCGATAGGACAGGTTTAGAGGCTTATGGGCCAAACACAGGGCAGGTGCGACTACTGTAGATGAGGTATGTTGGTTGGCAGAGGGAACAGTGGGCTGAAGGGCCTGTTTCCACATGGTAACACTCTATGACTCTCTCTTTATGAAGTAAAACCTAGGGAGAATTGATGAGAGAGTGAGTGGGTAACAGCGAATATTAGTTGAATATGGAGTCGCTCTCTGAGCTACTGTAAACTTGATGGAACAAAATGGCCTCCTGCGTAGGGAAATATAAATTACTTTTTAGTTTAGTTCAGAGATACAGCGCAGATGCAGGCACTGATCAGCAATCTCCGCACATTAACACTATCCTACACACACTAGGGACAATTTACACTTATACCAAGCCAATCTACCTGCATACCTGTATGTCTTTGGTGTGTGGGAGGAAACCGAATATTTCGGAGAAAACCCAAGCGGTCACGGGGAGAACGTACGGACAGCACCCGTAGTTGGGATCGAACCCGGGTCTCCGGTGCTGCAAGGGCTGTAAGGCAGCCACTCTACTGCTGCGCCATCGTGCTGCCTGAGAGGCAATAAATAGTTGGGCTCAGGCCAAGAGCAGGGAAATGATACTGGTGATGATTTTGGAGGAGTTGGCATAGATTTGACGTGCCACGATGGTAGATCTGCCATCACTAACATTTTGCATCTTTGCTCCTTCAGTCGGCTACACGATGAATGATCTTATCTTTGAATGGCAAGAAAACGGACCGGTGCAGGTTGGCGAAGGACTCACCTTGCCACAGTTTCTCCTTAAAGAAGAGAAAGACCTACGATACTGCACCAAGTATTACAATACAGGTAAGGGCTTTAAGGTCATAAGGTCACAAGTGATAGGAGCAGAATTGGACTATTCAGCCCATCAAGTCTGCTCCGTCATTCAATCATGGCTGATCTATCTCTCCCTCCTAACCCCATTCTCCTGCCTTCTCCCCATAACCTTTGACACCCATACTAATCAAGAATCTATCATAACTAATAATCCCTCATTTAAACCATCCATTATTGATAAAACGTTTATCCATTGGGAAAGATTAGGAATTAAAACAATGGGAGATATGTATGATATGGGAAAACTTTTATCATTCCAACAATTACAACTAAAATATAATTTGAAAAATAATCAATATTTCAAATATCTTCAAATTCAAGATTATTTGAAGAAATATATACAAGGATATCAAACCTTAACCCCAGATTTATTGGAGGAAGGAATGAATAGAAAGGCAGAATCAAGCAATTTAATATCTTACTTATATAATATAATTTTAAATATAGAAACGCCAACGACAGAGACAATTAGAAGGGACTGGGAACAAGAGTTATTGATAAAAATTCCTAACGATAGATGGGAAAAAAATCTATTATATGTAAATAAATGTTCAATTAATGTAAGACATAACCTAATTCAATTTAAAATTTTACATAGATTATATTATTCTAAAACTTGACTGAATAAAATATCTATCTATATCTTTTCTATCTATTCTGACACTCTTTATTTCTTTTTTCTTCCACTGTTCTTTTATTATTAAATCAAAAGTATGAAGTTGTACAAGAATGGAAATATGTATGTGTGTATTAGGTACTTAAGTACCACACTATTGTACTTACTTCTAACAAACAAAAAAAAAAAAAAGAATCTATCTATCTCTACCTTAAAAGTATCCATTGACGTGGCCTCCACAGCCTTCTGTGGTAATGAATTCCAGAGATTCACCACCCTGTGACTAAAGAAATTCCTCCTCATCTTCCTAAAGGAACGTCCTTTACTTCTGAGGCTATGACTTACAGTAGATAAAAATGCTGGAGAAACTCAACGGGTGCGGCAGCATCTATGGAGCGAAGGAAATAGGCAACGTTTCAGGCCGAAACCCTTCTTCAGACTATGACTTATAGTCCCAGACTCTGCCATGAGGTGAAACATTATTTCCACGTCCACTCTATCCAAGCCTTTCACTATTCGAGAGGTTTCAATGAGGCCATATACTCAGCAAATAAAATAAAATGGGAGACTTGTGCAGGCAGGGTCATCAAATATCTTCAAGATAAGGATTGGATTACGATGTGAGAGAGTGATGTTAAGGTCATGATTGGGTCAACCTATAATATTGGTGTGAAGAAGGGCCTCGACCCAAAACTTACCCATCCCTTCTCTCCAGAGATGCTGCCTGTGCTGCTGAACGACTCCAACTCTTTAGTGTCTGTCTGTGATATTATTATTTGGTGGAGCAAGCGCTATTCTTGGTATTGGTATTGACATTGGTTTGTTATTGTCACATAGACCGTGACACAGTGAAGAACCTCTTTTTAGTTTTGCTACTCAGGCAAATCCTACCATGCCGTGCATGATGGCTGCGGGTCATGCAAAAGGGAAAGAGAGAGGTTGCAGATCAAACTATTGCCGTCCCTCAGAAAGTGCAGGTTCAAAAGAAATGCAAGGGCCGCAATGAGGTAGATTGGTAGATTTGGAATTTGTCCTTGCTCTCATGTCTCCAGTGGTTCTTACAACCTTCTACAGGAACAGCATAGGAAACATACTGCCGGTTGCAGCTCTGTCCAAAACCGCAGGAAAATGCAGAGACCTGTAGATGTAGCCCAGTCCATCACGCAGGCCAGACTTGACCCCATCTACACTTCACGCTGCCTCGGAAAAGCTGCCACCATAATCAAAGACTTATCGTTGATCATTCCTGCCCATTCCTACTTCTCTCTGCCCCCGTACGGCAGAAGGTGCAGAAGCTTGAAAGACTTGGGGACAGCTTCTTTCCCAGCTTCTGAACAGTCCTTCCATAAAGCTAAGGTACTGTACAATCTGTCTCTACCCCATTGAGGGCATTGGGCTTTATCCAAAGAACTGGCGTGCTGCAATGCGCTACAATGCTGAGAACTATATTCTGTACTTTGTATCTTCCCCTTTGCTCTATCTATTGTACTGCAGTTTGCGCTGGCTGTATCCATGTGAGACATATCTGATCTGTTTGGGTAACAAACAGTTTGGGATAGCAAAACAAAGCTTTCCACTGTACCTCAGGGTGTACATGAAACAATAACCTCCGTGAAGAGGGGGGAGAATGATGGAGGACTGGGCGTGGGAGGACTGCTGTGAGGGGGGGGGGTGGAACAAAGGTGGAGCCGGTGCGGGTACTTTGTAACTTTATCAGCACCCTTTATGTGGTGCCTATTTGCATACCTTGGGTAAGCAAGCAAAGAATGTCACTGTGACTTTTCCAATGTGACAATAACATCTTCCATTGTCTGAGGAAGTCTGAAAAAGTCTGAAGGGTCTCAACCCGACACGTCGCCCATTCCTTCTCTCCAGAGACGCTGCCTGTCCCGCTGAGTTACTCCAGCATTTTGTGTCTACCAATGTACTCCATTCCATACCAATAATAAACCTAAACCTTTTGTTTCTTACATCAGTATTCCTTACACTACAATCAGTATCTAGGTCAACATTCTACCCTCATCTAATTATTAATATCCACATCACAAAGTTGCTGGAAATATTTAAGGACATTGGGATAACAATTTGCAGTACAATTGTTTACAAGTGAGGAATTAAAATGGGTTATGTTATGAGGAAAGGTAACAATGCTGTTAATATCCCTAAGCTACAAAATAATTTGACTGTTCAGGATGGAGAAGAGACTTGATACAGTATAGAGTTTGACATGGCTTGACATTCAGTCCCATGTTGCCATTTGCCTCCAGGCATTAATGGTGAGGAATTCCTTCATCTGAAGGAGGACGTTAAAGCCAGGTGTTCCTCTCAAAAAGCTTGTCTTTCATACGACAACAACATAACAGATACAACAGTACAGCATAGGAGGGAACTGCAGATGCGTGTTTCAACCGAAGATGGGCACGAAAAGCTGGAGTAACTCAGTGGGTCAGACAGCATCTCTGGGGAGAAGGAATAGGTGACGTTTCGGATCCATAAGGGTCTCGACGCGAAACGTCACCAATTCCTTTTCTCCAGAGATGCTGTGCTGATACAACAGTACAGCACTGGAACAGTACAGAACAGGCCCATAATATTTGTGTTGGATATGATGCCAAGATAGACTGATCTCACCTGCCTGTACCTCTCCCTCTATCCTCAGCACCCTTAGTCAGGATCGAGCCTGGGTCTTTCGAGCGGTAAAGGGCCTGTCCTACAAGCATGCAACTCTATGCGATTAGTGCGACCTAACGTGGTTGCTTGAGCCGTCCGGCGTCGCGGGGCCGGTCCCACTTCAATCACCGGAGCCGTGCGGAATTGTGCGGAGTTCGTCCCAACATCGCGCGGGGCTCCGAAAAACTGACTATGTTCAAAAATTCCGCGCGGCAACGGCTTGTCGGTTCGCAGTCGCCTCGACGCATTACACACCGCCCCGACGTCGTGCCTCCGTGAACCTATCTGTAGGTGCCTCCGTGACCCTCTATGTGTGTGGCTCCGTGGCCCTGTGTGTGTGTGCCTCTGTGCCCCTCTCTGTGTGCCCCTCTCTCTCCTGGCGAACTTACCTTAGACTTCGCTCCAAGTTCGCCTCACTTTGCGCCGCGTTGTGCCACTCACCCGACCTCCGCGCGGCACCTGCTACCGGTTTGGTCACGCTTGCCGCATGCAGGCACATGCTGGTGGGAACGGTCCTGTACAGGGGATCACCTGACCTCCGCGCGGCCCCCGCTTCTAGTTTGATCGCGTTCATCGCATAGAGTTGCATGCTTGTAGGACAGGCCCTTAAGGCAGCAACTCTACCGCTGCGCCACTGTGTCTCCTGAGTGCAGTTCCCTCGAGCATTTGGAACACGTTTATTTACTGAACAGGGAGCTGGAGAAAACTGCTATTCGTAGTTTAAATGGCCTTGTTCTGCACATTAAAAGATCAAGCGAAGCATCTTACTGCAGCCACGTTCTACTCAAATCAAGTTTACGGATACACGCATCTTAAATCAGAAAACATGCATTCCGTTAAATTCTTGGTGGGCACCAATGTATGCAGAATAATTTCTAGTGTATGCCATTACAGGCAGCAAGCACCAGCAATAAACTTGTGCACTGGGACTTTCTGAATAATGCATGGGACTATTACCAATAAATCCAGCATTTCACATTTCATTTTAGCCGCCATTATACGGAGTCTCCATGACATTGCAGTACCCATTGTGGGTTGTTTAAATAGCTCATTAAAATATACGCGGTCTCCATCCAGAAAACACTGACAATGAGGTATCTAATTTTCAGCCAGTCTCCGTCTGCTTATTGTAGAGCTTTCTTTGGACAGATTAGATAGCAACAAGTAAAAAGAATAATTTCTGATCGTATAATTTTTTTTCTCCGTACTTTTTATTCCATCAGCCTGGCTCGTGCTGATATTGGCAGTGGTGCGTAGGAACTAGAAACTGCAGATGCTGCTTTGCACACAAGGACACAGAGTGCTGGAGTAACTCAGCGGGACAGGCGGCATCCCTGGAGAGAAGGAATGGTGACGTCTCGACTTGAGACCCTTCTTCTTCGGGTCTGAAGAAGGGTCTCGACCCGAAACGTTACCCAATCCTTCTCTCCAGAGACGCTGCCTGTCCCGCTGAGTTACTCCAGCTTTTTGTGTCTATCTTTGGTTTAATCCAGCATCTGTAGTTCCTTCTTACACAAGGGTAAGTTTAGTTTAGTTTAGAGATGCAGAGCGGAAACAGGCCCTTCGGCCCACCGAGTCAGCACCGGCCAGCGTTACCCGCACATTAACACTATCCTGCACACACTAGGGAAAATTTGCACTTATACCAAGCCAATTAACTACAAACCTGTACGTCTTTGGAGTGTGGGAGGAAACCGAAGATCTCGGAGAAAACCCACGTGATCACGGGGAGAACGTACAAACTCTGTAAAGACAGCAGCCGTAGTCGGGATCGAACCCGGTCTCTTGCGCTGCAAGCGCTGTAAGACAGCAACTCTACCACCGCGCCACTGCGCAGCCCGTTACTCGAAATTAGAGACATTCATATTTATATTGCTGGATTGTAAGCTGCCCAAGTGAAATATGAGGTGCTGTTTCTCCAATTTGTGTGTGCCCTTAACTCTGACAGTGAAGGAGGCCAAGGACAGAAAGGTCAGTGTGGGAATGGGTAGGGGAGAGTTAAAATGTTTGGAGATTAGCTAGGCCAAGGGGGACCTTTAGCCCTGTCCCAGGTACGAGTTAATTCCAAGAGCTCTCCCAAGTTTAAAAAAAATCAAACTCGTTGTAAGCACGGGGAATGAACGTAGCGGGTACATCAGAGCTTGGGGACGTCTCTTAGTGGCTCGTAACTTAAAAAAAGTTTCTTCTTTACACCACCCTGTGGCCTCTAAAATTTTATCGAGTGGTACATCCTGTACCTTCGCAGCGGACGCAGCTTCAGCCCTAGTGGAGTGAAACTTAAACACATCAGTGTCCACTCCTGCTAAATCCAAAACCTGTTCTAACCATCTAGAACTGGTTTGAACTGCAACTTTTGAATGTGGTTTTTTGTGCGTTATCAGTAACATTGTCTCAGCACCTCGGAGATTTTGATTACTTCAATCAATCAATCAGTTTTATTCGTCACATTGCACACAAGTGCAAGTGAATGAATTTGTCAGCAGTGGTACAATGATAAAGTGGTACAATGATAACTGTACAATGATAATATATTCAATATATTGAGTTAAATGCTTAACTACTCACAATGTTTCATTGACAGGATATGCTTTAAACATTACCTTAGCTCCAGTTTTTCCGGGTCTGCTTTGTTTGGTCAGATCATAAACATAAAACACAATGTTATCTGAAGCCACATGCATGCAATCTAACCATAACAATTGCAAAGTTCGTACTTTTTGAGCTGACACTAATGCCATTACATTACTACCTTGAATGTTAACGTTTGCAAAGACATTGAAGTAATTGGAGTCCATTTGCTAAGCAAAGTGAGAACAATGCTAACATCCCAAATTTCTGTATCACTGGGCTTGGGAGGATTTTTATTAAAATTCCTTTCATGAACCGGGATATTTAATGGGTGAGACCCAATTGAATCTCGATCAGAATTTTGTCCTAAATAGGACGACAAAGCACTACGAGCACTATTAATGACACTATAACTTAAGTGCTCATCAAAATGCAACCCAGCAAGGCACTCCAATACATTTGATATGTTCGCAGTATAATAAGACATCTTTGACTGTCTACAGAAGACTTCCCATTTCTTTATATGCGACATATATTGTTTTTAAGTGCTATTTCTCCAAGCTGCAGCTATAACATCCATGGTCCTATCCGACAGTCCAAGCTCTTGCAATGGTCTGGTCAGAAGCTGCAGATTAACAAATTCATATGATCATGCAATGGATGAATTTCTTTTGTTACTGGTTGTATCAACAATCGTTGCAACTAGGAATCGTCATACATGGTTCAATAATCATTTAAGCATCAACGGGAACCATGACTGTGTAGGCCAATTTGGCCCCACCAAAATGCCCTTGGCAGCATCTTGCGCTATTTTCTTGAGACATTGCCCAATCAGACAGAATGGGGGAAAGGCATAAAAGAACGTATTCCCCCAGTGTAGCGAGAAAACATCCACCGCTACTGCCCCTGGATCGTGTTCCCAAGACACGTATTTGGGCAATTGGTGATTAAATCTAGATGCAAGCAGATCAATGTCCGGTACTCCAACCGACTGACAATATTTTTGAATTTTTTTGGATTTAACATCCATTCTGTATTGTCTTAAAATTTTCGTGATCTTATGTCTGCCACAATATTGTCTCCCCCTGGGAGATAAATAACTGAAACTCGAATATTCTTACCAATACACCTTGTTACCCAGATGATCACATGATAATGATCTTACTCCACCCATGTGATTGATATATGCCACAGCTGTGGTATTGTCTACTTGTAATTGGACATGCAAATCCTTCATAGTAGAACAATAAGCTTTTAATCCATAAAATGCTCCCAGTAACTCCAAATAATTTATACCATATGTTTGGAGCAATACATCCTCTTGGACAGTCCATCTGCCCCCACAGCTGGTATCATTATCCGTAGCACCCCATCCGAGAGAACTTGCATCAGCTTGCAAAATCACTGCTGGCTGCTGAACCAAAATGTTTTTAACAGCTTGTGGAACATTCTCAATCCATCAATACAATTCTAATAAAGCTTCCTTTGGCAATTGCGTGGGCCTGTCAAAATGGCCTGCTCGCTGTATTAGCTTGTGTTTTTACCCTTTTTGGGATTTCGGTAATGCAGTGGACCAAATTCTACTACATGGAATGCTGTTAATAACTTCCCAATAACATTATCAACTTCTTGGATGGAGGGATAAGGTTTGTCAATAAGGCACCGAAAAAAAATTGTAATATCAACAATCTTGTCTATTGGTAAAGTTACTAACATGGTAACTGAATTAATCACAAACACCAAATATTCAATAGTTTGGGATGGCTGTAACTTTAGATTTTGTTGGATGAATCAGGAACCTAGCCTTACAAACAGGCTTGTAGTCACCGAGACTGATTTTTCAGCTGACTCCTGATTAGCATTGACAATTAAAATGTCATCTAGATAAGCCATAACAATACGTTTTTGTGCCCTGAGCAGTGCAAATGCTGGTTTCAACAATTAGTGAACAACCTAGGAGCTGAGCTTAATCCATTAGGTAGTGCTTTGTATTACCACAGCTGTCCCATCCAATTAAATTTAAATACCTGCGAATGTGATGATGAATTGGTACTGAATAATATGCATCCTTCTGGACAAAAGTATTAAAAGTGTGAGGTCTAAAATGATTCTACAACCCCCATCTTTCTTTGTGTCTGGGGAAATATTTCATACAAATTGTTGTGGATCCTCACTTGATTTCTCGATACCTCCTTTTTTACACCAATTCTTAACTTATTCTTATCAATTTGACCAATTCTTAACCAATTCTTATCAATTTGAATTTTTTCAAATACAAAAATACCAAATACAATTAGGCTTATTCTGTCCTGGTGGATCAATACCTTCTACAAAATCAATGGTTGATCCTAAGACAGTACCTAATATAACACGGTCAGATATTATACAGTCCCATTTATCATAACACATTTATAGACTACCACCAATCTGAGGTTCATCCAAAGATTCTTTTGTAATAGGATAAAGTTTTTGTACCTCTCCAACCGGACGTGGTGGTCTCCTTCTCCCAACATATGGTTAACATTCGGCTGTGCTGGTTGGTAATATTTCCTTACCATACTCCTGCCTCAGCTTGTTCCAGTTCCAAATCAAAATCCCCTTCTTGTTTGACCGGCCCTTTCTTTGGCCAAACCGAAGGGTTTCATGAAGTCAATAGTCTTTGCCTCTTTATCAACCTCTTTATTTATTTAAACAGATTCTCTCCGAACAAATAACCAGGAGCTTGAACATTGCTTGATCTGCACAAACCTGCAAATCTTGGATGTAAAATAGGCCAAATGGCAATCTCCCTCATACAATTAATCTTAAATATTGAGTTGCAGAATAATGCCAACATATCCTTCTGAACTTTGGTCATTCCACAATCTTCCACTTGCTTTCCAAAAGCAGTGATCCCAGCTGAATCATATTTCCTGCGCCTGCATCATTGATGACATTGGCGCCAAAAAGCCGAATTTCCCGTAGGTACCTTCAGTGAGGTATAATAATTCTGTTGTATCAACCATAACAGCTTCTTGAAGCTGGTGAGAGACCAAATAATTTATGTTGGCCGCCAGGTTTCTTCCATGGCCTCACCGCCTCCTCCAGGTATAGAAAACTTTGTGCCACATCAGACACACCTGGAACAGTATTTTTGTATTGTGGTGGGTACTCATGACCGAAATCACCACCTTCAGGATCAGTCTCATGCAGCCCTGGTACTACTGAGACTTTGCTCAAGGATTTCCTCCAGCCCAATCCCAGGCTCTGGAGTTTCAAATTCCCAATTCAAACTGGCACCATATTCATGATATGGAACCCCCTCAGGGGCTGCCTGGGAATATTCTGGGTTTTTAGACCTGTGGTTGATTATTGTTTGGAGTATTTTCTCCATTTGTATTCCATTCTAAGCCATAAGGCTTTTTTCTCTCTGGAGGACTTTCAGAATCAGATTCATCAGAACCCACAGGCCTTTCAGATTTTCTTTTACATTTTTTTTTAGGCACTGGGTTTTCCTCCGTGGTTTCTGTTTGTTGAGCAACCAAAGGCTCACTAACGGGTATTTCAATGGCCACCGGTATCGGAACCGGCTCGGCAATAATCTGCTGTCCCGACTACTTTCCTTCTCCACCCCGGGACGCACGTTTTACCCGTGATTTTTTTTTAATTTTTTTTTTAACTTTTTCCATTTTATTTTTAAACTCCTCCTGGTTTACCCACCAGCCTACGGAGTTTTAAAAACGCCCTGGAAGTAAAAGTAATTTACTTACCTGCGGGCCGTTTCCTTACCGCTGTGTTGGAGCTGCGCTCTGCAGCTCTTTCCCTACCGACAGCGTCGACGTAATGCCGATCAAGCGCCAGGCGGGCTTCTTCACGTAGTCACTCACGTGACTCCGAAGTAAAATAGCCCTGGTACCACCATCGAAGGGATCTGCAGGAGGTGCGGCCTCAAAAAGGCAGCCAGCATCATCAGAGACCCACAGCACCCACGGTAGGCTCTCACTTCACTCATGCCATCGGGAGGAGTAGAAGGTACAGGAGCCTGAAAACTGTAACGTCCAGGAGCAGTTTCTTCCCAGCAATTATCAAGCTATTAAACACTACAACCTCCAACTAAACTCCGAATTACAAACTGCCTTGATTGCACCCAGGGCTTTCGGGGCTATGTTTTTGTCTTTGCTCTGTATTGTAGGTTTGCTGTTATATATTGAACTTCCTTTTGTTGCTTACTATGGTGTCTACTGAGTACTATGTGTACATATAGAAACAGTTGGACAGGTACATGGATAGGACAGGTTTGGAGGGTACAGGCCAAACGCGGGCAGGTGGGACTTGGTTAGCCAAGCCAATTAACCTACAAACTTGCATATCTTTGGAATGTGGGTGGAATGAAGAGGAACAGATGTCATAGGAAACTGAGGGGTTACTTTTTCACACCAAGGGTTGCGCGTGTACGGAACATGCTGCCAGAGGAGGTAGTTGCGGCAGGTTAGTTGAGGCAGGTACTTGAGGCAGGTAGTTGAGGAGGTAGTTGAGGCAAACGTTTAAGGCACAGTGAGACAGGTTCATGGATAAGACAGGTTTGGAGGGACATGGGCCAAATTCGGGCAGGTGAGTCGAGTGTGGTTGAGACACGTTGGCCAATGTGGGAAAGTAGGGCCGAAGGGCCTGTTTTCACCCTGTATCACTTTATAACTCTATGTCTGTTATGCTGCTGCAAGTACAAATTTAATTGTTCTATATTGGGGCAAAAGACTATGAAATACTTGACTTGTGCTACAACCTGCCACTTTACTTCAAACATTTGAAAGAGCACATGCACAAGATCTAATACACACCATCTTTTTTTGTGTCCCTCTTTTAACTCTTGCAGGAAAATTCACGTGTATTGAAGTGCGATTCCACCTCGAGAGACAAATGGGTTATTATCTGATTCAGATGTACATTCCCAGTCTTCTGATTGTGATTCTCTCTTGGGTGTCGTTTTGGATCAATATGGATGCGGCCCCTGCAAGAGTGGCTTTGGGTATAACAACAGTGTTAACCATGACCACACAGAGCTCTGGATCCCGAGCTTCACTCCCTAAGGTAGGAGGCATCTATCTATCTATCTATCTATCTATCTATCTATCTATCTATCTGTCTGTCTGTCTGTCTGTCTGTCTGTCTGTCTGTCTGTCTGTCTGTCTGTCTGTCTGTCCGTCCGTCCGTCCGTCCGTCCGTCCGTCCGTCCGTCCGTCCGTCCGTCCGTCCGTCCGTCCGTCCGTCCGTCCGTCTTTCTATCTTTCTATCTTTCTATCTATCTATCTATCTATCTATCTATCTATCTATCTATCTATCTATCTATCTATCTATCTATCTATCTATCTATCTATCTATCTATCTATCCATCTATCCATCTATCCATCTATCTATCTATCCAAAAGCGAGTTAGATAGAGCTCTTAGGACTAGCGGAATCAAGGGATATGGGAGTAAGGCAGGAACGGGGTACTGATTGTGGATGATCAGCCATGATCATATTAAATGGCGGTGCTGGCTTGAAGGGCCGAATGGCCTACTCCTGCATCCATCTATCCATATATCTATCTGTCTATCTATCTGTCTATCTGTCTATCTGTCTATCTGTCTATCTGTCTGCCTGTCTGTCTGTCTGTCTGTCTGTCTGTCTGTCTGTCTGTCTGTCTGTCTGTCTGTCTGTCTGTCTGTCTGTCTGTCTGTCTGTCTGTCTGTCTGTCTATCTGATTATCCATCTATCCATTATTCTATCCATCTATCCATCTATCTCTCTATCCCTCTATCCGTCTATCTCTGTATCTTTTTATCTATCTTGAATTACTGAATTACTCTTTTTACAAATTAGCTGTTTTTCAACAATTCTTTACATCGATCTGCACCAAGCTCTTTTCGCTACATTTGAAGAGAGAATTCGACATTGTACAATTCATTGAAGAATAAGTTATGCCCCTCTCTCATCTTAAAGCTAAGCCCTCTGGTCTGTCACATTTCCACCTTGGGAGGAATTTCTGCCTGACTATGCTCTCTATGCCTCTCATACTTCTATATACTTGTCAGTCCAGTTTTACATATTTCCCCTCAGCCTCAAATGCACCAGAGAAAACATCCAAGGGATTTCTTCTTGCAGAAGGTGATGAATGTCTGGAAATCTCTATCCTGGAGAATTAGAACATTAGACCATAAGACAGGAGCAGAATTAGGCCTTTCGGCCCATCATGTCTGCTGTGTCATTCGATCATGGCAGATGTATTTTTCCCTCTCAACCCCATTCTCCTGCCTTCTCCCCTTAACTCTCGACGTCATTACTAATCCTGCCAATCTCTGCTTTAAAAACACCCAATGAGTTGGCCTCCACAGCCGTCTGTGGCAATGAATTTCACAGATTCATCACCCCCTGCTTAAAGAAATTCCTTCTCATCTCTATCCTAAAATGGTACTTCCTTATATTCTGAGGTTGTGCCCTTTGGTCCCAGTCTCTCCCTGCACTGGAAACATCCTCTCCACATCCACTCTATCTAGCCCTTTCATTATTTGATAGATTTCAATGAGATAGCCCCTCATCCTTCTAAGCTTCTGTGAGTACAGGCCGTGAGCCATCAAATGCTTTCCATACGTTCAATTGTGGAGCTAAACATAGGACATGTATCATTCTAGTTTCTTACAAAGAGTTAGTTGCCTGGAATGCAACTAGGTGCCAGGGGTGATGGTGGTGGGATTTAAGATGCATTTAGAAAAGCACCTGCACATGCAGGGACCGGAAGGTCATGAAGCACATGCAGGCACAAGAGATCAGTTTAAGTTGACATCATGTTCGGCAAAGACATTGTGGGTCAAAGGACATGTTCCATTCTATGTTCTATTTTTGGTAATTACATAGAGTAAAAAATTTCCTTTACTATCTTGTTACTAATGCTCTCTCAAAATTCTCTCAGAAGGCTGTAGAAGCCAAGTCGATGGATATTTTTAAGGTAGAGATAGATAGCTTCTTGATTAGTACGGGTGTCAGGGATGACGGGGAGAAGGCAGGTGAATGGGGTTCGGAGGGAGAGATAGGTCAGCCATGATTGAATGGCGGAGTAGACTTGATGGGCCAAATGGCCAAATTCTGCTCCTATTACTTATGACCTTATGATCCTGATTTCAAAATATAATAACCCTTGGGGATTACAACATTGACAATTGAGTCTGATCCTGTTATATAAATCTATATAATCTTACAACACAAACTGGGGTCTCTTGGCAATTGTGCCTGGACTGGCTTTTTAAAGGAGACCTTGGCTTTGATTTTTTTTTTTCTCCCCTGTAGCCTTGTAGCTCCTTTCATTAATTATAATTGCATGAATAGTTTATTTTTGAACGTGACGTTATATAGTTCCAGAGATAAATGGATTTTCTCCGTGTCTGGTGTCACAGGGTCAAGAAATCATTTGTGCCGTTCCATGTTCAAATGAAATCTTGACAATATCCCACGCATAATTCTTTGTCTATTATTTTACATGGGGTATTACTTTCTTCACACTAAAGTTGAAATTGTGAAGAAGAAATCACTAGTAGAGCTCCAAAAAGACAAAGGGTATGTACATCGAGCACTTAAGCGCTTCAGATAGTGTGGAAAGTAATCAAAGAGTTTAGTTTAGTTTAGTTTAGTTTAGTTTAGTTTAGTTTAGTTTAGTTGAGAGATACAGCATGGAAATAGCCCCTTCTGCTCATGGAGTCCACGCCAACAAGCCATCACAGGGTACACTTGTTCCATCCTACACACTAGGGGCAATTTACAGAAACCAATTATCCTACAAACCTGCACGCCTTGCTAGTGTGGGAGGAAATCGGAGCACCCGGAGAAAACCCACGCTGTCACAGGGAAAAGGTACAAACTCCACACAGACAGCAACCGTAGTCAGGTTCAAACCTGGGTCTCAAGTTCAAGCGAGTTTATTGTCATGTGTCCCTGATAGGACAATGAAATTCTTGCTTTGCTTCAGCGCAACAGAACATAGTAGGCATGGACTACTATGAAGGGGGAAGTCCTTTAGGACCGAGATGAGAAGGACGTTTTTCACACAGAGAGTGGTGGGTCTCTGGAACTCTCTGCCACAGAGGGTAGTTGAGGCCAGTTCATTGGCTATATTTAAGAGGGAGTTAGATGTGGCCCTTGTGGCTAAGGGGATCAGAGGGTATGGAGAGAAGGCAGGTACGGGATACTGAGTTGGATGATCAGCCATGATCATATTGAATGGCGGTGCAGGCTCGAAGGGCCGAATGGCCTATTCTTGCACCTAATTTCTATGTTTCTATGTTTCTATGACTGCAAAACAGATCAGTGTGTCTCTGGCTCTTTATGGCAGCAACTCCACCGCTGCACCACTGTGCCACCCACAGGGTTATCCAATGCCAATTTGAAGAAAGCATTGAGGAAAGCTATAGAAGACATAAAGTACTGGAGTAACTCAGTGGGTCAGGCAGCATCTCTGGGGAACATGGATAGTTGATGTTTCGGGTCGAGGGATGGGGGGGGGGGGAGAAAGAAAGCTGGAAGAGAGGAAGAATGGGACAAAAGCCTAGCAAGTAATAGGTTGATACAGGGGAGGAGGGAGAAGGTGCTTGGGAAACGGAAAGATCTGAAGGTGGATATATCACCTGGACCCATGCTTGGTAAGATTTTAAGACCATTATAAAGGATGAGGTTATGGAGTACTTGGAAGTTGATGGGCCAGAGTCAGCATGGTTTTGTGAAGGGGAGATCTTGCCTGATGAATCTGTTGGAATTCTTTAAGGAAGTAAATAGCAAGTCAGACAAAGCAGAGTCAGTGGATGTTGTTTACCTCGATTTTCCGAAAGCCTTTGATAAGATGCCACACCTGCAGCTGCTGGGGAAGATGGGAGCCCATGGTATCAAAGGGCAGCTACTAGCATGGATAGCAGGTTGGCTGGATGGCAGAAGGCAAAGAATGGCCATACAGGGGGCTTTTCATGGTTGGCTAGCAGAGCTCTGCAGGGGTCGGTGCTGGGGCCGCTGCTCTTCACATTGTATATTAATGATTTGGACGAGGGGACATACAGGTGTGTTGCTTAATTGGCTTCTGGAAATTGTTCCTAGTGTGTCAGATAGAACTAGTGTACGGGGATCGTTGGTCAGCACAGATTGTGTATTTCCACATTGTAACTCGGTGGAGTTTCATTCTCAGCGCGCTCGCATGCATGCCAGGTGCTAACATTTCCTCCCGCTCCCTGCAGGTGTCCTATGTGAAGGCGATTGATATCTGGATGGCTGTCTGCCTGCTGTTTGTGTTTTCTGCCCTGCTGGAATACGCTGCCGTTAACTTTGTGTCAAGACAACACAAGGAGCTTCTGCGGCTTCAGAGGCGGAAGCGGAAGGTGAGCGACTGTCCTTTCTTTCACTCGAGTCTGCACAAGAATCCACAACCCTTTCAATGCTCTCACGCAACACAGTCTCAAGTTCCCCAGCGCCAGTGCCATAGACTCTGAAACAACTGGAGGAGATTTACACAAATGATTCCGGGAATGAGGGTTAGCTTATGGTGAACGTTTGATGGCACTGGGCCTCTACTCGCTGGAGTTTGGAAGGTTGAGCGGGGACCCTCATTGAAACTTACAGAATAATGAAAGGCTTGGATAGAGTGGATGGGGAAAGGATGTTTCCACTGGCGAGAGAGTCTAGGGCCAGAGGCCATACCTCAGGATTAAAGGGCGCTCTTATAGAAAGGAGGCGAGGAGGAACTTCTTTAGTCAGAGGGTAGTTAATCTGTGGAACTCATTGCCACAGAGGCCTGGGGAGACCAAGTCAGTGGATATTTTTAAGGCTGAGATAGACAAATTCTTGATTAGAACGGGTGTCAAGGGTAATGGGGAGAAGGCAGGAAAATGGGATTAGGAGGCAGAGATCAGCCATGATTGAATGGCGGAGTGGACTCGATGGGCCGAATGGCCTAATTCTACTTGTGAACTTGTGAACGCATTGCAACTTGTTAATTCTCAGCCTCGTAAGATTTTAGCTCTGCCTTTCCTGTTGCAATTTTTAATTGTAATCTATTCCCGAGAGTCCCTTTTCCAAAGTCAGTCACAAAATGCTGGATTAACTCAGCGGATCAGGTAGCATCTGTGGAGAAAGGGAATAGGTTGACGTTTCGGGTCGGAACACTTCGTCAGACTGAAAGATATGGAAGGGCCAGAACTTATCAGGGCTAGCAACAGATGACCTAAGGAAGGGTGGAGTCCATAATGGCCCATTGTTGGCTGGGGAAGGATGTGCTAACAAAGGGATACAAGGCTGCAAGCAGTAGGACGACTAGGTTGGGAGAAGGGACGGAGAGATGGGGAGGGGGATGGAGAGTGGAAAGAATGCAGGAATTACTTGAAGTTGGACAATATCAACATTCATAACGCGGGGTGGTAAGCTGCCCAAGCAAAATATGAGGTGCTGTCCCTTCAATTTGCCTGTGACTTCACTCTGACAATGGAGGAGGCCCAGGACAGAAAGGTCAGTGTGGGTAATATCCCTTCCAATGTCCAGTTCCAATGCATGCTACACTGTGGCAAATGCAGAAGTAACCTAGGAGATGGCAAACATTGGTGAAAAGTCGCATATTTAATGCCCGTAACTGTACGACTTAAGTTGCGATCTCTCGTGTGCAAGCTCGTAGCGATGTTTTTTTAGTCTCACGATTGTAGTTGGTCGGTTGAATCCCCGGAGGCTAGACATGTTCGTTAACCTTAATAAAATGACTTTCTGTTTCTCTCATTTGCTCGTCCCGTTCTGACTGAAAGAATGTTGAGGGGTTGCTTGATGGTAATGAAAACATAGACTCGGTGCGACGTAGCAATGGCTT
This sequence comes from Raja brachyura, assembly GCA_963514005.1. The sequence continues at coordinate 128,052,158 of OY740783.1, forward strand.
GAGAAACAGCGAAGCAGTATACGGGACCTTGGCTCAGATCTACAGTTCAAATATCAGGGTAAAAATAACAAGCAGCTGTCCCATTTGTCGTGTGGTTAAGAAGTCATAGCTAAAGCGGCATCCTTTCGTTCAATCCCCTGTCTGTACCAGTAGAGGCACTGACTGCCACCCTTTGTAGTCTGTTTGCTGTTCATCTGTGGCCAAAATAAAATGTGGTCCCATTTCCAAGGTACCTCTCTTGTTTAATTACCAATTTAGTTATAGGTTTTTAGTGATCACAGCCAACCGACCTTCGCCCGCCCGAATCCTAACTCCCCCTAAAATAACAATCTCCGACACTTGCACCTACTGCCTCCCACTGAACCAGACGTGAACAATCTCTTTGCAGAATAACATTGAAACATAGAAAAGCATGGTAAAATAGGGGTGGGAGCCCTTCGAGCCAGCACCTCCGATGGCTGATCATCGAAAATCGGTACCCCGTTCCTGCCTTATCCCCATATCCCTTGATTCCTTTAGCCCTAAGATTTCCATCTAACTCTCTCTTGAAAATATCCAGTAAATTGGCCTTCACCACCAATTGCACAGATTCCACGGATTCACAACTCTCTGGGTGAAAACATTTTACCTCATCTCAGTCCTAAATGGCCTACTTCAGCACAGAACTGAACTGCAACGAAAATTAAGACCTAACATCGATGGGAATGGAGAATGGGCGACTGACAACAGTCGAGGCAACGTTTAATATTTCCACGTTCGATGTATCCTGAAGGTCCAGATGTGATATTTTGTTTTTAAGACGAAGGCATCAAAAATTGAAGCCAAAGAGCTTGTCCTACTTGGGCGTCATTAGCGCGTCACGCAGGTGGTGCGCGAAGATAATGTGAATCACAAAATCCTGGGGCGCCGCTTGGGACCGCGCGACACTGCCCACGTCACCACACACCGTGCTTGCGTCATGCACGCCATGCTCGCGTAATGCAAGCCATGCGCGCATCACGTGCGTGTCCCAACGAGCGCGTCGTGCGTCGTGGTGCGTAAATGATGTCTCGTAAATGACGCCCAAGTGGGACAGGCCCTTCACTCTGCTCTTTGGAACAAAGGATTATGTTTCTGGTAGACAAGCAGGGGATAGAGTCTGATAGAGATGCAATGAAAACTTGTATTTCAATAGTGCCATTCAAGACATGTACCATCCAAAGTATTTGTCAGCTAGTAAAGTAGTTTTGAATTCTTAAACACTGCAGTAACGTTGGAAATACTGATCTCAATTTGCATTCAGAAAGTCCATTTACAACGATCTTACAATAACCGGAAGATCTATGTGTGGGAATGAACTGCAGATGCTGGTTTACACCAAAGATAGACACAAAATACTGGAGAAACTCAGCGGGTCAGGCAGCATCTCGGGATGTCAGGGAATTTACTTAAAGAAACACTGACGAAACTAGACCAGGGTTACGAGGTTTTATTAACATGATATTGGTGACGTTTCGGGTCGAGCGGGTCTGAAGAATGGTCTCGACCCGAAACGTCACCCATTCCATCTCTCCAGAGATGCTGCCTGTCCCGCTGAGTTACTCCAGCATTTTGTGTCTATCTCTGCTACAAGCAATTCAGCGATATCTTATACACCGAAGAACATACAAGTCTACGTGACTAAAGTCATGCTTTGGTTTGCAATAGAGTACAAAGGAAAGAAAAACAAGACCAGCGTGTTAACCTTGAACCTGCTATTTCCTTTAGTTTGTTGGTATTTTAATATACAGCGGACAGTTATCTGCAGTTGCTGATACGTATACTCAGGAATTTACAAGCAAGCACAATGGAGAAATCGTAAACAAGTACCAAGTTTTAACTCTTAATTTGCCAAACATGAAGATTCTTCCACACTGGAGAATAGGAATAGGTGATGTTTTGGGTTGTAACCCTTCTCTGGATTGTGAAAAAGGCTTTCAACCCGAAACGTCACCTATTCCTTTTCTCCAGAGATGCCACCAGAGTTACTCCAGCTTTTGTGTCTACCAGGAGATCGATTTTGGTTTTGGTGAGGAATAGCCAGCCAGGTGTCCTGGAATAACCCCCCCCCTACTCCTCGTCAGAGTCAAGCAGTGGGATTTTATATCTACCTGAGTACTAGGGATCCATTTCAACATTCCTTCAAAAGACTGAATTAGGGACTTGGAGGTGCTGGTACAGTATTCGCAAAAAAGATCCTTTGTAAGCCAAATCAGTAGTAAAGAAGGCAAATACAATGCCAGCGTTCACTAGGATACAAAAACAGGGATGTAATGCTGAGGCTCTATAAGGCGATTCTCAGGTTGTATTTGGAGTATTGTGAGAATATTTGAATAGAATAGAAGAATAGAATAGAATAGAATAGAATGCTATTTATTGTCATTCAAACAAGTTTGAACGAAATTGCATTTCCCTCAATTTTTGTTTTACATTACAAAGCAACCCAAGACCCACACTTAACACAGTTTACACAAACATCCATCACAGTGAGTCTCCAACACTTCCTTACTGTGATGGAAGGCAAAGTCTTATCTCTTCCTTAAGTTCTTCACCCACGGTCCAGCAGTCCAACTGCAGCGTCTAGGCAAACTGGGGCTCCGATGTTAAAGCCCCCGGCGGACGATGGTAAGTCCTGTGGCCATTAAGCCATGTGGGGCGATGTTAGACCCCGGCTCCATGTCCTGTAAACCCCGCGGTTCAAACAGTCCAACCCGTGGTCCAGCAGTCTAACTGCAGCGTCTAGGCGAACTGGGGCTCCGATGATAGAGCCCCCGGCGGACGATGGTAAGTCCCGTGGCCGCTAACCCGCGCCGGGTGATGTTAGGCCCGGCTCCGTGTCCTTAAACCTCGCGATTCCAGCGGGAGAAGTTGCCGTTGCGGGAGCTCCGAAAAGCTGTCTCCCACCAGGGACCTGGAGCTCCCGATATTCCTGTCCACCGTGCCTGTAGCTGGAGCTTCCGAAGCTCCAGAGTCGGGTTGCAGCCGAGCGCCACCACAGCTCTCCCCGCTCCGAAGACGGCCAGCTCCGCGATGGCAGAAGCGCAGGCTCCGCGACTGGAGCCCTCAGGCTGGTCCCGGCCGGAGGCCACCGCCAGCTCCACGATGTTAGGCCCAACGACACCGGAGACCCGACAGGGAAAAGTAGGGTCCCCGTACAGGGAATAGATTAACGGTTTCCCCCCACATCCCCCCCCCCCCCCCCACCCCCTACATATACACAGCTAAAAAAATAATAAAAACTAGGCTCAAGACCTACATTTAACAAGACAAAAATTTAAAAAAAAAGATGGACTACTGTAGACGAGCCGCTGCCGTTAGGCGCCGCCACTCCCACCATTTGGCCGCCATAGTGGCAGTTTTTACAATGTCTCAAGGATTTAGCCCTCACTGGTCACTAATGTGCTGACTATGGGTCAGAAGGTAATCTATACTCACCTACGAGCCCTCCACGAGACATTCAATGCCATCGAAAGATGAATCTTCCAAAAACAGTCTCTTGATTAATAGTTTCTTTATTGAAGTACAAAGGAGTAAGGTAATTCACGAAGACTTTGTCTTGTATAAGTACATTTCAATCATACTCGTGTTCATGCTCGTGCATGGTCGAAAACTATATCCTCCCATAGTCTTCGCCGAACTAAACTGAAAAACATCTGGGCATCTGCACCAGAATCGTCTAGTCAAAAACATGCCTCAGACTACGTATCAATCCCACAGGCAGATAAAAATCTAAAGGTAACTGGTTATAATTATAACATACTGATTTAAGCTAAATGGCTACTACAATAACTGAGGATAGATGTGTTGGCTCTGAACAGAGTCCAGAGGAGGTTTACAAGAATGATCCCAGAAATGAGCGGATTCATGTATGATGAGCATTTGACGGCACTGGGTCTGTACTCACTGGTGTTTAGAAGGATGAGGGGACACCTCATTGAAACGTACCGAATAGCGAAAGGCTTGGATAGAGTGGATGTGGAGAGGATGTTTCCACTGGTGGGAGAGTCTAGGACCAGAGTCATAGCTTCAGAATTAAAGGATGTTCCTTTAGGAAGGAGATGAGGAAGAATTTCTTTAGTCAGAGGGTGGTGAACCTGTGTAATTCTTTGCCACAGAAGGCTGTGGCTGTTGAGACACTGGGAAAAAGAATTAAGTATAAAAATTCCCAAAGAAAGGTGGGGAAAATATTTATTAAATGTGCATAAATGCTCAATTAATGTAAGACACACCTTAATACAATTTAAAATCTTACACAGATTATACTATTCAAAAACTAAATTAAGTAAACTTTTTCCCAACGTCTCTCCTATATGTGATAAATGTCAATGTCAAGAAGCACACTCATTTGTCTTTTGTACAATAATTCAAACATTTTGGAGTGACATTTTTTAAATTTTCACAAATATATTTAAAATAAAACTGGCCCCAGAAGCAGACTGGATGATCTTTGGGATATCGGAAGATAGCCCTAATTTAAACGTGTTTCAAAAGACTCCATTTGAATATGGCTTAATAACTGGAAAAAAGCTCATCTTAAAATTCTGGAAAAATTCTGGGAAAATTCTGCGGTACCCACAGTCAATATGTGGATTTCAACTATGTTCGAAACACTACACTTGGAAGATATGAGACTCCGACTAGCAGGAAAATCAGACTGTTTCTATAAGACGTGGTCTGCATTTATAAATCCATTACAAGGATAAGGTGCAAGAATACCTCAAAAAAGTACCGGTGTCGGGTCTTGGTAAAGGGGGAAGAAAAACTGTCGAGTTGGTAGATTCCTTTTGCGAGATGTTTATAATAAAGTAACTGGCTTTTCCTTTTTCTTTCTCTATTTTTCCCTTTTTCTTTCCTCTCCAGGGTCTATCTTTTAATTCCCGTTTCTATCTCTTCGAGGGTTTCCTTTCCCTCTGTCCCGCTTTGGCACTTCCACATCTCTTTTTCACTTTTCTACTTTCTATGCTGCTATTTTTCTCTCTACTCTCTCTTTTCTAAAGCCTTAAAAAAACATTTTTTTTTTAAAGAATCAAAAAAAGAAGGCTGTGGAGGTCGTAAATGGGTATTTCTGAGGCAGAGCTAGATAGATTCTTGATTTGTACGGGTGTCAGGGGTTATGAGGAGAAGGCAGGAGAATGGGGTTAGGAGGGAGAGATAGATCGGCCACGATTTGAATAGCGGAGCAGACTTGATGGACCGAATGGCCTAATTCTGCGCCCATCACTTATGAATTAGAAGGACGCTCCTTTTGTGAATAGTTAAAGATAATCAGAACGAACGGAAAAAAAACTTGCTGGAACCATGTTAGTTATATAGATGAGACAAAGGAATTAGTTTAGTTTATGTTAAAACAAAAGTAAATTATTTTTATATTGTAAATGGACATAAACTTAGCTAATATGTGATAATTAGGCAGGCTTAGATATGGGGCAAAGAGATCAAAGTGTATATTTCACAGCACCTTCATAACCTTTCAATACAAATGTCCGGCACTCTAGGAAGGCACATTGTTGAGAAGGCATAGCACATATGTATCTTCTAGGTACTAATCAAAATACTGATAGGTATATGGTTAAGGGGAGAAGGCAAGAGAGTAAGGTTGAGATGGAAAAAATAGATCAGCCATGACCAAATGGCAGAGTAGACTCAATGGGCTGAATGGCCTAATTCTGCTTCTCTATCTTGTGGTCTTATGGTTTTATGATATGCAGGGTATGGAAGGGTATGGATCACATACAGGCAGAGAAGATTAGTTTATTCTGGCGTCATGTTCAGCACAGATATTGGGGACTGAAGGGCCTGTTCCTGTGCTGTTCTGTTTTATGTTCGATGTTCATTGATGCCATTGGGGGGCTTTGGTAGGTCACGTGTAGCACTAAAAACAGAAAGTACTGGTGAGTCCATTGGTGAAGGAGCTAAATTACCAGGTGAGACTGTTAGAGGGGAGCGTTTAAAACTCACCAGGGCAGTTGCGGAACTGAATTTTCATAGAAACATAGAAACATAGAAAAATAGGTGCAGGAGTAGGCCATTCGGCCCTTCGAGCCTGCACCGCCATTCAATGTGATCATGGCTGATCATCCAACTCAGTATCCCGTACCTGCCTTCTCTCCATACCCCCTGATCCCTTTAGCCACAAGTGCCACATCTAACGCCCTCTTAAATATAGCCAATGAACTGGCCTCAACTACCTTCTGTGGCAGAGAATTCCAGAGACCCACCACTCTCTGTGTAAAGAATGTTTTCCTCATCTCGGTCCTAAAGGAATTCCCCCTTACCCTTAGACTGTGACCCCTTGTTCTGGACTCCCCCAACATCGGGAACAATCTTCCAGCATCTAGCTTGTCCAACCCCTTAAGAATTTTGTAAGTTTCTATAAGATTCCCCCTCAATCTTCTAAATTCCAGCGAGTACAAGCCGAGTCTATCCAATCTTTCCTCATATGAAAGTCCTGACATCCCAGGAATAAGTCTGGTGAATCTTCTCTGTACCCCCTCTATGGCAAGGCTGTCTTTCCTCAGATTTGGAGACCAAAACTGTACGCAATACTCCAGGTGTGGCCTCACCAAAACCCTGTACAACTGCAGTAGAACCTCCCTGCTCCTATACTCAAATCCTCTCGCTATGAATTCAGTTATGGGGATGCACGGTGGAGCTGCTGCCTTACAGCGCCAGAGACCCGGGTTCGACCCTGACTACGGGTGTTGTCTGTATGGACTTTGTACGTTCTCCCTGTGCCTGCGTGGGTTTTCTCTGGGTGCTCCGGTTTCCTCCCAGACGTACAAATTTGTAGGTTAATTGGCTTTGGTTGTAAGCTGTCCGTAGTGTGTAAGATAGTGCTTGTATGGGGATCGCTGGTCAGGTGGACTCGGTGGGCCGAAGGGCCTGTTTTCTTGCTGTATTTCCAAACTAACCTAAACTTACACCATTTTTAAAAAAAAACTTTGGTAACCATTACTATGAAAATACTCATTTAGCCTCCAGAATAGGAAATCTGCTGTCTCTACTAGTCCAGTTTCCAAACCACAAACTCATTGCAGTGTTGACTCTTAAATGCTGCCTGAAATGACCAAACACACTGTTCAGTTTCATTGTTACTACCGTTGAAGAATACTTCTCTACTAATCTCGGGGACGGGGGATGAATGCTGGTCTTTCCAGTGACATTTGTTTTTCCCAGGATGGAAAATGGAAAATGTCAACGGCTAGAGGGCATAGTTGTTAGGTGAGAGTGGCAAAGTGTAAAGGGGATGTGCGGAGTTATTTACACAGAGAGTTTCAATTTAGTTTTAGCTTAGTTTACCGAGGTACAGTGAAATGTTTTTTGTCGCATGCTCTCCAGTCAGTGGGAAGACTACATGTGATTACAATCGAGCCGTCTACAGTGTATGGATATAGGATATAGGATTCAACACTGCTCTCTGGTTGTGGTACGATGATTCAGTTGTCTGATCTCAGTCCAACTAAGTCCAGTAAAGTCCAATTGAAGATTGTCTTAGAGTCTCCAATGGTAGGTGCATGGAATTCCCTACCCAGGGTGGTGGTAGAGGAGGCAGATAAGATAGTCGCATTAAGGATGTGTTTTGTTTGACACAAGGATATGCAGGGAATGGATGGATATGGATTACGTGCAGAGCGAGGAGATTAGTAAAATTTGGCATCAGATCCAGCACGGACATTATGGGCCAAAGAACCGGGACCTCTTACAGACACGCAGTGATTTCTTGGATGTATAGAGATGATTTATTTCTGAAACCTGCCAATGTCTGGATCAGGACCAGTGTGAATGTGAGAAAGGGAAATAAAAAGAGTAATTGTGGTAATCCCAATCTTGAAATTGAAGCCCTATTTATTTCAGAGAGTATTATCAATGCCTCATAAATAAATATATATTTATTGAAATTTTTGCTTAAAATAAAAATAATGATCAAAGAAATGATAAGTGTACCAAAAGGTATATAGCATGTATGGTTTTGGTAACAGCACAGGTAAACAGCGGGAGATGGATTTTAGTACAGACATACATCATGTGATATGTACGATCAACAGCTACAAGAAGGTAGTGAATTTACATGGATAGTGTAAAGAAATATGGTGATATATCAATGTGTAGGCTGACATTTGTAATATATTAAATGTCTTATATTTAAGACATATGTGATATACAATATGTCTTATTATAATATAAAGTGCCATTTGTAATATAATTAAAAATACTAAAGAAACCCAGTCAGTTGGATTTTGATTATTAAAAACAAGCGATTCGGAAACTAGTTTAAAATGTGTTATATGAACTGAAGGAAAGTTTGAGATGAGATGATTAGTTTTTCACAAGCCTGATTGATACATCCTGCAAGAATTATTAATTGTTTTCTGGAAACTGTGCCAAGAATGAATGTTATTGCTAGTGCAATGGGTGTCAGTCACCCTGTAGCCCAGAATAGCAAATATTTAATAAAACTTTCCAAATCGATTTACCTCGAGGATCGTTACCTTTTCAAATGAAAGCAGTCTTAACTAGCTGCTGCATATGTTGTGAACAGATGGGAGATTTGTTCATCTCTAGATGCAAAGAACTGACTATGTATTTGACTTGTAATATTTTCATTGTATTTATGTTAGCCCTGGGCAATCTGCTTTGACATTTTTCACTGACTGACTATCTGGAACATGTTTTGTGTACAGTATCCTCATGTGTACTGGAGAGATGAGATTCAAATCATTCATCAAATGGATGTACGCTGATCTGCATCACCGACCATTCAATAAAATCAATACCCATCTGATTATCTTCTCAAAAACATTGAAAATCTACAACACCCCCCACCCTACTCTATTTATATCTCTGAAAAATCTATCTCACTCTACCTTAAAAATATTCCAAGACTCCCCTTTATGGAAGACAATTCTGAAAACTCACAACCCATCGAAAGAAAACCTTTCACTTCAATCCTGTCTCAATGTTTGTAAACAGTAATTCTTGGTTTAGTTTTTCAGTTTAGAGTTTCAGCGCAGAAACAGGCCCTTCGACCCCACCGAGTCCGCACCGACTAGCGATCCCCGGACATTAACACTGTCCTACACACCGGGGACAATGTACATTTGCACCAAGCCAATTTATCTACAGACCTGTACGTCTTTGGAGTACATTATAGGAAGGATGTCAACAAAATAGAGAGGGTACAGAGGAGATTTACTAGAATGTTGCCTGGGTTTCACCAGCTAAGTTACAGAGAAAGGTTGAATAAGTTAGGTCTTTATCCTCTGGAGCGCAGAAGGTTAAGGGGGGACTTGCTAGAGGTTTTTAAAATGATGAGAGGGATAGACAGAGTTGATGTGGACAAGCTTTTCCCTTTGAGAATAGGGAAGATTCAAACAAGAGGACATGACTTTAGAATTAAGGGACAGAAGTTTAGGGGTAACATGAGGGGGAACTTCTTTACTCAGAGAGTGGTAGCGGTGTGGAATGAGCTTCCAGTGGAAGTGGTGGCGGCAGGTTCGTTGGTATCATTTAAAAATAAATTGGATAGGCATATGGATAAGATAAGGAGGGTTATGGTATGAGTGCAGGCAGGTGGGACTAAGGGAAAAAAGTTGTTCGGCACGGACTTGAAGGGCCGAGATGGCCTGTTTCCGTGCTGTAATTGTTATATGGTTATATGGTTAAACCGAAAATCTCGGAGACAACCCACGCAGGTCATGGGGAGAACGTACAAACTCCATACAGAAAGCACCCGTAGTCGGGATCGAACCTGGGTCTCTGCCGCTGCAAGCGCTGCAAAGCAACAACTCAACTGCTGCGCCAATTCTATCGTCTAGTTCTATCTTCTTCTGCAAGAGGAAACATGTTTTCGATATCTACCCAGTTAAGATCTCTCCATATAACATCTCATTGTCCCTCAGTTAATTTGTTTTGTATTGCTGGAGGTGACAACCTTGATTAATTGATTGAATCGATTGAAAGATATAGCATGGGAGCAGGCCTTCCAGCCCACTGAGTCAATGACGACAGTCGATCACCCATTCACGCCAGATCTATATTGATCCACTTACGTGTCCACTCCCTACACACCAGGGGCAGTTTACAGCGGGTCAGACGTCTTTGGGAGGTGGGAGGTAACCAGAGCACTGTGAGAAAACCCACACGGTCATAGGGAGAACGTGTAAACTCCACACCGACAGCGCTCGAGGTCAGGATCGAACCTGGGTCTCTGGAGCTGTGAGGCAGCAGCTCCACCTGCTGCGCCGCTGTGCTGCCTGTCTTTGAAGAGATGTGCAAGAAAAATCCAACAACAAACACACCATAAAAATTAATTAGGGGAAACTACATTTTAACCCAGGATTCTTTCTCTTTTAGGGATTAAATTGATAAACTGTTTTCTCTGTTAATGTCACCAGTCCATGGGTATCAGTATATACATGGCTCACCTGTCCTGACTTCACCACACCTAAGTGGTTTGAACATTAAGAATTGTCAACATTATTTTTAACTGCATTTCTGGTGGATTTCTTAGCCAGTTCTCATGCTATTCATTTGCAGTGGCGGCACGGTGGCGCAGCGGTAGAGTTGCTGCCTTAAGGGCCTGTCCTACCAGCATCCGACTCCATGCGATGAACGCGATCAAACTAGAAGCGGGGGCCGCGCGGAGGTCGGGTGATCCCCTGTACAGGGCCGCTCCCAACTGTATGCGCCTGCATGTGGCAAGCGCAACCAAACCGGCAGCAAGGACCGCGCGGAGGTCGGGTGAGTGGCGCAACGCGGCGCAAAGTGAGGCAAACTTGGAGCGAAGTCTTAAAGGTAAGTTCGCCAGGACAGAGAGGGGCACACAGAGGGGGGCACAGAGGCACACACAGAGAGGGCCATGGAGCCACACACAGGGAGGGTCACGGAGGCACCTACAGAGAGGGTCACGGAGGCACGACGTCGAGGCGGTGTGTAATACGTCGAGGCGACTGTGAGCCGACAAGCCGTTGCCGCGCGGAATTTTTGAACATGGTCAGATTTTCGGAGCCACGCGCGATGTCGGGACAAACTCCGCACAATTCCGCACGGCTCCGGCGATTGAAGTGGGACCGGCCCCACGACGCCAGACGGTGCAAGCGACCACGTTAGGTCGCGCTCATCGCATGGAGTTGCATGCTGGTGGGACAGGCCCTTTACAGGTGCCAGAGACCCGGGTTCAATCCTGACTACGGGTGCTGTCTGTACAGAATTTGTACGCTCTCTCGTGATGTGCGGGGGTTTTCTCGGCGATTTTCAGTTTCCTCCCACTCTCCAAAGACGTACAGGTTTGTAGGCAAATTGGCTTGGAATGAATGTAAAATTGTCTCCAGTGTGTGTAGGATAGTGTTAGTGTGTGGGGATCGCTGGTCGGTGCGGACTCGGTGGGCCTGTTTCTGCGCTGTATTTCTAAACTAAACCAATCTGAACAGTGAAGGCTATACTCCGTATTGTTACAGCACTGTCGGTATCATTACTCATTAGATCCGTCACATCTGCCGTACTGCCCATTCTCTCAAGCTCCTACCATCGCTTGTACATAAACACATCTCTCAGCCCTTCCCTGACCATCCCAAATGCATTCATGCTTAAAACAGCTGATATTCCAGACGTCAAGAAGAAGGGCAACAGACTTCAAGCGATGTATTCAAGAAAGAGTTAGATATACAGTGGCTTGCAAAAGTTTTCATACCCCTTGAATTTTTCCACATTTTGTCACATTACAACCACAAACGTAAATGTATTTTATTGGGATTTTATGTGATAGACCAACACAAAGTGGCGCTTAATTGTGAAGTGGAAGGAAAATGATACATGGTTTTCAAATTTTTTTACAAATAAAAAAACGTGTGATTGTAACGTGACAAAATGTGGAAACGTTCAAGGGGTATGAAAACTTTTGCAAGCCACTGTAGTTCTCAGGGCTAACAGAATCAAGGGATAATTGGGTAAAAAGCAGGAACGGGGTACTGATTCTGGATGATCAGCCATGATCATATTGAATGGTATTGCAGGCACAAAGACCTACTCCTGCACCTATTTCTATGTTTCTATGAATAATGTATCTGGCCCAGCTCCTTCTCATCATCTTCATACGTAGTTTAGTTTAGAGATGCAGCATGGAAACGGGCCCTTCAGCCCACTGGGCCCATGCTGACCATTGATCACCCGTTCACACTAGTTCTATAGCATCCCACTTTCCCTGCACACAATTTACAGAAGCTTATAAACCTACAAACTCGCCCGGCTGTGGGATGGGTGCGGAAGCTGCATGACCCGGAGGAAACCCATGCAGTGGCTGGGAGAACGTGCAAACCCCGCACAGACAGTACCCGGGGACAGTATCGAACCGGGGTCTCTGGTGCTGTGAGACCAGATGCGCCTCTGAGCCGCCCATTGCACCACTGAGCCTTCAGAAAGATGGCTTTCACACTGATTTGCTCTTGGTCAATTCGTATTACAACCCTGGATTAATGTTCAATGCATGGACCCATTTAAAGAGTTAAACACTCATTGATCAGCTTGTACTCAGTTGCGCAATGGAAACAAAATCAATGAAGTTTAAGTGTAGTTAACCACCCATGACAGACATGGTGGGGTTCATCCATCAGGCTGCATCCTGCTCTCATCTCATTGTTCAATGTTCCTAAATGAGTCTGGCTCGTGCAGTTAGGAAATAAGCTCTCAGCTTGCAAGTAGTGACTGTTAACAGCATATGATGGCGTTTTCTTGTTCAAGTTACATCTACATGCTCAAATTGAATCCACTAACATCAGGGGGAAGCACAATAACTTGCAACTCCCATCATTGAATTACAGTTCCCTGATCCTTGGACTCAGTGAAATTATTCAATATGGGCAGCATGGTGGCGCAGTGGTAGAGTTGCTGCCTTACAGCGCCAGAGACCTGGGATCGATCCTGACTACAGGTGCCGTCTTGTGCACAGTTGGATTTCCTCCGGGTGCTCATGTTGCCTCTCACATTCCGAAAATGTGCAGGTTTGTAGGTTAATTGTCCTCTGCAAATTGCCCCTAGTATGTAGGATGTGAAGGTGGGATAGCAGAGAGCTAGTGTGCGGGTGAATGATGGTCCGAGTGAACTCAGTGGGCCGAAGGGCCTGTTTCTATGCTGAATCTCTAAAGCTGAAATGATTGCAGGGTTAATTCACAAGCTCACAAATTATAGGAGTAGGATTAGCCCATTCGGCCCATCGTGTCCTCTCCGCCATTCAATCATGGCTGATCTCTGCCTCCAAATCCCATTTTCCTGCCTTCTCCCCGTAACCCTCGATACCTGTTCTAATCAAGAATCTGTCTGTCTCTGCCGTAAAAATATCCACTGACTTGGCCTCCACAGCCCACTGTGGCAATGAGTTCCACAGATTAACTACCCTCTGAATATAAATTGTTTGAACTGCCATTTTGATCTTATTGACTTTTGATGTGGAAGCGAGCGGTCTTGCAATCATGATTGTGAATTAATGCTTGGAAACCTTATTGTCTGTACCTGAGATGACCCTCTTTGTGTGGCTCGAGCATTAATTCATTTAAAATGAGTGACCTCGCTCACCTCTGCTCTGATATCAAATGGATGGTAAATGAATGACCCAGACTGTCATTCCTGGGACTGTGATTTGCAGAGCAGAGTGGTGGTGAATCTGTGGCATTTATTGTCACAGAAAGCTGTGGAGGCCAAGTCAGTGGATACTTCTAAGGCAGAGATAGACAGATTCTTGCTTAGTACGGGTGTCAGAATATAGGGGAGAAGGCAGGAGAATGGGCAGGGCCGGACTTTCACCTGCTGAGGCCCTAAGCTGTATGAAATTTGAGGCCCTTCTCTAAAAGAATTTGGGTAAAAAAGATAAAATAAAAATATATTTCAAAAAATGAGGCCCCCGATGGTGTGTGGCCCTAAGCTATAGCTAATTTAGCTTATAGGTAAGTCCAGCACTGAGAATGGGGTTAGATCAGCCACGATTGAATGGCGGAGTAGTCTTGATGTGCCGAATCGTGGAGGAGACTTGATGGACCGAATGGCCTAATTCTATTCTTACCAGTTATGACCTTATACACCGAAAGTAGCCGAAAGACAATTACGTAACTAAAACAATATTAACCGTAGAATAACCATGGGAAATGCAGCTTGGTGTATAACAATATTAAGGTTAAGATTTTAGTGCGAAGGGACAAATTTACCAATAAGGGTTCCACAGTGCAATGCTTCAGTGACTTGGCTTTGATACTACCCCTGGGTGCTGTCTGTGTGGGCTTTGCATGCCCTTCCTGTGACCATATAGGTTTCTTTGGACTTTAGAGATACAGCACGGAAACAGGCCCTCCGGCCCACCGAATGCGCGTACCAGCGACCACCCGTTACACTAACACGATCCTACACACACTAGGGACAATTTTAGAATTTTACCAAAGCCAATTGATCTAGAAACCTGCATGTCTTTGGAATATGGTAGGAAACCAGAGCACCCGGAGGTCGAGAGAAAACCCACGCAGGTCACGGGGAGAACGTACAAACTCCATACAGACAGCACCCGTAGTCAGGATCGAACCCGGGTCTCTGGCGCTGTGAGGCAGCAACTCTACCGCTGCGCCACCGTGCCAACCCAGGCGCTCCAGTTTCCTCCGCATCCCAAAGATGCACTGTAAATCGCACCTGGTGTAAATGGTTTTCTTCTTATCGAGTCCACACACAAGATTAGAAGTTGTTCAGCCAGAGCTGACCACGCTACTCTTGTGTTTGTTGTGCGTGGTGGTGGAAAGATTGGGGGAAACAGGGCCGCGACATGAACGCTCTTTGCTTGACCCCACCTGGTGTAAATGAATCATGGTGGAACTGATGGACATAAGAGAGAGAATTGGTTACAGGAAAATAAGTGAAGGAATGGCACCGCTTTGTGACTGATAGACCAAAAGCCTCCTTCAGTGAAGTAATGACACATCTTGATGCTATAAATATGAATGGTAAGGGCCTGACCCCCTAGCATGCAACTCTATGCGATTAGCGCGACCTAACGTGGTCGCTTGAGCCGTCCGGCGTCGCGGGGCTGGTCGCACTTCGATCGCCGGAGCCGTGCAGAATTGTGCGGAGTTCGTCCCGACATTGCGCGGGACGCGGCAACGGCTTGTCGGCTTGTAGGCTCGCAGTCGCCCCGACGCATTACACACCGCCTCAACGTCGTGCCTCCGTGACCCTCTCTGTAGGTGCCTCCGTGACCCTCTATGTGTGTGGCTCCGTGACCCTCTGTGTGTGCCTCTGTGCCCCTCTCTGTGTGCCCCTCTCTGTCCTGGCGAAAATACCTTTAAGACTTCACTCCAAGTTCGCCTCACTTTGCGCCGCGTTGCGCCACTCACCCGACCTCCGCGCGGCCCTCGCTGCCGGTTTGGTCGCGCTTGCCGCATGCAGGTGCATGCTGGTGGGAACGGCCCTGTACAGGGATCACCCAACCTCCGTGCAGCCCCCGCTTCTAGTTTGATCGCGCTCATCGCATGGAGTCGGATGCTGGTAGGACAGGCCCTTTACGGGCGGCACAGTGGCACAGCGCTAGAATTGCTGCCTCAGAGAATCAGAGACCCAGGTGTGTTCCTAACTAAGGGTGCTGCCTGTACGGAGTTTGCACGTTCTCCCTGTTACCACGTGGGGTTTTTCCAGGTGCTCCGGTTTCCTCCCACACTCTAAAGATGTGCATGTTTGTAGGTTAATTGGCTGCTGTTAAATTGCCCCTAGTTGTAGGGAGTAGATGAGAAAATAAGATAACATAGAACTAGTGTGAACGGGTGATCAATGGTCGGCGTGGACTCAGTGGGCTGAAGGGCCTGTTTCCGTGCGGCATCTCTGTATCGGAATGAATTCATTGCAGATAACTCATTCATTCATCATCGTTGAAAACATTAGCGATGCAGTGGTGCTGGTTTCCGACGGGAAAGGTGACGGACGCACCACACATCTCTGTCCTCCAGTTCCTGCGGACTTCTGCTGCTGGAAGTATCGGATTTTGGTGTGTGTGCGAAGGTAGTCAAAGGAGGCCGTCCTCACTCTCCACTATTCAGTGTCCAATTTTCCTGAAGCTAGTCTTCAACATAGTCGAAGGAGATCGAAGGAGGTCGAAAGGAGGTCTTCTACATATTTGTAGGAAGTTCTCCTCATAGTCGTAGGAGGTCATAGGAGGTGTTCTACTTCGGCGACACAACAAGACCATGACACTTTTTAAAACTCTCCTAAACTCTTCTAAACTCGCAAATTAGGTCCCCCCCAGTGGGACAGGCCCTTAATTCAAGGAAAAGAAAGAGCGCTCACGCCGCAGCCCTGTTTCCATCAATCTTTCCACCACCACGCACAAGAAGCACAAGAAGCGACAAGACAGACACCATTGGATGCAGATGCCAAGAAGTGTGTTCAGCTCTGGCTGAACAACTTCTAATCTTGTGTGTGGACTTGACAAGAAGACGAAGAAGAACCTATTCATTATTATTCATTATGTAGGATGGCGCTAGTGTACGGCGATCGCTGGTCGGCGCGGTCACGGTGGGCCGAAGGGCCTGTTTCCTCGCTGTAGGTATGTTACAAAACTTACCTTGAGCAGCGCTGCAGTTCTGCCGCTCCCCGTGTGCGTGACTTTGGCGCCTTTCAGAGGGGGGCAGGCTTAAAGTGCCGTTTTTCTGCAGACTGGGAAAATCGATCCATGTCGGGCGATTTTGTTGCGGAAGAAAAATCGCTCCAACATTTCATTCATGAAGGTATTTTTAAATTACGCTAGATTATTTATTAACTAGAGTAATTTATAAATCACCTTCAAAAGCCGTGAGCGCCGACAACGGGAAGGATTTTGCATAGGGGAGAAAAAAAGGTACACAGTTTATTTTTATATTAAAAGTTGGTTTTTATGGAGGCTTTAATCATATTTTCATGTTGCAAAATGGTGTCCAAAAAAATGTATGAACCAACAGTATTTTTCCTCCCAACTTCACCGCAAACTGCAACGTTCTAATCCACCGCATTCCACTAAAACCTACTCGCTAGTTGATTTAAATGGCCATTAATTTACAGGCATTAAACACTAAATTCCTTCCATTTGGCCCAGAAATTCATGAAAATTAGATTTTAAAATTATGTTATATTGTGGATTATTGTGTGAATGTTATTTGGACACTTAGGCAATTAAAAAAAAGTTTATCTTTTCTTAAGAAATGGATAGATGTTTAGATCTACTAATTGAATTTTGTAATTAGCTACAATTAAATAACTAACTAATTATATGCTTTAATTTCAGGTCATCCAAGTAAGATTGTTTCATATTTGTTTCAGAATGCTTCAATCTATAATAACTGAAAATTTCATTGAGTTCTCTTAATTTTTAAGAAAGTTATGGACTTTTAACTGTTCTAGATCACAGCTTTTGAGTTAAATCAATTGAAAGGCAATGGGGAACAAGATGCTAATTTCCGAGTATGCAAATGGTCATAACTTTCTTAATACTGAAGATATGAAAGTGAATTAGGTGTCAAATTAAACTTCTTTTTATGCTTTATCTGATGGGATAAATTGTAGACCTCATTTTTTAAATCTCAAAATTTTGTAACATTGCTACTCGCTGTTTCTCTAAAGTCCAAAGTAAATTAAAGTCTATAGCTACACCGACATTGTTTATTTCAATAGTTAGCGTCTGACAAATATTTCCATTGAATTATATGTTTACAACGGGAGCACTTTTGAACTAGCAGGATACCTCTGAATGTTCAAATACCAAAGTATCCAAGTGATTCACATGGATTGCCTAAAAGGCTGAGAGCCCAGACATCCAAAACTAGTCTGAACAAGGATCCCAATCAAAAAATGTTCCCATCGGTTTTCTCCAGAGATGCTGCATGACCCGTTGAGTTACTCCAGCATTTTGCGTCGATCTTGGGCATAAACCAGCATCTTCAGTTCCTTGTTTCTACATCCAGAAATGGTGTTGTGAGGCTCTCAACACTCAGATATCCCAATGGTTGATGATCGTGGGTATAATAGCCCCATTGATGCCCGATATCAAGATCAGCCGTCTCAACCGGCCTGGGTGCCATATTTTCGGGATGACTTCCGGGGGGATTACAGGTGTGCCCCCAGTATGGACCCCAAGTTGCCGTAAAATCGGTGGTGGATCAGTATTTCCAAGTCAGTATCTTGTGTGATTTCAAAGGGAGCGTGATGTTGGTAATATTTTCTGGACTTCCTGGTGTTGGAGATTGTGGATTAGAAGATATTACTATAAAAAGACGGAATACATGTAACCAGTAACATTCAAGAGATTCAAGAGAGTTTGTTGTCATGTGTCCCAGATAGGACAATTAAATTCTTGCTTGCTTCAACACAACAGAATATAGTAGGAATGAATACAGAACAGATCAGTGTGTCCATATACCATTATATCAATATATACGCACATGAATAAATAAACAGATAAAGTGCAAATAAACAGATAATGGTCCATTAATGTTTCAGAATTTTGTTTCAGTTGAGTTTAATAGCCTGATGGCTGTGGGAAGTAGATATTCCTAAATCTGGACGTTGCAGTCTTCAGGCCTCCTGTACCTTCTACCTGAAGGTAGCGGGGAGATGAGTGTGTGGCCAGGATGGTGCGGGTCCTTGATGATGCTGCCACCATTTTTGAGGCAGAGACTGCAATACATTCCCTCGATGGTAGGGAGGTCAGAGCCGATGATGGACTGGGCAGTGTTTACTACTTTTTGTAGTCTTTTCCGCTCCTGGGCGCTCAAATTGCCAAACCAAGCCACGATGCAACCGGCCAGCATGCTCTCTACTGTCCACCTGTAGAAGCTAGGGAGAATTCTCCTTGACAGGCCGACTCTCCGTAATCTTCTCAAGAAATAGAGGCGCTGATGTGCTTTCTTTATAATTGCATCAGTGTTCTCGGACCAGGAGAGATCTTCAGAAATATGCACGCCCAGGAATTTGAAGCTCTTGACTCTGTCCATCATCGACCATAAACGGGACTGTGGGACCCCATCCTACCCCTTCCAAAGTCCACAATCAGTTCCTTGGTTTTGCTGGTGTTGAGGGCCAGGTTATTGCGCTAGCACCATTTGTTCAGTCTGTCGATCTCTCTCCTGTACTCTGACTCATCCCCATCAGTGATACATCCCACAACAGTGCCTTCTTCTACTTCACTCTAAAGCAACCCATGATAGGGCAATTCGGCATGCAGTTGTAGATAACTGATTTGTAGGGTTGTAGGGAAATATCTGGACCGGGGAAAATACAGAAATTTATGGAACAACTCAGCAGGTCAAGGAGCATCGCTGGAGGACATGAATAGGTGATGTTCCAGGTCGCGATCCATCTTCAAAACGATTGTCGCGGGGGGGGGGGGGGAGAATGCTGGAAAAGAGGGGAGGGGGGGCGTTGGGAGAAAGCCTGGTGAGTGATAGGTGGATACATGGCAGGGGCAGATGGCAGATGGGGGGACAAAGGCTAGAGATGAAAAGGAGACATAGGGTGGCAGATAAGGAGAGAAGAGAAGTGAAATGTGAAGCCAGAAGGGAGGATATGTAGAAAGATATTGGGAAGAGGGAAACAGAGGGTGGGAGGAGTGAAGGGGGTGGTGGAGGGTTAACATGGGTCCCCTTTGAACAAATTAGAGAGTGCATGAAGGATAATTAAAGGCTTGGTTAGAGTGGATGTGGGAAGGATGTTTCCACTGGTGGGGGAGTCTAGGACCAGAGGTCGCATCCTCAAAATTAAAGGGCGCTCTTTTAGAAAAGAGGTGAGGAGGAACTTTTTGTCAGAGGGTTGTTAATCCGTGGAATGCATTGCCATGGAGGGCTGTGGAGGCCACGTCAGTGAATATTTTAAAGGCAGAGATAGACTAATACTTGATTAGAACGGATGTCAAGGATTATGAGGAGAAGGTAGGAAAATGGGATTAGGAGGCAGAGATCAGCCATGATTGAATGTTTAAGAAGGAACTGCAGACGCTGGAAAATCGAAGGTAGACAAAAATGCTGGAGAAACTCAGCGGGTGAGGCAGCATCTATGGAGCGACGGCAACGTCGCCTATTTCCTGCGCTCCATAGATGCTGCTTCACCCGCTGAGTTTCTCCAGCATTTTGTTCTACCAGCCATGATTGAATGGCAGAGGAGACTCGATGGGCCTAATTCTACACCTGTAACTTGTGAACTAACTTGTGAAGGGTTGAACAAGCTATTTATGTGACAATTCATTGCTGTTATCATTGTAATGGGAGGTTTATTCAATAGCACATGCACGCTACTATTTCAGGGTCCTTTTCCCAATATCCCCAGGCAAAATACCAGCATGATAATCCACCAGAATCTTATCTTCGGACAGTAAAAGACCAAGGAAAATTGCATTCTTTCTAAGCTAGCTATTTGATTCAACTAAATGCTCTGACATTTTTAAACACAGCTTAATTAATCCTACGCTAAAATTTTTTCTTGTACATTGGGAGGAATCATTAAAAAACTGATTTACATAGGGGCTAAACATTTTAAATACGTTTAGATTATTTAATCCTTCATTATTACTTCCCATTAATATCTTTCGCTCTTGTAAAATATTTTTAATTTTAATTAATTACCGATGAATGTGTAGCAATTGGAATTTCATTTATTGTTTTTGCCTTCCTCTTCCATCTTCCCAAAAACCTTGTTCTCATATCTGGCTGTCACACTGATATCTCTGGTGACGCTGAAGTATCTCACTCAAGTGGCTATGTCTCCAACTAGTTGTGGCAAAGAAACATAAGTTGGGGGAGAAGAAGGTCAATGGTTCAATGGTTGTAATGGTTTCTTTATTGTCATGTGTACCGAGGTACAGTGCGATTCTTTGTTTTGCATACAGATCAATGAGGTTATAGACAATAGGCGCAGGAGTAGGCCATTCAGCCGCTCGAGCCAGCACTACATTCAATGTGATCATGGGTGATCATCCACAATCAGTACCCCGTTCCTGCCTTCTCCCCATATCCCTTGACTCCGCTATCTTTAAGAGCTCTATCTAGCTCTCTCTTGAAAGCATCCAGAAATCTGGCCTCCACCGCCCTCTTGAGGCAGAGAATTCCTCAGACACACAACTCTGGGTGAAAAAGTGTTTCCTCATCTCCATTCTAAATGGCTTACCACTTATTCGTAAACTGTTTCCCCTGGTTCTGGACTCCCCCAACATCAGGAACATGTTTCATACCTCTAGCGTGTCCAAACCCTTGACAATCTTATATGTTTCAAAAAGATTGAAGATCTTCGATTTCTTCCAACACTCCAAAGACGTACAAGTTTGTAGGTTCATTGGCTTGGTATCATTGTAAAGTGTGCGTAGAATAGTGTTAATGAGTGCGGATCGCTGGTTGGCGTAGACTGAAGTGTGTCGAAGGGCCTGTTTCAGTACTGTATCACTAAAACTCAAAGTTGTACACAAATTCCCACTTGCGGTTTGGGGGGTGCAGTTTTAATTTTCTTCTGTGAGGAACCACATCCTTTTGGGAGGGAACATGTTTCCAGCCTCTAGCGTGTCCAAACCCTTAATAATCTTATATGTTTCGGTAAGATCCCCTCTCATCCTTCTAAATTACCATACAATACACAGTTAGCACAAGCACAGAAACAGCCCACTGAGTCTATATGTAATAGTCGCCAGGTTTTTGGCACCATTTCACAGTCCCAGCTGCAGTTTGAGTTTAATTTATTTTCATGCATACCGAGGTACAATGTGTGCTATTCAGTCAGCGGAAAGACAACACATGATTACAATGAAGGGAGACACAGTGGCGCAGCGGTAGAGTTGCTGCGTTACAGCGCCAGAGACCCGGGATCGCTCCCGACTACGGGTGCTGTCTGTGTGGAGTCTGTACGTTCTCCCAGTGACCGCGTGGGTTTTCAATGGGATCATCGGTTTCCCTCCACACTGCAAAGGCATACAGGTTTGTAGGTTAATTGGCTTTGTTATAGATTGGTATAATTGTAAAATTGTCCCCAGTGTGTGTAGGATAATGTTAATGTGTGGGGATCAATGGTCAGTGTGGACTCAGCGGGCCGAAGGGCCTGTTTCTGTGCTGTATCTCTAAACTAAGCTAAAAATCTAACCATCCAGAGTGCAGAGATACATGATCAATATAATAATGTGAATCATGTTTAGTGCAAGATACAGTCCAACAAACTCCAATCAAAGATAGTCCGAGGTAGATAGCAGCTCTGGACTGCCCTCTAGTTGTGGGTAATCCATGGATTGAAGGTGTTACTCTTGAATATACTCATTCCCAGTGGCATTGGGGCTGAGAGGTACAAAGACTGTGTGTAAAATAGTTACATTCTGGTTACGCTTGAAGAGTGATCACATTGAAAAAAGGTGGTGAATACAATGGGTGAACTCTATACATACACCGTATGTCTGAAGAAGGGTCTCAACCCGAAACGTTGCCTATCTCCTTCGCTTCTTAGATGCTGCTGCACCCGCTGAGTTTCTCCAGCTTTTTCTGTAACCCTCGATTCTCCAGCATCTGCAGTTCCTTCTTTAACACATACACCGTAACGTTGCTCAGATCTGGCCGATCGTAACTATTGCCTTCTATTTATCTATTTACCTCATTTTAGTTAGTCTGTTGCCTGCTATGGTGATTTTATTAGAGTATGGTAGAGTTATTTAGTCTTACAGCATGGAAACAGGTCCTTCGGCCCAACTTACCCAC
Source organism: Raja brachyura (assembly GCA_963514005.1). The sequence continues at coordinate 128,074,885 of OY740783.1, forward strand.
ACCGGCCAACATGTCCCATCTACACTAGTCCCACCTGCCTGCATATCCCTCTAAACCTGTTCTATCCATGTACCCGTTTTAATGTTTCTTAAGCTTTGTGATAGTACCTGTATCAACAACATCCTCTGGCGGCTCGTTCCATACACCCACCACCCTTTGTGTGAAAAAGTTATCCCTCAGGTTCCTATTAAGTCTCACCCCCTCACCTTAAACGTCTGGCTCCTGATTCCACTACACTGGGCAAGAGACACTGTGCGTCTACCCAATCTATTCCTCTTATGATTTTGTGCACCTCTATAAGATCACCCCTCATCCTCCTGCGCTTTAAGGAGTCCTAGTCTGCTCAACCTCTCTCTATAGCTCAGACCCTCGAGTCCTGGCAACATCCTCGTAGATCTTCTTTTCACCCTTTCCGCTTGACACCATCTCTCCTATAACATGGTGCCCAGAACTGAACGCAATACTGTAAATGCGGCCTCACCGATATCTTATACAACTGCAACATGGCTTCCCAACTTCTATACTCAGAGCTTGGGTTTTAAGCATTTTTTTTGTGTCACATTTAGCGGTGGGAAATGCAAAGTTACAAATTACGCTTCACTCTATCCCCCCCCCAGAAGTGGTATGTTTATTGTCCAACCCAATCCCACCTCACAACATCATCCTCTCTCACAGCTTTGTATTCAGAGTCCCAGCCAGTACTTAATTCACATCATCATGACGAGCCCAGGTCGGCACAGTGGCACAGCGGTAGTGCTGCTGCCTTACAGTGCCAGAGACCCAGGTTCAATCCTTACTACCGGTGCTGCCTGGGCGGAGTTTGTGCATTCTCCACTCGACCTGCGTGGGTTTTCTCCGGGTGGCCTGGTTTCCTCCCATATTCCAAAGATGTGCAGCTTTGTAGGTTAATTGACTTCTGTGCATTGTCCCGAGTGTGTAATATACAACCAGATATCGGTGAGGCCGCATTTACAGTATTGCGTTCAGTTCTGGGCACCGTGTTATAGGAGAGATGGTGTCAAGCGGAGAGGGTGAAAAGAAGATCTACGAGGATGTTGCCAGGACTAGAGGGTCTGAGCAATAGGGAGAGGTTGAGCAGGCTAGGACTGTATTCCTTGAAGGGCAGGAGGATGAGGGGTGATCTTATAGAGGTGCACAAAATCATAAGAGGAATAGATTGGGTACACGCACAGTGTCTCTTGCCCAGAGTAGTGGTATCTCAGCTGCACGGAGGCGGAGAGGAGAGCTCTTCAGCGCATCGTCCACAGAGCGCAGAAGATTATTTGGACACCGCTACCAGTCTTGGAGGGCATCTACCACACACGGTGCCTCAGGAAAGCCGTCAGCATCCATAAAGACTCCTCGCACCCTTGTAATGGACTGTTCGAACTACTCCCTTCCGACAGACGTTACAAGTCTACGCCCGCGCCTCCAGATACAGGAACAGCTTCATTCCCAGAGCTATAGCGGCTCTGAACCAGCCCTGCTGAGTGCCCCCCACCCCCATGGACTGTCTCCCAAGGATGGTCACATCACACAGACACATCTGCACTTTAGTCTGTTCTGACTGTTATACTGTTTTAATGGTGTTAAAGAAGGAACTGCAGATGCTGGAGAATCGAGGGTACACAAAAGGCTGGAGAAACTCAGCGGGTGCAGCAGCATCTAAGGAGCAAAGGAGATAGGCGAAGGAGAAGCTCTTCTTAATTATTGTTTAATAACAGCAAAAAAACTTATTCTCAAATGCTGGGAAAACGAAACAACGCCCATGTGGATTTCAAATATGTCGGAAACGTTACATCTTGAAGAAATGAGATTTCTCCTACTAGGCAAAGTAGACCAATTCTTAAAGATTTGGTCTCCTTTTATCGACTTTTTACAAGCATATGGTGCAACATCACATAACCTTAGAAATTAAATGGTTCAGAACCGGGTGATGGACGGGTAAAGATACAACATAGGTAAATCTCTCCTAATTTATTTTCTCTCTACTTTCTCTTTTTCTATCAATCTTCTTAGCTTTTTATCTCTGCTCTTTGTCTCGTTCGCTATCTGTTTCTACTCACTTGTCTATCTGTTTCGACACCCTTTATTTCCCTTTTTCTTTCATTCTTCTTTTATTATTAATTTTTTTTTTTTAAGTTGTACAAGAATGGTAATGTGTATGTATGTATTAGGTAGTTAGGTACCACACTACTGTACTTCTAACAAAAATATATATATTTTTTAAATTCAAAAATGTGATATTCTCAAGATCAGAACTTTAATATTATTGTAACGTTAGAAGAAATAGTAAATACTCAACAAAAAAGTAATATTCATCAGTGTAAACAAGAGATATGCACGCCATGTAATCCAAGATCATCTTTAATCTTTGATTAATTGTCAGAGCATCCTGACTGCTGTGTGAACTGAGCAGTGCAGGAAGTAGGTGTTGGTATAAATGATACAGTAAGGTGGGGTTAGTGATGCTAACTTGTATATGATTGGTTGTCGTGCATAAACCAATCTCCAATCAGTGTCATCAAATCAATTACATTCATCTAAATTCAATTACTAGATCTAAACATCTATCCCATTCTTAAGAAAAGGCTAAAAATAAAATTTTAATTAGCCAAAGTATCAAAATAACAAACTGATCCCATTCACACAATAATTCACAATATAACATGATGTTTAAATCTCACTTTGTCATGAATGTCTATGCCAAATCGCAGGAATTGAAAGTTTAATTCCCCTAAATAAACACTGCAGCAGGCAAGGGCCGTTTTGCACAGACAAGTGATCAAAATCCACAAATATCCATTCTTTAGATAATCAAAATCCTTATTTTTTGCACAATCATGTCTTAAGAACATCTAAATTATATATATTTTGTGTAATTGTCTATCCATGATCAATATTTTAATACTAAATACTTGACTAAAAACTATGTACAGTGGAAGTTTTTAGTCAGATATTTAGTATGAAAATATTGATCATGGATGGACAATAACACAAAATATAGATAATTTAGATGTTCTTATGACATGATTGTGCAAAAAATAATGAATTTGATTATCTTGAGAGTGGATGTTTGTGGATTAAGGTTCAGAGATCGGATTGTGGCCGCCGCCATAATTTTCCGCAGTCAGGCAGAACACGGCCGATATTGGGGCCTAAATGACATATTTCGCATCATTAGATTGAAATGAAATTACACCAAAAACTGAAGATGTTAAATAAACACCCTACACTACACACCTTTTTGCTTTGTCCTGAATTTCCGATCTGTGATTTTGAATGACGTTTTAATCTGATGATTTTCATCCAGCGATTCAATAGTTAAACAACGTTTTAAAAAAAAACACACGAACGGGATCAAAGAACGAAATTTCCTCTTAAGCTTGTTTTACGAGGAAATCCCTCCCTGACAGCCAATAAAAACCTGCATTTTACTAACCCCACCCCTACAGCCTCTCGAGTCGCACGCACAGGCAATGAGAAGATCAAGAGCGCCTCTGATGGCAGGAATTTGTAACAATGCTAGTACATGGATAGGAAAGGTTTAGAGGGATATGGGCCAAATGTGGGTGTGGGATTAGTTTAGATGGGGCATAGTGGGCGGCATGGACGAGTTGGGGTGAAGTAGATATATAGAGTTAAAAAGTTATTGGTTACCATGAAGTATTGTATTGGTGTGAAAATCACTTAGTTTATTCATGTCATAGTGTGATAGTCAGAGTCATGCTGCACGGAAACAGGGCACTGTGGTATAATTTCTCCACATTGTCATCCAGTGGAAAAGCATAGGGTCACAAGGTTAAATCCCGGGATGGCGGGACTGCCATATGCTGAGAGAATGGAGCGGCTGGGCTTGTATACTCTGAGATTTAGAAGAATGAGAGGATATCTTGAAACATATAAGATTATTAAGGGTTTGGACACGCTAGAGGCAGGAAACATTTTCCCGATATTGGGGGAGTCCAGAACCAGAGACCACAGTTTAAGAATAAGGGGTAAGCCATTTAGAACGGAGATGAGGAAACACTTTTTCACACACAGAGTTGTGAGTCTGTGGAATTCTCTGCCTCAGAGGGCCTTGGAGGCAGGTTCTCTGGATACTTTCAAGAGAGAGTTAGATAGGGCTCTTAAAGATAGTGGAGTCATGGGATATGGGGAGAAGGCAGGAATGGGGTACTGATTGTGGATGATCAGCCATGATCACATTGAATGGCGGTGCTGGATCGAAGGGCCTAATGGCCTACTCCTGCACCTATTGTCCATTGTCTATTGTCCCCATATCTGAGAGCATGTGTGTTTATATCCTAGATAGACACAAAAAGATGGAGTACCTCAGCGGTCAGGCAGCATCTCTGGTGAAAAGGAATAGGTCACGTTTCGGGTCGAGACCCTTCTTCAGACAATTCCTAATACTATATGAATAGGCTCATTTCAACAATCAGTTTCAATGAAAGTGGGACCAGTCGCACTGTTTTACACTCTTCCACTATCTTTTAACATGAAATATGGTGTATTAACAGTACACTTTAAGATTTCATTTCCCCTGTTTTATTTTCAGTGATTGTCCAAGCCTACAAACCAATTGAATGAAATCTGTACCAAAATCTCAAGGCATCTGCTCTGATCTTAAATTTGTGAAGGGCGATTGTCATTTATATATATGTCATTTATATATATATATATATATATATATAGCCATACAGCATGGAAACAGGCTCTTCTGCCCGACTTGCCCACACCGACCAATGTCCTATCTACACTGGTCCCACCTTCCTGCATTTGGCCCATATCCCTCTAAACCTGTCCTATTCATGTACCGGTCTAAATGCTTCTTAAACATTGCAATAGTAACTGCCTCAACTACCTCCTCCAGCAGCTCTATACACCCTTTGCATTGAAAAGTTACCCCGCAGCTTCCTATTAAATCGTTCCCCCTTCACCTTAAACCTATATCCTCTTGTTCTCAATTCCAGATAATATATATATATATATGTGTGAGTGTGCATGATGCTAAGGAATTATCCCTTACCTCTTCCCCTTTCCCCCCTTGTCACCTAACAATTTGGTTACTTCAGGGTCAATTGACTACTGGAAAAGAGAGCAGAGAAATTCATGGGAGATTCTCGGTTCTCAAGAGATTTTCAGCAAACTGAACAAGTGTCCTTAATGTAAACCAAAGGAACAGATGATGAGGAATTAGAGGGAAAGGGGCCATTTTGTAATAGGTTTGGCGGAGGTTTAGGATTATTGAGGGATATGGTGAACTTAACAATCTAAATGGCGGCACAATGGCGCAGTGGTAGAGTTGCTACCTTACAGCGCCAGAGACCCAGCTTCGATCCTGATTACAGATGCTGTCTGTACGGAGTTTGTACATTCTCTCTGTGACTGTGTAGGTTTTTTTCTGGGTGCTTCAGTTTCCTCTCAAACTCCAAAGATGTACAGGTTTGTAGGTTAATTGGGTAAGTTGTAAAATTGTCCTTAGTATGTTGGACAGTGCTCGTGTACGGGCTGATCGCCTGTCGGCTTGGACTCGGGGAGCCCAAGGGCCTCTTTCCATTCTGTATCTCTAAACTCTGAAGTCTAAATCATTGTCGCTCACTTTTATTTACTCTTATTATTCTTAGACGCAATTCAAATTAATTTATAATGCTGACATCAAGCAGTATAATTTTAAATTTGAATCCTATTTCTGCTTCAACTAATAACTTAGGCATTGCAATAAAGTGTCCAGGAAGTGCAGTATTGGAGGAATCACGTGATCTACCCATTTGTACAACGTGCACATTTTAATACTTCTGTTGGGAATATATAGAAACATAGAAACATAGAAATTAGGTGCAGGAGTAGGCCATTCGACCCTTCGAGCCTGCACCGCCATTCAATATGATCATGGCTGATCATCCAACTCAGTATCCCGTACCTGCCTTCTCTCCATACCCCCTGATCCCCTTAGCCACAAGGGCCACATCTAACTCCCTCTTAAATATAGCCAATGAACTGGCCTCAACTACCCTCTGTGGCAGAGAGTTCCAGAGACCCACCACTCTCTGTGTGAAAAAATTCCTTCTCATCTTGGTCCTAAAGGATTTCCCCCTTATCCTTAAGCTGTGACCCCTTGTCCTGGACCTCCCCAACATCGGGAACAATCTTCCTACATCTAGCCTGTCCAACCCCTTAAGAATCTTGTAAGTTTCTATAAGATCCCCTCTCAATCTCCTAAATTCTAGAGAGTATAAACCGAGTCTATGCAGTCTTTGTTCATAAGACAGTCCTGACATCCCAGGAATCAGTCTGGTGAACCTTCGCTGCACTCCCTCTATGGCAATAATGTCATAGGCATATGGCAAGTAAATCTCCACAGAATGAGCTCTGATTCTCAATGAAGGTAGACAAAAATGCCGGAGAAACTCAGCGGGCGAGGCAGCATCTATGGAGCGAAGGAACAGGTGACGTTTCGGGTCGAAACCCTTCTTTAGACTGGTTTGGGGGGTGAGGGGGAGGGGGCGGGTAGAAGAAAGGAAGAGGCGGAGACAGTGGGCTGTGGGAGAGCTGGGAAGGGGAGGGCAACGGTTCTCAATGAGTCCTCCTCTCAATGAGTTCTCTTCTCTCAATGAGTTCTCTCAACAAATTCTCTTCTCTCAATGACTGGGAAGATATGTGTTAAAGAAGGAACTGCAGATGCTGGAGAATCGAGGGTTACACAAAAAGCTGGAGAAACTCAGCGGGTGCAGCAGCATCTAAGGAGTGAAGGAGATAGGCGACGTTTCGGGTCGAGACCCTTCTTCAGACACCTGGGAAGATATATTTGGTACCACCAGAGGGCACTCTAGGTTCCTCTCCGATCAGTGCAACTAAAGGAGACTAATAAGGATTAAGATAATTTAAAAAGCACTGTTCAAAAAATACAACAACAACAACAAATTCATCACTAATTGTGTTTGAAGTCTGCTTTTGGGGCAACTGCAGTCAATGACAGGAAAGGTACCTTAGAATTGCTCCTGATTTGTGGAACAAAATATGAGATTTCTATCCATCGTGATCCATGTGTAGATCCCCTGTGTTGGTTATTCTATACTTGTCCCTGTTTCAATGTCTCAATGTGAATACCGGCTCATTTTATATGCTATTACATCTTTGTGTTCTCTGACTGATTTTGCATGGGGCATTTGGATTTGTGTGACGTGCGGATACAAATTTCCATGCTAAAAAAACCTTTCAAACCGAAAGGGCTTTTGTGTTTAATATGGGTCAGCGAGATGTAATGAGCAACGCTGCGGAACTGGGAGACAGTTCTGACAAGTATTTGATGTTACAAATTGTTAAAGTCCAAACATGCCCCTAATTTGATTAAAAATTATGTTGATGCATTCACCTGACATGTCATCGGATTATCTTTCAACCCATTGAAGACACACTTTACCCTTCAGTTTGCAGCCAACCTTTCTATCATATTTATGTTTGCTTTTGCAAATGACTCTCAGTCATAACGCCTCAGGAAATGTGAAGACTGAATCATTTCTAAGGGACCTGGTTGAAACTGAAGTGCGTGCTTATAATAACGCCACCTATGAGATTTCTGTCTGCTATTTTAATGGACCTGTTCACACTAAGGTGTTAAAACAGCATGGTATTCATAGGGATGTGTCAGTGTGTTGATCATTATATCTCACAGCAGAATTTCAACTTCCACATCAGTGCTACCACCTTACTCTATTTATGTCTTTTGCTTTCCTTTACTCCTTGTTTGAGCAGCAATCCTAAATCAAAGGTGCAGACGCAAAGCGTTTCACTGTATCCCGGTGGACATGACAATAGTATTAAATCAAACTATTCCTTCCCTCCAGAGATGCTGTCTGGCCCGCTGAGTTACTCCAGCTTTTTGTGTCTATCTTCGAACCAAACCATAGAGTTCTGTATTTTTTTAAAAAGACACAAAGTGCTGGAGTAACTCAGCGGGTTAGGCAGCATCTCAGGAGAAGATGGATGGTTTAGTTTAGTTTATGTATAGTTTACAATTTAGTTTTGAGGGGAAGAGGGCTGGAAGAGAGGTAGAAGCAGGTAAAAGCCTGGCAAGTGATAGATGGGTGGCATAGATGGTGGCCCAGCGGTAGACCTACTGCCTTACAGCACCAGAGACCCGGGTTCCATCCTGCGTACAGCTGCTTGTCTGTACGGAGCATGTACGTTCTCCCCGTGACCTGCGTGGGTTTTCTCCGAGATCTTCAGTTTCCTCCCACACTCCAAAGGCGTACCGGTTTGTAGGTCAGGGAGGGGTGGGCTTAATTACCTCAGATTGGTGAAATCAATGTTCGTATTTCCATCTTTCTGAACAGTTAGCAAGGTCGGGATTCACCCATCGAGCCTTTCCTGACATCGTTGGGCCTTTCCAGCAGAATCTGGTGGCACCTGTGGTAATGTTCAAAGATCCTATAGCGGTGCAAGATAGACCACTCCTTCTAAATGCAATGGGCTGACGTGCAGTACGCAACGGAGCGGAACGTGGGCCTTTTTTTCATCCATTTCAGTAACCCGACCCGACCCGACCCGACACGACTCGCAGTGTAATCAACTTTGCGGGGGAACAGTTTGTGTTAATGAATTATAATTCTGAAAATGAGGGGAAGATTTTTACCAAAGAACTTTTATTTTTACGAGGATGTTTCCGTAACCGGCTTCCGTCTCCGCACTAGTATCTTTGCTCCGCGATGGCATCTTTGGTGTGGAGACGGAAGCCGGTTGCGGAAATGGGGCCGAAAATTACCCATGAATCTGCCCATGACCGTACTTCGTCTTTTTTGTTGAGTGGACTATCTTGCTCGCTATAGGACCTTTGGTAGTGTTATAGATTGATCCACAGTGTCTCAGCGGGTAGAGCCGCTGCCTCACAGCACCAGAGACCTGGGGTACCAGACCCGGCACGGCAGTGCAGCGGTAGAATTGCTGCCTTACAGCGCTTGCGGCGCTGGAGACCTGGGCTTGATCCCGACTACGGCTGCTGTACGGAGTTTCTATGTTCTCCCCGTGACCGCGTGGGTTTTCTCCGAGATCTTCGGTTTCCTCCGACACTCCAAAGACGTACCGATATGTAGGTGTAAAGTTTAAACTTGTCCCTAGTGTGTGTAGGATAGTGTTAATGTGCGGGGAGCGTTGTTGGGTGCAGATTTGGTGGGAGGTGGGACCCGTTTCCGCGCTATATCTCAAAACCAAAAACTGAGCCACGAAAAAAAATTCTCCTTCATATCCTCTCTAAACCTCTCACTCCTTACCCTAAATCTCAGCCCTCTAGTTCTGGATTCCACTGCCATTGAGGAAACTGTACTATCTACCCTACGTAAGCCCCTCAAACATATATGCCTCTACATCTGGTCCACAATGCCAATATCAGCTGTTTAAAAAACTCACCATAATATTGGCAAGGATGTATACTTAACTTACTTAGCACAATTAGGTCATCGGAGATGTCCTCATTTTTTAGGGAACCGGGCTTCCCCTCTTCCATTATAGATGAGGCCCTCACTAGGGTCTCCTCGATATCCCACAGCTCCGCTCCTGCTCCCCCTCCCCACATTCGTAATAGGGACAGACTCGCCCTTGTACTCACCTTCCAACACATCAGCCATCGCATACAGCACATAATCCTCCAACATTTTCGCCACCTCAAATTGGAGGAACAGCATTTCATATTTTGCTTGGGCAGCTTACACCCCAGCGGTATGAACATTGACTTCTCTAACTTCAAGTGGCACTTGCTTTCTCCATCCCCTCCCTCTTCTCAGTTCTCCGACTAGATTTTACCTTTGTTTGCTCTGTTGTTTCCTTCTCCCAACTAACAATGGTCCATTCTGCATTTTACTTGATCTCTTTGTCCTGTTTTCACACCTTACACTTCCTTATCTATACACTTCCATATCTATGCACCACCCACTCCCCTGGAGAAGTCTGGAGAAGGGTACACAAAAGGCTGGAGAAACTCAGCGGGTGCAGCAGCATCTAAGGAGCGAAGGAGATAGGCGACGTTTCGGGTCATAGAAACATAGAAACATAGAAATTAGGTGCAGGAGTAAGCCATTCGGCCCTTCGAGCCTGCACCGCCATTCAATATGATCATGGCTGATCATCCAACTCAGTATCCCGTACCTGTCTTCTCTCCATACCGTCTGATCCCCTTAGCCACAAGGGCCACATCTAACTCCCTCTTAAATATAGCCAATTAACTGGCCTCAACTATCCTCTGTGGCAGAGAGTTCCAGAGACTCACCACTCTCTGTGTGAACAAAGTCTTTCTCATCTCAGTCTTAAAGGATTTCCCCCTTATCCTTAAGCTGTGACCCCTTGTCCTGGACCTCCCCAACATCGGGAACAATCTTCCTGCATCTAGCCTGTCCAACCCCTTAAGAATTTTGTACGTTTCTATAAGATCGCCTCTCAATCTCCTAAATTCTAGAGAGTATAAACCGAGTCTATGCAGTCTTTGTTCATAAGACAGTCCTGACATCCCAGGAATTAGTCTGGTGAACCTTCTCTGCACTCCCTCTATGGCAATAATGTCCTTCCTCAGATTTGGAGACCAGAACTGTACGCAATACTCCAGGTGTGGTCTCACCAAGACCCTATACAACTGAAGTAGAACCTCCCTGCTCCTATACTCAAATACTTTTGCTATGAAAGCTAACGTACCATTCGCTTTCTTCACTCCATTCGCTTTCTTCACTTCGAGACCCTTCTTCAGACTCTGGAGAAGTCTGGAGAAGGGACTTGACCCGAAACGTCACGCATTCCTTCTCTCCAGAGATGCTGCCTGTCCCGCTAAGTTACTCCAGCATTTTGTGTCTATCTTAGTACAATTAGATGTTCGGGTGTGCAATAGACACTGAACCCATGAAACAACTGTGATTTAATATTTACTCCAGATTAGTTTAATCTCGAGATACAGCGCGGAAACTAGCCCTTTGGCCCACCAAGGCCGCACCAACCAGCAATCCCCACAAATTAACACTATTCTACACACATGCGGGATAATTTACAATTTTACCAAGCCAATTAGCCTGCAAACCTGTATGTCTTTGGAGTGTGGGAAGAAACCGGAGAAAACCCAGGCAGGTCATGGGGTGAACGTACAAACTCCACATAGACAGCACCCTTAGTCAGGATTGAACTTAGGTCACTGGCGCTGTAAGGCAGCAACTCTACTAATGCGCCATATGCCGCCCAATAATCATAATAATAAAATCGTAAAGATGATATTTACCTGCCAAGCCTAAACAAAATTGAAGGATCAAGTAAAAATTCCCTTTGAGGATGATGACTGAAATGGAAATTGAAAGTTTGCTTTGAAGATTATGGGGCTGATTAATATACAATAAACTCATTATGTAGGAAATGACAGGCAATACTATATGTATAAATTATACTTTACAAGCACTAACACAGAATAGAATCACCTGCAGGGTTTACTATTATTAAAATGGAGTAATACTATTTTTAAAGTGGAGATTGATAGATTCTTGATGAGCACTAGTGTCAGGGGTTATGGGGAGAAGGCAGGAGAATGAGGATGAGAGAGGAAGATAGATCCGCCATGATTGGATGGCGGAGTAGTCTCAATGGGCCAAATGGCCTAATTCTGCTCCTATGTCTTGTGACAGTATGACAGATATTTAGTTTAGTTTAGAGATACAGTGCAGAAACAGGCCCTTCGACCCACCGGGGTCGCACCAACCAGCGATCCCCGTGCGTTACCCTACACCCACTAGGGACAATTTACACTTATACCAAGCCAATTTGCCAACATATCTGTACGTCTTTGGACTGTGTGAGGAAACCCAACTGCGCTGTAAGGCAGCAACTCCACCGCTGCGCCACCGTGCCCCCCCGTGAGGTGGTTTGCCGGTTATTTCCATACTAAAAAGTAGGTCACATTTGAAGAATGATATAACGTTGTTTATAATGTGGTTGTACTTGAACCATGTGGTCAGCATTAACACTCTGCTACCTTCACAGCACAATGAGGTGAGAGAAAGTCGATTCAGCTTCACCGCCTACGGGGTGGGACCGTGTCTCCAATCAAAAGATGTAGTCACACCAAAAGGCGCCATTAGCACGCCGCAGCCTGCGCCGAAAGGCCACGATGACATGAGGAAACTCTTCATCGACAGAGCCAAGAAGATCGACACGGTGGCGCGGGCTGGTTTCCCTTTAGCCTTTTTAATCTTCAACATTTTGTACTGGATCATCTACAAAATCGTCAGACATGAGGACTTCCACCAGCAACAATAGTCCCCAGGCCTCGACGAGACGTCATCGGAAGCAGAAAAGGAATCGCAGCGTGATAGATAATCCATTAGGCCAGGGAATTCATCTTTAACACATTGAACAGCGGTATTGGAAGAAATTATGCAAATCTAAAGAGAAACCTAAATGAATAAGAATAGTCATCCAGCGTTTTCTGCATTTTCACATCACATGGAGTACTTGAGGGAGGGATTATTTACCTGAGCTGAACACTGGCAAGGGAAAACACTGGCTGGAATAATAACTCAATTATTTAATAGCTCTGTCCTATTTTCTGTTTTTTATCCGATTGCTTCCAGTTTGGAGACAATAATAATTATGCGGAATGCATAAAAAAGGACCATTCTGGGAAAGGAAGTCCTGAGAGAGAGAGTGCAGGTAATTGCAACTCACGGCACTCACCTTTGTGTTGGCCCGTTCTTTAATCTGACTTAAACAAAGGGTGGTAAAGTAGCGGATGAGTTCACCACCCCAATTCCACTCACTGTGAACATTATCCTTTGTCATATAATGTGAATATTCCTCACCCCACGAGTCATTGAAACATAGAAAATAGGTGCAGGACGAGGCCACTTGGCCCTTTGAGAATCACAGCACCGACATTCATTGTGATCATGGCTGATCATCCACAATCAGTAACCCGTGCCTGCCTTCTCCTCACATCCCTTGATTCAGCTAGCCCCTAGAGCTCTATCTAACTCTTTTAAATTCATCCAGAGAATTGGCCTCCACTGCCTTCTGTGTTGCAGAGAATTCCACAAATTCACAACTCTCTGGGTGAAAACGTTTTTTCACATCTCAGTCTTAAATGGCTTCCCCTTTATTCTTAGACTGTGGCCCCTGGTTCTGGACTCCCCCAACATTGGGAACATTTTTCCTGCATCTAGCTTGTCCAGTCCTTTTATAACGTTATATGTCAATGTAGGTTCACTGATTCCGGGCAGGAAGGTGAAAGGCAATGGTGGAATTGAGTAACCTTCAGGAGTTTGGAACAATAAAATGAGATCTCGCTGAGGTGTACAAGATCGCAAGAGGAATTATCAAGGGCGACACAATTAAGCTGTTTCCTTCCTCTCAGGGTGCCAGGGGTTATGGGGAGAAGGCAGGAGAATGGGGTTAGGAGGGAGAGATATATCAGCCATGATTGAATGGCGGAGTAGACTGGATGTGCCGAATGGCCTCATTCTGCTTATGTCCTTATGACATCTTCACTTATGACATCTCGAAAATCCAGAACAAGGTAAAAGGTCTCGGAATAAGGAATTAGCCGTGTAAGAAAGAAATGAAGAGAAGGCTGTGAGGTACATTGAAAAGCTTCAGTTGCGTGCTAACCAGTCAGCAGAAGGACAAGACATTGTTACAATGTGACCTTTGTGCGGGAGGTACAGGGTTTGTGGAGTGGATGTGACTGGCATCAACAGGGGGAGGATAGATTCACTGAACATATTTTCTTGAATGGTACCTTCAGAAAAATGCATTTAATTTTGAGATGGTCGGTATGTGTAAGGAGGCCGGTACGGGAAAGCACTCCCTGTGATGGTGTTGTGAAAATGCTGGAAGGACTCTAATAGCGTCTGATGGCGCAAGGCAAATCTTCAGCCTCTCCATTGCAAGCACCAGCACTAATATCTTACAGCTTTGCTGCTTTACTACTACAGCGACGGAGTTTGCTTTTGTGCAGAGTGTATTGCATGCCGTAACTGTGTGATACATTCAGTGACTCCGACGGCTCCGTCTGCACCATCTGCATCATCTGCGGCCTAGATTAAAATAGACAATGAAGCTAGGTGACGCCAGACTGTTCCCCATTTCCAGCGCTTCCACTCAGCATCCTTATAGGTGGCAACAGGGCTGTGATCGGCAAACACATTCAACCCACTCCACGCCTAGCTCCTCGACGCAAGCCCAAGCCGCCATCTCTCCAACCAAGGAGGCGAAAGGGCCTGTCCCACTTGGGCGACTTTAGGCGACTGCCAGGGACTAGTTTTAATGGGATTCACCTATGACATCTGGCGACAACCTACGACAGCACCTACGACAACAGCTACAGCAACCTACGACAAGCAAAAATTGTCGCCACTGGCGCCGAAAACTTTTCAACATGTTGAAAGTTTTGCGGCAGTCGCCAATAGTTGTCCAAAAAATCGCCTAATCCCCATCAAATACACTGTTACTTCTGGAGAAAATCGCCAGGAGCAAACTGCGGAAGGCCAGCGGTGTCTTATCAAAAAAGCATTGACACCTTGCTGGCTTCACTGACCAAGGCTTAATGTCTTCAGCAACTGATACAAATCCTTATCACACGTTGAGGTGTGAAATGCCCCAATGCTCAAAAGTGGATGATATCACAGAAAGCTGTCAACAATGCCCATATTAGATTAGCGTAGCTCGGACTTGTCACGTTCATATCTCCAAACAAAAAGTGCTTTTGTTACAAATTCAGAGTGTAACCAGAGGCGTCTAACATGTGGCAGCGTTTTCATAGAATGGGCAAGCTCAGTGCAATGCTCTCCAGTTTTCACAGTTGGCGCTGGGAGATATATTCTAATCACATGTCCTTTATAGAGTCATAGAGTGATACAGCGTGGAAACAGGCCCTTCGGCCCAACTTGCCCACACCTGCCATCATGTCCCAGCTACACTAGGCCCACCTGCCCGCGTTTGGTCAATATCCCACCAAATTTTGTCCTATCCATGTACCTGTCTAAATGTTTCTTAAACATTGGGATAGTCACTGCCTCAACTACCTCCTAGGACAGCTTGTCCCATACACCCACCACCCTTTGGAAGGCAAAAGTTACCACTCAGATTCCTATTAAATCTTTACCCGTTCACCTTAAACATATGTCCTCTGGTCTTCAATTCACCGACTCTGGGCAAGAGAATCTGGGCATCTACCCAATCTATTCCTCTCATGATTTTGTACACCTCTGTAGGGCCACCCTTCATCCTCCTGCGCTCCAAGGAATAGTCCCAGCCTACTCAACCTCTCCCTATAGCACACATCCTCTAGTCCTGGCAACATCCTCGTAAATGTTCTCTGCACCCTTTCCAGCTTGACAACACCTTCCCAGAACTGAACACAATACGCACCAATGTCTTATACACAGCAACATGACCTCCCAACATCTATACTCAATACTCTGACTGACGAAGGCCAATGTTCCAAAAAGTGTCTCTTTACAATGTAAATAGACTGGCAGCGGCTTGTGTGACTGTGGATGATCTCGTAAAATGGATGACGTTGGCTCATTCCAAGCGGCCCATTTTATGCAAAATGTCACTCCCTGAAGAATTAAGGAGAAAGCTTTTCTTTTCACTGCCTTCAAAACAGCAGGCTAGAAGATGGGCCTGCAGGTCGGATCTGCATTGACCTTTCTCCTATGGCCTCTGTCCTTAGATGGACCTCCTGTATCTGTGCTCTCAGAGGTTAAAAGTAAGTCTGGTTTGAGGTCAAGCCGTAGAACTGTTTATTGGTGAATTGATGTGCCCACTGAGTCTTGCACACACACACGCAGACACTTTCGACCATGAAGGGAACAATATGTGTATGACCTCCCTGTCTATAAACAGACCTCCACTTATCTGTACGCTCGCAAGTGGAAAACAAACCTGGTTTTAAGCCAAGCCTTAGAACTGTCTATTGGTGAGTCATGTGTGCCCACTGAGTCTTGCACACACAAACACACGCAGACACTTTTTACTGTTAAGGGAACAATACGTGTATCCATGAACTGATGATTTTATAACCTTCTTAAATTTACAAGCAAAAGCCAAGGAATTATTTTTTAAATATTAAATTCCACTGCCTCGAGGTCTCTTTTAAGGGGAAGACAGGATTTCCAAAACTACTTTCTATAGTTCTTTCTCAAAGTTGCATGTGAATGATTTAGTTCTGGCTACCTGAATGGAAACTTTTAAACAGATGCCTGTTACTGCCGCCTCTCGCAGGTAAACTCTGCCTTCAAACCTGCCCTTCCAGCCTGCTGCAAGCAAACTGCACCTGGGCCGAGTGCAGAACGGCCAGTGCAGCATTGAGTGATTGCATCAAACCCGTGCATTCCTCATTTTAACAAGGGCAAGGGAACAGATGGGAACAACACACAGCTCTGGTTGAGCTATCAGTAATACGGCCTAAATGGGCTGTATGGTGTCCTGCCACCCTCTGACATTTATATTGATGAATTCATTGAATTAAATACTTTATTGTCACAGGTCACAGGACACAGTGAAATTCTTTGCATGCATACCCAAGGTATGCAAATATTCACCACATAAAGGCCGCTAACAAAGGTACAAGGTGTCCCGCACCAGGTCCTCTTCAGTTTTCCCCCTACCCTCCCTCACGGCCGTTCCCCCATGCTGGTTCTTCCTTTGTTCTTCCTCTCCCCCCCCCCCCCCCCCCCCTCCCCCCGCTCATGGCGATCCACCCACGCTAGGTCCTCCTGTGTTCAAAAATAAACAAATCCCGGTTAAAAGTGCAGCTACTGGAGTTTCGACAAAGCTTTCACTCAGCACTATTTCACAGGGTCATTCTCAGCTGCCAGATTACCCAATAAGGATTTATTCACCTGGAACTTGCAGGTTAAATAATATTGCAACTGGATTTTTCTGACTATACAATCGCTAGACAAGCATCCGCCTTCTTGGAAGATTTTATACGGAACTGCATTGATTAGCTTATTAGGTCATAAGTGATAGGAGTAGAATTAGGCCATTCGGCCCATCGAGCCTACTCCGCCATTCAATCATGGTTGATATACCTCTCCCTCCTAACCCAATTCTTCTGCCTTCTCCCCATAACCTCTGGTACCTATATCAGTATATCCCCTTTCCCAACCCTGGCCACAGATCCCCCTGGTCCCGTAGCCCCGAAAAATGGTGCACTAACAAGTGGTTACATCAATGGCATCTGATTTTCTAACACACGGGTTTAAGAGCGCTTAAAAATGCCGGACATCAAAAATAGACTGCCGATTCCAAGGTAGGATAGTGGGGTTTAAGAGATTTTTCGAGATGCAAAATTGGAACTTAAGAAACTTTTCAATAGGCACATGGAAATGCAGGGAATGGAGGGATATGGATGATGTGCAGGCATATAAGAGTTGGTCTTGGCTTCATGTTCAGCACAGACAAGGTGGGCCGAAGGGCCTGTTCTTGTTCTGTACTGTTCTTTGTCTATGTCTATGTCTATGTCTATTACTATGTCTATTACTACATCTATGTCTATGTCTATTTATCTGTCTATTTCTCTGTCTATTTCTCTATTTCTATGTCTATTTCTGTGACTATGTCTATAACTATGTTAATGGCTATATCCATGTCTATGTCTATAACTATGTTAATGGCTATATCCATGTCTATGTCTTTGACAATGTCAATGACTAGGTCCATGTCTAAGTCCACAACAAGCGGATGAAAGAGAATGATAGGTTTATGTTCGGGGCGTTGCTGTTCAACAGAATCACGGATTGGAAGGTCCACCAAATGATACGTTCGTCTTCGAACACCCTCACTAAGTGTGCGCAAAAGCCTCGGCTCTTGGTGACCTGCATGTGCCATACCATATAACCATACAACCATATAA
This sequence comes from Raja brachyura, assembly GCA_963514005.1. Next base: position 128,092,769 of record OY740783.1, read on the forward strand.
CCATATAACAATTACAGCATGGAAACAGGCCTTCTCGGCCCTTCCAGTCCGTGCCGACCATTCATTTTCCCCTAGTCCCATCTACCTGCACTCAGACCATACCCCTCCATTCCCTTCCCGTCCATATACCTATCCACTTTACTTTTAAATGTTAAAATCGATCCTGCCTCCGCCACTTCTGCAGGAAGATCATTCCACACAGCCACCACTCCTCCATTGGAGTAAAGAAGTTCCCCCTCATGTTACCCCTAAACTTCTGTCCCTTAATTCTCATGTCATGCCCCCTTGTTTGAATCTTCCCTAACCTCAATGGGAAAAGCTTATCCACGTCAACTCTGTCTACCTGTCTATTGTGTGGAGTGTTGGTGTTGAGTGGAGCCGGAAGCCAAGACTCTTGCATGCATTTCACACCGGCAATCCAGGATATGTTTCTCCCCACTACTCCTCCATTGTGCGAATAAAGTTGTCAGCTCTCCAGTCCAGGGTACAAGTGTGAGGGTGGCACAGCGGTAGAGTTGCTGCCTTACAGCGCCAGAGACCTGGGTTTGATCCTGACTACGTGTGCTGTCTGTCCGGAGATTGTACATTCTCCCTGTGATAGCATGTGTTTTCTCCGGGTGCTCCGGTTTCTTCTCACACTCCAAAGACGTACAGGTTTGTAGGTTAATTGGCTTTGATACAATTGTAAATTGTCCCTAGTGTGTGTGTAGGATGGTACTGGTGTATGGGGAGATCTTTGGTCGGCATGGATTCGGTTGGCCGAAGGGCCTGTTTCCGTGCTGGATCTCTGAAACTGAATCTCAGGATTATCACTTGGACCAGAATGAAATTTACAGCACAAAACTGCCCCGACTTGCATGCAAGTCTATAGTCCGAGTGCGTTTTTTCCAGGTGTTTCGGATTCCTCCCACACTCCAAAGACCTGCAGGATTTTGTTGGTTAATTGGCTTCCGTAAATTGTCCCCATTTTGTACGACAGAACTAGTGTATGGGAGATCACTGGTCGTCATGGTGGGCTGTTTCCACATTGTATCTCTAAACTAAAACTAGGTAGAGCACTTATTTCAGGAGTCCGGTGTGGGGCATACAAACAATGCACCCATTTGATCACAGACTGTTTCAATGTTGGTCCCAGAAAGGTAATGGCCGTGGACACGCCTATCCTACCAATGCCTCTGGAGAGTTTTTGTGGAGACAATGCTTGAGGTACCTCTCCATTGTTCTAGGTTGCCTGTATTTCAGAAGCCTGTAGGAGTGTGAGTGGTACCGTTTCCTGATAGACCACGTCTCAGCTTTGAGGTTTTGACCTGCAAACACTTTTTCACTCCGTCAGACGAAGACCAGGCAGGTCACTTGTTCCAATACAGCTGAACACATGAAGTCTGTTATCACGACTGACTTGGTTTTCTTACAATGTACAACCAGGATTCAAACAATGAGACAAATACGTCTACATGTTGTGAAATGTACCAATAGACATTGCCTCCCACAAGCTATACAATGTATGCGATGGTGAGTACATCATTTTACTGCTGTATTAGTTCAAACATGACTTAATATTTTCAGTATGTTTATAATGCAGATATATTAAGTATTTCCGATGAGGTGTTATTTTAGCCTGTACTTTGTATGTGGAGGCCTTTTTGGGACCAGTTTTTGAGTGATTTCTCATATTTCAGCCAAACACAAATGAAAATATTTCTTCACGTATCTATAATTATAACAGATTCATAAATAGAAGTAATATTGCATGAAATATATTATAAGTGAATTTTACTGTGCTTGTCCTATTTTGAATAATATGCAAGCTATGTCAGTGATCAATGTGAAAATTACAGTGTATATGTATATGTAAATATCTTGCTGAATAATTTATGCAAATAAACTTTTTTTTTAGAATCCAATGCTTCATGGTGTTATTTGTATTACAAACTAAATGATTGAATGCAGGAGAATCGAGGAACTGCAGGTGCTGGTTTGCAAAGAAAAAGACACAAAGTATTGAGGTGTATAACATTTCATGAGAGGAATAGATCGGATAGGTGCACAGATTCTCTTGCCCAGAGTACCAGAGGACATAAGTTTACGGTGAAATGGAAAAGATTTAATAGGAATCTGAGGGGTAACCTTTTCATACAACGGGTGGTGGGTATATGGAACAAGATGCCAGAGGAGAAAGTTGAGGTAGGGACTATCCCAACATATAAGTACCAGTTAGACATGGATAGGACAGGGCTGGAGGTGGGACTAGTTTAGCTGGGACATGTTGGCCAGTGTGGGCAAGTTGGGCCGAAGGGCCTGTCTGAACACTGTGTCACTGTATGACTAAGTGCTGGAGGAACTCAGTGGGTCAGGCAGCGTCTCTGGAGGAAAGAGGTCAGACAACATCTTGAATTGCCACCCTTCATTCTGAAAAGCTTGTGTCCATTTCCCTCCACAGATGCTGCCTACTTCACTGGTAGGGCTGGGATTTATTTCCCATCCCTAGTGGTGATCCTTCTCTTCAATTCATCGTTGCCCGCTCAGCCGTACTCCCCCAGGTACTCGCCCAGTGCTGTTGGGGAAATGAGATCTGGGGGGGTTCAGGTCTGAGGAAGGGTCCTGATCTGAAAGGTCACCCATCCTTTTTCTCAAGAGATGTAGCCTGACCTGTTGAATTACTCCTGCACTTTGTGTCTATCCTTGCTGAATGGTTCACATGTATTGGAAGGACATCATTGATATGCTGATCCGTCTTTCCCAATATGACAGCAAGGGCCAAGTGTTCAAACATTTCAGTTTGAAACATGTTCCTTATCCAACAGTGATAATTGCTGTTGGTTTTCACTGTGTCCTGCTTGGGTTTGGAACCTATTCCATATCTACCAACTTCATCCAGGATAGTCCCATGGGAGGTACCCCCAGTTTGTTGCCAGGGATGTAATTATCTGTGGAATCATGGAACTGCAGATGCTGGTTTACCAAGGAAAAGACACACAACTGCTGGGGTAGCTAAACGATGCTGCCTGGCTTGCTGAGTTCAGTCAAAAGTCAAAGTCAAACAAACTTTATTGTCATTTAGAAATACATCGATATATACAGTTCCAAACGAAATTCCGTTGCATATTGGCTCCCTGTGCAACACGATAATTAACAGAAGGATAAACATGGATAAAATGGATAAAAAGGATAAAAGGATAAATAGACAATGGTGGCAGCCCATTACATGGCATTCAGGAGTCTGATGGCTCGTGGGAAGAAGCTGTTGCAGAACCTTGATGTTCTGCTCCTTATGCTACGATATCTTTTGCCCGAGGGCAGCAGAGTGAACAGTCCATGATGGAGATGTGTGGGGTCTTTTATAATACTGCTGGCCTTAGACACGCAACGTTTGGTCGCAATATCCCCGATTGAGGGGAGAGAGGTCCCGATGATTTTTTACGCTGTCCTCACCACTCTCTGCACGGACTTCCAGTCAGAGGCTTTACAGTCCCCAAACCAGACAGAGATACAGCTGGTCAAAATACTCTCTATGGTGCCCCTGTAGAAAGTGGTGAGGATGGGAATGGGGGAGGTGAGCTCTTCTCATCCGGCGCAGAAAGTGCAACCGCTGCTGCGCTCTCTTAACTGTTGATGAGATGTTATTTGAGAGTTACTCCAGCATTTGTCTCATGTTGTTGTCTGTGACCTGTGCGGACATGATCCTCCAGGTACTGGATAGGATCCAAACTTCCACTCCAAAAAGAACTTTGATCTGCATAGGTTCATAAGTTCATAAGAAATAGGAATAGAATTGGGCAATTCAACCAATTGTCTACTCCAACATTCAATCGTGGCTGATCTATCTCTTCCCCTCAACCCCATTTTCCGCCCTTCTCCCCATAACCCCTGACACCCATACTCATCAAGAATCTATCTATCTCTAGCTTAAAAATATCCATCGACTTGGCCTCCACAGCCTTCTGTGGCAATGAATTCCACAGAATCACCACCCCTCTGACCAAAGTGGTTCCATGTAAAGGTGAGCGAGGGAAGATTTAATAGGAACCTGAGGGAAATTTTTCACACAGAGGGTGGTGCATATATGATATGAGCTGCCAGAGGCAGTTGTTGAGGCAGGCACTACAACACCATTTAAAAGGCATTTGGACAAGTACATGGATAAGTCAAGTCAAGTTTTATTCGTCACTTGCACGTAAAGTGCAAGTGAAATGAATTTGCCAGCAGCGGTACAATGAAAAAGAACACCCAATACACAATTAATAAATTTAACACAAACATCCACCATAGCATTCATCACTGTGGTGGAAGGCACAACATTTGGCCAGTCTTCCTCCATTTTCCCCCGTGGTCGGGACCTCAACCCTCCGCAGTCGCCGCTGCGGGCGTCCAGATTTACAGACAAGGTAAAAAGTCCAGGTAAGTCCTGAATCGGTGCTTCCCCACCGGAGACCGCGGCTTCAGGCTGGTGTAGGCCGCAGGCCGGCGGTCGAAGTCCCTGGATAGGAAAGGTTTTGGACAATATGGGCCAAAAACAGGTAGGTGGGACTAGTATAGATAGGGCATCTAGATAGATAAGTTGTTTCTATGCTCTATGACAGATTCTAAATATGGAAAAACAGCTAAAATGTGTGGGAAGGAACTGCAGATGCTGGTTTAAACCGGATAGATACAAAATGCTGGAGTAACTCGGCGGGACAGTCAGCATCTCTGGAGAGAAGGAAAGGGTGATGTTTCGGGTCGAGACCCTTCTTCAGACGAGAGTCAGGGGAAAGAGAAACGAGAGATATAGAGGGTGATGTAGAGAGATGTAGAACAAATGAATGAAGGATATGCAAAAAAGTAAAGGAAACAGGCCATTGATAGCTGTCTGAACCATGGGAACAAGATGCCGGTGGGACTTGGGTGGCGTAGGGAGGAAGTGAGAGGGAATGCAGGGGTTACATGAAGCAGGACCTGATTGTCATGCATTATTTTACAAAGGTATTATGTCATATTACCAAAATTCTTATTAAAATTTATGAAAACAAAGTTTACTTTCCAGCAGCAGGAAAATTTACTGAAGAATGGAGCTATTATAATTCCTTAACTTTTGGGGGAGGCAGCCTACTTGGGGGTAGCAAAAGCGGCCGGGCCTCGGGTACAGAGACCAGCCCTGTTGCGCAGAAGGGTAAGGAAAAGAAGGGGAGGGCAGCAGTAATAGGGGACTCTATAGTTAGGGGGTCAGATAGGCGATTCTGTGGACGCAATCAGGAGACCCGGATGGTAGTTTGCCTCCCTGGTGCCAGGGTCCGGGATGTGACTGATCGTGTCCAAGATATCCTGAAATGGGAGGGAGAGGAGCCAGAGGTCGTGATACATATAGGTACCAATGCCATAGGTAGAAAAAGAGAAGAGGCCCTGTAAGGAGAATTTAGGGAGTTAGGAGGAGAGTTAAGAAGGACAGCAAAGGTAACAATCTCAGGATTACTGCCTGTGCCACGTGACAGTGAGAGTAGGAATGGAGCGAGGTGGAGGATAAATGTGTGGCTAAAGGACTGGTGCAGAGGGCAGGGATTCAAGTTTCTGGATCATTGGATCCTCTTTTGGGGAAGGTGTGATCTGTACAAAAAGGACGGGTTGCACTTGAACCCGAGGGGAACCAATATCCTGGCGGGGAGATTTGCAAAGGCTACTGGGGAGACTTTAAACTAGATCGGTTGGGGGGAGGGACTCAAATAGAGAAAGCAAGTAGACCGTGTGTGAGGCAGGAGGCAGAGAAGGGAAGCAGTCAGACGCAACACGTAGGGGGGAAAGAAGAAAAAAATAATAAACAGAGCATAAGAGGTGGTGGGTTTCTTAAATGTGTGAGCAGAGAGACAGAGGGGCGTAAAATGAGGATAGAAGCAATAGGTAGCAAGGTGAAAAGTGGCAGGCAGACATATCCAGGGCAAAATCAAAAAGGGTCAGCTTTCAACATAATTGTAAAAGGGGCAAGAGCATTGTAAAAACAAGCCTGAAGGCTTTGTGTCTCAATGCGAGGAGCATTCGTAATAAGGTGGATGAGTTGAATGTGCAGATAGCTATTAGTGATTATGATATAGTTGGGATCACGGAGACATGGCTCCAGGGTGACCAAGGCTGGGAGCTGAACATCCAGGGATATTCAATATTCAGGAGGGATAGACAGAGAGGAAAAGGAGGTGGGGCAGCGTTGCTGGTTAGAGAGGAGATTAACGCAATAGAAAGGAAGGACATTAGCTTGGAGGATGTGGAATCGATATGGGTAGAGCTGCGAAACACTAAGGGGCAGAAAAAGCTAGTGGGTGTTGTGTACAGGCCACCTAACAGTAGTAGTGGAGTTGGGGATGGCATCAAACAGGAAATTAGAAAAGCATGCAACAAAGGTAAAACCGTTATTATGGGTGACTTCAATCTACATATAGATTGGGTGAATCAAATTGGCAGGGGCGCTGAGGAAGAGGATTTCTTGGAATGTATGCGGGATAGTTTTCTAAACCAACATGTAGAGGAACCAACGAGAGCATACCAGAGGACTGGGAAAAATTCAGAGACCAGCAGAGAAGGACAAAGGGCTTGATTAGGAAAGGAAAAATAGATTATGAAAGAAAACTGGCAGGGAACATAAAAACTGACTGCAAAAGTTTTTATAGATATCTGAAGAGAAAGAGATTAGTTAAAACAAATGTAGGTCCCTTGCAGTCAGAAACAGGTGAGTTGATCATGGGGAACAAGGATATGGCGGACCAATTGAATAACTACATTGGTTCCGTCTTCACTAAGGAAGACATAAATAATCTGCCGGAAATAGCAGGGGGCCACGGGTCAAAGGAGTACTTGAGTGAAATCCAGGTTAGTCGGGAAGTGGTGTTGGGTAAATTGAATGGATTAAAGGCCGATAAATCCCCAGGGCCAGATAGGCTGCATCCCAGAGTACTTAAGGAAGTAGCTCCAGAAATAGTGGATGCATTAGTGATACTCTTTCAAAACTCTTTAGATTCTGGAGTAGTTCCTGAGGATTGGCGGGTAGCAAACGTAACCCCTCTTTTTAAGAAGGGGGGGAGAGAGAAAACAGGGAATTACAGACCAGTTAGTCTAACATCGGTAGTGGGGAAACTGCTAGAGTCAGTTATTAAAGATGGGATAGCAGCACATTTGGAATGTGGTGAAATCATTGGACAAAGTCAGCATGGGTTTACGAAAGGTAAATCATGTCTGACGAATCTTGTGGAATTTTTCGAGGATGTAACTAGGAGCGTGGATAGGGGAGAACCAGTGGATGTGGTGTATCTGGACTTCCAGAAGGCTTTCGACAAGGTCCCACATAAGAGATTAGTATATAAACTTAAAGCATACGGCATTGGGGGTTCAGTATTGATGTGGATAGAGAACTGGCTGGCAAACAGGAAGCAAAGAGTAGGAGTAAACGGGTCGTTTTCACAATGGCAGGCAGTGACTAGTGGGGTACCGCAAGGCTCAGTGCTGGGACCCCAGCTATTTACAATATACATAAATGATCTGGATGAGGGAATTGAAGGCAATATCTCCAAGCTTGCGGATGACACTAAGCTGGGGGGCAGTGTTAGCTGTGAGGAGGATGCTAGGAGACTGCAAGGTGACTTGGATAGGCTGGGTGAGTGGGCAAATGTTTGGCAGATGCTGTATAATGTAGATAAATGTGAGGTTATCCACTTTGGTGGCAAAAATAGGAAAACAGACTATTATCTAAATGGAGGTCGATTAGGAAAAGGGGAGATGCAGCGCGACCTGGGTGTCATGGTACACCAGTCATTGAAAGTAGGCATGCAGGAACAGCAGGCAGTGAAGAAAGCAAATGGTATGTTAGCTTTCATAGCAAAAGGATTTGAGTATAGGAGCAGGGAGGTTCTACTTCAGTTGTATAGGGTCTTGGTGAGGCCACACCTGGAGTATTGCGTACAGTTCTGGTCTCCAAATCTGAGGAAGGACATTATTGCCATAGAGGGAGTGCAGAGAAGTTTCACCAGACTTTCCTGGGATGTCAGGACTGTCTTATGAACAAAGATTGCATAGACTCGGTTTATACTCTCTAGAATTTAGGAGATTGAGAGGGGATCTTATAGAAACTTACAAAATTCTTAAGGGGTTGGACAGGCTAGATGCAGGAAGATTATTCCCGATGTTGGGGAGGTCCAGGACAAGGGGTCACAGCTTAAGGATAAGGGGGAAATCCTTTGGGACCGAGATGAGAAGGACTTTTTTCACACAGAGACTGGTGGGTCTCTGGAACTCTCTGCCACAGAAGGTAGTTGAGGACAGTTCATTGGCTATATTTAAGAGGGAGTTAGATGTGGCCCTTGTGGCTAAGGGGATCAGATAGTATGGAGAGAAGGCAGGTACGGGATACTGAGTTGGATGATCAGCCATGATCATATTGAATGGTGTTGCAGGCTCGAAGGGCCGAATGGCCTACTCCTGCACCTAATTTCTATGTTTCTATGTTTCTATGAGAGAGCAGGCTGTTCTAGACTGGGTATTGAGTAATGAGGAAAGGCTAGTTAGCAGCCTTATTGTGTGTGGCCCATTGGGATGAGTGACCATAATATGGTTGAGTTCTTCATTAGGATGGAGAGTGACATTGTTAATTCAGAAACACGGGTCCTGAACTTAAAGAAAGGTAACTTTGAGGGTATGAGACGTGAATTGGCCAAGATAGACTGGCAATTGATTCTTGAAGGTTTGACGGTGGATATGCAATAGAAGGCATTTAAAGACTGCATGGATGAACTACAACAATTGTTCATCCCAACATGGCAAAAGAATAAATCAGGGAAGGTAGTACATCCGTGACTAACAAAAGAAATCAGGGATAGTATCAAAGCAAAAGATGAAGCGTACAAATTAGCCAGCGAAAACAGCCTACCAGAGGACTGGAAGAAATTCAGAGTCCAACAGAGGAGGACAAAGGGATTAATTAGGAAAGGGAAATTGGATTATGAAAGAAAACTGGCAGGAAACATAAAAACTGACTGCAAACGTTTTTATCAATATGTGAAGCGAAAAAGATTAGTTAAAACAAATGTAGGTCCCTTGCAGTCAGAAACAGGTGAATTGATCATGGGGAACAAAGACATGGCAGACCAATTGAATAACTACTTTAGTTCTGTCTTCACTGAGGAATACATAAATAATTTGCCAGAAATAGCAGGGGATCGCGGGTCAAATGAGATGGAGGAACTGAGTGAAATCCAGGTTAGCCTGGGAGGGAGAGAGAAAACGGGGAATTACAGACCAGTTAGTCTAACATCGGTAGTGGGGAAACTGCTAGAGTCAGTTATTAAAGATGGGATAGCAGCGCATTTGGAAAGTGGTGAAATCATCGGACGAAGTCAGCATGGATTTACGAAAGGTAAATCATGTCTGACGAATCTTATTGAATTTTTTGATGATGTAACTAGTAGTGGATAAGGGAGAAGCAGTGGATGTATTATATCTGGACTTTCAGAAGGCTTTCGACAAGGCCCCACACAAGAGGTTAGTATACAAACTTAAAGAACACGGTATTGGCGGTTCAGTATTGATGTGGATAGAGAACTGGCTGGCACGCAGGAAGCAAAGAGTAGGAGTGAACAGGTCCTTTTCAGGATGGCAGGCAGTAACTAGTGGGGTGCCGCAAGGCTCAGTGCTGGGACCCCAGCTATTTACAATATATATTAATGATCTGGATAAGGGAATTGAATGCAACATCTCCAAGTTTGCAGATGACACGAAGCTGGGGGGGGGGGGGGGGGGGGCAGTGTTAACTGTGACGAGAATGCTAGGAGGCTGCAAGGTGACTTGGATAGGCTGGGTGAGTGGGCAAATGCATGGCAGATGCAGTATAATGTGGATAAATGTGAGATTATCCACTTTGGTGGCAAAAACAGGAAAGTAGACTATTATTTGAATGGTGACCGTTTAGGTAAAGGGGAGATGCAACGAGACCTGGGTGTCATGGTACACCAGTCATTGAAAGTAGGCATGCAGGTGCAGCAGGCTGTGAAGAAAGCGAATGGTATGTTGCCATTCATAGCAAAATGATTTGAGTACAAGGGCAGGGATGTTCTACTGCAGTTGTACAGGGTCTTGATGAGGCCACACCTGGAGTATTGCATACAGTTTTGGTCTCCTAATCTGAGGAAAGCCATTCTTGCCATGGAGGGTGTACAGAGAAGGTTCACCAGACTGATTCCTGGGATGGCAGGACTTCCATATGAAGAAGGACTGGATAGACTCGGCTTGTACTCACTGGAATTTAGAAGATTGAGGGGGGATCTCATAGAGACTTACAAAATTCTTAAGGGGTTGGACAGGCTAGATGCAGGAAGATTGATCCCGATGTTGGGGATCCAGGACAAGGGGTCACTGTTTAAGGATAAGGGGGAAGTCTTTTAGGATCGAGATGAGAAAATCATTTTTCACACAGAGAGTGGTGAATCTGTGGAATTCTCTGCCACAGAAGGTAGTTGAGGCCAGTTCATTGGCTATATTTAAGAGGGAGTTAGATGTGGCCCTTGTTGCTAATGGGATCAGGGGGTATGGAGAGAAGGCAGGTACAGGATACTGAGGTGGATAATCAGCCATGATCATATTGAATGGCGGTGCAGGCTCGAAGGGCCGAATGGCCTACTCCTGCACCTATTTTCTATGTTTCTATGTTAACTTCCTGTTTCTTCCCCGTTTGTTCCACTCTGCTGCGGCTGTGCCCATATTCCGCTGTGTACAACAAAAACAAACACACATGTTAAAGCTGTCACTCCAGATCTAACATGTCCAGTACCTGTAAAGCCATCCAATGCTTACACATCAAATTCAATCTTCTTCTTATCAAGTCCACATACAAGATTAGAAGTTGTTCAGCCAGAGCTGAACGCACCTCTCATCATCTGCATACAATGGTGTCTGTCATGTGCTTCTTGTGCGTGGTGGTGGAAAGATTGGTGGAAACAGGACCGCGACGTGAACGCTCTTTCTTTGACCCCATCAAATTCAATGATACTGTATTGTCACATGTACATAGGTACAATGAAATGCTTTGGTCTTGAATACAGCCCGGTAAAACCATCCAGCGGACCTCACTTAGGCCGTAGAGTCGCCATGTCTCTGTACCTAAAAAGTTACATAATGTTCATCGATCATTCTTATCTTCTCTTCGCTGCGGCGAACCAGGCCTGCTGCCGCAGATAACAACCTGCGTGATCTTTGATGTGAAAAATGTGGCTCAAGTCCATGAAGAGATGTTTTCAAACCAAACCCAACCCGAAAAAGTCACCTATCCATGTTCTCCACAGATGCTGCCTGACCCGCTGAGTTACTCCAGCACTCTGTGAAACGTCACCTATCCATGTTCTCCACAGATGCTGCCTGACCCGCTGAGTTACTCCAGCACTCTGTGAAACGTCACCTATCCATGTTCTCCACAGATGCTGCCTGACCCGCTGAGTTACTCCAGCACTCTGTGAAACGTCACCTATCCATGTTCTCCACAGATGCTGCCTGACCCGCTGAGTTACTCCAGCACTTAGTGCCCTTTTGTGTAAACCAGAATCTGCAGTTCCTTGTTTTCTGAAGCTCAGCTAGATTGGGCTCCGCTCCAAGAGGCCGAGCGCGAGGACTGGACATGACCCACAGCTGCATGGAGTTGTGGAGCAGTGATTGAGGACACCAACGCTTGGCCAACCTGACCCTGCAACACCACCAGGACAATGGGTCACCATGGTCAGGTAGGGACAATCAGACAAACAAAATGTGTAGATCACCTCTGAAAAGTACATAGTTACAATATCACTTGTTTTAGTGACTGTGAAATGAAAAAAAAAAGTAATTGAATTAAATAGATCCTGAAAAACCAATAACCATTAGTAAAAAACCAGTCCAGGCATTAAACTTTGGGCTTCAACCCCATCCTACCCTTTGGGCTTCTACCCCATCCTAACTGTGTGTTAGTTGTCTGTGCGTGATGTGTGCGTGGGAGGGAAGGAGAGAAGGGAGGGAGGGAGAGAAAGGAAGGAGAGGAGGGAGGGTGAGAAGGAAGGACAGAAGGGAGGGAGGGAGGGAAGCAGAGAAAGGAGGGAAGGAGAGAAAGAAAGGATGGAGTGAATGAGAGAAGGGAAAAGAGAGAGGAAGGAGGGAGGGAAGGAGAGAAGGACAGAAGGGAGGGAGAGGGCCGGCGGCAGGAGCGGATACTGGGGTCCAGGCAGACGGATGTGAGCTGAGGCCGAGGTTTGTAAACGTTGCTCCAACCCCCGGCCCGGCCCTCCGTGTATTGTTCAGAGGGGTGGAGCCGGGGCTGTGTGCGTGAAGCACGGCAACTGGAGGGGCGGGAATGCTGCCCCGGGACTATGAGGGAACGACCCACCTTCCCCTCTCCCCCTTCTCCATTCCCCCTCACACCCCCCTCCCCGTCTACCCCTTTCTTCCCCCTCAACCCCTCTACTCTCCCTCCATCCCTCTCTCCCCCCTCCACCCGCGGTACATCTACCCGAGCCGAGAGTAGATTACTCTGGCGCGGGGCCCCCTTACTCGCGGGGCCCAATTGGGAGCAATCGGTCGAATCGGCTTAAGGCCGGCCCTGGTCTCACCCTTGTCCTCCTCCGTCCCCACATCAATGAGTTCTGCGCCCGCCACGATTTGGAGCTCTTCTTCCACCGCCTCCGCCTCTGTTCTTCCATGGGAAGGAGTCCTCGCCCCCACTGATGATACATTTTCCCGTCTCCAATGGCCACCCTCCCCTTGGACCCTCTTGTAGGCTTACATGTATGCAATTTTATATTAAAATGGAGCTTAGATCTGTTTGGTCCATTAAGTCGCATACACTTTTTAAGCGCACATTTTGATTACATTCCATTCTACCATAGAGAAATAAAGTCTATAATAGACTTTAATTATATTCCTATGAATCTACAGACCTTGGCTCACTAAAATTGTTCCCAATTGGGCCCCGCACATCCTAAGGCCAGCCCTGGGTGAGGCCTCTGCTGAGGACAGACCGTTCGGTATCTGAGAGGGGGAGGTCGGGGGGGATGGTGAACACACATCAGGGTTGGAGGTTGGGGCTGGAGGAAGGCAGGTGAGTGGACTGAGGCCAAGGCGATGTCTGGTGGAGGGGTGGTGGGTGGTCAGGGGGTAGGGGGGTATGAGGACTGTAGTGTGGGTGGGGAAGAGCTGGGGTCACATGGTTTGAGGGGAATGGGGAAGACCCAGTGGAACAGCCACTGAGATTACCAGGGTTTGTTGACTAGCACTAGGACCCAGCGCAGTCAAACCTGGGGGGAGTGGGAGTCTGCAGCGTGGAAGCTTCAGGCTAGGCTGCAGATAAGGCGATGGCGACAGGCTGCTGGAGGGCGGTGGAGTGGCCAGGGTCAGCGGGCAAAGAGTAGGAGGTTCCGGTGGGCGGATGATCGATGGGGCGGTGAGGTTCGACGGGTCTGGTGAGGCAGCGAGGTGAGTAGGCCCCCCTAGATCTCGAGGCCCTAAGCTTAAGCTTGTCTAGCTTATACGTAAATCCGGCCCTGTATATTCCATCTACCACTTCTCTGCCCACTCTCCCAACCTGTCCACGTCCTTCTACAGAGTTCCTGCTTTCTCTACACTACCAGCCTCTCCACCTATTTTCGTATCATTTGCAAACTTGGCAACAAAGCCCATCATCCAATTCCCCTCATCCAAATCATTAATATGAAACGTGAAGAGTAGGGACCCCAGCACCGACCCCTGTGGAACTCCAATAGTCACTGGCAGCCACACAGACATAGCCCACTTTATTGCCTTCTGCCATCCATCCAACCTGCTATCCATGCTAGTATCTCCCCATTGACACCATGGGCTCTCATATTCTTTAGCAGTCTCACGTGTGGCAACTTATCAAAGGCTTTCTGGAAATCTAGGTAAACAACATCTAATGACTCTTGGGTACACAAAAGGCTGGAGAAACTCAGCGGGTGCAGCAGCATCTAAGGAGCAAAGGAGATAGGCGGCGTTTCGGGTCGAGACCCTTCTTCAGACTGGTTAGGGATCAGGGAAATGAGAGATATAGACGGTGATGTGGAGAGATAAAGAACAATGAATGAAAGATATGCAAAAAAGTATCGATGATAAAGGAAACAGGCCATTGTAAGCTGTTTGTAGTGTGAAAATGAGAAGCTAGTGCGACTTGGGTGGGGGAGATGGAGAGAGGGAATGCCAGGGCCCGAGGGCTGAGGGAGAGGAGGGAAGGGGAGGAGACAGCAAGGGTTCACAGAATTGAGAAAATTCAATGTTTAAGCCCAGAGGATGCAGACTCCCCAAGCGGAATATGAGGTGCTGTTCCTCCAACTTGCGGTGTTGCTCACTCTGGCCGTGGAGGAGGCCCAGGACCGAGAGGTCGGATACGGAATGGGAGGGGGAGTTGAAGTGCTGAGCCACCGGGAGGTCGGGTTGGTTATTGCGGACCGAGCGGAGGTGTTCGGCGAAACAATCGCCAAGCCTCCGCTTGGTCTTGCAGCATCTGCAGTTCCTTCTTTAACATCTAATGACTCTCCTTTGTCTGTCCTGCTATTTACGTTTAATGTTTAAACATATACTAGTCTGACAAAGGGTCTCGTCCCGAAACGTCACCCATTCCTTCTCTCCAGAGATGCTGCGTTACTCAAGCTTTTTGTGTCTATCTTGGGTTACTTGAAGTGAGTTGGAGAGCAGGAGGAATCCTTATAACTAATACCCTGTAATCAAAGCAGCCTTGGTTATGGTTTTAACCAAAGGCATTCTCAATTTCGAGCATAATTGTGAGAAAATGTTACAAGCATTAGTTTTATTTTAACTTTATTTTAGCGGGATTATTTTCTTCCACTTTTGTAGATTGCTTAAAGCCTTTTGAATAATTGAATAATCTTCTCATCAACTAATGGAGCGAATAGATTTATCTGCTGATTAAATAAGGTTTACTGTAAATTCTTACAGTACTTGGACCAATTCCTTTCTGAACCTTATAAAGCATAAGCGATGTAATGCATTGCACACAATCTTAGGTTATTATTCATGTTTGGGAAATATTGCTGAAATATGTGTAGAAATTCAATCACTAAATTCAGTCCTCCCTGGGTGACACGTTGGCGCAGCGGTAGAGTTGCTGCCTTACAGCGCTAGAGACCCAGGTTCGATCCTAATTACTGAGGGTGTCTGTACAGAGTTTGTACGTTCTCCCCGTCACTATGTGGGTTTCCTCCCACACTCAAAGGACATACAGGTGTGTAGGTTAGTTAGCTTCGGTAAAGATTATAAATTGTGAAAGATAGTGTGCGGGGATCGCTGATCGGTGTGGATTCAGTAGGCTGAAGGGCCTGTTTCCACGCTTGCTCTTTAAACTAAACTAAACTAGACGATCCAATTGGAAGCTGAAATTTGATTGTGAAATGCAAACCAGCACTGCAGTGTATTTAGAAACCAACATGGTTTGCTATGAGTGCAGCCACAGGATATAGGCGAGGTGTTGAATCAATATTCATCATTTGCATTTACCAGAGAAAGTTATGGAATCTAAAGAGCTAAGCGAAATGTATAATGATGCATTTGAACATACCCGCATTACATAACAGGAGGTGCCAGTGGTCGTAATGGATATTTTTTAGGCAGAGAAAGATAGATTCTTGATTAGCACGGGTGTCAGAGGTTATGGGGAGAAGACAGGGGAATGGGGTTAGGAGGGAGAGATAGATCAGACATGATTGAATGGCGGAGTAGACTTTATGGACCGAATGGCCTACTTCTGCTCTTATCACTTATGGCTGTATGACCTTAAAACATATTAAAGTGAATTAATTGCCAGGCCCTAATCAAGTGTATCCGTGGATATGGTGGGAAACTAGGGAGGAGATTGCAGAGGTCATTAAAGAGATCAAATTTAGCCAAGTCTGAGGTAATGGAAGACTGGAAGGTGGCTAATATTGTATCGTTATTTAAGAAGGATTGTAAGGACAAGCCAAGGAGCTACAGGCTGGTGAGCCCAACACCAGTGGTGGTACAGTTTCTGAGAGTCAGTGTCTGTCGTCATTTGGCAAGGCAAAGTCTGATTGGGTTAAATTTGGGCCGAATATCTGAGCAAGGATGTGCTGGCTCTGGAGAGGGTCCAGAGGAGGTTTACAAGAATGATCCCAGGAATGAGTTGATTAGCGTATGATGAGCATTTGACAGCACTGGGCCTCTCCTCACTGGAGTTTAGAAGGTTGAGGGGGGATCCTCATTGAAACTTACAGAATAATGAAAGGCGTAGATAGAGTGGATGCGGAAAGGATGTTTGCACTAGTGGAAGAGTCTAGGACCAGAGGGCATAGCCTCAGAATTAAAGGCGCTCTTTTAGAAAGGAGGTGAGGAGGAATTTCTTTAGTCAGAGGGTGGTGAATCTGTGGAACTCAGAGAGCGCCACAGAGGGCTGTGGAGGCCAAGTCAGTGGCTATTGTTAAGGCAGAGATAGACAAATTCTGCATTTGTAATGGGTGTCAAGGGGAGAAGGCAGGGAAATGGGATTAGGAGTTAGAGATCAGCCATGATTGAATGACGCAGTACGGCCTAATTCTCCTCCTATAACTTGTGAACGTCATCAGCGTGGGTGTGTGCTTGATATGTGGTGTCTTATCAACCTGATTATGTCTTTTCTTATTCTTCTTCTTCTTCTTCTTCCTGTGCACAGTCTAAGATTGTAGGACAACTTGTTCTATTTAATCTTATTTGATTGTGCACGCCAGGTTGATTGCATTCGTCGAAACAGGGCGGACCACGTGAAGGTTGCAATCTTCCCACCCCATTGTGCATTTTGAAGAAGTGACAAAGTGAAGTGATGAGGGCAGGCTGGAATTTAGCATGGAATTTAGCAAGGCCTTTAACAAGGCCCAGCAGGGTAAACTGCTCCAGAAAGTTCAATCAGGAGGGATCCAGGGTTTCAGAGATGGAGTCGGAGAGTAGCAGTGGAGTGAAAATTCCAAATAGATATTTTAAACACATTAAGGGAAAAATGGATAGACAGGGAAGGAATAGGGCCCCACAGGAATCAAAGCAGTTAACTATGATAGGAGATGGGCAAGGTCATCAAAGAGCATTTCTCCTTTGTTTTTACTGTGGAGATAGAAATAAAGACCAAGGAGATTAGGGCAGTCAATGGAAGTGTCTTGCAGTCAGTATTTGGTTGAGGAGGTTTATTTTAATTCAGAGATACAGCGCGGAAACAGGCCCTTTGGCCCAACCGGTCCGCGCCGACCAGCAATCCCCGCACATTAACACTATCCTACACCAACTAGGGACAATTTTCACATTTACCAAGCCAATCATCCTACAAACCTGCACATCTTTGGAGTGTGGGAGGAAACCGAAGATCTCGCAGAAAACCCACGCAGGTCACGGGGTGAACGTACAAACTCCGTGCAGACAGCGCCCATAATCGGGATCTAACCTAGGTCGCTGGCACTGCATTCGCTGTAAGGCAGCAACTCTACGGCTGCGACACTGTGATTGCTGAACTGAGGTGCTGAGATCTCCCGGGCATGTTCAGATATAGCCGAGGATACTGGGGAACTAAAGAAGAAATTGCAGATTTGCCTAGATGAGATTTAAGAGCCATCATTATACAGGGGTGTGGTGCTGGAAGACTGGAGGGGGGCAAATGTTGTGCCCCCATTTAAAAAGGGCTGCAAGGAACAGCCTGGGAACTTTAGGCCAGTAAGCCTAAAGGGGCTGTCCCACTTGGGCGACCTAATTGGCGAGTTTAGAAGAGTTCAATTAATGCCACGTAGAAGACCTCCTTCGACCTCCTGCGACTATGTTGAAGACTAGCTTCGACTAGCTACGACTAGCTTCGGGAAAATTGGACACCGAATAATGGAGAGTGAAGACGACCTCCTTCGATCTCCTTCGACCTCCCTTCAACTATGATGAAGACTATCTACAACTACCTTCGACTACCTTTGATTACCTTCAACTACCCTCGATTACCTACGACTAACATGCCGACCGACTACGACCTACCACGACTAAACCTACGAGTAAAAAAAGTATTGATTTTTTCCATTGCGACCTTTTTTTACTCGCGGGCATATTTCAACATGTTGAAAAATATGCCGCGGCCTAGCCGAGGCCTCGAGTACACGGGGACTACTCTCAAGCATAAAGGAGAGTTACAAAGACCTCCTAGGACCTCGTGTCGACCATGCTGAGAGTATGAGTCGAGGGCAAACTCGCCAGAACTCGCGGATTAGGTTGCCCAAGTGGGACAACCCCTTAACATCTGTGGTCGGAAAGTTACCAGAGAAAATTCTGAGAAATAAGATATACATGCATTTAGATGTACAATGGCTGACTAGGAATAGTCAGCACAGTTTTGTACGTGGGAGACTGTGTCTCATGAATCTAATTGAGTTTTTTGACGATGTGACCAAAATAGTTTAATGAGGGCTGAGCTGCAGACATTGTCTGGATTTCAGCAAGGCATTTGACAAAGTGCTGGATGGTAGGCCGCACTGGCAGGTTGTATTGCAGGGGATCCATGGATGCCTAGCAAACTGGAGAGAAAATTGGCTTCATGGAGGGATGGAGAGGGCAATGGTAAAAGTTGTTTCTCGGACTGGAGGCCTGTGGTTAGGCACGTGCCGTCAGGGTAGGCAAGGTAGGCACTGCCTACCCTGACTAAAATTATAAAATGGTAATTATTAAATATAAATAGTAAAGGCATGGGAGAATTATGCCTATCTTAGAGATCGATCTGTAGGGAGGCATAATTCTCCGTGCCTTTCATCCACAGTACTTGCAACACGTGAAAGTCTATGCAGCCCACGTGCCATCGACACTGCTTCAAGCCGTCAATGGCAGCTGAAATTCTGCCTTCGCAGTACTGCTCATGCACAGCAGCCTACTGCGCATGCGCAGCGCTAGTTTCCTGGCGGGTTTTCCAAACATAGATTATCATTATCTTAAGAGTATCATAGGTCCCGGGTAAACTTGTAATGGACAATCTGTCCCACCAAAGCAGGAAAACCATCTTTGTCCTCACCGATTGTTACGTGAACACGGGGAACTTTAGAATTGCCTTCCACGTTTCTGGTTGATGTGATCATCTTGGTTTTGCTGGAATAGGGTCTTGCAACGCTCCAAGTACGTAACTTTGGCGTTAAGCAGCGATGCTCCCTTCCTGTTTCACTCTGGTTTGCAGCACCAGTAGTATGTTGGTGCAACTCGGAGTGCATGTCTGTCACACCAAAGGGAGGTTTCCTCTTCGTCCCAAACTGCTGGCCTTTGGAGGGAATTAGCGCAACGCCAGGGAGGGAGATGGGGTGGGCGAATTTCGCCACGGTCACGCCCCAAGCAGATGGTTGTGTAGAACCCACCTGTTTGCATGGACTTTCCAATGGTCTGAATGTCCTACAAGGCGAATCTACGGAGCGATTGGCGAAGACAAATGAATGGCCATTGTAGATTGGCTCTGCACACTGTCTGGACATGTTGAACTGCAAAGGTACTGCAGCGACCAAGTACTGAGGGCATTGGGGACCTGATTATGGAGACTAACGGCAGCCACTCAAGCAAGCTCCTCTGGCACACCACCGGTGCAGCCCTGGAATATCTCAAGCCGCTGATGATGCTCCGAGGCTCGGCCGATCCCGAGCTTTATCAAATTGCCCAAGACACCAGCTCAAGCGCCCGGTCCGTTGCCACCGCCTCCTTGCTGCACAATGGCAGCAAGTGCGGGGCCGAGATCCTGCCTAGTTGTTTTTAAGCTCTGAAATTGAATAACTTTCAATACTGAATCAGAATATACTTACTGTATGAGATGCTGTCCAGCTCCTCTAGTTTATACTTAAAACAGGCCTTCATTCACGGTGGTGCAGCGATAGAGTTGCTGCCTGACAGCGAATGCAGCATTGGAGACCAGGGTTCGATCCCGACTACGGGTGCCGTCTGTACTGAGTTTGTAAGTTCTCCCCGTGACCTGCGTGGGTTTTCTCCGAGATCCCCCCACACTCCAAAGACGTACAGGTTTGTAGGTTAATTGGCTTGGTGAATGTAAAAATGTCCATAGTGGGCGTAGGATGGTGTTAGTGTGCGGGGATCGCTGGTCGGCGCGGACTCGGTGGTCCGAAGGGCCTGTTTCCGCTCTGTATCTCTAAACTAAGCTAACAGGGGAGAACACTAGACCTTCTTGGTCAGTTTATTATTTTACACTTATACACATTACACGGAGTGTGAAATAAAGCTGGCAAGCCGAGGTCATGCAAGAAACGGAGCAACACGGGAGACGATTTTATTCAACAACTCCGTTCTGGCAGAACATCTATCCTGTGTTAAGAAACCTAACTTTCAGGGGATTTCAATCTTGTTCAACTTCTACCTGAATTTAATCGATTTACAAACGTTTTGAAGTTCTCCCTGCAGTCCGTTTCTTAAACACCTTCACGTTTTGCGCTTTTTCTGACAGCCAAGTACTTTAAATGCCATTTATTGCATTGTAGCAATGATAGGCAATGATTTAATAAAAGCGGTTAAGAAGCATGCAGATACATAAGAGACACGGAGAAGCTGATCGTTGGGGCAGTTCTGTCCATGGTCATGGGAGGCTTTTTATAGTTAAAAAAAACTCCATGACATCATTTTTATCAATGTGATGATTTTTCCACACGTTGGTAGTCGTTGTTGGCTCAAGAGTAACTCGGGAGAGGAACTTGGTACATCGCAGAAATTAGAAGTAAACGGCAAACTTAGACATACAGGTTTCCTTTTCCCCTGACTCTGAAGAAGGGGCTTGATCCAAAATGTCACCCGTTCCTTTTCTCCAGAGATGATTTCTAACCTGCTGAGTTCCTCCAGCTTGTTGAGTCTATCTTCAGTTTAAATCATCATCTGCAGTTCCTTCCTACACAGCCGTGTCACTTTGCTGCTCGTGGTTGAAATCTGAACAAACTGGCTAAAGGAATGTGAAGTCATTCGAAGAGAGATTAATAAATTCTGGGCAGAATCAATGGATTTGGGGATAGTGCTGGTGAATTTCACTGCGATTGCCTAATGGGCCTGTCCCACGACGGCCGGCGATTGTCATAGTCATAGCAGGTCGAAGAAAAAACGGCGACTGGATTCCACTTCGACATAAAATTTGAAATAGAATCATTATTTTAACAACAAAAAACGAAGTCAGCACCGGCGACAACCTACGTGAACCTGGCAACAACCTACGTCAACTGGCGACAGCACCTACGTCAGGAGAAGTCAAGCTACGCTCATTGGCGTCAAACCAACTGTCGCCGACTGTCTCCGAAAAATGTTCAACATGTTGAAAATCCAGCGGCAACCAGAAAGACGCTACGACTGTTTGGACGATTAAGGAGACTGCTCACGACCACACAGGCGACACCCCACCGACCATGTGGCGACAGCCTGTAGTCGCCTAAAAAATAACCCAAGTGGGACAGGCCCTTAACCGTGATCTTGGTGAATGACACAGAAGAATGAAAGGGCCAGATGGTCCTGTTTCTGATGTTCATCTTCAGTCTCAAGGACTGCCTAAGAATAGGGACTTCATGGTCAGCCAAAGAGGTTGCTTATGTGTGTGAGAATCTATGAGTCCAAAGAAGAGAAGGAAAAAGCTTCGTCGTTCACTCCAGTGCCTTTTGCATGTCCTTCCAGGTACTTTAGAATGAGACTGTAACATCTCAGATAGATTAAATGGTCAATGTTAGTGCCAAGATGCAGTTAGCCTGATGCATCCGATGAAGGGTCTCGACCCGAAACATCACCTATTCCTTTTCCCAGAGATGCTGTCTGACCCGCTGAGTTACTCCAGCTTTTTCTGTCTATCTTCGCATTAGTTTGGAAGCTGGGCTGAGTAGGGTTTAATATATTAGCCAAGATAAAGTTTGCAATCTAATTCCATTAGTCTAAACAGATTTAACGACACAGCAGTATATATGGTGTTCCACACGGTATTTCTTCCAGAGGTAAGGTATTTCATTTCCTCGTTCTTTGTTCAATGGGCAGTCCTCATAGGTTATTCGTTGCCGGAAACTGAAGGCACATTTCCATTGGTGATATTTCACTGACAACATTGGTGGCATGAGCCCCCCAATTTGTGTGCAGGCCTTCTCTCTGATTCTTCTGGTCATCTTTGGACTTTACAGCATTTTGAAAGGAGCTTCTTTGGCTGCGTTCAGCTGGTGGTACATCGTGGGAGCATCCTGCATTGTGGCAGCAGCCTTTGCCTCCTTCCGCATCTATGAAGTTTGTTCACTCACATCACAGATGGAGACTAACTCGGAACTCCCACCCCTCACCTCATCACCGTAGCCAGCTCATATTTTTCGCTTGGGCAGCTTACAACCCAGCGGTATGATCATTATTTTCTCTAGAAAATGTTTCTCTAGATGAAAGAATGGGTCGACTGGGCTTGTATTCACTGGAATTTAGAAGCACGAGAGGGGATCTTATCGAAACATATAAAAGGGATTGGACAGGCTAGATGCAGGAAAAATGTTCCCAATGTTGGGGCAGTCCAGAACTGGGGTCACACAGTTTAAGAATAAGGGGTAGGCCATTTGGGACTGAGATGAGGAAAAACGTTTTCACCCAGAGAGTTGTAAATCTGTGGAATTCTCTGCCACAGAAGGCAGTGGAGGCCAATTCACTGGATGTTTTCAAGAGAGAGTTAGATATAGCTCTTAGGGCTAATAGAATCAAGGGATATGGGGGAGAATGCAAAAACGTGATATTGACTGGATGATCAGCCATGATCTCATTGAACGGCAGTGCTGGCTCGAAGGGCTGAATGACCTACTCCTGCACCTATTTCCTATATTTCTAGGGTACACAAAAGGCTGGAGAAACGCAGCGGGTGCAGCAGCATCTAAGGAGCGAAGGAGATAGGCGGCGTTTCAGGTCGAGACCCTTCTTCAGACTGGTTAGGGATCAGGGAAACGAGAGATAGACGGTGATGTGGAGAGATAAAGAACAATGAATGAAAGATATGCAAAAAAGTATTGATGATAAAGGAAACAAGCCATTGTAAGCTGTTTGTGGTGTGAAAATGAGAAGCTAGTGCGACTTGGGTGGGGGAGAGATAGAGAGCGAGGGAATCTCTCAATGTTTAAGCCCAGAGGATGCAGACTCCCCAAGCAGAATGTGAGGTGCTGTTCCTCCAACTTGCGGTGTTGCTCACTCTGGCCGTGGAGGAGGCCCAGGACCGAGAGGTCGGATACGGAATGGGAGGGGGAGTTGAAGTGCTGAGCCACCGGGACTTCGGGTTGGTTATTGCGGACCGAGTGGAGGTGTTCGGCGAAGCGATCGCCAAACCTCCGCTTGGTCTCACCGATGTAGATCAGCTGGCATCTAGAGCAACGGATGCAGTAGATGAGGTTGGAGGAGGTGCAGGTGAACTTCTGTCGGACCTGGAAGGACTGCTTGGGTCCCTGAAAGGAGTGGATGGGGGAGGTGAAGGGACAAGTGTAGCATCTCTTGCGGTTGCAAGGGCTGGAGCGGGAGGGAAGGGAAGAATTGACAAGGGAGTTTCGGAGGGAGCGGTCTTTGCGGAAGGCAGACAGGGGGGGAGATGGGAAGATGTGGCGAGTGGAGGGGTCACGTTGGAGGTGACGAAACTGGCGGAGGACTATCTGTTGTATGCGCTGGCTGGTGGGGTGAAAGGTGAGGACCAGGGGGACTCTGCCCTTGTTGTGAGTGGGGGAATGGGGAGAGAGGGCAGTGTTGCGGGGTATGGAGGAGACCCTGGTGCGAGCCTCATCTATAGTGGGGGAGGGGAAACCCCATTCTCTGAAGAACAAGGATATTTGTGATGACCTGGTGTGGAACACCTCATCCTGGGAGCAGATGCAGCGTAACGGAGGAATTGGGAATAGGGGATGGAGTCCTTACAGGAAGCAGGGTGGGAGGAATAGTCTTAAAGAAGGAACTGTAGATGCTGGAGAATCGAGGGTTACACAAAAAGCTGGAGAAACTCAGCGGGTGCAGCAGCATCTAAGGAGCGCAGGAGAAGGAGATAGGCGATGTTTCGGGTCGAGACCCTTCTTCAGACCGGTTAGGGATCAGGGAAATGAGAGATATAGATGGTGATGTGGAGAGATAAAGAACAATGAATGAAAGATATGCAAAAAAGTATCGATGATGAAGGAAACAGGCCATTGTAAGCTGTTTGTAGTGTGAAAATGAGAAGCTAGTGCGACTTGGGTGGGGGAGAGATAGAGAGAGAGGGAATGCCAGCACCCGAGGGCTGAGGGAGAGGTGGGAGGGGGAGGAGACAGCAAGGGTTAACAGAATTGAGAAAATTCAATGTTCAAGCCCAGAGGATGCAGACTCCCCAAGCGGAATATGAGGTGCTGTTCCTCCAACTTGCGGTGTTGCTCACTCTGGCCGTGGAAGAGGCACAGGACCGAGAGGTCGGATATGGAATGGGAGGGGGAGTTGAAGTGCTGAGCCACCGGGAGGTCGGGTTGGTTATTGCGGACCGAGCGGAGGTGTTCGGCGAAACGATCGCCCAGCCTCCGCTTGGTCTCACCGATGTAGATCAACTGGCATCTGGAGCAACAGATGCAGTAGATGAGGTTGGAGGAGGTGCAGGTGAACCTCTGTCGGACTTGGAAGGACTGCTTGGGTCCCTGAAAGGAGTGGATGGGGGAGGTGAAGGGACAAGTGTAGCATCTCTTGCGGTTGCAAGGGAAAGTTCCCGGGGAAGGGGTGGAGCGGGAGAGAAGGGAAGAATTGACAAGGGAGTTGCGGAGGGAGCGGTCTTTGCGGAAGGCAGACAGGGGGGGAGATGGGAAGATGTGGAGAGTGGAGGGGTCACGTGGAGGTGGCGAAACTGGCAGAGGACTATCTGTTGTATGTGCCAGCTGGTGGGGTGAAAGGTGAGGACCAGGGGGACTCTGCCCTTGTTGTGAGTGGGGGAATGGGGAGAGAGGACAATGTTGCGGGGTATAGAGGAGACCCTGGTGCGAGCCTCATCTATAGTGGGCGAGGGGAATCCACGTTCTCTGAAGAATGATGACATTTGTGATGACCTGGTGTGGAACACCTCATCCTGGGAGCAGATGCGGCATAGACGGAGGAATTGGGAATAGGGGATGGAGTCGTTACAGGAAGCAGGGTGGGAGGAAGAGTAGTCCAGGTAGCTGTGGTTTGGTCAGTTGGTTTGTAGTGGATGTCGGTCAGGAGTGTATCACCTGCAATAGAGGTGGTGAGGTCAAGGAATGGTAGGGAAATGTCAGAAATGGTCCATGTGTATTTGAGTGCCGGATGGAAGTTGGTGGTGAAATGGATGAAGTCAGTCAGTTGTGTGTGGGTGCAGGAGGTGACACCACAGCAGTCGTCAATGTAACGGAGGTAAAGGTCGGGGGTGGGGCCCTGGTACGCCGAGAACAAAGATTGTTCGACGTGCCCGACAAAGGGGCAAGCGTAGCTGGGGCAGGCGCAGCTATGGGCACACGCACGAGGTAGCTGTGGGAGTCAGTTGGTTAAGAAAGCTTGGGTCCAATTTGTTGATCAGCTGGACAAGTGGGCTGAGGAATGGTTAATAGAATTTAATGCAGATACGTGCAAGGTGTTGTGTCAATCCAGGGCAGGACTTTCACAGTGAATAGCAGGGCCCCGGGGAGTGTTGTAGAACAGAGGGATTGAAGAGTAGACTGGATGTGTAGGAAAGAACTGCAGATGCTGGTTTCAATCAACGGTTGACACAAAATGCTGGAGTAACTCAGCAGGCCAGACAGCATCTCTGGAGAGAAGGAATGGGTAAAGGGCCTGTCCTACCAGCATCCGACTCCATGCGGTGAGCGCGATCAAACTAGAAGCGGGGGCCGCACGGAGGTCGGGTGATCCCTGTACTGGGCCGTTCCCAACAGCATGCGGCAAGCGCAACCAAACCGGCAGCGAGGGCCGCGCGGAGGTTGGGTGAGTGGCGCAACGCGGCGTAAAGTGAGGCGCACTTAGAGCGAAGTCTTAAAGGTAAGTTCGCCAGGACAGAGAGGGGCACACAGAGAGGGGCACAGAGGCACACACAGAGAGGGCCACGGAGCCACACACAGAGAGGGCCACGGAGGCACCTACAGAGAGGGTCACGGAGGCACGATGTCGAGGCGGTGTGTAATGCGTCGAGGTGACTGCAAGCCGACAAGCCGCTACCGCGCGGAATTTTTGAACATGGTCAGTTTTTTGGAACCCCGTGTGATATCGGGACGAACTCCGCACAATTCCGGCGATCGAAGTGGGACCGGCCCCGCGACGCCGGACGGCTCAAGCGACCATGTTAGGTCGCGCTCATCGCATAGAGTTGCATGCTGGTGGGACAGGCCCTTAACGTTTCGGCTCGAGACCCTTTTTCAAACTGATGTCAGTAGAGGTACAGTACATTGTTGCCTGAATGTGGTATCACAAGTAGATAGGTTGGTCAATATGGCTTTTGGTACATTGATCATTCAGGGTGTTGAGTACAGAAGTTGGGATATTGTGTTATAGTAGTACAAGACATTGGTAAAGCCACTTTTGTAGTATTGTCTACAGTTTTGGTCACCCTGCTATAGGAAGGAGGTGCAGAAAACATTTACAAGGATGTTGCCAGGACTTTAGGGCCTTAACTACAGGCAGAGGTGGGGTAGGCTACGACTTTATTCCTTGGAGCGCTGGAGGCTGAGGGGTGGTCTTATAGAGGTGTATAAGATCACAAGGAGAATAGACAGGGTGAATTCACAGAGCTGAAGGGCTTGTGTCTGTGCTGTATGACTCGTTCACTCTATGATCCTACACACACCTCCCATCCCAGGAATCAATTTAGTGAACTTTTGTGACACTCCTTCCATTAAAAGAGTATCCTTCCTTACGCAGGAAGACCCAATCTGTCCCCAACATTCCACAGCATCCATTGGGACTCTATATATAGGTATGTTACAAAACTTACCTTGAGCAGCGCTGCAGTTCTGCCGCTCCACGTGTGCGCGACTTTGGCGCCTTTCAGAGGGGGGCGGGCTTAAAGTGCCGTTTTTCCACAGGCAGGGATAATCGATGAATGTCGGGCGATTTCGTTGCGGAAGAAAAATCGCTCTGACATTTCATGAATGAAGGTATTTTTAAATTACTCTAAATTATTTATTAACTAGAGTAATTTAAAAATCACCTTCAAAAGCCGTGAGCACCGACAACCGGAAGGATTTTGCGTAGGGGAGAAGAAAAGGGAAATAGTTTATTTTTATATTAAAAGTTGGTTTTTCGGGAGGCTTTAATAATATTATGTTGAGAAATGGGGTCCCAAAAAATATATGAACAAACAATATTTTTCCTCCCGACTTCACCGCTAACCGCAACATTCACATCCACCGCATTCCACTAAAACCCACTCGCTAGATGATTTAAATGGCCATTAATTTACAGGAATCAAACACTAAATTCCTTCCATTTGGCCCAGAAATTCATGAAAATGAGATTTAAAAATTATGTTATATTGTGGATTATTGTGTGAATGTTATTTGGACACTTAGGCAATTTAAAAAAAGTTTATCTTGTCTTAAGAAATGGATAGATGTTTAGATCTACTCATTGAATTTTGTAATTAGCTACAATTAGATAACTAACTAATTATATGCTTTAATTTCAGGTCATCCAAGTAAGATTGTTTCATATTTGTTTCAGAATGCTTCAATCTATAATAACTGAAAATTTCATTGAGTTCTCTTAATTTTTAAGAAAGTTATGGGCTTTTAACTGTTCCAGATCACAGCTTTTGAGTTAAGTCAATTGAAAGGCAATGGGGAACAAGATGCTAATTTCCGAGTATGAAAATGGCCATAACTTTCCTAATACTGAAGATATGAAAGTAAATTAGGTGTCAAATTAAACTTCTTTTTATGCTTTATCTAATGGGATAAATTGCAGACTTGATTTTTTAAATCTCAAAATTTTGTAACATTGCTACTATATAATTGGAACAATGCATTCCTACTCTTGTCCCCCAATCCTCTTGCAATAAAGATCATTATACCATTTGCCTGCTGAACCTCCATGTTATTTTCCATGAATATGGATGTCGGTGTCCCTCTAAGTACCAACACTTTTTCATTTCACTCAACTTTTCTCCATCTCATAGGGTCATAGAGCCATAGAGTGATACAGGCCCCTCTGCCCAACTTGCCCACACCGGCCAACATGTCCCAGCTACACTAGTCCCACCTGCCTGCGTTTGGTCCTTATCCCTCCAAACCAGTCCTATTCATGTCTACCTGCCTAACTGTTTCTTAAACAGTTCGGATAGTCCCTACCTCAACTACCTCCTCTGGCAGATTGGTCCATACACCCACCACCCTTTGTGTGAAAATGTTACCCCTCAGATTCCTTTTAAATCTTGTCCCCTTCACCTGAACCCCATGTCCTCTGATCTTCGATTCACCGACTCTGGGCAAGGGACTCTGTGCATCTACCCAATCTATGACATGATTTTGTACACTTCTATAAAATCCTCCCTCATCCTCCTGAGCTCTAAGGAATAGAGTCCCAGCCTACTCAACCTCTCCCTGCAGCTCAGACCCTCTAGTCCAGGCAACATCCTCATAAACTCTTACCATACTCCCTCTCCTACTACAATATTTTGTAAGGGGGAACTGTACAAAAGGGACGGATTGCATCTTAACATGTGGGGGACCAGCATTCTGGCAGGCAGGTTTGCCACTGCTACACAGGTGGTTTTAAACTGAATAAGGGCGGTGGGGTGGCAAATGGGATAGTCAAGGATGGAGTTAAAGGGAAAGAGAGTAAAGGGATGGTTAATGACCCCAGAATAAACGGGAAAGGAAGCTCACAAAGGGATAGGAGAGTATGGCCAAGTGTAATAGGGATCGATGTGAAAGGTGAGATGCGTAAGGAATTAAATGTATTGTATATGAATGCGTGAAGTATAAGAAGTAAAGTAGATGAGCTTGAGGCTCGGTTAGAGGTTCGTAGATATGACATTGTGGGGATTACTGAGACGTGGCTGCAGGAGGATCGGGCCTGGGAACTTGATATTCAGGGTTATACATCCTATAGAAAGGACACGCAGGTGGGCGGGGAGGGGGGGGTAGCTCTGCTCGTGAGGGATGGTGAGGGACTGACGAGGTAGAGTTACTGTGGATTGAGTTGAAGAATTGTAAAGGCAAGAAGACACTAATTGGTGTTATTTACAGACCCCCCAAATAGTAGCCCAGATGTAGGGTGTAAGTTGCAGCAGGCGTTAAAACTGGCATGTAACAAAGGTAATGCCACTGTGGTGATGGGGGATAAAGGTCATCCCATTTGTTGGCAATTGAGTCGTTTCACTCTAAACTTTTCCTATCCATGAAGATGTTCACAAGTTTACAAGTTATAGGAGTAGATTTAGGCCATCAAGTCTACTCCGCCCTTCAATCATGGCCGATCTCTGCCTCTTAATCCCATTTTCCGGCCATCTCCCCATAACTCTTGACACCCGTTCTAATCAAGAACTTGTCTATCTCTGCCTTAAAAATATCCACTGACTTGGCCTCCACAGCCCTCTGTGGCAGTGAGTTCCACAGATTAACTACCCTCTGACTAAAGAAGTTCCTCCTTGCCTCCTTTCTAAAAGAGCGCCCTTTAATTCTGAGGCTATGACCTCTGGTCCTAGACTCTTCCACCAGTGGAAACATCCTTTCCGCATCCACTCTATCTACGTCTTTCATTATTCTGTAAGTTTCAATGAGGTCCCCCCTCAACCTTCTAAACTCCAGTGAGGAGAGTTCCAGTGCTGTCAAACACTCATCATATGCTAACCCACTCATTCCTGGAATCATTCTTGTAAATCTCATCTGGACCATCTCCAGAGCCAGCACACCCTTCCTCAGATATGGGGTCCAAATTTGCTCACAGTACTCCAAATGTGACCTTATAGAGCCTCAGCATTACATTTCTGTTTTTGTATTCAACATGTCTTGTGTTCAACATGTCTAAATCTTTTTTAAACATTGCAATTGTGCCCGCCTCTATATCACTTCCTCTAGCAACTTGTTTCATATCCATCCCCTCGCATCTCAAATCTGTGCCCTCTTGTTTTAGATACTCCTACCCTTGGAAAATTACTGTGATTTTCTGCCCTGTCTACACCCCTCATGTGTTATTGAAGCTTAACAAGGTGAATCTTCATCTTCCTTTGCACCAGGCCAAGGAGTTCCAGTTTCCCTTATAATTCAAGCCTCCAGGTCAAGGTAACCTTCTTCTAATTGTTTTCTGCATAGTGTCTACCTGAATCCCAACCTTCCTGCAGTGTGGCCATCAGAACTACACTTGGTATTCTGCTAGGAGCTCACTCTTCCATTTATTCAGCTTAATAGACCAGCCCAGTTTCAAACGTACTTTGGTTATAAAAGCATTTGTGCAGGATATTACATATAATTCCAGAAACTTTCAGGTTTGTAGGTTGGCAAAAATGCTGGAGAAACTCAGTGGGGGAGGCAGCATTTATGAAGCGAAGAAAATAGGCAACGTTTCGGGTCGAAACCCTTCTTCACACTACCATCGATTTTCCAGCATCTGCAGTTCCTTCTTAAACGGGTTTGTAGGTTAATTGGTTTGGTATATATGTAAAAATTGTCCCTAATGTGTGTGTGTGTGTGTGTGTGTGTGTGTGTGTGTGTGTGTGTGTGTGTGTGTACAGGATTAGTGTTAATGTGCGGGGATCGCTGATCGGTGTGGACACGGTGGGCTGAAGGGCCAGTTTCCGCGCTGTATCTCTAAAACTAGACTAAAGGTCTTGACCTGATAAGTCGCCTATTCCTTCTCTCCATACATGCTGCATGCTGCCTCACCTGCTGAGTTTCTCCATCAATTTTTGTCTACTTTCGATTGTCCCAGCAACTGCAGTTCTTTCTTAAGGGCCTGCCCTACAAGCATGCAAGTCTATGCGATTAGCGCGACCTAACATGGTCGCTTGAGCCGTCCGGCGTCGCAGGGCCGGTCCCACTTCGGTCGCCGGAGCCGTGCGGAATTGTGCGGAGTTCGTCCCGACATTGCACGGGGCTCCGAAAAACTGACTATGTACAAAAATTCCGCGCGGCAACAGCTTGTCGGCTCGCAGTCGCCTCGACACATTACACACCGTCTCGACGTCGTGCCTCCGTGAACCTATCTGTAGGTGCCCCCGTGCCCCTCTGTGTGTGTGGCTCCATGGCCCTCTGTGTGTGTGCCTCTGTGCCCCTCTCTGTGTGCCACTCTCTGTCCTGGCGAACTTACCTTAGACTTCGCTCCAAGTTCGCCTCACTTTGCGCCGCGTTGCGTCACTCACCCGACCTCCGTGCGGCCCCTGCTGCCGGTTTGGTCGCGCTTGCCACATGCAGGCGCATGCTGGTGGGAACGGCCCTGTACAGGGGATCACCCGACCTCCGCGCGGCCCCCGCATCTAGTTTGATCGCGTTCATCGCATAGAGTTGCATGCTTGTAGGACAGGCCCTTTAAACTTAAGTCTGAAGTGTCTCCACCCGAAACCCCACCTATAACCTTTTCTCCAGAGATGCTGCCCGGCCCGCTTGAGTTACTCCAGCTTTTTGTGCCTATGAAAAAAAAACATAGGTGCAACTTGCAGAGAAACCAAAGTTAACAATTGTTGGGATGTGTCATATTCCACTCAAGTTTACACCGAGGACATTCTGAAGCGGCGCAGTGGCCACACAAACCTTTGATGGTTTAAAACGTCTCAGTACGGATTCCTCCCCGTTAATGCGCTTTATAAAGTGACCAGGTTAACCGCGCCCCTTGATATTAACCTGGCGCAGCTGGTTATTTGGATAGTGGGACGCTGATGCGGGCGGGATGCTGAGCTCCAGCGGTTATTTCCACACGCTGCCCTGTCCCTTCCTTCGCCACTGTGGGAGAGTTTACTGTCACTTCAAGCACGCCAAGAGACTGCCAACTCCACAGGGTAAGGACAAGGATCGGGGAGTGGGGGCCACGTTTAAGGCTGACGCCACTTGTGAGCAGGCGGAATATGTAGGCTGGAACTGCAGATGCTGCTTCACACCGAACATAGAGACAGTGGATAAGACACAAAAATGCTGGAGTAACTCAGCGGGACGGGTGGCACTTCTGGAGACGTTACAGGTCAAGAGCCTTCTTCAGACAGGGTCTCGCCCCGGAAAGTCAGCCCATCTCTCTAGAGATGCTGGGTCCACAAAAAGCTGGAGAAACTCAGCGGGTGCAGCAGCATC
The DNA here is from genome assembly GCA_963514005.1 of Raja brachyura. The sequence goes on from OY740783.1 coordinate 128,124,955, forward strand.
TGAGGAGCGAAGGAGATAGGCGACGTTTCGGGTCGAGACCCTTCTTCTCTAGAGATGCTGCCTGTCCCGCTGAGTTACTCCAGCTTTTTGCGTCTATCCTCGATACTTGAATGTAGTTGCGCAGCTGCCCACTCTCTGTTGAGAGGGAGCGTTTGAATCAAATGCTTTGCGAATTGGTGGCGCTTTGTGCCCGGGGGCGGTTTTTCTTGCCTGCTGTTCCCACATGCATTGTCCTGGCGCCGGTTGCATTGTCTGCATGCAACATTTCTCATTGTCGGAAACCCCCACCCGTCCTTCGGCCTTCCTGCTGCGAATGAGGTGGCCCGACCTCTCCATCTCCAATTAGGGTGGGCACAAGGAAGCGAGATGCTGCTTTGCAGAAAAAAAAGACACAGAGTGCTGGAGTATTTTTAAGTTTTCACCCTAGTATTTCCTTAATGAATTACGTAATCAACTTTGCGGGCTATCACATTACTGTGTACCAATTACCGTCCACATTTCCGTCATTGTTACAGTTGTTACTGTTCAAACATAAACCTGACTTGTGTTGGGTTGGTTTTTGTGTGTGTATGTGTTACATTTGTACACAGACATATCTACATATACGCGCACACACATATATACATTCACACACATTTATAATATCTATACACAAACATACACACACAGATACATTACATCCACATGTATATATGTGTGTATATAGTATATGTAGAGATATAGAGATATATATTTCTCATGGAGCCACATGTGTGCTTGGAACACATTTTTAGAAACTTAACAGTGTGAGAAATAGAGTGATTAAACCCCACTATTGTAAGGGTTCGGGGGAGGATTCTAACTTGTAAAGGGGATTCTATCCGATAGAGGCCAGGGAGAGGATACTGACACAGCTGTGGATGAAGTTACCAGAATTGTCCTTGAGTAAGGATTGATGGCATTGTATAGCGGTAGAGACTAGTGATGGATGCGACCCTTATCAGTAGAGACTAGTGATGGATGCGACCCTTGTCAGTAAAGACTAGCTTTAGTTCAGATACAAGAAAACTGAGACGGGTCAGTTGGAGGTGAGCAAACTAGGCCAGGTCAATTGCAACTGAGCATGCTTAATGAAATAAATGAATATTACTAACACGCCCCTGGTCGAGAAATTGCTTATTATCATGAACATGATATGTATGATGAGGGAGGTACTGGGGGATGTACCTATAGACTGTGCACCTCAGTGTTCTGATTGGGAAGAGCCAGAAGGGGAGGTTAAGCCAGCAGAATTGTGTGTATAAAGGGGCTTTACTTTACTGACTTCGGTGTGTCTCAACTTGGAGAGGCACCCGATTCTGCAGACTCACAAATAAAGCATCTCTTGTTTCCACGCTTTAGTCTCTGAGTAGTGATTGTGAGCACAAACTATATCTCACAACAGTGAATACAAATGGAGAACAGTTCAGCACAAGGGAAGGCCTTTCAGCCCACAATATTTGTGCCAAACATGATGCCAAGAATAATTCTTATCTGCCTACACATAATCAATATCATTTCATTCCCTGCATGTCCATATGCCCATCCAAAAAGTTCTTAAATCCCACTAATGTATCTGCCTCACCAATGTACCCTGCACACAATTGTCCAAATGTTGCCTAACCAATGTCTTAAAGAGTTGCATCATGACTCAATGTCCTGATATATCAAGGCAAGCCTATCACTCTTGTGTTGCTGCTTTCAGGGAGTTATGAAGTTAGACCCCCAGTTAATTTTGGGAAGTTAAAAGCTACCTAGACAACCCTGTTGCATTGGCATATTTTACTAATCTGTCTACATGTCTGTTGCTCCATCTCCCATTTGCTGTTGGGGGTGGCTACAGTACAATCCCTTAAGATTGTGATTGGACTTTTCTTATTTCCATGCTTTCATAGCACCTCAACCAATGAACCCTGCAGGATATACTCTGAGTGGTGCCGTGACTGTCTCCCTGATCAATAGCACAACCCCTCCACCTTTTTTTCCTCCCTCTGCATCACGTCTGAAACATCAGAACCCAGGAACACTGATCTGCCAGTCGTGTTACCCACACAACCATGTTTCTTCAATGGTCACAACGTCATGCCCCCAAGCACTGATCCGGGCTGTAAGTTCATCTGCCTTCTACACAAAACTCCTTGCATTGAAATAATCACAGTAGCCCATCAGCGTCACTATATTCTTGCACCTCTCCCTGCCTGTCCTTCTTTTCTGACTTGCTCGTCCTAACATTTACCTCCCCATGACTCCTTCCAGTTTCGAACCAACCACTCTGGTTCTCACTCCATGTGCCTCTCTGGTTTGAACCCTCCTGAGTAGCCTGAGTAAACCTCCCTGCAAAGCTAAAACCCTGCACGACCCAAAACTTCACCCATTCCTTTTCTCCAGAGATGCTGCCGGTCCCATTGAGTTACTCCAGTATTTCATCTACCCTCAGTTCTGTTCAGTTTATTGTCACGTGTACTGAGGTACAGTGAAAAGCTTTTGTTGCGTGCTAACCAGAGAGCAGGTCATGCCACTGGGCATAATCTGTAAATTACTACCCTCGGGGCCCTGCCTTTTAATCTGGTGAGGGAATGGGTGGTGACATTTTGGGTAAGGGCCCTTCTTCAGACTGTGAGATAACATTGTTCAAAATGTTGGTTCATTTCATTTGTCTAATGTATTTTGACAAATGCTCAAAAGAATGGTCTTTGTTGCTTTCGGCCAGCACTGCTTGAGTTGAGAGTAAAAGGGCTGTCCCACTGCGGCGACCTAATTGGCGAGTTTAGTAGAGTTTGAAAAAATGTCATGTGGAAGACCTCCTTCGACTATGTTGAAGACTAGCTTTGACTAGCTACGACTAACTTCGGGAAAATTGGACACCGAATAGTGGAGACTGAAGATGACCTCCCTTCGACTTCCCTCGACTACCTAGCCGACCTACTATGACTAAAGTTACGAGTTTAAAAAAGTGTCTTTTTTTTCCATGGCAACCTTTTTTCAACTCGCGGGCATTTTTCAACATGTTGAAAAATACGCCGCGACCTAGCTGAGGCCTCGAGTACACGGGGACCACTCTTGAGCATGAAGGAGAGTTACAAAGACCTCCAGGACCACATGTCGACCAAGGGCAAGGGCAACTCGCCAGAACTCGCGGATTAGGTCGCCCAAGTGGGTCAGCCCCTTAGGAGAAGATTTCTCTGACGTTTGATCGCCTTTCTAGTTTTAGTATGATTTTCAAAGCAATGCTGATGTGGTGAATCTGTGGAATTCTTTGCCACAGAAGGCTGTGGAGACCAAGTCAGTGGATATTTTTAACGCAGAGAGAGATAGATTCGTGATTGGTACGGGTGTCAGGTGTTTATGAGGTGAATGGGGTTAGGAGGGAGAGATAGATCAGCCATGATTGTATGGCGGAGTAGACTTGATGGGCCGAATGGCCTATTTCTACTCCAGTCACTTGTAACCGTGTGATGTTTCAACAGGTGCATCTGCCAATATTTTGGAGGAACGTGACCGGCCGGTGTCATCCGAAGCTGCCTGCACTGTGGTTGAGTTGGAAAAGATTACTAAAGCAATTGAGGACATCAAGAGTGAGGTGGAGCAGCAGCAGCATTTCTTGTGCCAGTCTTCATATGAATATGAAAATAACAGCTCGGTAACTGCAATGAACTCTGATCCCAGTACTTTCTCCACTACTGGCAAGACATCTACAGAACACAACCCTGCCTCCTTACCTGAATGCAATTGCATTGAGTACCATCCAACAGCAATATCTAACCATTCTTCATGCAAATATGCATCCAATGTCCTATGTGAAGAGGGTGCATCCCAGGATATTGCTGTGTTTAATTCCAACATTAAAATTGATAGTTCCGTGTGTAATAAATATATAATTGAGCACGACAAACCTAGCAGTAATTTGGAGTATGATCCGTTGGTAAACTACTGTTCCAACTTGAAACCAATTTGTAAAAAAGTATATATGGAGATGAAGCAGGAGACCATTGAACAAGGTCCCGATACTAAGCGCTCTCTCGCATCTGACACAATGGGGAAATTTCAATCTATTGAAACTGAGGAGAGCTCTGAAGATGAACTTGTCATTGATGTACCAGACTTGCCTCCACTTGCCCTAAACCCGAGGGTCGATGGGGAGATTTGGAGAAAGGGAAATGAAAACCTCCCTTTGATTCGTAAAGTTAAGCCACCCAATGTTGAGGAGCCCAGCAGTGGAATTCTGTCTTTGGGAAAACCTGTGAGCAATTTTACTGATCTTGGCTTGGAAAGTGATTCCCGGGAAATAAAGATGAGTATGGCTACTTTACAAAGCAAGCAACAATCTGCCACAGCTGAATGCAGCATAGCCTCCACCATAACCAGTGCCCAGATGAGTGAACGCAAATGTATCCAGCTTGCCTCAAACGCCAAGCGTAGAGGAGACCCCCTGAACTTAAGACTGGTTCAGGTGGAAAATCCATTGGCTCCAATTAATGTTAGATGGCCAAATCAGAATACTGGACCGGAATATGCATCACAAAAGCATGGAATGAGTGTCCAGAAACGTGGAAAAGCTAAAGAGCAAAGTTCATTCCGTCCAAAAGGTTTAAAACTATCAGGTTGCACCGGGCAGCTCTCTGGCGATGGGAGTCTGTCACTGAAAGTTGGTCAAATGACCTTTACTGAAATGAGGTGCAATGAATTGGGAATGTCATCTGCTTTGTGCACTGATAAATTGGGCAGGAGCCTGAACAATGGCCGAGATAGTGTAAAGTCACCGGACCAAGTTGGTCCTTTTGGCAACCAAACCTGTGGTGGAAGCCTTCAAACTGCAAGTTGGAACGATGAAGCATCGTCCCTCTCCAGTGATGATCTGGAACTATCTGACTCTGACCCAATGGAAGAGTGCTTGAGGATTTTCAACGAGTTTTCAGAACAGGAAGTTAAAGCAAATAAAAGTGAAATTGAGCAGGTATTCGTTGTATATTTACCATGCTTTCACGGATTGAGCAGGAAGCGAAATGTAAAAAGTAACCAACCCAGAGCAGGATTCAAACCAATCTATCTTTGCTTGGTTATTGGCTAGCAATTTCAAAGAGACGTGCAGGTGTGTAGGTTAATTGGCTTCTGTAATTAGTCCCTAGTTTGTCACATAGAACTGGTATATGCGTGATGGATGGTCGGCATGGAATCGGAGCTCTGAAGGGCCTGTTTCCACGCTGTATCTCTAAAACTAAACTATAACTAATGTTTCAGATTTAATAGTCACTGCACTATTGTCGAATTGGTTTGAGACAATAGCGAAACATATCTGTCCTCCCTGCATTGGTGAAAGGCTCTAGCGATGATTCAAATGTGGAGCGGCATTTTCCATAGGCAACATCTCATAGTTTGATTTGCTCTTCAGTACTACAATGTGCAAGTTGCCATTTTAACACTGAGAGCAGCAGACATTTTGATGCGGGGCCCAAATCGTCGGTGTGAAAACTTGCACTGTTTTTCTCTTAATAATCTAAATGAAATGAGACGACGTCTGATCCCTTCAGTTCACAAAATTGAAAACTATGAAAATTATATTCCATCACTTGGATGGTCATAAGAGTCGGGCCGTTAGGACCAACTTGTCCACACCGCCCAAGATTCCCATCCAAGACAGTCCTATTTGGCTGAGTGTGACTAAATCCATCAACCTTTCTTGGATATGTACCTGCCCAAATTATTTTAAATGCTGTTATTATACCAGTCTCAATCACTTTTTCTGATAGCTTGTTCCTGCTTGGTTCTTGGTTACTTGGTCCTCCAAAATATTCCAACTGGAATTTAAACTGGAGGTGGTGAAGGGAGGGGTTTAGCCAGAGAGGGTTATTGGGAAGAAAGTGCCACTTTAAATTTAGTTGCATCTGGTTCCACGAGCCAAGTACCATCCCTGAGGAGAACGTTTTGCCACATGAATCCCTATTAAAACCTCCCGTCTCGCCTTAAAACTTTGTCTTGGCTTAAAGCTAAAGATTCCCCAAACCAGGGGGAAAAAAAATGCATTTACTCTATCTTATGTCCATCCTTATTTTAAACGACTCTAAAAGATCATCCCTCGGTGAAATAAACTCGAGGGAATAAAGTCAAAGCCTGCCCATCATCCACCAATAGCTCTGTCCTTGAGTCCTGACAATATCCTCATGAATGTTCTGCACTCTTAATTACATCTTTCTTACAGCAGGGTAACCAAAATTGAACACGCATTGGATGGATTGAGTAGGAAGGAACTGCAGATGCTAGTTTACACTGAAGATAGACACAAAATGCTGAAGTAACTCAGCGGGACAGGCTGCATCTCCTGATAGAAGGAATGGGTGACGTGTTGATACCCATTGTCAGACTGTACTCTGAAGAAGGGTCTTAACCTGAAATGTCACCCAATCCTTCTATCCAGAGATGCTGCCTATCCCACTGAGTTACTCCAGCATTGTGTGTCTATCTTGGATGCATTATGATATTATTTTTGATGAATGATTAAATTGAAGAAGTAATGTGGAATTTTTTCAACACTGCAGTGCTCCCAATCTTTGTTCTGATGTTCCAGTGCAAGGATGTGATATTGTTGGATCCCCAGCATTTTTGGTTTGGTTTCATGTGTTTTTTCCCCCTCTAGAGTTCTGTTGCAAATCCTGAGGTTCCTGTGAATGATGTTGGTGCTCGCACAAAGCAAAAGAAGCGGATTGCACATGTTGCAAAATTTAAGGTAGAATTTTCAGAATAGCTAATTTGGACAAATGTTCGTTACAAACTTGTAAAATTAATAAAGTCAGTTATATTATACATTTCTGCAATGCTGTTTTGCAAAGGTCACAAATAATTGGATAAAATCTCATCTGAGTTGTGTACTTAGTTATTCTTCCCAAAATAATACATTTAACCAATTGTTTTCCAGCCATGTTGATATGGGGGAAAAAGTGGCAATGGTGTTATAGAAATTCAATAAAAGCATGTAAGTGTAAAGAATTGGGGAAGGGAAGGGATGTTATACAGCTAGAAAAGGTACAGAGAATATTTCCCAGTATGTTGCCAGGACTAGAGGACCTGAGCTATAGGGAGATGTTGAGTAGGCTGGGACTATTCCTTGGAGCGCAGGAGGGTGAGGGGTGATCTTATAGGGGTGCATAAAATCATGAGAGGAATAGATCGGGTAGATGCTCAGTCTCTTGTCCTGAGTGGGTGAATCGAGGGCCAAAGGACATAGGTTTAAGGTGAAGGGGAAAAGATTTAATAGGAATCTGGGGGGCAACTTTTTCACTTAACGGGTGGTGGTCTATGGAAAAAGCTGCCAGAGGAGGTAGTCGAGTTGAAGACTATCCCAACATTTAAGAAATAGTTAGACAGGTACATGGATAGGACGGGTCTGGAGGGATATGGGCCAAACGCAGGCAGGTGGGACTAGTGTAGCTGGGACATGTTGGGCTGAGGGACCTGTTTCCAAACTGTCTCACTCTGACTCTCTATGACTCTATGATTAAGAAGCATGGCTTCAATGGTAGCAAAACGTTTTCCTTTGCTCCATAAATGCTGCTGCACCCGCTGAGTTTCTCCAGCATTTTTGTGTACCTTCGATTTTCCAGCATCTGCAGTTCCTTCTTAAACAACTTGTTATCGGCAGGTTTAGTTGCCGTTGTAAGAAATTTAATAACGAGGGTACCCTACCATTTTCCAAGGAGGCCATTCTGGGACATTACAAAGGCCTCTGCAGGCTTGCGGAGCAACCCCAGTCCCGCATTTATATTCCATGTAGCCTACTCTTTTTCCACATTTCCTTCAACTCCCCCAGATTCAATTGCTCAACATTGGCGCCATCAGGGTGGCACAGCGGTAGAGTTGCTGCCTCACAGCGCCCGAGACCTGGGTTCGATCCCGACTACGGGAGCTGTCTGTACAGAGTTTGTACGTTCTCCCCATGGCCCCGTGGGTTTTCTCCGAGATCTTCGCTTTCCTCCCACACGCCAAACACGTACAGGTTTGTAGATCAATTGGCTTGGTGTATGTGTAGTTTGTCCCTAGTGTGTGGAGGATAGTGTTAATGGTATCTATTTGTGGGGGGAGGGATTTTCAAAACAACAAGAAGCATAAGGTACACAAAAGGCTGGAGAAACTCAGCGGGTGCAGCAGCATCTAAGGAGATGGGCAATGTCTCGGGCTGAAACCCTTCTTCAGACCCGCATTTATGAACCTCCTCCCTCACTGCCACCCCTCTGTGCTCCCTGAGCCCACTGGCTCCTCTTCCTTTCTTCTCCCCCCCCTTCCTCACATCAGGTCCTCACATGGGGTCATCGGGTGTTTCGGGTCTCACAACATCAGACACCCTCGCCCAGGCGACCCAGCCGGGGTTGATCAAGCCCCGACTTGCGTCCCAGCAGCAACCGCCCACGGATTAGCCATCTTAATAACTACTCTGCAGGGATTGGGAGACTCTGGTGCGTGGAGGGACTGGGCTCTGTGGGGTGACTCCCGGCCGGGCTCCTCCTGCGTCTCACCAGGTTCAAAGCCTGTGCGCTGCACCTCTTTCTCCTCCTCCGAGCATTTCATTCTCGATTGATGGATGTTTAGGCACGATGGTTCATTAGGCCTTTCCGTAGCTTTGTTGGGTGTCTTTCTCACGAAAGACACAGACTGGGGTGCTAACCCAGCCTTTCCCGGGTGCCGTCTTTCCGTGCCGTCAACTGTCTCTCCAGTAGTCACCAAACTATTCTTGGTTGTCACCCAGTCTATTCCTAGGTGCCGCTGGCTGAGCAGTATATATGATAATGATGAATATAAAATGCAGAAATGTGCTTAATTGCAAAACCATCTGAAATAGTAGAGTACTCCAAAGAATAATGTAATTAATTCTGTTTCCGTCATGAAACATGGTGATCTTATTTGTATATTTTGTATGTTTAAGTCTAATAAATTGTCATTGTTAAATAGATGTTGAAATGTCAATTTCCTTTTAAAAGGGAAGATCGGCTTCGAACCGGGTGATTATTCCGTGCACACTGCCAGAGCCGAAGCTGAGGGGTCAGAGTCGGATCAGGCTGGTCCAACAACAGGCCGTGCAGCTAATGGCCAACGTGAAGGGTGGTCAGGTTTATAAAGCAAGAGTGTCTGACTCCCCAGCTCCGAAGAGCCCGCTGTTGCAAAGCTCAAAGCCCCAGACCGCAAACTCAGTGAAAAAGGGTAATCCTCTTGAGACGAGTTTTTTCGATGAAACACCCGGGTAGTTGGAGTGTTTGACCAGAGGTCTTTCAAATTGCAGCCTGTTCCATGTCCTTGGGGTATATCTGTGTACAACATTCATGCTTGTTTGCTGAAGTTGACATAGCAGTTTTCCAAGAAAGGCACAAAATGCTGGAGTAACTCGGGCAACATTTCTGGAGAGAAGGAATGGGTGACGTTTTGTGTCGAGACCCTACTTCAGACTTCAGACCTTGTTCAGTCTGAAGAAAGATCTTGACTAAAATGTCACCAATTCCTTCTCTCCAGAGATGCTGCCTGTCCCGCTGAGTTACGCCAGCATTTTGTGTCTTCAGTTTAAACCAGCATCTGCACTTCCTTCCTACCCTGAACATATTTCTAATCCTTTGGACTTAATTTTTTGAGCGTCAAGTACTTTCTTCCTTTCATTCTTGGTATTCATTTTTAAGCAAGATCGAATGCTTTCGATTTTCTCCCCACATACTTTTTAGCTGGAAGTGCCACCACAGAGTGTTGGGATACTCGTAGAATGCATTCAATTTTAAAATATTCCGAGCAAACATTTTAGAGGTGACAATGATGGAGGTCCTTTTTGCTTTTATCCAGCTCGCAACTTGAGGCTTCTGTAATTTGTGCATTTGTTGTGTCCTGGCATTATTCTGCATTGAATCCCACTGAAATATTGAAGGGATGCATAGAAGAATGGATCCAAAGTTATTGCGCTGTCTCGGTTTGCATTATTATTTCACGGAGATATGTGTATGTCAAAGATTAGGGCAACATTTCGGAAAGTGAAAGGGTGTTCGATATTCCAAGACCAGCACGATTGGTTACATGTGTAGGAAGGAACTGCCGGTGCTGGTTTTCACCAACGATAGACACAAAATGCTGGAGTAACTCAGCGGGACAGGCAGCATCACTGCATAGACGGAATGAGTGACATTTCGGGTCTAGACCCTTCTGAGGGTCTTGACCTGAAACATCACCCATTGCCAGAAGGGTCTCGACCTGAAACTTCACCCATTCCTTCTCTCCAGAGATGCTGCCTGTCCCGCTGAGTTACTCCAGCATTTTGTGTCTATGATTGGTTACATACCTGGTACTCAACTGTATTTCGCACTTTTCATTTCACCATCCCTTCCCACTAAAGATTCTTTACATGTAAATAAATGCCCAAGTCTCTGTTAATGCTGTTAATAGTCCTCCCCATCCACAACGTTCTCCTTGACTTTTCCAATGTTTGTATCGCATACAGCTCAACCTTCTTGTTGAGAGTAAATGGCTTGTTCTCAAAAGCCCCAAACCAGCAATAACTATGGAGTATCGATTTCCACCGCTCAGGCCCTTTGGCCCACCGAGTCCAAAGCTGACTAGCGATCCCTGCACACTAAAGTTATCCTACAAACACTGGGGATGATTTTACAATTATGCCACGCCAATTTGCCTGCAAACCTGCACGTCTTTGGAGTGTGGGAGGAAACTGAAGATCTCGGAGAAAACCCACGCAGGTCACAGGGGAAACAAATGTACAAATTCTGTACAGACCTGTAGTCAGGATCGAACCCGGGTCTCCGGCACTGTAAAGCGGCAATTCTACCGCTGTGTCACTGTGCCACATATTGTACAGTCGTGAAAGATTGAATTAAAGTGTGACCTGCTTTCTGTTCTGTTCACCCAAACCAGCCCCTCCCCAGGGACCTTCCCCTGTAACCACAGGAGATGCAACGCCTATCCCTATATATCTTCCCTCGACTCTGTCCAGGGACTCCGACAGTCCTTTCAGGTTAGCCGGAGGTTCACTTGCACCTCCTCCAACCTCATCTACTGTATACAGTGTTCAAGAAGTGGACGCTTTTATACATCGGTGAGACCAAACACAGACTGGGCGATCGTTTCGCTGAACACCTTCACCCAGCCCGCCTGAACCAGCCTGATCTCCCGGTTGCCGGACACCTTAATTCTCCGTCCCATTCCCACACTGACCTTTCTGTCCTAGGTCTCACCTATTGTCAGAGTGAGGCTAAATGCAAACTGGAGGAACAACATCTCATATTTCGCTTGGGCAGCTAACAGCCCAGTGGTATGAATATTGATTTCACTAGAATCAGAATCACACTTTATTTGCCAAATATGTTTTGCAACATGCGAGGAATTTCATTGGCCAGCTCAGTCATACCATTAAAAGTAACGGATCACTCAAAAAACACATTTCATAGAAACATAGAAACATAGAAAAGTAGGTGCAGGAGTAGGCCATTCGGCCCTTCGAGCCTGCACCGCCATTCAATGTGATCATGGCTGATCATCCAACTCAGTATCCCGTACCTGCCTTCTCTCCATACCCACTGATCCCTTTAGCCACAAGTGCCACATCTAAAGCCCTCTTAAATATAGCCAATGAACTGGCCTCAACTACCTTCTGTGGCAAAGAATTCCAGAGACTCACCAGTCTCTGTGTAAAGAATGTTTTCCTCATCTCGGTCCTAAAGGAATTCCTCCTTATCCTTAGACTGTGACCCCTTGTTCTGGACTCCCCCAACATCGGGAACAATCTTCCAGCATCTAGCTTGTCCAACCCTTAAGAATTTTGTAAGTTTCTATAAGATCCCCCCTCAATCTTCTAAATTCCAGCGAGTACAAGCCGAGTCTATCCAATCTTTCCTCATATGAAAGTCCTGACATCCCAGGAATTTCAACGTGAACATCCACCACAGTGACTCCTGCACATTCCTCTCTGTGATGGAAGGCGAAATAAAGTTCAAGTCCTTCCCTTAGTTCAGCCCCCGTTGACGGGATGCTATTGACTCCCATAGCCGGTGGCGTTTGGGCCCTCCGCGTCGAGATGCTCTGCTCCTGCATTGGGGGGGATGTCAGCTCCCCCACGCTGGATGATCGAACCTCATGTCGGGGCTGGTCGTACCTTCCGCGACGTTGGAGCTCCCGACTCTGCCTCACCCGAAGACTGCGAGCCCTTGATGTTGGTTCCGCGGTGGGAGTGATCCCAGGTAAGGGATCAGCTCCGATGTTAAGTCCGCGCCCCGCGGTGGGGTTCACGACAGTCCGAGGAGCCTTCCAGCTCCAGAGAAGGTAGGCCGCAGAGCCCGGAGAATGTGATCCGAAAATTGATCACATCTCCGGGAAGGTAGGAACTTGACAAAAAAATTTCCCCGATCCTAAATTCAAGTAACTCCCTCTCTCTCCATCCCTCCGCCATCCAATTTGCACCAAGTTCCTGTTTTCACCAAGCAAACGGCTAACAATGGCCTGTTTCCTTTATCATTGTTACTGTTGTGCATATCTTTCATTCATTTGTTCTATATCTCCCCACATCACTGTCTCCATTTTTCCCTTCCCTTTCCCTTGACTTTCAGATGAAGGGTCTCAACATGAAACGTCACCCATTCCTTCTCTCCAGAGATGCTGCCTGTCCTGCCGAGTTACTCCAGCATTTTGTGTCTATTTTCTGTTTTAATGTCTTATTTGTTCACCTGGGGGGGCAGGGTGGAGTGGTGGAGCACAGATTAACGGGACATTCATGAAAGAACGGCGTTTATTGATATTTATCATTTATTCTGGGTTGCTTCCTAGTTTCTAGGGATTCCTTCGGGAATATACCAGGTACTTCTCGACACTCCAGAGGTAATGTGCCACCGAGAAAAGGAAAGATCTTGTGCCATACACCGAAAGATGGCCATGATATTATGTCACTGCATCCAGCAGCAACAGTCCCTGTCTCACAGGTATGCCGACCAATAGACGATAGGTGCAGGAGTAGGCCATTCGGCCCTTTGAGCCAGCACCGCCATTCAATGTGATCATGGCTGATCATCCCCAATCAGTACCCCGTTCCTGCCTTTTCCCCATATCCCCTGACTCCGCTATCTTTAAGAGCCCTATCCAGTTCTCCCTTGAAAGCATCCAGAAAACCTGCCTCCACCACCCTCTGAGGCAGAGAATTCCACACACTCACGACTCTCTGTGAGAAAAAGTGTTTCCTCATCTCCATTCTAAATGGCTTGCTCCTTATTCTTAAACTGTGGCCCCTGGTTCTGGACTCCCCCAACATCGGGAACATGTTTCCTGCCTCCAGCGTGTCCAAGCCCTTAACAATCTTATGTTTCAATAAGATAACCTCTCATCCTTCTAAACTCGAAGCCCAGCTGCTTCATTCTCTCAGCATGTGACAGTCCCGCCATCCCGGGAATTAACCTTGTAAGCCTATGGTGCACTCCCTCAATAGCAAGAATGTCCTTCCTGAATTTACGGGACCAAAACTCTGCACAATACTCCAAGTGTGGTCTCACTATGGCTCTGCACAACTGCAGAAGGACCTCTTTGCTCCTATACTCGATTCCTCTTGTTATAAAGGGCAACATGCCATCCGCTTTCTTCACTGCCTGCTGTACCTGCATGCTTACTTTCATAGACTGATGAACAAGGACCCACAGATCCCTCTGTACTTCCCCTTTTCCCTACGTGCCGCCATTTAGACAGGACCACTTTATTTTACTGGAGTATTTAGTTCATTTTGTGCTCAAGGTAATTCTCTCTCTTCGTAGAGAACTAATTTAAAGCGGAGATCGAGAGTCTCTAGTAATATCCGAAGGCAATATCTTGGCTTCTTTATTGAGGAATTCTTGAAGACCTGTTCATCTCGACAGGAAGCAGTCAATAAGGTAAGTCCAAGTACACAGAGTCCTGCTCAACCTAGCAAGAGCAAATGCTTTTTTAAATTTAAAAATGAGGGAGGCCAAATAGGGCGAAATGAGCAGCCCCTGCGGAGTTGTCGGCTATGTGGGATCAGGCCTCCCGTGTGACAGGGACCTGGGTCCCAGTTGGTCTAGTGTTTGATAAGCACATGGATATGCAGGGAGTGGAGGGATATGGATTATGTGCAAGAAGATGAGAAATGGTCTTGGTATCCTGTTCAGTACAGATAATGTGGGCCGAAGGGGCTGTTTATGTGCCGTGTTCAATGTGAAGGTGCAAATTACGATAAAAGAGATAAGATGGTGTTAACACAGATATTTGCACAGATAGTCAGTGTAAATGAGGTGGGTGAATGATCCTAGTTCCCAGTGCAGAGGCCGATGTTATCTTTTCTTGCCATAGGCATTCTTGCCAAAGACAGTCTTGCTATAGAGGCAGTACAGAGAAGGTTCACCAGACTGATTCCTGGGATGGCAGGACTTTCATATGAGGAAAGACTGGATAGACTCGGCTTGTACTCGCTAGAATTTAGAAGATTGAGGGGGGATCTTATAGAAACTTACGAAATTCTTAAGGGGTTGGACAGGCTAGACGCTGGAAGATTGTTCCCGATGTTGGGGAAGTCCAGAGCAAGGGGGTCACAGTTTAAGGATAAGGGGGAAGTCTTTTAGGACCGAGATGAGAAAAACATTTTTCACACAGAGTGATGCATTTCTGGAATTCTCTGCCACAGATGGTAGTTGAGGCCAGTTCATTGGCTATATTTAAGAGGGAGTTAGATGTGGCCCTTGTAGCTAAGGGGATCGGGGGGTATGGAGAGAAGGCAGGTACAGGATACTGAGTTGGATGATCAGCCATGATCATATTGAATGGCGGTGCAGGCTCGAAGGGCCGAATGTCCTACTCCTGCACCTATTTTCTATGTTTCTAAATGATCCTGGTTCCCAGTGCAGAGGCCGATGTTATCTTTTCCCATTGCTGCTACTTTGGTCCTTCTCTCCACTGATGTGAGCATATGTTGTGATCTGCTGCCACAATTTGACCATATTTTGACTAACATTTCGCTGCTTACTGATTTCAGGCCATGTCTGAGGAAAATAGCATCTTTGAGCACAGCACAAGTAGGTTCATGTATCTGAATGTAGCAGTACATACCCTGAAGATGCTGCGCCATCTTGCAACTCACGAACCAGTCCTTTCAGATGGTATGTTTTCATTGGAAGGGCTAATAAATATAAAATTGTGGGTGTAGGAATATTGGAAACTGTTGAAGTGAATGTTCCCATTCTTCCCATCATTATTGCTTCTTATCATGGGTTAGTGGCCTGGTAATTATGCACGGGGTCTCTTTGGGTTGTCATGTTTTCGTCTAAATTCGTTTTGGATCACTAGCTCTAAACATGTGCATCTGCTGCCCAATCTACTCACCTCAAGATTCAATTGCCATTGACTAAAAAACGTGAAAGGGTGCAAGAAGATTTGCGAGGATGTTGCCAGGACTCGGGGGTCTGAGCTATAGGGAGAGGCCGAGCATGCTAGGACTCTATTCCTTGGAGCGCATGGGTTGATCTTGTAGAGGTGTACAAAATCATGAGATGAACAGAACTTGTGGACGCACAGTCTCGTGCCCAGAGTAGGGGAACTGAGAGCCAGAGGACATAGGTTTGTGAAGGGGGGGAAAGATTTAATAGGAACCCGAGAGATAACTTTTTCACACAAATGGTGGTGAGTGTTGGGAATGAGCTGCCGTAGTAGATAGTTGAGGCAGGTAACGTTTAAGAAATAGTTAGGCAGGTACATGGATAGGATAGGTTTATTCAATTCAACTTTAATGTCATTGCAGAGATACAAGTATGGGTACAACGAAATGCAGTTTAGCGTCAGTTCGTAGTAATCGCAATATAGAAATAAATACAGAATGCAGACAATGTGGACGGAGAGACTGGAGAAATCTATCGGCGGGACTCCAAGTTCAGCAGTGTGATGGTATTATTGTAGAAGCTGTTCCTCATTCTACTAGTGCGGGACCTGAGACTCCTGTACAGCCTCCCTGATGGTAGGAGAGCAAACAGTCCATGGTTAGGGTGGGCGGGGTCTTTGATGATCTTCCCGGCCCGTCTCGGACACCGTTTTCAGTGGAGGGCATCCATGGCAGGGAGCAGGGCACCGATGATGATGTACTGGGCGGTTTTCACCACCTGTCATAGTGCCTTCCTATCTGCCACGGTGCAACTGCTGTACCATACCGTAAAGCAGGTGGTCAGGATGCTTTCGATGGTACAACGGTAAAAGTTGGTCAGGATCTGGGGGGGGGGGACAGGTGGGCTTTTTTGAGCCTCAGGAAGTAAAGGCTCTACTGCGCCTTTTTGATCAGCTTGGAGGTGTTGAGGGACCAGGACAGATCCTCCGAGATGTGTACCCCGAAGAATTTGTAGTTGCAATTGTAGGTTTAGAGTGATATGGGCCAAACATTGGCTGGTGAGACCAGTGTAGTTGGGACATGTTGGCCAGTGTGGGCAAGTTGGGCTGAAGGCCACACTGTGAGGCTCTGATTCTATAAAGATTACACGGAATGTTGCTGAGACAGGAGATGCTGGAGATTCCTTAACCTGGAGGAAGGAAGCTGAGGTTTATTTTTTTTTAATTTAAAAAAAATTATGAAGGGCATAGATGATATGGATTGTCAGTGTATTTCCCCAAAGTAAGAGAGTCTAAAGCTGGCACAGATACAGTTAAAGAAAGGGGGGGATTTATTACGAAGACCTCACAGAGGTTTAGAGGAATCTGGACCCGCGAGGCAAGCTTTTCACACCAAAGGAGTGGATATATGAATGAATACTTTATAGTCACATGTAACAAGTCACAGGAACATTCTTTGCTTGCATACCCAAGGTACCCAAATAGTCACGACATGGAGGGCGCTTACAAAGTTATAAAGTACCCCCTCACCAGGTCCCCCTTTGTTCTCTTGCAAAAAGTTGTCAGTGATGGAGGCAGGAACAAACAACATTCAAAAAAAAAATTTTTTGCAGGTATATGGAAAGGAAAAGTTTAGGAGGATATGGGACGGGCTCAGAAAAGCATCTTGGTTAGCATGGATAAGTTGAGCCAAAGGGCCGATTTCCATCCGATATATTTGCTTAATTGGAATTGATTTATTTTGAAGGCCAACACCCAGTGAAAAGAAAAATGCCAACTTCAGTAACGACTTTCAAAGGTGAGACTGTCATATCCTGTTTGGATGTTAAATCAGTACATGTTTGTTTTGAAGTTAAATTCCTTTTTCATGTCCATCTCCACGAGACCTGCTATCCGAGTGAAAATAGTCATTCGTATCAAAATAAGTTTGACTCTAAAGTATCTGGTATCATAGAAAATAAAGATGGTTATCAAGAATGTGCTCTTGATCAGCTGGGCAAGTGGGTCGAGGAAGAGTTTAATTTAGATTAAGGAAGTCTAACATGGGCAGGACCTACACAGGCCTCTTGGGAGTGTTGTGGAGCAGAGGCATCTAGGAGTGCAGGTGCATGGTTCCTTGAAGGTAGAGTCGCAGGTAGATCGGATGGTCAAAAAGGCTTTTGGCACATCGGCCTTCATCAGTCAGAGTATTGAGTATAGAGGTTGGGAGGTCATGTTGCAGTTGTATGAGACGATGGTGAGGCTGCATTTTGAGTATTGTGTTCAGTTCTGGGCACCATGTTATAGGAAAGATGTTGTCAAGCTGGGAAGGGTGCGGAGAAGATTTACGAGGGTTATGGACCAAAAGCCGGCACGTGGGACTAGTGGCGTGAAGTTGGGCTGAAGGGCCTGTTTCTACACCGTATCACACTGTGACTCTAAGATAAGTGCAAGGTGTTGCAATTTTGAGAAGTCAAACCAGGAGACTGTCACTGTGAACAACAGGTCCCTGGGGAAATTTGTGGAGCAGAATGATCTAGTAGTGCAAATACATTTGTCATAATTGGCAGTAAATAATTTGTGAGCGAGGAATTTGTATCTCACAAATCTGAGTGTTTGTTTGAAGAGGTCACCAAGAGCATTGTTGAGGGCAGGGCAGTGGCCATCATAAATATGGACTTTGGCAGGCGTTTGAAAAGGTCCTGCATGGTAGGCTTGTTTAGCTTAGACATACAGCTTGGAAACTGACCCGAACAGTGATCACCCATACATAGTTCTGTTATCCTCGTTATACATCTCACGCACTAGGGGCAATTTGCAGGAGCCAATTAACCTACAAACCTACAGGTCTTTGAGATGTGGGAGGAAACGAGAGCGCCTGGAGGAAGCTCACATTGTCACAGGGAGGATGTACAAACTTTGTAAAGATAATCGGATAATCGAACTGGGTCTTTTAAGACAGCAACTCTACCGCTGCGCCATTGTGCCGCCCATACAGACAGCATCCTTAGTCTGGAATGTTGGATCACATGGAATCCAAGCTGAGCTAGCCAAGTTGATTGAAAATCTGCTTGGTGGAATGAGTCAAAGGGGAGTTGCAAATGGTTAGTTTTCTGATTGGAGGCATGTATCCAGTGGTGGGACACGGGTGTTGGCGCTGGGTCCCCTGCTTTTAGTTATATACATTGGCGATTTGGATGACTAAGCAGTTAACATTGATAAATTTGCAGATGACGCCAAAACTAGGCCAAGGAAAGGCGAATGGAATGTAACCGATGAGTGTGAGGTGTTGCATTGGTATGATAAACCGGGACGGGACTTGCACAGTACATGGTAGAGCTGTGGAGAGTGTTACAGAGTACAAAGATCTGGGACTACAAGCTCACCAGTTATAGGAGTAGAATCAGGCCAGTCGGCCCATCGAGTCTACTCTGCCATTCAATCATGGCTGATCTCTGTCTCCTAATCCCATTTTCCTGCTCTCTCCCCGTAATCCTTGACGCCTGTTCTAATCAAGAATTTGTCTATCTCTGCCTTAAAAGTATCCACTGACTTGGCCACTGACAGTGAGTTCTACAGATTAACTGCCCTCTGACTAAAGAAGTTCCTCCTCACCTCCTTTCTAAAAGAGTGCCCTTTAATTCTGAGGCTACGACCTCGGGTCCTAGACTCTCCCACCAGCGGAAACATCCTTTCCACATCCACTCTATGCCTTTCCTTATTCTATACTACAGGATCATGGTTCTCTGCAAGTAGCGATTCAGGTGGGCATTATGTTGATGGTGTTTGGCGTGCTTGCCTTGGTTGGGAAGAGTGAGTACAAACATTGGGACATCATGATGCAACTGCCCAAGTCGTTGTGGCGATCACACTTGTCGTACTGTCAGCAGTTCTGGTTGACCAACTGTGGGACAGACGTGAGTCACATGTAGAGTGTGCAGAAAAGATTCACCCGGACCTACACCTGGGCTTGCGGGCTTGGCTTATAGGGAGAGGTTGGATAGGCTGGTACTTTTATTCTTTGGAGCATAGGTGGCTGAGGGGTGACCTTATTGAAGTGTACAATCTCAGTTAGGGCATGTATTAAGTGAACGCTCAGTTGTTTTCCTAGATTAGAGGATTATAAAACAAGAGGGTATAGGCTTCAGGTGAGATGGAAGAGAATGGTGAGGGATCTTGGTGGGGGTGGGGGGGGGAGTGGTGCAATTTCTTCACTCAGTGTGCAGTCTGTATCTGGAGTGAGCTGCCAGACAAAACTGCAGAAGTGAATAGATACCATTAACAGTTTGAATGGATGTACGAGTAGGAATGTTTTGGAGGGCTTTGGGCCAAATGAGGGCACGCGTGACTTTCCCAATATGTCAACTTGGCATGACAAGGTACGCTGAAGGATCTATTTCCTTGCTGTACAGTTCCACGACTCTCTGGCTGGAAATTGCATGGTTATTTCTGTTGGATAGATACAGATGGAAAAATATCGACTCCAACTGTTGGTGGAATGTCAAGTAGAATGACGCGAGGTCAAACTGATAAATGGTCCTGGGTTGGAATCAGCCTTGGAATTTGAGTAGTCTTGTAAATTAAGATAGTATTTATTGAAGACAATAAAAATTCCTCAGGGATCTCTGGGTTAATATTCTGATTCGGGGAGGAAAGGCAATTATCCCAGATTTAATTCTGTGTATCTGAACTAAATTTATGTGATAGGAGGAGAATTGGGCCATTCATCCCATCAAGTCTATTCCGCCATTCAATCATGGCTGATCTATCCCTCCCTCCTTTCTCCTGCCTTCTCCCCATAACCCCCGACACCCGTATTAATCAAGAATCTACCTGTCTGTGCCTTAACAATATCCATTGACTTGGCCTCCACCGTCTTCTGTGGCAAAGAATTCCACAGATTCACTAGTCTCTGACTAAAGGAATTCCTCCATCTCCCTGAAGAACGTCCGTTAATTCTGAGGTTCTGGTTCTAAATTCTCCCACTAGAGGAAACATCCTCTCAACATCCACTCTATCCAGGCCTTTCACTATTTGGAAATTTTAACAAGGTTTCCCCCCCCCCCCCACCACCTATCCTTCTAAACTTCAGTGAGTACAGGACCAGTGCCATCAAATATCCATCCAATGTTAACCCACTCATTCCTGGGATCATTCTCATAAAGCTCCTCTGGACTTCTCCAGAGCCAGCACATCCTTCCTCAGATATGGTGCCCAAAATTGCTCACAATACTTAGGTATGTTACAAAACTTACCTTGAGCAGCGCTGCAGTTCTGCCGCTCCCCGTGTGCGCGACTTTGGCGCCTTTCAGAGGGGGGCGGGCTTAAAGTGCCGTTTTTCTTCAGACTGGGCAAACCGATCAATGTCGGGCGATTTCGTTGCGGAAGAAAAATCGCTCCGACATTTCATTAATGAAGGTATTTTTAAATTACGCTAGATTATTTATTATCTAGTGTAATTTAAAAATCACCTTCAAAAGCCGTGAGCGCCGATAACGGGAAGGATTTTGCGTAGGGGAGAAAAAAAGGTACACAGTTTATGTTTATATTAAGTTGGTTTTTATGGAGGCTTTAATAATATTTTCATGTTGCGAAATGGGGTCCAAAAAAAATGTATGAACCGGCTGTATTTTTCATACCGACTTCACAGCAAACCACAGCAATCCACCGCATTCCACTAAAACCCACTCGCTAGTTGATTTAAATGGCCATTAATTTACAGGCATTAAACACTAAATTCCTTCCATTTGGCCCAGAAATTCATGAAAATAGATTTAAAAATTATGTTATATTGTGGATTATTGTGTGAATGTTATTTGGACACTTAGGCAATTTAAAAAAGTTTATCTTTTCTTAAGAAATGAATAGATGTTTAGATCTACTCATTGAATTTTGTAATTAGCTACAATTAGATAACTAACTAATTATATGCTTTAATTTCAGGTCATCCAAGTAAGATTGTTTCATATTTGTTTCAGAATACTTCAATCTATAATAACTGGAAATTTCATTGAGTTCTCTTAATTTTTAAGAAAGTTATGGGCTTTTAATGGTTCTAGATCACAGCTTTTGAGTTCAGTCAATTGAAAGGCAATGGGGAACAAGATGCTAATTTCCGAGTATGAAAATGGTCATAACTTTCTTAATACTGAAGATATGAAAGTGAATTAGGTGTCAAATTAAACTTCTTTTTATGCTTTATCTGATGGGATAAATTGCAGACTTGATTTTTAAAATCTCAAAATTTTGTAACATTGCTACAATACTCCAGATGCAGTCTGACCTGCACCCTGTAGTGCCTCGGTATTACATCCCTGTTTTTGTATTCTAGTCTTCTTGAAATAATAGCGTTTGCCTTCATTACTATTGATTCGACTTGCAAGTTTAACTTTTTGGGAATCCTGCACCAGCACCCTCAAGACCCTGTGCACCTCCGATTTCTAGATTCTCTCCCCCTTTACCAGTGGGGGAGAACCAAAATGGACACAGTGTGGGAAAGGTGACCTAAACAGACGTGGATCGGACCTGAATGGAGAGCTGCTGTTTGAGAGCGCTGTGCACAGCTGAGCTCTTGAGTGTTTAGTCGGAGGGCAGAGCAGCAATGGGAAGGCTCTAAGGAGCATCATGTTAACAGCCGAGCTGCTGCGTTTCCAGCCAGGAGGCTGAATAGCAGCAGGAACGTTTATGAGAGCTTTATGTGAGCAGCTGAACTAGTAAGTTGCCAGCCAGGCAGTGGAGCGGAGCTGCATTGAGATGGTTTAAGAGCGGTGTGAACACAGCTGAGCTAGTGTTTCTAACCAGGGGCCAGAACAGAGTCGCATAGCAACGGGACGGTTTTAAAGAATGCAGATCGAGTGGTTCAAGGTGATATAAATTATAGCGTTGTCCAACATGGAAATAGGCCAGAGGGCCCAACGTACACGTATCAATCAAGATGCCTCATCTTCGCTAGTCCCACCTGTCTGTGTTGGGGCCCATATCCCTCTCAACCATTTTTATCCATGTACCTGTTCAAACATCTTTTCCTACAGCAGGGCGGTCACGGTGGTGCAGAGGCAGAGTTGCTGCCTTACTACGAATTCAGCGCCGGAGACCCGGGTTCGCTGCCGAATGCGGGTGCTGTCTGTACGGAGTTTGTACGTTTTCCCCGTAGCCCGCGTGGGTTTTCTCCGAGATCTTCCGTTTCCTCCCATGCTCTTAAGACGTAGAGGTTTGTCGGTTAATTGGCTTGGTGTAAATGTAAAAATTGTCCCTAGTGGGTATAGGATAGTGTTAATGTGCGGGGATCGCTGGCCGGCGCTGACCCGGTGGGCCGAAGGGCCTGTCTCTGCGCTGTATTTCTAAACTAAACTGAACTAAACACAGGAACAAACGTTTGGTCTCACAATGTCTGTGCTGAACAGTTGGAGAGATTTGCCAAATGTCACCCAACTGTTAAAATAATGTTTGCTAATGTATTAAGGGAATAGAATAGACACAACATGGTGAAGATAGAGACAAAATGCTGCAGTGACTCAGCGGGGCAAGCAGCATCTCTGGAGAGAAGGAATGGGTGACGGTTCGTGTTGAGACCCCTCTTTAGTTTAGAGATACTGCGTGGAAACTGACCTTTCGGCCCACCGAGTCTGCACCGACCTGCCATCCCCACACGTTAACACTGCCCTGCAGGCACTAGGGACAATTTTCTTTATATACCAAGCCAATTAACCTACAAGCATGTACGTCTTTGGAGTGTGGGAGAAAAACGAAGATCTCGGAGAAAACCCACGCAGGTCTCGGGGGGGGGGGGGGGGGGGGGAAAACCTACAAATTCTGTACGGACAAGCACCCGTAGTCAAGATTGAACCCGGGTCTGTGGCGCTGTCAGGCAGTAACTCCACTTCCATGCCACCATGCCACCCTATTCTTCAGACCTGTAATAAATGTGACTTTTTTTCCTTGTTTCTTGCACCAGCTCATGGATCGAGATCTATTGAGGAAGGCCACACATGCATGGAGCTTGTGCTATGGAAAATGACGGAAGATGGAAATTCCTTGGACTAATTAGTGAAAGGCCACAGACTTCATACCCTCCATCTTGTGTCATTGAATAGCTTCATCCCATCTTCTCAGTCTGAAGAAGATTTCTGAGTTCTGTTTGCAGTTTGCCCTGTTTATGATGTCTTTGTTCACCTGAAAGCAATATGTAGTCCAGTTTCATTGTGACCATTAAAACTGGACACTCCCCAGTTGATTTTCCCCAGTTGAAATTCAAATACTTCCTTCGATGCTCTCTCTTAACTTTCATGGGTATTCTGCGTTAAGATTCCCGAAAGAAGTTTGTGGTTAATGTTAACTGTTTGCGTGAGTTTTGTTCACTGGTTGTATTTGCCACTGCAAACTTGGATCTGTAGACGGATGTTAGAATAAGGAATACAACGAATGGTTGCTGTATGTACACACTTTCAGTGTTGGCGCTCAAGAAAATGTCCTCACTCGAGTGTGTGAGAGGTTTTGGGTCTGCTTGTCCAGACCAGTAATTGATGCACACTCTGTGATGTGATGCAAGCTAATATTTATGTGGTAAGATTGTGTTCAGTGGAGAACGTGAACCCACCAACCATTGGTAAAAGAAAATGACTGTGATGAGTTTAAATGTTCAAACGGGTTGGAGGTTTTCCAGCATTGCTGTAGGCCTACATCACGGAGATCTGTTCAGTTGCAGATGAGTACTTAATAAAATCCCAATGGGATCCACAGTTATCCAGGGGAACATTTAAAAAAAAAAATTCAGAATGTGTTCTTGATAGAAAGTGCAACAAAAAGTGTGAAATCCATGATTTGTAAAATGCACAAATACTTGTGTTGTAAATGTGGTCGGCCATTAAAGCATGTCTGTGCATATCTGGTGCTGGTTCTCTCCAAACACTGCATGTTGGGTTATCCCCAATGATTTGAACTGAGTACCCATGTACCAGTACGCAGCCTGGTGACAACATGCTGGTTATTTGGGTAACAACTTCATAAGGAGTAGAATTAGGCCATTCAGCCCGTCAACTCTACTCCACCATTCAATCATGTCTGATCAATCTTTCCCTCCTAACCCCATTCTCCTGCCTTCTCCCCATCACCTCTGACACGAGATGAGAAGGACTTTTTTCACACAGAGTGGTGGGTCTCTGGAACTCTCTGCCACAGAGGGTAGTTGAGGCCAGTTCATTGGCTATATTTAAGAGGGAGTTAGATGTGGCCCTTGTGGCTAAGGGGATCAGAGGGTATGGAGAGAAGGCAGGTACGGGATACTGAGTTGGATGATCAGCCATGATCATATTGAATGGCGGTGCAGGCTCGAAGGGCCGAATGGCCTACTCCTGCACCTAGTTTCTGTGTTTCTATGTTTCTTGCACTATCTATCTCTGCCTTTTTTTAAAAAAAATCCACTAACTTGGCCTCCACTGCCTTCTGTGGCAAAGAATTCCACAGATTCACCGACCTCTGACTAAATACATTTCTCCTCATCTTCCTAAAAGAATTTCTCCTGAGGAGAAATTTCTGTAGTCGGAGATCGGTGAATCTGTGGAATTCTTGGCCACAGAAGGCAGTGGAGGCCAAGTCAGTGGATTTAAGGCAGAGATATAGAGTACAAATTCTGAGGCTATGACCTCTAGTCCTAGACTCTCCCACTAGTGGAAACATCCTCTACACATCCACTTTACCCAGGCTCTATTCACTAATCAGTAAGTTTCAATGAGGTCCCCCTTCATTTTTCTAATCTCCAGCGAGTGCAGGCCCAGTGCCGACAAACGCTCATCATAGACTAACCTAATTCCTGTTGTATTTTAAGATCAGTAAGTTTCATTTGAGAGTGAGCAGCTGAGTGGAGGAGCAGGGCAGGAGATTTAAAATAGTCGTGAGTGCATGGGAGAGACCACTCCCAGTGGTGTATAAAAGGAAGGCAGACACTAGTGGGACAGCCATTTGAGAGCGGCCATTTTGAGATGGACTATGTTGATGTACAAGAGCTGAGGCTTTGCAATGACGTTGAGCAAGAGATGACAGTGAGATAAGGGCTGTTTTTAAACTCTTCTGTCTTCGAGCAGTATAGATGGAATTTAAGACAGTGGTATGCTCCTTGCAGGATGTGGCAAGTCATATGTTCATAAGTGATAGCAGAATTAGGCCATTCGGCCCATCAAGTCTACTGTGCCATTCAATCATGGCTGATCTAGCTCTTCCTCTCAACCATATTCACCTGCCTTCTCTCCATAACCCCTGACACCCCAAGTCAGAGAAACATGTGTGGGAAGGAACTGCAGATGCTGGCTTACACCAAAGATGGACACAAAACGCCGGAGTAACTCGGTGGGGCAGGCAGCATCTCCGGAGAGAAGGAATGGGTGATGTTTTGGGTCAAGACCCTTCTTCAGACTCGGGGAGACAGACACACAGGAATGAGGAAGTGTAAGGTGTGAAAATGAGATAAGAGATGGTGAATATGAATATGGAAAATGAAGAATAGATCTTTGTTAGCTGGGGAAGTTGACAGTGAAGCATACAGAGATAAAATTTAATCAGGGACAATCAGACTCGTTGGAGAACCAGGAAGGGGGAAGGATGAAGCAAGAGGGAAAGCAAGGGTTATGAGGATAGAGAAGCAAATATATTCATACTGCTGGGGTGTAAGCTGCCCCAGTGAAATGCGAGGTGCCTGGCAGTGGAGGAGGCCTGTGACAGAAAGGTCAATGTGGGAATGGGAGGGGGAGTTAAAGTGTTTCAGAACCTGGAGATCGGGTACGTTTAGACGGATTGAGCTGCAGAAGGGTTTCTACCTGAAACGTCACTTATTCCTTCTTTCCAGAGAGGCTGCCTGTCCCGCTGAGTTACTCCAGCATTTTGTCTCTATCTTCAGAGAAACATGTAGTGTCCCAGTGGACTAGTCCCGCGGGGAAAGTATGTCTGACTGTAGCTCCTGAATGACGGAGGGGGAGCTGCAGCTGTGCGACTGGATCAGGAGACTGAGGAAGGGACAGAGAGAAAGTAGGAAAGGACGTAGGCAGAGAGTGCAGGAATCTCCTGTGGCTATTCTCCTCAAACAGGTATACCCTTGTGCTTTTTGAACTTTTTGAAACGTTCAATCTGAAGAAGGGTCTCGACCTGAAACGTCACTCATTCCTTCTGACAAGAGATGCTGCCTGTCCAGCTGAGGTTTTTTTTGTCTACCTTTGATTTAAACCAGTATCTGCAGTTCCTTCCCACACATACCCTTTTGACAATAGACCATAGGTGTAGGAGGAGGCCATTTGGCCCTTCAAGCCAGCACCGCCATTCAATGTGATCATGGCTGATCATCCTCAATCAGTACCCCGTTCCTGCTTTTTCCCCATATCCCCTGACTCCGCTATCTTTCAGAGCCCTATCCAGCTCTTTCTTGAAAGTATCCAGAGAACCTGCTCCACCGCCCTCTGAGGCAGAGAATTCCACAGACTCACCACTCTCTGTGAGAAAAAGTGTTTCCTCGTCTCCGTTCTAAATGGCCGACCCCTTATTCTTAATTTTGTTTGGTGTTTGGGGGGGAGATGACTTGAAAGGGGAGCAACAGCCTCAGTCATGTCTGTGGCACTGGGATCAGATCCATGGCACAGCCAGACAGGGTGAAGTTAAATAGGACTATAGTGACAGGAAGCTGAATAGTTTGGACAGATAGAAACATAGAAATTAGGTGCAGAAGTAGGCCATTCGGCCCTTCGAGCCTGCACCGCCATTCAATATGATCATGGCTGATCATCCAACTCAGTATCCCGTACCTGCCTTCTCTCCATACCCTCTGATCCCCTTAGCCACAAGCACCACATCTAACTCCCTCTTAAATATAGCCAATGAACTGGCCTCAACTACCCTCTGTGGCAGAGAGTTCCAGAGACCCACCACTCTCTGTGTGAAAAAAGTCCTTCTCATCTCGGTCCTAAAGGATTTCCCCCTTATCCTTTAGCTGTGACCCCTTGTCCTGGACCTCCCCAACATCGGGAACAATCTTCCTGCATCTAGCCTGTCCAACCCCTTAAGAATTTTGTAAGTTTCTATAAGATCCCCTCTCAATCTCCTAAATTCTAGAGAGTTTAAACCGAGTCTATGCAGTCTTTGTTCATAAGACAGTCCTGACATCCCAGGAATCAATCTGGTGAACCTTCTCTGCACTCCCTCTATGGCAATAATGTCCTTCCTCAGATTTGAGGACTCGGATGGTAGACACTGGTCACAAATGGGACTCTAGGCTGGCATTACCACGGTGATGGCCAGGGTCCATGGTGTCTCACTGTGGTGGGACCTTTTCACGGGTCAGAGGAGAATTGTAACAAGGTGGATGGTTGCACCTCAACTGCAAGGGGGACCAATATCCTGGTCATATCCATGCCAAAGAAAATCTCCCTCATCTGTATTCCCTATCACTTGCCAGACGTTGTCCTGCCCCTACCTCTCTTCCCACTTTCTTTCTCCCCACCACAATGTCTGAAGAAGGGTCTCAACCCAAAACGTCACCTATCCATGTTCTCCATAGATGCTGCCTGGCCTGCTGAGATAATCTGGCACCTTGTCATGTTTTGTAAGCCAGCGTCTACAGTTCCAAAAGTCAAGTCAAAGTCAAGTCAAGCAAACTTTATTGTCATTTAGAAATACATCGATATATGCAGTTCCAAACAAAATTCCGTTGCATTTGGCTCCCTGTGCAACACGATAATTAACAGAAGGATAAACATGGATAAAATGGATAAAAAGGATAAAAGGATAAATAGACAATGGTGGCAGCCAATTACATGGCATTCAGGAGTCTGATGGCTCGTGGGAAGAAGCTGTTGCAGAACCTTGATGTTCTGCTCCTTAAGGGCTTGTCCCACCAGCATGCAACTCTATGCGATGAACACGATCAAACTAAAAGAGGGGGCCGCGCGGAGGTCGGGTGATCCCCTGTACAGGGCCGTTCCCACCAGCATGTGCCTGCATGTGGCAAGCGCAACCAAACCGGCAGTAGGGGCCGCGCGGAGGTCGGGTGAGTGGCGCAACGCGGCGCAAAGTGAGGCGACCTTGGAGCGAAGTCTAAGGTAAGTTTGCCAGGACAGGGAGGGGCATACAGAGAGGGGCACAGAGGCGCACACATACACAGAGGGTCATGGAGGCACCTACAGAGAGGGTCACGGAGGCACGATGTCGGGACGGTGTGTAAACGTCGAGGCAACTGCGAGCCGACAAGCCGTTGCCGCGCAGAACTTTTGGACATAGTCAGTTTTTCGGAGCCCCGCGCGGTGTCTGGACGAACTCGGGACGAACTCCGCACAATTCCGCACGGCTCCGGCGATCGAAGTGGGACCGGCCCCGCGACGCCGGACGGCTCAAGCGACCACGTTAGGTCGCGCTAATTGCATAGAGTTGCATGCTGGTGGGACAGGCCCTTTATGCTACGATATCTTTTGCCCGAGGGCAGCAGAGTGAACAGTCCGTGATGGAGATGTGTGGGGTCTTTTATAATACTGCTGGCCTTAGACACGCAACGTTTGGTCGCAATATCCCCGATTGAGGGGAGAGAGGTCCCGATGATTTTTTCCGCTGTCCTCACCACTCTCTGCACGGACTTCCAGTCAGAGGCTTTACAGTCCCCAAACCAGACAGAGATACAGCTGGTCAAAATACTCTCTATCGTGCCCCTGTAGAAAGTGATGAGGATGGGATGGGGGAGGTGAGCTCTTCTCATCCGGCGCAGAAAGTGCAACCGCTGCTGCGCTCTCTTAACTGTTGATGAGATGTTATTCGACCAGGTCAGACTGTTAGTGACCTACACCCCCAGGAACTTAGTGCTACAATATCCCGTGTCTACAATATCCTGGCGGGCAGGTTTTTAAATGCTCTGTGGACCGGTTTAAACTGGTTGTCAGGGAGATGGGATCTGATGCAGGTGGAAGGCTGGAAGTCTGTTCAGGTCAATGAAAGCACATTCAGTAGATGGTAGGCAGGACCATGGTAGGGACCAAGGAGTGACGGCTGGGTTAAGGTGCATTTATTTCAATGCTAGAGGCCTGGCCAGATGATCTCACTACAGATGAGCCTTTACAGAAACCTAGCTAAGGGATGGACAGGGGTGGCAGCTTCCAGGGTAAAGTTGTATGAAGCACTTTATGATGATGATGGATGTCAAGGCCACTGGATGGTAGTTGTTAAGACATTAGATCTTGCTTTTAGTAGCACCTCAGAACAGAGTAGGCAGAGGTTAAAGATGTCCGTGAATACTCTCGCTAGTTGGTTTAGTTCAGAGATACAGCGCGGAAACCAGACTGATTCCTGGGATGTCAGGACTGTCTTATGAACAAAGACTCCATAGACTCGGTTTATACTCTCAAGAATTTAGGAGATTGAGAGGCGATCTTATAGAAACTTACAAAATTCTTAAGGGGTTGGACAGGCTAGATGCAGGAAGATTGTTCCCGATGTTGGGAGATCCAGGACAAGGGGTCACAGCTTAAGGATAAGGGGGAAATCCTTTAGGACCGAGATGAGAAGGACTTTTTTCACACAGAGAGTGGTGGGTCTCTGGAACTCTCTGCCACAGAGGGTAGTTGAGGCCAGTTCATTGGCTATATTTAAGAGGGAGTTAGATGTGGCACTTGTGGCTAAGGGGATCAGAGGGTATGGAGAGAAGGCAGGTACGGGATACTGAGTTGGATGATCAGCCATGATCATATTGAATGGCGGTGCAGGCTCGAAGGGCCGAATGGCCTACTCCTGCACATAATTTCTATGTTTCTATGTTTCTATGAAACAGGCCCTAAGGTGTGGGGATCGCTGGTCCGCACTGACCAGCGATCCCCACACATTAACTATCCCTCACCCACCAGGGATAATTTTTACATTTACCAAGCCAGTTAACCTAAATCCCGTAGTCTGGATCGAACCTGGGTCTCCAATGCTACAAGCGGCGTAAGGCAGCAACTCTACCGCTGCACCACCGTGCCACACTTTCTTCAGTACTGAGATGATAGTTGTTTTCTGGAAACGGGTGGGTGCCTCAGAACGGAGGATGCAGAGGTTAAAGATGTCCGCGAATACTCTCGCTAGCTGGTCCGTACAACTTCTAAGGACATGGCCAGGGACTCCGTCCGGGGCAGTTGCTTTCAGAGGGTTCACCCTCAGGAAGGCCAATCTAACCTCTGCAACTTGGGTCTGATGGGACGGATGTAATCGCCCCACTGTCTTTCTGCTCAAAGCGAGCATTGAAAGCATTCAGCTCATCGGGTAGGGCTGCACTATCACTAGTGGTGTTGCCCAACCGAGCTTAGCTGCCAGTTATAGGCAGACATTGCCACATCCGGCATGTGTCTGAGTTATAATACGGAGACTGAAGTCTGTCCCGGCATTGTCTCTTGGCATCCTTGATGGCATTGTGAAGAACATAACGAGCCTTCGTGTACCGCTCGGGATTGTTTGACTTGCATGCTGCAGACCTTGACTCAACCTGTGAATGTACCCCGCGGTTCACCCATCGTTTCCGGTTGGGTTGGCCTCATCAGCACACAGTCTTCCCTTCACTTGTTGATGAAGTCAGTCACGGCAGGTTAGCTGCAGAATCGCTGAATATGGACCAGTCCACGGACTCAAAGAAGTCGCGTAGGTTGTTATTTGTGTCCGTTGACCAGCCGTGCACAACTGTCTGCACCGGATCCTTCTGCTCCAGGTTTTGTTTGCAGGCAGGGAGTAGAAGTACATAGAAAATAGGTGCAGGAGTCGGCCATTCAGCCCCTCGAGCCAGCACCACCATTAATGTGATCATGGCTGATCATCCCGAATCAGTACCCTGCTCCTGCTGTTTCCCCATATCCCTTGATTCCATTAGCCCCAAGAGCTAAATCTAACTCTCTCTCGAGTACATCCATCAAATTGTCCTCCACAGCCTTCTGTGGCAGAGAATTCCAGGGATTCACAACTCTCTGGGTGAAAAGGTTTTTCCTCATCTCACTCCTAAATGGCCTACCCCTTATTCTTAAGATAATACCTAGCATAGCCAAGCAAGAGAGTGTTGGTGTATTTTTATCGATGATGTGTAGCAGTGGTCGAGGGTATTCTGCCCTCTAGTGGGACAAGAGACATGGTGTAGAATGTCCCTGCAGTAGCTTGATTGAAGTCTCCAGCTACAACGACCGGGGTTTCAGGGTGTCTTGGCTCAAGGCTGTTGATTGTGGTGTATAGTTCATTCAGTGCAAGCTTGTTGTCCACATCAGAAGGATGTGGACTGCTGCCTTCAAGGAGGTACGCGGATACTGGTGGTGAGCATCGGCCGTGCTGTGCTGCAGAGGATGCCCGGCTTCCACTGGGACCTCCTGAGAGTCTGGAATTTGGTTGCCGTTGACTGGAGCCCCCCTCTGCCAGCGGAGTGCAACGGCCCGGACGTGAGGGCGGCAGGCCCTTGTCCCGCCCCACCGGATGTCAGTGAGGCTCAAACGTGTGGAGTACACACAGCTGAACAAAACCCCGCGCAGCCGGAAGTGCTCGTCGGACCCAGGCACGTAATCCTTCTCGGGAGCCGGTCCCAGCCGTTTCTCTACACGCTTCGTCTCCCTCCGAGTATCAGAGAGGCCTCTCCTGTACGGGCTCCTCCTCCACACCCTGCACTTCCTTGCCCTGGTCCACCATCCAGACACAAAGTTGCCTTTTGGCCGTGAGGGGGTCCCCTAGTGGAGGTCTATGCAGGGATTCTCCCCCTCTACATCGGGGACCTGCGGTGGAGGGTACTGCACCGAGGAATCCCATGCAACCTGGTCCTATCCCGGTTCACTCACCTTCCGCCTGCCACTTTTGCAGGCTGGTAGAGTGTGTGTGAGGCTGCAACCCCTGTTCTATTATCTAAAGGCACTGCTCCTTGCCTTCTCGCTGCATTTCCCACCTACCATCCCCATCTTTGGACACCCTGAGTGTAGGGGAGAGGGTAGGACCGAAGATGTCCTGGTTGGGTTGCTGCTCCTGGGCCTGGCCAAGCTGGCCATCCGCGAGTCACGGCACCAGGCGGAAGAGGGCTCTGCCCGAGCCGGCTGCCTGCCCCTTTTCCGGGGTTACGTCAATAGACAATAGAAAATAGGTGCAGGAGTAGGCCATTTGGTGGTACTAGAGAGGGACTACGGGCACGGTGGGGGATTTCCGGGACCACTGGGCACCGCGGGGGGTGGAATGCATCCTCAACATGGATGGTGAAATAGTTGTAACATTTAAGAATGTTTGTTTAGATAATTGTGTGATTTTGTATTATGGCGGTGGGTTTGGTATTAGGTAACAATGTTTGGTATTGTTCATATTCACTAAGACATATTCAGCAACCCTTCTTTCTCATTCCAAGAACTAACAAAGAAATTGGGAGACGTGCATTTAAATTCAAAGCTCCTTCTGACTGGAACACTCTGCCTAGTACCTTAAGAACTATTAGCTCATTTCATCTATTTAAAAATACACTTTTACCCTTACTTATAAAACCATGTACCTGTTTCTAGTATTACAGTCTTCGAGCTTCTTTATCTAGCTTGCTCTGTGTGTGATCATTTGTCATAGCTATTATATATGCATGGCCAGTACACCTATGTATTATTGTATTGCATAGTGTAACAAGGTCTTATATTGTATTATGTCACAATACTATGAAATAACATGGGGATGGAGGGGTTTTGGGATTGGTGTGTGGGTAGGTGGGCCAATGAGAGCCTCTATGTATGTTATGTCTTGTGCTGTATGTTCTATGTTGGACCCCCTCGAAAACGAGATGATTGTCCATCTCAAGGGGTTATCCAGAATAAATGTAAACATTTAAATATTTTGTATTGTATATATTATTCTTGCAATGAATTATTACATTTATTTTTGTATTTAAAAAAAAATAGAAGACAGAAAAGAAAAGAAAAGGATAGCTGAGGTGAATTCCCTCAGCAGATAGTAGGGACGGCTCTTAGCAGTCTGATATTCCAGGTCTGGATATCGTGAGCTCGCCAGAACTGTTGCGTCTGAGCACCGAAAGGTATCGATTATACCCTTGCCTGCAGATGCCTTACGGTCCATCTGATGAAGGGAGAAGCTGAATGGCACAGTCATGGCACAGTCAGGTGTGAACATCGACATGGTTTTGGCGCATTGTCGATTGTGTCTCACTAATTTAATTGAAGACGCTTCCTCCTTGGTTATCGCGGGCAAGCCCATAAGCATTGTAGACAAGACACTTCAGTAAGACCTTTGATACAGATCCACATGGCAGGCTCTCTACATCACCGTCTATATCTCCCGTTTACCTTTCCCCTGACTCAGTCCGAAGAAGGGTCTCGACACGAAACGTCACCGATTCCTTTTCTCCAGAGATGCTGCCTGACCCGCTGAGTTACTCCAGCTTTTTACGTCCTTATTCGGTTTAAACCAGCATCTGCAGTTCCTTCCGACGCGATGCTATTAAGGGTCTTGCCATTAACTGTACGCTCTTTCCTTCCATTCAACCTCCCAAAGTGCAACACCTCGCACTTGCTCGGGTTAAACTCTGTCTGCCATTTCTCCCTCCATTTCTGCAGCTGATCTACATCCTGGTGCATCTTCTGATAGCATTCCTCAGTGTCTGCTGCGCCTACAATTTCGGTCTCATCAATAAACATACACACTTATCCATCTACAGTTACATCTCAGGTAGAAAAAAAAGCTGGAGAAACTCAGCCGGTTAGGCAGCATCTATGGAGCGAAGGAATAGGTGATGTTTCAGGCCGAGTCCCTTCTTCAGACTGATGGCAGGGCAGAGGGAAAAAGAAAGGAAGAGGCGGAGACAGTAGGCTGTGGAAGAGCTCGGAAGGGGAGGGGAAGGAGGGAGAAAGCAAGGACTACCTGAAATTGAAGAAGTCAATGTTCATACCACTGGGGTGTAAACTACCCAAACAAAATATGAGGTGCTGTTCCTCCAATTTGCAGTGGGACTCACTCTGGCCATGGAGGAGGCCCAGGACAGAAAGGTCGGATTGGG
This sequence comes from Raja brachyura, assembly GCA_963514005.1. The sequence continues at coordinate 128,159,282 of OY740783.1, forward strand.
AATGGGAGGGGGAGTTGAAGTGCTGAGCCACCGGGAGATCAGGTTGGTTATTGCGAACTCAGCGGAGGTGTTGGGCAAAGCGATCACCAAGCCTGTGCTTGGTCTCACCGATGTAGAGCAGTTGACACCTGGAACAGCAGATGCAATAGATGAGGTTGGAGGAGGTGCAGGGGATGGGAAGATGTGGCCAGTGGTGGGATCGGGTTGGAGGTGGTGAAAATGTCGGAGGATTATATGTTGTATGCGACGGCTGGTAGGGTGGAAGGTGAGGACAAGGGGGACTCTGTCCTTGTTACGAGTAGGGGGATGGGGAGTGAGAGTGGAGCTATGGGATATAGAGGAGACCTTGGTGAGACCCTCATCTAAAGTAGAAGAGGGGAACCCCCGTTCCTTAAAGAATGAGGACATCTCCGATGCCCGGGTTTGGAACACCTCATCCTGGGTGCAGATGTGGTGTGGACGGAGGAATTGAGAGTAGGGGTGGGAATCAGTGGGTTTGTAGTAAATTTACATCTCAGTCATTTATCTGCAGTGCAGATAAGTGTGAGATGTTGCATCTTGGAAGTTAAACCAGTGCAGAACCTTCACAGTCAACGCTAGGTGATGAACGAGATATTGATGAAACTGTAGTCTTCTTCAGTAACTTTTCTACCATAGTTATTAGACTTCTTCTTTCGTGTGGTGTGCACAGCCTAACGTTGTTGGACAACTTGTTCTATTTGATCTTCTGTTGGTGAATGTCGAGTTGATTGCATTAGTCGAAACAGGGCAGACAAGGTGAAGGTTGCAATCTTCCACCCCAGTTATTAGGCTTACTGAACTATAGCTCCTAGGGTTTTCTCTGCAAAGTGAAATTTGCAAGAATGATCCAAGGAATTAATTGGTTAACATATGATGAGCGTTTTTGATGGCACTGGGCCTGTACTCATTGGAGTTGGGAAGAATGAGGGGTGACCTCATTGAAACGTACAGAATAGTGAAAGGCTTGGATAGAGTGGATGTGGAGAGGATATTTCCACTAGTGGGAGAGTCTAGGACTAAAGGTCATAACCTCAGAATTAAAGGATGTTCTTTTAGGAAGGAGACGAGGAGGAATTTATTTAGTCAGAGGGTGGTGAATCTGTGGAATTCTTTGCCACAGAAGGCTGTGGAGTCAAAGTCAGTGGATATATTTAAGGCAGAGTAGATTCTTAATTAGTACGGGTGTCAGAGGTTATGGGAGCATGGGATTAGGAGGCAGAGATAGATCAGCCATGATTGAATGGCCGAGTAGACTTGATGGGCTGAATGGCCTAATTCTGCTCCTCTCACTTCTGATCTTATTATCTTATGAGATACAGAGGAGGGGAACCACCGTTCAGCATTCCACCTACTGGCCCATGTTAAATGCTGATTCATATGTCTCAGCCTGCTCCTACAATTTTTTTTAATTGCTTTCCACAGTATCCTTGCATCTATCCCATCAGGTAGCAGAGACTTATCAACCTTCATACATTTAGGACATCCACCTCCTTCCTCAACCACAATATGAACTGTCAAGATTTTGCCATTGGCTTCCCCAAGTCACCAGTCTGGAAAAGGGTCCTGACCCATGTTCTCCACAGATGCTGCCTGACCGGCTGAGTTACTCCACTGTGTCTTTCTTTGAGTCTATAGGCACCTCAGCAAGGCCTTTAAAGTTCTGCATGATTGGCGGTTCTGGAAGGTTAGATTGCATCAGATCCAGGGAAATCTAGCTGACTGGATACAGAAGATAGACACAAAAAGCTGGAGTAACTCAGCGGGACAGGCAGCATCTCTGGACAGAAGGAATGGGTGACGTTTCGCGTCGAGACCCTTCTTCAGACTGGATACAGAACTGGCTTCATGGAAAGAAGCAGAGTATGTCAGGTATGTCAGAAGTCAGGTTGTCTGACGACTGGGGGTCTTTGACAGGTGGTGCCTTTCAGGATTAGTGCTGTTTGTCATCTATAACAATGATTTGGTTGAGAACATACAAGGCATGATTAGGAGGTGTGGAGGTGACACTAAAGTATTCTAGAATGTGAAGATGGTCGTCAAAAATTACAGCAGGATCTTTATCGTTGGGTAGGTGGGCTGACGAATGCTTGATGGAATTTAGTACAGAGAAGTGTGAGGTGGTGCATTTTGGTAAGACTAATCAAGGCAGGACTTACACAGTGAATGACAGGGTTCTGGGGAGTGTTGTAGAGCAGAGGGATCTAGCAGCACATGTACATGCTTCCTTGAAAGTGGTGTCGTAGGTATACAGGATGGTTAAAATACTTTAAGCACATTGGCCTCCATCAGGCAAAGTAATGAGTATACAAGATGGGAGGTCATGTTGCAGTTAATGGCAGGGCACTGAGAGTGTTGCAGGAGTAGGCCATTCAGCCCTTTGAGCCAGCACTGCCATTCACTGTGATCATGGCTGATCATCCACAATGAGTACCCCGTTCCTGCCTTCTCCCCATATCCCTTGACTCCACTATCTTTAAGAGCCCTATCTAACTCTCTGTTGAAAGCATCCAGAGAATTGGCCTCCACTGCCTTCTGAGGCAGAGAATTCCACAGATTCACAACTCTCTGGGTGAAAAAGTGTTTCCTCGGGGTCTCCGTTCTAAATGGCCAACCCCTTATTCTTAAACTGTGGCCCCTGGTTCTGGACTCCCCCAACATCGGGAACATGTTTCCTGCCTCCAGCATGTCCAATACCTTAATAATCTTATATGTTTCAAGAAGATCCCCTCTCATTGCAGGTACTCAGTCCTTGAAAGAAGCATCACAGGTAGAGAGGGTGATCACGAAGGCTTTGAGCACATTGACCTTCATCAGCCAGAGTATTTAATGTAGAGGCTGAGTTAATTAGGGACAGTCAGCATGGCTTTGTAAATGGAAAGTCGTGGCTTGAGGTGGTCCTAGATAAGTGGGCCAAAAAGTGCCTAATGGAGTTTAATATGGATAACGGTGGGATGTGGTATTTTGGAAAGCCAAATCGGAGCAGGATCTTCACAGTAAATGGTAGTGCCCTGGTGGGTGTGGTTTAGAGGAGTTATCTAGGAGCACTAAAAATCACAGATACACGGGGCGATGAGCACACTGGCTTTCATTAGTCAGTAAAATGCGTACAGATGTTATTTTTATTATGACAACAGGAGGTTACCCATTTATGACTGCTATCGATGCTCAAGTTATGGAATTAGTTTGGACAGAGGTCAAATATGGTAGAAGTAAAAACATTGTTGGTGGAATAGGTAGTTTGGTAGTAGTAATGGTAATTATTATCCAGCAGGATAAAGAATAAATCAAGAAATAGAGTGATTGTCAGAATGGTACTAAAACTCGGAGATCATTATGGGATGGCAACTCTTCTCTCATTTCAAGAATTACAGTCGAAATATCACCTGAAAGGTGGTCAATGTTTTAGATATCTTCAAATTCGAGACTATCTGAAATCATATACACAAGACTATCAATCTTTGTTGCCAGACATGTATGAATAGAAACTCGGAGTCAAACAAGTTAATATCATACCTGTATAACACCCTTTTAAATATAGAAATCCCATCGTCAGAAGTAATTAGACGAGCTTGGGAAGATGAACTTGGCCTAAAAATTCTAAAAGGCAGATGGGAGGAGATCCTTCTATATATACACAATTGTTCAATTAACGTAGGGCATTCGTTAACCCAAATTAAAATACTGCACACTATTATTCAAAGTCTAAACTGAGTAAGATCTTTCCAAATGTATCTCCTATTTGCGATAAATGTCTTCCTCAGGAAGCAACTATAACCCATTCCATTGCCTCTTGTATAAAGTTACATAGTTTCTGGAGAGGAATTTTTGAAATTTTTTCAAAAACACTAAAAATACAATTGGATCCCGACACGGAATTGATCGCTCTAGGTACGTCAGAAGCCTGCTCTGAGCTATCATTATTTCAAAGACGTTTCCTTAATTATGGCCTGATAACTGCGAAAAAACGAATACTCAAATTTTGGAGACATACATCAGTCCCTACTCTTAGGATGTGGATTACAAACATGTCCGAGATGCTACATCTTGAAAATATTAGACTTGTCTTGGCAGGAAAGCCAGATCAATTTTCGAAGACATGGACATCATTTATTACAAGGATAGTATGGTTCAACACAATTTTGGATTTAAATCTAATTATGGGTTGGGTGAGATGGGTGGGATGGGATGTGAGGCAGGTATATCACCACTTATTTCTTTCTCTTTTTGTCCTTTTATATATATATTTCTTTTTTCTATTCCTCTTTTCTTTTTTCATTTATTCACTCTTTGGCTACACCACTTTGGTAGTCTAAGGGTTCTATCTTTGCACATCTCACTTTTTCTCTCTCTTGCTTTTTCTCCCTTTCCTTTCTTCCAACTATAGCTAACAAGTTAAAAGTGAAGCTGTACAGTACCTGTATCATTTTATTGGTTTTATTTTTGTACACTTGCTTCTAATAAATAAAAATATTTTTAAAAAAAAGAATGGTGCTACAATAATCCATGCAATTTTAATCATCACATGGGAAGATCAGGCGGAGAAGGATGAGGCTCGCTGGTCACTGCCACTGCTACCCAGAAGTGCCAGCAAGCAGGGTTGTGCTGGGGGAACCCACCCTTGGGAAACGTGACCCGGGACGGCCAATCGAGACATAAATGGGCAAGCATGACCTTGGGGAATTCTTAGTGTGAATTCAGAAAGATAAACGTTCAGGCAGCAGGCTAATTTAGTCCTAGCATTACAAAGTAAGAGATTGAATTAATGACCTCATGGTATCAGAATCAGAATGCCTTTTATTGTCACTATACACATGTACAATGAGATTAAAAGCTGCTCCCACTCAGTGCAAAACAAAACAAAAAAAGGCGGGGGGGGGGGGGGATAAGGTGCACAGTTTCTGCAGCGCTATATACATATCTATAAAGAGACAATGGATAAATAGGATTCCTATATCCAGTATGGGTTATTGCACATATTGGAAATTACAGTTACAGTACAAATTACAATAATGTGGATAGATGGAAGTCCGGGGGTTAGGCTGTGAAGTCAGTGCATGTGTGAGTTCAGGGAGATGATGGATTTTGGGAAGAAACTGTTCTTGAGTCTATTTGTCCTTGTGCTGATGCACCTATAGCGCCTCCCTGAGGGCAGCAGGTTGAACAGGCCAAATGCAGGATTGGAGCTGTCCTTGATAATGTTCTTCGCCCTGCTGAGGCAGCGGGAGGTGTAAATGTCCATCAGAGAGGGGAGAGGGCAGCCGATGATCTTCTGTGCTGCCCTGACTACCCTCTGAAGCCTCTCCCTGTCTGCCATGGTGCAGCTGCCGTACCATGCTATAATGCAGTATGTCAACAGGCTCTCAATGGACGAGCGGTAGAAGGTCAGCAGCAGGTTGGAGTCCAGGTTGTGCTTCCTGAGGACCCTCAGGAAGTGCAGCCGCTGCTGAGCCCTCTTGATGACCGCTGTGATGTTGTCTGTCCAGGAGATGTCAGCGGAGATGAGGACGCCGAGAAACCGGAAGGTGTGGACACCCCACAGGAAAAGTGATCGTAGCATAGTTGAATTTTAAATTCAGTTTGAGGGTGAGATATTTGTGTCTAAAACTACTACTAAAACTCAAAGTGTGTGGGGACTGTAATCCAAAGTGGACTCGGAAAATTGATTCATAGGTAAGCCAGCAGACCATGAGTGCAGATAGACACAAAATGCTGGAGTAACTCAGCGGGACAGGCAGCATCTCTGGAGAGTAGGAATGGGTGATGTTTCGGGTTGAGACCCATCTGTAGACGTTTTAAGGAGATGGGTCATACTCTATGATTTCAGCTCAAAGTGGGAAACAGATCTTTAACACTTGAAGTCACAATTACTATTTTACAAAATAATCACAGAATGGACTGGGATGGAGAAAATACTCAGTATTTCCAGTGCCAGCTTACAGCCGGGGGTCGGCAACCTTGTTCGACATAGGAGCCAGGACCCATGTGTGTGAGCGGATGGCGGGCCACATCTAAATTATCTAAATGGAGGCCGATTAGGAAAAGGGGAGATGCAGCGTGACCTGGGTGTCATGGTACACCAGTCATTGAAAGTAGGCATACAGGTGCAGCAGGCAGTGAAGAAAGCGAATGGTATGTTAGCTTTCATAGCAAAAGGATTTGAGTATAGGAGCAGGGAGGTTATACTTCAGTTGTATAGGGTCTTGGTGAGACCACACCCGGAGTATTGCATACAGTTCTGGCCTCCAAATCTGAGGAAGGACATTATTGCCATAGAGGGAGTGCAGAGAAGGCTCACCAGACTGATTCCTGGGATGTCAGGACTGTCTTATGAACAAAGACTGCATAGACTCGGTTTATACTCTCTAGAATTTAGGAGATTGAGAGGCGATATTATAGAAACTTACAAAATTCTTAAGGGGTTGGACAGGCTAGATGCACGAAGATTGTTCCCGATGTTGGGGAGATCCAGGACAAGGGGTCACAGCTTAAGGATAAGGGGGAAATCCTTTAGAACCGAGATGAGAAGGACGTTTTTCACACAGAGAGTGGTGGGTCTCTGGAACTCTCTGCCACAGAGGGTAGTTGAGGCCAGTTCATTGGCTATATTTAAGAGGGAGTTAGATGTGGCCCTTGTGGCTAAGGGGATCAGAGGGTATGGAGAGAAGGCAGGTACGGGATACTGAGTTGGATGTTCAGCCATGATCATATTGAATGGCGGTGCAGGCTCGAAGGGCCGAATGGCCTACTCCTGCACCTAATTTCTATGTTTCTATGTTTCTAAATAATGAATAATATTGTTAATAAATAATGAATGATCGTTTTAACAAAATTGTAACAAAAAGACAATTACCCCCCGCGACAAACTACAACTAAAGTGCAACACTGTTGCCAGAGCGGAATTCCTCACCAACCCTGCTGATGCTTCACTCTCCTCCAGCCCACCCGCCGCTGGGCTCCCAAGGAAACCGCTCTTAGCGACACCTCGCCGAAGCCGTTCTCAGCCCGCTTGAGTTTCACACATGCCACGGCACCGGGGTGGGGGTCCCTTTCACTCCAGGTGGTCGGAAGGATGGAAGAGGGTGGGACGGAGAGAGAGAGTGAATCGACAGGTGTTGTGATATGGAATTGACTGTGTGTGTATGTGATAAGTGTTGTGTGTGTTCTGTGCTACACCTGCGGGCCGGATGATTTCGGGTTACAGGGCCGGATCTGGCACGTGGGCCGTAGGTTGCCGACCCCCTGCTTACAGAAAGCTACACGTTTCGACAATGTTTCAATTATGCTTTTATTATCACATGTGTGAAGTGCAAAGGCACAGTGGAATTATTGTCAAACAGATTGCTTCGATATTGAATGCACTTAGGACATTTAGTTGTGAAATAATTTTATTTATCCATATGGAATTAAACAGAGATACAGAGATAAACTTAAGTAATTTGGTAGAAATGGAGAACATTTTATTATCTTCTCAAACCAATGCCTGGTTGTATGAATAACAAATAATGCCGGAGATCACTGCATACTGATTCATTAAGGTACTACATCCTTTCAAAATTATCAGCCAGTGTAGATATGCATGACATGTAATACTGCAGATTAGTTGGAGAAAATGCTTACATGCATGAAGCCAGACACAAATATCGATGCAATTGTTTTTTAAAAAGCAGATTTTAAAATATTACCTTTGACTAAATGTGGCTATGCTATAACCTATAGTCATGGAACATCATGGAAACAGCCCTGAGGGTTCAATGTATCGATGAACAAGCACCCTCTGCCTTTAATCTCAATCTTTCCCTCTTGTATCCCCATCAACTGCCCCTAACCAGCACATCTTTGGCATGTGGGACGAAGTTGAGACACCTGGAGGAAACCCATATGGCCACAGAGAGAGAACGGAGGCGCAGCGGTAGAGTTGCTGCCTCACAGCGCCAGAGACCCGGGTTCGAACTTGACTACGGGCTGCTGCTGTACGTTCTCCCCGTGACCTGCGTGGGTTTTCTCTGAAATCCTCTGTTCCCTCCCACACTCCATAGACGTGCAAGTTTGTAGGTTAATTGGCTTTGTATAAATGTAAATTGACCCTACTCTATGATAGTGTTGGTGTATGGGGACCGCTGGTCTGTGCGGACTCGGTGGGCCGAAGGGCCTGTTTCTGCGCTGTATCTCTAAACTAACCTAAACTAAACATAAACTCTATACAGACAGTGTCAGAATTGATCCCAAATCAGTCGAGTTGTGAAGCAGCAGCACTAACTACTGTATTTTGCTGTAACAGGAATTAAATGGGATGTCAAGACTGTCTTATGAACAAAGACTGCATAGACTCGGTTTATACTCTCTAGAATTTAGGAGATTGAGAGGGGATCTTATAGAAACTTACAAGATTCTTAAGGGGTTGAACAGGCTAGATGCAGGAAGATTGTTCCCGATGTTGGGGAGGTCCAGGACAAGGGGTCACAGCTTAAGGATAAGGGGGAAATCCTTTAGGACCGAGATGAAAATAAATGTTTTCACATAGAGAGTGGTGGGTCTCTGGAACTCTCTGCCACAGAGGGTAGTTGAGGCCAGTTCATTGGCTATATTTAAGAGGGAGTTAGATGTGGCCCTTGTGGCTAGGGGGATCAGAGGGTATGGAGAGAAGGCAGGTACGGGATACTGAGTTGGATGATCAGCCATGATCATATTGAATGGCGGTGCAGGCTCGAAGGGCCGAATGGCCTACTCCTGCACCTAATTTCTATGTTTCTAAATAGGGTTTGACCCAGTCATATAAAAATAGTGGGAGTTTTTGGAAATGCAAAGAGAAGTTGTGGTATTTTGATTTAAAAAATGAGTTCAAGTTCACAGGTTCAAAATCTAACAAACTTATTTTAACTTTTCGTTCCTATTTTGATGTTGTTCATGTTTGCAATATGGCACAGCCCCAGTTTTAGGCTTGGGCATTGTACATGGCAACATGGAAATAAACAGAATTAATATTCATTAACAACTGTAGCATTGAGAATTTAGCCTTGGATTGGATGCCCTTGTAATTAAAATTTAAAAAAACTATTACCTTGGCATGTTCAACTGCACGTTGTTGAATAATGAAATGCCAAGAACAAAATACAAATATATAATTGCCAAAAACAGGGGCCACTGTAACATCTAAATACTACACAGCTCTACTCCCATGTTTGAATTTATCTACTGCCTATCTGCCATATTGACCACAAGGAGAAAGGGTCCCACTACCGTTTTTCATGAAAGGCCAAAAATTCTCCCCAGCAAGAGGTAGCACAGTCGTGCAGCAGTAGAGTTGCTGCCTGACAACACCAGAGACCCGGGTACTGTCGTGACTGCGGGTGCTGTCTGTATGGAGTTTGTAACGTTTTCTCCGTGACCGCCTGGGTTTTGTCCCACACTCCAAAGATGTACAGGTATGTAAGTTAACTGTTAACTTGTGTTAAAATTGCAAATTGTCCCTAGTGTGTAGGATAGTGCTAGTGTATGGGGCGATTGCTGGTCAGCGTGGGCTGAAGGGCCTGTTTCCGCCCTGCATCTCCAAAGTCTAAATCTGGACATTTATCACTCTACCAACACAATGGAACAAAGTTTATCTGTTCGTTATCACTCTGTTTTTGAAGTGATTTCACTCTAGAAAGTTTATACATTGGTATAAAGTAGTTGTAATGTTCTAAGGCCGTGAAAGCATTTCTTTATTGCACCATTTTTAATCTACAATTTCTGTCTTTGTGTTATTTTCCCGGAAGGGCTTAAAGTTACGATGTGGGAATATTTCACACGCTTAAAAAGGCCATTTAAGTGGTTTAAATAAAATTAACCTCTCCACTAAAGGATTAATTTAAGATTAATGCAAAAGTGTTTCCAATTCAAGATCAATGTGTGGCATATTTCCATTTAGGTGTAAATTAATATTGTGTTCACTAGCATGGAAATTCTCAAAGCATTATGGCTTTTAACCAATTTTCAAAAACTAGTAACAATTTGTGAGCTTGCAATAATTCATTAAACATTCACTTTCAATACCTTTCACATCACAAATATAATATAGTATAATTCTAGTATATATTGTAATGCTATATTTGATGGTGATCTGTATTTTACAATAGTTTACTAAATGTAATTTGGCTTAATTTCTGCGATGCTTAACCTCACGAGCTGTTTATCCAGCTTCCTCGGCAGAGCAGTCAATACCAGCGTAGGTGAATTTCTCAAAAAGTGTTGTGTTCACATAGGTCTGAGTGGACATTAAGAATATAGAATGAATGAATACAAAAATAAATATGGAATAGACACTTTGCAATTGAGAACACACATCCCAACCAGCTATCCCACCTGCAAGAAAGGTTAGCTCAAGGTTTTATCTTAAGTCCTTTTCCTGAAATACATTGAGGGAAGATTTGATACAGATATCTAAGATTGTGAAGGTAGACAAAAATGCTAGCGAAACTCAGCAGGTGAGGCAGCATCTATGGAGCGAAGGAAGAGGCGACGTTTCGAGTTGAGACCCTTCTTCAGTATGAGAGTCGGGGGAAAGGGAAACATGAGATATAACCATATAACCATATAACCATATAACAATTACAGCACAGAAACAGGCCTTCTCGGCCCTTCCAGTCCGTGCCGACCATTTATTTTCCCCTAGTCCCATCTACCTGCACTCAGACCATACCCCTCCATTCCCTTCCCGTCCATATACCTATCCACTTTACTTTTAAATGTTAAAATCGATCCTGCCTCCACCATTTCTGCAGGAAGATCATTCCACACAACCACCACTCTCTGAGTAAAGAAGTTCCCCCTCATGTTACCCCTAAACTTCTGTCCCTTAATTCTCATGTCATGCCCTCTTGTTTGAATCTTCCCTACCCTCAATGGGAAAAGCTTATTCACGTCAACTCTGTCTATCCCTTTCATCATTTTAAAGACCTCAATCAAGTCCCCCCTTAACCTTCTGTGCTCCAAAGAATAAAGACCTATCATGTTCAACCTTTCTCTGTAACTTAGTTGCTGGAACCCAGGCAACATTCTGGTAAATCTCCTCTGTACTCTCTCTATTTTGTTGACATCCTTCCTATAATTAGGCGAACAAAATTGTACACCATACTCCAGAATTGGTCTTACCAATGCCTTGTACAATTTTAACATTACTTCCCTACTCCTATATTCAATGCTCTGATTTATAAAGGCCAGTAGATGGTGGTGCAGAGGGATATAGAACAAATGAATGAAAGATAAGCAAATATGTAACGATGATGCACACACACACACAAACACATCACAAAGGCTGGGGCCAGGGAAAGCGGGGGAGCGCTGTCTGAAATTCACACCCGCGATGAAGAGGAAGGTAAACGGCTGCCACAGTGTACAGTAAATCCTTTAGAGAGCGTGGGGGGGGGGGGGGGGGGGGGAGAAGGAGGGAGAAGGAGGGAGAAGGAGGGAGAAGGAGAGAGAAGGAGAGAGAAGGAGAGAGAAGGAGAGAGAAGGAGAGAGAAGGAGAGAGAAGGAGAGAGAAGGAGAGAGAAGGAGAGAGAAGGAGAGAGAAGGAGAGAGAAGGGGGCCAATCAAAATGCCCGGTCAGCGAAGGAGATTGCCTACGGCTGCCCTCGACTGCCTGTAACTAATTAGCGACCCCACTCCACTGCACTACGAGTCAAAAATAACCATGCCGACCAAATTTTACTTGCGGGAAATGTTTCAACATGCTAAATAAAATTTCCGCGACCTAGCTGAGGCCGCGAGTATGCGGGAACTTCCTTCGAGCATGAAGGAGAGTTCCAGTGACCTCATTGGACTTCCTAGGACCTCGTGCCGACCATGCTGCGAGTTTGAGTCGAGGGCAAACTCTTCTAACCTCGCAGATTAGGTCGCTGCAGTGGGACATCCCTAACCATGGGAAGGTAGGACTGCTCAAGGATAAATGGGCAAATTTGTGTTTGTGATCAAGGGATGTAGGCGAGGTATTAAATGAATACTTTGCTTCTGTTTACACCAAGGAGGACAGTGAGATCTGTATGGAGAATACCAACATGCAAGGGCAGTTTGACATCAAGATGAAGGTGTTGTTGAAACATATTAAGGTTGATAAATCGCTGGAGTCCAATGGGATCTATTCCAGGCTATTGGGAGAGGCAAGAGAGGAGATTGCACTATCTTGACAAAGAGCTACATTTTTAAATGTTCTGATTAGATCTGCATCAATATTTCCTCAAATTAGACACAGCATACTGGAGCGACTCTGGGACAGGCAGCATCTCTGGAGAGAAGGAATGGGTGACGTTTTTGGTCCAGACCCTTTCGACCTGAAATGTCACCAATTCTTTCTCTCCAGAGCTGCTGCCTGTCCTGCCGAGTAACTCCAGCATTTTGTGTCTATCTTCGGTGTAAACCAGTATCTGTAGTGCATTCCTACATAATACTTCTTCTGGCAGCTGGTTCCACATACCCACCATCATTTGTGTAAAAAAAAAGTTACCCCTCAGGTTCCTATTAAATCTTCCCCCCCCCCCCTCCCCTCACTTTAAACGTACTGTATGGCGTTTGGTTCTCGATTGCCCTACTCTGAGCAATAGACTCTGTGCTTTTAGAAACATAGAAACATAGAAATTAGGTGCAGAAGTAGGCCATTCGGCCCTTCGAGCCTGCACCACCATTCAATATGATCATGGCTGATCATCCAACTCAGTATCCCGTACCTGCCTTCTCTCCATACCCTCTGATCCCCTTAGCCACAAGGGCCACATCTAACTCCCTCTTAAATATAGCCAATGAACTGGCCTCAACTACCCTCTGTGGCAGAGAGTTCCAGAGACCCACCACTCTCTTTGTGAAAAAATTCCTTCTCATCTCGGTCCTAAAGGATTTCCCCCTTATCCTTAAGCTGTGACCCCTTGTCCTGGACCTCCCCAACATCGGGAACAATCTTCCTGCATCTAGCCTGTCCAACCCCTTAAGAATCTTGTAAGTTTCTATAAGATCCCCTCTCAATCTCCTAAATTCTAGAGAGTATAAACCGAGTCTATGCAGTCTTTGTTCATAAGACAGTCCTGACATCCCAGGAATCAGTCTGGTGAACCTTCGCTGCACTCCCTCTATGGCAATACTCCAGGTGTGGCCTCACCAAGACCCTATACAACTGAAGTAGAACCTCCCTGCTCCTATACTCAAATCCTTTTGCTATGAAAGCTAACATACCATTGGCTTTCTTCACTGCCGATCTATTCCTCTCATGATTTTGTACACCTCCATAAGATCACCCCTCATTCTCCTGCGTTCCAAGGAATAAAGCTCTAGCCTGCCCAACCTCTCCCTATAGCTCAAGCCCCTAGAGTCCTAACAACACCCTGGTAAATTGTCTCTGCACTCCTTCCAGCTGTTATATATTCCCCATTTGGGTGAGAATGTTGGTGATCCGATTAGTATGTTTGCAGATGGCACCAAGATTGGTGGTATAGTGGACACAGAAGAAGGTCACAACAGGCTCTAGATCAACTGGGAAAGTGGGCAGAGGAATGACCGATGGAATTTAACTTAGACAAGCACAAAGGAATGCATTTTGGGAATTAAACCAGGGCAAGATACATACAGTGAACGACAGGAGATCTTGGAGAGTGTTGTAGGGGAGAGAACTAGGGGTATAAATACATAGTTGACCGAAAATGTTGATGCAGTTAGATTGAATGGTGCAGGTGGCATATGGCATGCTTTTTGTCAGCTGCTGGGCATTGCATACAAGAGACAAATGTTTTATGGTCATATGTCAATAGTACTCCAAATGTGGCCTCACCAACGTCTTATTTAATTGTAAGATGACATCCCAACATCTATACTCATTACTCTGACTGTTGAAGTCCAATATGCCGAAAGCCTTCTTGACCACCCTATCGACCTGTTATGCCAGTTTCTGGAGGTTTCGAGAAGGGGGTGATTGGCTACATTGAGATTTGAGGACTGGAATTAGTAGGATCAGATCTAGGATTGGTTAATGGGTTGGAGTAAGAACTATGCCCAGGTTGTGCCAAGGGTCGTGAGGAGAGTATGGGACAGTTAGTGGCTGAAGGTAGAGACACAAGAGGCAGTAGATGGCAGAATCTGGAGCAAATAAATAAACTGCTGGAGCGTGAACGCTTGACGGCACTGGACCCGTACTCGCTGGCATTTAGGAGGGCGGTGGGATATCATTGAACTTGCCAAATAGTGAAAAGCCTGGATAGAGTGGATGTGGAGAGGATATTTACACTAGTGGGAGAGTCTCGGACCAAAGGGCACAGCCTCAGAATAAAAGGGTAAGAATAGTACATGTCCCAGATAGAACAATGAAATTCTTACTTGCAACAGCACAAAGGAATATGTAAACATAGTACTCTGTAAACAATATAATAAACGAGAAAAAATAGTTCAGTGTGTGTGTGTATACACACATACTCTCTCTCACACACACACACTCACACACACACACACACACACACACACACACACACATGTATATATATAAAAAAAAGAAACAATACTAGTGCAATAATAGACTGTAGTTCAGTGCTTAATAGAGGTTGTAGTGTTTAATAGCCTGATGGCTGTAGGGAAGAAAACATCCAGATTCAAAACATTGTCTAAGGGACAGTAAGCTTGTGATCTGGCAAATTTTTGCACAGAAAGTGAGTGTCTGGAATGCATTGTCAGGGGTGGAGACAGATACAATAGTGGCGTTTAAGAGGCTCTTGGATAGGCACAAGGAAGTGTAGGGCATAGAGGGATGTGGACCATGTACAGGCAGATGAGATCAATTTAACTAGGCATCATATTTGGCACAAATATTGTGGGTCGAAGTGCCCGTTCCTCTGCTGTATATCCTTGTAGACTCACCTTCCTCTCCTCAAGCATTCTGTTCAGCGATACCAGAATCTGACCAAACATCGGCCTCTCATAAGGCTTCTCTCGCCAACACTGTCTCATCAATTCATACCTGAAAGAATTATATTTGATGATTCACAACTTCTCTCGCTGCGCATGCTAAATCACTTTAATGTTCAGTGAGATGAGCTTTAAAGCAGCTTGGTTTTCTTGTTAATATCAAAACTTTCTTAATAAACCCAACAATGGATTCAGGAAATATTTATTCGTGCACACAATGCAAGACTCATTCCATCCGAAGGTGCCCACAGTGAGGGACAGACGCCTGTCCCTCAAAACACGGCATCTCGGTTGATTATGGACCAACCTGCCTCACAGGCTTGGCAAATGTAAGCGGAATAGGATCTGCTGTTAGCTGACGAGGTGAGTGGGTTATGAAAGGAGGTTCTTGTGCAGCATACTCTCCTGGAAGGTACCATCTGGTCATGAATGCAGAATACAAAAATAGGGATGTAATGCTAATGCTCTCTCAGGCGCTGGTCAAACAGCATTTGGAGCATTGTGAGCAATTTTGGGCCCCATATCAGAGGAAGGACATTCCGGCGCTGGACAGGGTCCAGAAGAGGTTTACGAGAACAATCCCAGGAATGGATTAGGTTAACATATGATGAATATTTGCACTGCGCCTGTACTTGCTGGAGTTTAGAAGGATGAAGGGGTACCTCGTTCAAACTTGCCGAATAGTGAAAAGACTGGATGGATTGGATGTGGAAAGGACATTTCCACTAGTGGGAGAGTCTAGGACCAGAGGTCATAGCCTCAGAATTAAAGGATGTTGCTTTAGGAAGGAGATGATGAAGAATTGCTTTAATCAGAGGGTGGTGAATCGCTAGAATTAATTGCCACAGAAGGCTGTGGAGGTAGTCAATGGATATTTTTAAGGCAGAGATAGATATATTCTTGATTAGCATGGGTGTTGAGGGTAATGGGAAGAAGGCAGGAGAATAGGATTGAGAGGGGAAGATATATCAGCCATGATTGAATGATAGAGTAGGCTTAATAGGCCAAATGGCCTAAATCTGCTCCTATCACTTATGACTTTATGATGCACATCATTAACCAGCATTCATAGAAACATGGAAAATAGGTGCAGAGGGAGGCCATTCGACCCTTCAAGCCAGCACCGCCATTCATTGTGATCATGGCCGATCATCCCCAATCAATGACCCGTGCCTGCCTTCTCCCCATATCCCTTGATTCCACTAGACCCTAGAGCTCTATC
Source organism: Raja brachyura (assembly GCA_963514005.1). The sequence goes on from OY740783.1 coordinate 128,175,441, forward strand.
TAACTCCCTCTTAAATCCATCTAGTGATTTGGCCTCCACTGCCCGCTGTGGCAGGGAATTCCACAAATTCACAACTCTCTGGGTGCAAAAGTTTTTTTTCACCTCAGTCTTAAATAGCCTCCCCTTTATTCTAAGATATGGTGATAACATTCCACAGACACGCCCATGTTAAATGCTGATTTGTACGTCTCAGCCAGGACTGATGATCTTATGAATTAAGTCAAGTTCCGATCGAAGCTCGTACATGATCATTTGGAAAAGAGAGACCAGCAAATGGATTAGCGGAAAAATTGTCACCAAGGATGAGGCAGGTTGGTCCATCATTAACTGAGATGCCGTGTTTTGAGACGAGGTGCTTGCAAAAGCAGCAAGATATTTAAGTAGGAAAGTTTTAGCACCAGCTGAGTGCAGAGGTAATTCCATGCACCCGTTTAGAGAAGAATGGTGAAGACCTACACTTCATCAACACAATTGGGTGGTTTCTCCATCCGGTATCCTAGTGGCAGCTTCTCGTAGAGTTCTGCGCAGGTCATTCCACAGTAGGGTGTGCCACCTGACCAGAGGCAAGAAGTAGAAAGAATCATTTTATCGGAACTTTTGCCCAAAATCACTTGTTGATAACATTTTTGCGGGTCGGTACAAAGCTGGACAGCGTTGAACATACATCACCCATCGCGTCACGTCTTTTCCCTCCCACCCGGCATAATTCCCTGCCCACCACACAGCTTTCCACCCCGTATTAGTCATGCACCTGTCCTTGCAACAGCCTCGCACCCAGTTCTCTCTCTCACACACACACACACACCTACAGACACACACAGTTCTCGCTTGGAAAACTATCCCCTGCAACAAATGACTTCCCACAATCAGACGCTGACCTTCCCGCAGATAGCAGAGCCAAGTGAGTGATTAGAATAATATTACTCACCCAGGCTAACAATCTCCCACAAAAGAACGCCATAGGACCATCTGCGGAAAACAGTGTACACTTTGGGAACATGCTTAATAAAGTTCCTTTCTAAAATTCGTAAGTCTTTTAAATATGAATTTCAATCGACCACTTTTATGAATTTACTGAGGCTGTTTTAAAATCATGGAGTCACACAGCACGGAAACAGACCCCTTCCGTCCAAATCCTCCATGCCGACCAAGATGACTAATTTAAGACCGTTCCATTTGCTCATGTTTGGCCCATGTCCCTCCAGACCTTCCCTATCCATGTCTTTAAAATGCTGTTATCACACCAAATTCAACTAGCCCCTCTGGCAGGTTGTGCTATACACCCACCACCTTCAGAGTGAAAAACTGTCCCTCAGGATCCTATTAAATCTTTTCCCTCTCACCTTACACCTATGTTCTGTGGTCTTTGATTCTCGTATCCTGGGTAAAATATTTTGTTCATTCACCCTACCTTTTCCCCTCATAATTTAATACACCATTATAACACCATTCCGCAGCCCCCTGCACTCTAAGGATTAATGTCCGGGCCTGCCCAACCTCTCCCTCCAGCTCGGGTTCTTAAATCCCAGCAACATTCTCAGACATATTCTTGGCACTCTATATTTTAGTTCAGAGATACAGCATGGAAACAGTCCGTTCGGGCCGCGCTGACCCGCAATCACCCGTACACTAGTTCGATCCTACACATAAGGTACAATTTACAGAAGCCAATTAACTTGGGAATGCACAAGTCTTATCAGCTTAATGACATCCTTGCTATAACAGGGTGACCAAACCTCAACAGAGTACTCCAAATGCGGCCTCACTAACATCTTGTACAACTGGAAGATAACATCCCAACATCTATAATCAATATCTTACCTGATGTAGGGTAATGTACAAAAAACCTTCTTTACCACCCCATCCAACTGTGACACCACTTTCAAAATCAATATCTTATATTTATCTGCATTAAACTTGCCCAGCTGATGCCAATTTATTAATCATGCCTTGCATGTTCTCATCCAAGTTATCGATATAAACCATAGACTGCAGTGGAGCCAGCACTGATCCCTGAAGCACACCATGAGTTGCAGACCTCTTGTCCAAAAACCACCACTCACTCCATCACCACTCTCGTCTTCCTTGCATGAAGCCAACTCTGTATCGAGTTACCTACCTCTTCCTGGATCCCATTCGATCCCGTCTTCCAGAGCAGCATACAAGTGGAACTTGATCCATGCTGTATCTCCAAACTAAGACTAAAGGCTTTGCTGACATCTATATAGACAAAGTTCAACAAGGTTTCACATGGTAGACTACTCTGGAAGGTGACATCGCATGGGATCTAAGGAATGGATAGAAATTTGGCTTCATGGAAGGAAGCAGAAGGTGATGGTGGAGGTTTTCTTCAGACTGGAGGCCTGTAACTGGTGGTGTGCCTCAGGGTTCGGTGCTGGGCCCATTGCTGTTTGTCATCTATATCAATGATTTGAATGAGAACATACATGGCATGATTAGCAGGTTTGCAGATAAGACAAAAGTGGGAGGAATTGGAGATGGTGAAGATGGTTGTTAAAAATTGTAGCAGGATCTTGCTCAATTGGGTAGGTTGGCTGAGGAATAATTGATGGAAATTAACACAGAGAAATGTGACGTGTTGCATTTTGGGAAGCCTAACACAGCCAGGACCTACACAGTGAATAGACAATAGACAATAGGTGCAGGAGTAGGCTATTCGGCCCTTCGAGCCAGCACCGCCATTCAATGTGATAATGGCTGATCATCCCCAATCAGTACCCTGTTCCTGCCTTCTCCCCATATCCCCTGAATCCGCTATTTTTAAGAGCCCTATCTAGCTCTCTCTTGAAAGCATTCAGAGAACCGGCCTCCACCGCCTTCTGAGGCAGAGAATTCCCCAGACTCACCACTCTCTGTGAGAAAAAGTGTTTCCTCGTCTCCGTTCTAAATGGCTTACTCCTTATTCTTAAACTGTGGCCCCTGATTCTGGGCTACCCCAACATCGGGAACATCGGGAAAGACATCCTTGCCATAGAGGGGGTACAGAGAAGATTCACCAGACTGATTCCTGGGATGTCAGGACTTTCATATGAGGAAAGATTGGATAGACTCGGCTTGTACTCGCTGGAATTTAGAAGATTGAGGGGGGATCTTATAGAAACTTACAAAATTCTTAAGGGGTTGGACAAGCTAGATGCTGGAAGATTGTTCCCGATGTTGGGGGAGTCCAGAACAAGGGGTCACAGTCTAAGGATAAGGGGGAATTCCTTTAGGGCCGAAATGAGGAAAACATTCTTTACACAGAGAGTCGTGAGTCTCTGGAATTCTCTGCCACAGAAGATAGTTGAGGCCAGTTCATTGGCTATATTTAAGAGGGCGTTAGATGTGGCACTTGTGGCTAAAGGGATCAGGGGGTATGGAGAGAAGGCAGGTACGGGATACTGAGTTGGATGATCAGCCATGATCACATTGAATGGCGGTGCAGGCTCGAAGGGCCGAATGGCCTACTCCTGCACCTATTTTCTATGTTTCTATGTTTCTATGTAACATGTTTCCCGCCTCCAGCGTGTCCAAACCCTTAACAATCTTATATGTTTCAATGAGATTCCCTCTCATCCTTCTAAACTCCAGAGTACAAGCCCAGCTGCTCCATTCTCTCAGCATATGACAGTCCCGCCACCCCGGGAATTAACCTTGTTTTTTTTTAATATATATTTTTATTAGAGTAGGTAAGCAGTGAATTAGCAAACACATATTATGATAGCAATGTTTTGTGTACAGCAATCATACATTATTAATATTATCAAATGAATCATATTGTCTCTAATAATTTTTATTTTATAAAGAGAGAGAAAAACAGAAAGAAAAATAAAGTAAAAATCAAAAAGAGATCATAAAGGATGGAATCATTTACCATTAATACGTCACTGGAGATAAGATCAAGGAATATGGAATATAACTTTTCATCTAATCCCGAGTCCAAGTTTCAGTTAGGGTTCCTTGCCGAACCGATCGACCCCTTTAAATAATCAATGAAAGAAGACCATATTCTAACGAAAACTTCTTGTTTGTCCATTAGGGGAAATCTGATTCTTTCCAAGTGTAGGGTCTCCGACATTTCCGTAATCCACATTTTAATTGTGGGGGATATAGGGCCTTTCCAAAATGTTAATATTAATTTCTGTCCAATTATTATACTATAATCTAGGAAATTTATTTGACTTGTTGTAAGTGTTAAACTTTGTTCTGATATTCCAAGTATTATTAATTTTGAGTTCGGATCCAATTTAGTATTAATAACTTCAGAAGTTATTCTAAAAATCTCAATCCAGAAATTCTTAATTTTTACACAATTTGCAAAAGTATATATTAAATTAGCCTCTGGATGCTGACATTTATCGCAGATAGAGGAGACTTGGGGGAAGATTCTATTCAATTTAACTTTTGAGTTATGCAATCTATGTAATACTTTAAATTGTATTAAAGCATGTCTGGTATTTAACAAGCATTGGTGTATGTATTGTAAACGTTTGTCCCATATATCTTTTGTTATGGGTTGGTTTATTTCATTTTCCCAAGTATGTCTAAATGATTCCGTTGTTGGTATCTCGCTATCTAAAAGGATATTATAAATATAAGTTGTTAGTTTTCCTGTACTAGGACGCTTATTCAAACATTCATCAAGGATTTCTGGTTCCTTATTCCTATAATCTTGTGTATCTGATTTAACATAATCTCTGAGTTGTAGATATCGAAAAAAAATATTTGAGTTCAATCCATGAATCTGTTGTAACTCGTGAAATTAAAAAAAAGTGTCTTTCTTATAAAGGTGTTCCATCTTTTTGATTCCATAGTTTTTCCATTATTTAAAACCTTTATCCAGCATGGAAAGTTTGAATAAGGGATTGTTTACAATAGGGAGACAGAGTGGTATATTATCCAATTTTAAAGCCTTTTTTTAGTTGTTTCCAGATTAGTGTACCACTATATATTATAAGGTTTTCCCTATAGGTTTTTTTGTGCAATTTTGGCGGTGCAAATATAATCGAACCGATTTCAAAAGGTAAACAGCCCTCCTTTTCCATCCTTAACCAGTCTGGTTGTTGATCCATTTCTTCCAGCCAAAAATTCATGTTTTTAATATGGACTGCCCTAAAATAAAACAGGAAATTTGGTAGAGCTAAGCCTCCATTAATCTTTGATTTACATAAATGTTTTTTATTTATTCTATGATTCTTGTAATCCCAGATGAAATTTGTAACAGTAGAGTCTACTTTAAAAAAAAATAAATTTGGAATATATATCGAGATTGACTGAAATAAGTACAATAATTGCGGCAAAAAGATCATTTTTATAGCATTAATTCTACCGAACATTAAAATAGGAAGTGTTTTCCAGTATTGAATATCCTTATTTATTTTATTCAGTAAAGGTGGGAAATTTGATTTAAATAAAGAAGTATACGCCTTAGTTACATAAATACCTAGATATTTAAATTTTTCCTCAACTATTTTAAAAGGCGATTGTTGTAGTATATGTAAATTGAGTTCCGTTATTGGCATAATTTCGCTTTTATTCCAATTAATTCTGTATCCTGAGAACTGACCGAATTGAGTTATTAGATTTAGTAAATTTGGAATACTAATTTCTGGCTTTGTAGGTATTAACCTTGTAAAGCTATGCTGCACTCCCTCAAGAGCAAGAATGTCCTTCCTCAAATTAGGGGACCTAAACTCCACACAATACTCCAGGTGTGGTCTCACTAGGGCTCTGTAAAACTGCAGAAGAACCTCTTTGCTCCTATATTCGATTCCTCTTGTTATAAAGGCCGACATGCCATTTGCTTTCTTCACTGCCTGCTGTACCTGCATGCTTACTTTCATAGACTGATGAACAAGGACCCCCAGATCCCATTGTACTTCCCCTTTTCCCAACTTGACGCCATTTAGATAGTAATCTGCCTTCCTGTTTTTGCTACCAAAGTAGTTAACCTCACATTAATCCGCATTAAACCTCATCTGCCATGCATCTGCCCACTTACGCAACCTGTTCCAAGTCACCCTGCATCCTCATAGCATCCTCCTCACGGTGGAATGGAAGGGCTCTGGGAGTGTTGTAGAGTAGAGGGATCTAGGAGTGCAGATGCATGGCTCCTTGAAAATGGTGTTATAGTTCGATAGGATGGTCAAAAATGCTTTTGGCACATTTACCATCAACAGTTAGAGAACTGTGTATAGTAGATGGGAGGCCATGTTGCACTTATATAAAATGTTGGTGAGGCCACATTTAAAGCATTGTGTTTTGGTCACCATGTTATAGAAAGATGTTGTCAAGCTGGAAAGGGTGCAGAGAAGATTTACAAAGGTTTTGCCAGGACTCGAGGGCCTGAATTATAGGGAAAGGTTGAGCTGGCTGGAACTTTATTCCTTGGAGAGTAGGAGGATGAGGGGTGATCTTATTGAGATGAACAAAAAATCATGAGAGGAATAGATCAGGTAAATGCCCAGACTAGGTGAATCAGAACCAGAAGACATAGGTTTAAGGTGGGGGGGGGGGGGGGGGGGGAGTTAATAGGGAACCTGAGGGGTACAATTTTACACAAAGGATGGTGGGTGTATGGAACGAGCTGCCAGAGGAGGTAGTTGCGGCAGGTACTGTCACAATGTCTATGATACATTTAGACAGGTACTAGAGGGCTATGGGCCAAATACAGGTATTGGAACTAGAGTAGATGGGACATGTACGTCAGCATGGGTACATTGGGCCAAAGGGTCTGTTGCCACAAGGTATGACTCTTTGACTCAATATGTCTCTACATATTGCCTGAGGAAACTTTCATGAACACAATTGATAAATTCCAAAGATAGACACAAAATGCTGGAGTAACTCAATGGGACAGGCAGCATCTCTGGAGAGAAGGAATGGGTGACGTTTCTGGTCGAGACCCTTCGAGACTAGTCAGCAGAATGGGAAATGAGATGTAGATATAGACGTGATGTATAGAGATATAGAACAAATGAATGAAAGATATGCAAAAAAGTAACGATGATAAAGGAAACAGGCCATTGTTAGCAGTGGTTAAGGTGAAAACACGTTACAGACAATGAGACTCAACAAGACTACTTTGAAGCTAGTACGACTTGGGTGGGGGAGGGATGGAGAGATAGAGATAGATGACCAGTTAGGTGGAGGGACAGGCAGAAGATTCTGTGGCAGCAAAAGAGACTCTATGATGGTTCCAGGGTCCAGGAAGTCTTCAGTGAACGGCCAGAGGTCTTTGTGCACAACTGACACAGGTTGAGGTCGTGCTGAATGAATACATGGAGTATGACAAATGATATTTACATTTTTTTTAATAATCTCTGGATTTCTCCCAGTGCCACATGTTAGTGAAGGTTGGAATAATAAGATAGGACAGGTTAATGAAAAGATTCACAGAGATATTCCTGGAACTGAAGGACTTAAGTTGTAAAGACTTAAGCAATCTGCAAAACTCACCCAAAGAAGTTAAGACCCAAGCCTATAAAAGCCTTGTATGAACACATGTTGAATATTGCTGCTCTGTGTGGGATCCTTTCACTCAAGTGAACATCAAGAAGATCCAGGCCGTGCAAAACAGAGCAGCAAGGTTCATATCTACCAACTACACGTGGCAGAGCTCAGTCTCCAGCACGATAAAGGACCTTAAACTTCATCCACCTATTACTCGTCGCAAGTTCATCAGACTGACAACACTCCACAAGATCAAGAATACCAAAGTCAAAGTCAAAGTCAAAAGAGTTTATTGTCATGTGTCCCTGACAGGACAATGAAAATCTTTCTTTGCATAGCACAACAGAACATAGAAGGCATTGACTACAATTCTATACATAAATACACCCATGAATTAATAAATTAATTAAGTGCAAATAACAGATGGAGGGATATTAATGTTGAGAGTTCCGAGCCAGGTTTAATGGCCTGATGGCTGTGGGGAAGTAGCTATTCCTAAACCGGGTTGTTGCAGTCTTCAGGCTCCTGTACCTTCTACCCGAAGGTAGCAGGGAGATGAACCATAATTGATTTAAATGATTCCCCTACTCTGGGCAAGAGATTCTGAGCATTCACCCGATCTATTCCTCTCATTTGCTAGCATTTGGCGCATATCCCTCTAAGTGTTCCCATTATTGATCCAGTTGATCCAAGCACCCATAGGCATGTTAACCAGAAGATACCAACCTGGAAATTATTTCATTCCGCACGGCACTTCATTAGCACTTTCTAACTCGTTTTCCTTCAAGACAGCAAGGGATCGGAATACCCTACCAGCCAGGATCAGAGATCTCCAAAACATCAACGCATAGAAAGGTGTACTCCAAAAGCATCTCCATCTCGACTAGCAAGTCCACCACCGTCATAGTGCTGAGTGATGCTCTACCTGGTGCTTTTCAGCGTGTTACATCCAGATCCAGATCTAGATAAGAAGTGACTGCATAAACTGTGACTGCATTCGAAGCCTTTGGCACTGTTGCAGCCCAAATCTAAGCCCAAATTGGCAGAGTTAAAATCCTTTATTATGATTACCCTGTTAATCTTGTAGCAGCTTGCAATTTCCTGGCATATTTTTTCTTCTAATTCCCATTTAGTATTTGGGGCTCTACAGTTCAGCCCAAACAAGGCAATCATCCCCTTTTTATTTCTCAGCTTTACCCATATAGGCTCACTGGACGAACCATCAGTGATATTACCTTGGACTACTGCCATGACGTTCACATTAATCAGTAGAGCAAATCCCCCTCCTCTTCACCCCCACCTCTCTCACCTATAGCACCTGCAGCCTGGACCATTAATTGCCAATGCTGTCCATCTCATTCCAGGTTTCCGGCATGGTTATAATGTCCCAGTCACACATACTTATCCACATCCAGAGATCATCCACCTTACCCGTGCTTCTTGCATTAAAATACATGCAACTTAATCCAAGACTCCTGCCTCACACCCTGCCATGCTCTTGCCTGTGCAGTATACTGAGCCTACCATTATTACCTTCCTTACCAACTTCCAGCCTCTCATCTCCTCCCATTGCGCTGCCTAAATCTTCCCGAGAGGCAATCACAAACCTGCCTGCAAGGATGTTAGTTCCCCTTCAGTTCAGGTGCAACCCATCCCTTTTGTGCAGGTCACCTCCAACCCAGAAGAGATCCCAATGGTCCAAAAATATGAATCCCTGCCCCCCTTTCCTTTTTTTGTTAAATGTTTTTATTAATTAGAAGTAACTACATAATAAAAAGCAATTTGTTCGTTGACACAAATAGGGGAAACACTTGGAAAAATTCTATTTAGCTTGGCTTTTGAATAATTGAATAGAATTTTTCCAAGTGTTTCCCCTATTTGTGATAAATGTCAACACTTAGAGGCTACCCTAACGCACACATTCATAAGTTGTATAAAAATGAATAATTTTTGGATGGAAATTTTTAAGATAATTTCGGAAGTCGTCAATACCAAACTGGTCCCTGACTCAAAATTAATAATATTAGGAATAACAGAATAAAATCAATTCATTACTTCGATTCAAAGAACTTTTATTGATTATAGTTTAATAATTGGGAAAAAATTAATATTAAAATTCTGGAAAGGTCCTATAACCCCTACAATTAAAATGTGGACTACAGAAATGTCGGAGACCCTATATTTGGAAAGATTAAGATTCGTCTTAATGGACAAACAAGAACTATTTCAAATAATATGGTCCCCATTTATTGAATATTTGAAGGGGCAAACTGGTTCGGCACGAGAACTCGACTGAAACCAGAATCGAAGAATAGATGAAGAAGTACATTTCATAAAACGCGGATATATCTCCAACGATGCATAACCTGCCCCCCTTTCCAACTTCCCAGCCACAAATTCACCTGTTCTATCTTCCTGTTCATTTCCTCAATAACATGTGGCTCCGGGAGCAATACGTAGATTACTACCCTTCACATTCTGCTTTTTAACCTATTGCATCTCTCCCTGTGTTCAGTCTGTAGGGCCTTGTTCCTTTTCCAACCATTGTCATTTGTGCAAATATGCACAACAACTCTCGGCTGCCTGCTCTCCCTCTTGTGAATGTTCTGCAACTGCTCTGAAATATCCTCATGGGCTGCCACAGAATCTCCTGCCCATCCCCCCAAACTAATGATCTTCGTCTTCTTGCAAATGAAACATAAACCAAAGGAATAGTTAGATCTCAAGCCGGGTGTTGAGCAGCCAGGTTGTTGTCTCTGCGTCAATGTCTGCCAGGCCCTGAGCTCCATTTGGTGGGTGGTAGAGCGGTAAAGAAACCAAAGTAATGACCAATACCTGTCTTCACCCTTCTCCGATGCCACAGGCCTGACTCTTGCTGCTGCTGTTGTTGCTCTCCCCTGACTGGTCCCCCACACAATATTGTCCAATGTTTCCACTAGTTGGAGAGTCTCAGATTAGAGATCACAGCTTCAGAATTAAAGGACATTCCTTTAGGAAGATGAGGAGGATTTTTTTTTAGTCAGACGGTGGTGAATCTGTGGAATTCATTGCCACAGAAGGCTGTGGAGGCCAAAACAATGGATATATTTAAGGGAGAGATAGATAGATTCTTGATTAGTGCGGGTGTCAGGGGTTATGTGGAGAAGGCAGGAGAATGGGGTTGGGAGGGAAAGAAAGATCAGCCATGATTGACTGGCATAGTAGACTTGATGGGCCGAATGGCATAAATCTGCGCCTATCATTTATGAACATGAAAGGGGCAAACCTGTTGCCATGAGTTTGGCTCCAGGAGATTGTTAATAGGAACACACAACATGACAGTATAGAAACAGACTTCTGGTAGCAATGTCTGTGCCATATTGTATGAGCATCATGACTTGTACATAAAGGGGGATGCAGCCTAGAGCTGGATATAAATGATTACATTCTGCCTCACCAACCTGAAGAATATCTGTCAATGCCCTTCCCTACACGAACCATTTCTTCACAGTCCTGCACTCCATGTAATATCACATAAATTCTTAATTGTTTCCCATTGGATTCTTCCCAATGTAATCAGTAAAGTTATACGGCACCAAATTATGAAAGCTCATCTCATTCAGACGAGGTTGAAATTTCCTAGAAAATATTAGGTCTTAGCAGGAGATACATCTCATCTGCCCAGGTTAAACGACCTGCCTTAAAGGAATTAACGCATAGATGCCTGGGGCGTGGAAATTTGCAGGTGGTAATTCAGGATGTTCTCTTGACGTCAACCCAGTTTTGCAACCATATCTAAGGTGTGGTGATATTTTTTGTTGCTTTTGAGGATACTTTCTCAGTAGAGTTACTGTATACAGCATTGAAACAGACCCTTCGGCTCACTCATCAAGGTTGAACAAGGTTCCTCCCTGAGCTAATCCCATTTAGAGTCATAGATACATAGATTGATACAGTGTGAAAACAGGCCCTTCAGCTCACCTTGCCCACACCAGCCATCATGTCCCAGCTACACTGGTCCCACCTGCCTGCGCTTGGACCATTTCTCTCCAAACCTGTCTTATGGTCCTCGATTCCCCTACTCTGGGCAAGAGATTCTATGCATCTACCCGATCTATTCCTCTCAGTTGCTAGCATTTGGCGCATATCCCCCTAAATGTTCCCATACCTGTCCAAATGTCTTTTGAAACGTAATTGCATTCACCTCTACCACTTCCTCTGGCAAGCTTGGTCCATGTATCCACAACCCTCCATGTGAAAAACTAGCCACTTTTGAGGTTTCTCATCCTCCTACTTTCCAGGGAAAACAGACCCAGTTTACACAGTGGAGCAGTCTGAAGAAGGGTCTCGACCCGAAACGTCACCCATTCCTTCTCTCCAGAGATGCTGCCTGTCCCGCTGAGTTACTCCAGCATTTTGTGTCTACCCAGTTTACGCAGTCTCTCCTTGTAACTTAAGTCTTCCAATCCCAGGAATATCCCTGTGACTCTGTTCTGCACCACCTCTAGCTTAATGATTCAACACTGTTTTCTCATTCCTGTTATTATTAACTTCACACCAACTTGAAATGACGGTTAGGAAATCGTCGGAAAACATCTACGGGTTTTTTGTATTCATGCATTTTGGGAATTTTTTTTTAGTTCAGAGATACAGCGTAGGAACTATGAGTCCGCACCGACCAGCGATCCCTGCACACTAACACCATCCTACACACACAAGGGCCAATTTACACATACACCAAGCCAATTAACCTACAAACCTGTACGTCTTTGGAGTGTGGGATGAAACTGAAGATCTCGGAGAAAACCCACGCAGGTCACGAGGAGAACGTACAAACTCCCGTACAGACAGCACCCGTAGCCGGGATCGAACCCGGGTCTCCGGCACTGCAGGCACTGTGAAGCAGCAACTCTACAGCTGCGCCACCGAGGACATACTTTTTACTAGATGAAACATCAACAATAAGCAAGCACTAATCCGATCAGACTATGAAGAATATAAAGAACTTACACATCGCTATTGGTCGTGTAAACGCTGTAATTTAGAGATTCAATGGCCATCCATCTGACTGGTAGTCTTCCCTGTTAAGATGATAAAACAGGAGGGGAAAACGACATGTGACTTTAATCACAACATCCTATTATATGAAAATAATAATATTCCCGCGATGCTGCAAAATCAGCTGACAAAGTTATAAAGAGCAAAGCTATAGATTATCTGTTCCAATGGTCCTCACTGGTGCGGGCAACATCCCTTTGGTTCAAGAGCTCTCAAAGAGATTCCATCCCTGCATTGTGTATAGGATGAGGTGCCAGTTTTCATTTGATGTCTGCTCTCCCAGTAAGGGATGGACACAAAATGCTGGAGTAAAGGGCCTGTCCCACCAGCATCCAACTCCATGCGGTGAGCGCATTCAAACTTGAAGCGGGGGCCACGCGGAGGTCGGGTGATCCCTGTACAGGGCCGTTCCCATCAGCATGCGCCTGCATTCGGCAAGCGCGACCAAACCGGCAGCAGGGGCCGCGCGGAGGTCGGGTGAGCGGCGCAACGCGGCGCAAAATGAAGCGAACTTGGAGCGAAGTCTTAAAGGTAAGTTCGCCAGGACAGGGAGGGGCACAGAGGCACACACAGAGAGGGCCACGGAGCCACACACAGAGAGGGTCACGGAGGCACCTACAAAGAGGGTCACGGAGGCACGACGTCGAGGCGTTGTGTAATGCATCGAGGCGACAGCGAGCCGACAAGCCGTTGCCGTGCGGAATTTTTGAACACGGTCAGTTTTTCGGAGCCGCGCGCGATGTCGGGACGAACTCCGCACAATTCCGCACGGCTCCGGCGATCGAAGTGGGACCGGCCCCGCGACGCCGGACGGCTCAAGCGACCACGTTAGGTCGCGCTCATCGCATGGAGTTGCATGCTGGTGGGACAGGCCCTTAACTCAGCGGGACAGGCAACATCTCTGGAGAGAAGGAATGGGTGACGTTTCGGGTCGAGACCCTTCTTCAGCCTCCCAGTTGGGGGCCTTGCTTGGTGACAGTCCTAGACAGAAAAGTACGACTCAGCATGCATCTGATAACAGTGCAGCCAGCTTGAGGAAGTCTCCTCGGAGAAAGAGAAACCTCCCAAGGCTGATTTCAGATTGTCAGTCGTCATTACTGTTCCCACCAAGGCTACGTGGTCAGCATTTTCCAACCCCACAACCTCTAACATCAAGGAGAACGGAGGCACACGGTGCCTCAGGAAGGCCGCCAGCATCCATAAAGACTCCTCTCACCCTTGTAATGGACTGTTCGAACTATGCCCTTCCGGCAGACGTTACAAGGCCTTCTACGCCCGCACCTCCAGACTCAGGAACAGCTTCATTCCCAGAGCTATAGCGGCTCTGAACTGACCCTGCTGAGTGCCCCCCCCCATGGACTGTCTCCCTCAGATGGTCACGTCGCACAGCCACATCTGCACTTTAGTCTGTTTAGTCTTTTACTGGTCTAATGTTCGTTTTACAAACCTTGTTCTCGGGGTATCTATACCTAAATTTTATTAGTCGCTTAAGTTATGACATCGGATGGAAGTTGCAAACCAAATCTCGTTGCACTTATGTGTAATGACAATAAAAGATATTATTATTATTATATTACATTAAACCTAAATCCTAGAATCCTCCAACAGCACAGTGGTTGCACCTTGGATGGAAATGGTGGTTGAAGAAGGTGACTCACCACCAGCAACTCAATGGCATTGAGAACGGGCAATAGGTGCTGACCTTGCCAGCCAATTCATTTTTTCCCAACCTTCAGGCTTTTATAGTGCTTCTGGACCAGGATGAATGCAGTTCTGTTGAACTATGTGGCCTTTGGAGATCTTCTTAAGGAAAAATTATTAAGGGATTGGACGGACTAAATGCTGGGGGAGTCCAGAGCCCGGTGTCACAGTTTAAGAATAAGGGGGAGGCCATTTAGGACTGAGAAGAGGAAAAACTTTCACCCAGAGAGTTGTGAATCTGTGGAATTCCCTGTCACAGAGAGCAGTGGAGGCCAATTCACTGGATTATTTTAAATGAAAGAGTTATGCAATAGACAATAGACATTAGGTGCAGGAGTAGGCCATTCGGCCGTTTGAGCCAACACTGCCATTCACTGTGATCATGGCTGATCGTTGGGTATAGCTCTTTGGGCTAATGGAATGAAGGGATATGGGGCGAAGGCAGGAACGGGGTACTGATTGGGGATGATCAGCCATGATCATATTGAATGGCGGTGCTGACTCGAAGGACCGAATGGCCTACTCTTGCACCTATTGTCTATGTTTTTATGACACTACATGATTTCACAATGTCCCGTTGATGTTTTGTACTTACCATTGTTTTTTTTACATATACCTCCTTCCCTCTAGACAATCCAAAGTCAGCGATCTTTGCGACATAGCCATCTCCGACAAGAACATTCCTAGCTGCAAGATCCCTGTGAATTAACTTAAAAAGTAGAGATTTCTTAATGATACTGTCATTCAGTGTTGCCCCTCTATTACTGCAGTATTCCCTCAATACTGCCCCTTTGAGATTCTGAGCGCACAGGCTCAGAACCGTGCCTTTTGCACGTGCAGGAAGGAACTGCAGATGCTGGTTTACACCAAAGATGGACACAAAAAGCTGGAGTAACTCAGCGGGCCAGGCAGCATCTCTGGAGAAAAAGAATAGGTGTCTTTTCAGCTCGAGACCCTTCTTCAGACTGAGAGTCAGGGGGAGGGAGTCACAGAGAAAAGGAAGTGTAAGAGATCAAAAGAGATGCAGATCAAGGAAAATGTAGACTAGAGCATTGTTAGCTGGGAGAAGGTGACAACAAAGCAAATATAGAGATGCAGTGTAATCAGAGGGACAGTCGGAGAACTGGAAAGGAGGAGGGATGGAGAGAAAGGGAAAGCAAGGGTTACTTGAAGTTAGAGAATTCAATATTCACACCGCTGGGGTGTAAGCTGCCCAAGCGAAATATGAGGTGCTGTTCCTCCAATTTGCATGTTCCTCTCACATGCTGTATTCCTTCGGTATGCACTCTAACAACATAGCATTCCCCTTTGACAATGCCACTCAGCAGAGTGGCACTTACTTCAGTGTTACACAAAAAGCTGGACAAACTCAGCAGGTGCAGCAGCATCTAAGGAGCGAAGGAGATAGGCGACGTTTCGGGTCGAGACCCTTCTTCAGACTGGTCAGGGATAAGGGAAACAAGAGATATAGACGGTGATGTGGAGAGATAAAGAACAATGAATGAAAGATATGCAAAAAAGTATCGATGATAAAGGAAACAGGCCATTGTAAGCTGTTTGTGGTGTGAAAATGAGAAGCTAGTGCGACTTGGGTGGGGGGGGGGGGGAGATGGAGAAGGAATGTCAGGGCCCGAGGGCTGAGGGAGAGGTGGGGAGGGGGAGGAGGCAGTCTGGGTTAACAGAATTGAGAACATTCAATGTTTAACTTGAAACGTCGCCTATCTCCTTCGCTCCTTAGATGCTGCTGCACCCGCTGAGTTTCTCCAGCTTTTTGTGTAATCCTCGATTCTCCAGCATCTGCAGTTCCTTCTTTAACACTTACTTCAGTGTTGCTGTTTTGACAGTGCAGTGCTCCCTTGGTAATGAAGATAGACACAACAAGCTGGAGTAACTCAGCGGGTCAAGCAGCATCTCGAGAGGAAAGAAATAGGTGACTTTTCGGGTCAAGACCCTTCTTCGGACTGAGAGTCAGGGGAGAGGGAATGTGAGATATAGACGGTGATGTAGAGAGATATTGAACAAGTGAATGAAAGATATGCCAAAAAGTAAGAATGATAAAGGAAACAGGCCATTGTTAGCTGTGTGCTCGGTGAAAACGAGTTACAGACAATGTGACTCAACACGGCGACTTTGAAGCCGGTACGACTTGGGTGGGGGAGGGTTGGGGAAGAGAGGGGATGCAGGGGTTACTTGGATAGAGAAAACAATCTTCATACCACTGGGATGTAAGCTGCCCAAGCGATATATGGGATGCCAAATAGGAGATTCCTCCAATTTGCATTTGGCCTCACTCTGACAATGGAGGAGGTCCAGGACAGAAAGGGCAGTGTGGGAATAGGAGGGAGAGTTAAAGTGTTTGGCAACTAGAAGATCAGGTAAGTCCAGGCGGACTGAGCTCCCTTGGTTCTGCCACTATGAGAGCACAGAACTCCCTCAGTAGTGTGACACTCGCTCAGCACTGCCCAGTCTAGTCTAGTTTAGTTTAGAGATACAGAGTGGAAACAGGCCCTTCGGCCCACCGGATCCGCGCCGATCAGCGATCCCTGCACATTAACACTATCCTACACCCACTAGGGACAATTTTTACATTTATACATAGCCAATTAACCTACAAACTTGCACATCTCTGAAGTGTGGGAGGAAACCGAACATCTCGGAGAAAGCGCACCCAGGTCACGGGGAGAACATACAAACTTCATGCAGACAGCACCCGTAGTCAGGATCGAACCCGGGTCTCCGGCGCTGCATTCCCTGCCATCCTATAACAGTGCAGCTCTCTCTCAGTACACTGTGGTGAGCCTTTGGTATTACTCATCTGTCAGTGTAGCTCTTCTTCAGTACTGCCCCCCTTCCAACAGTGCTGTGCACTCACTGCGAAGTCCCACACTCTGGCACTCTCCCAGCTTTTAGATTTTAAGGGCCTGTCCCACTTGGCGATTTTTACAGTGACTGCCGGCGTCAATGACTGACGTATCAGGGTCGCCGAAAGATTCCAAAATCCAGAGGCGACAAAAAAAATGTTGCAAAACGTGCGGGAACACCGTGCAATACATCGTCACACCACATCAGGCCGCGACTTTTTCGGTGACCTGATACGTCAGTGAATGATGCCGGCAATCGCTGAAAAAAATCAGCTAGTGGGACAGGCCCTTTATGGCATGTCCAACTTAGTACCATTCCACCAATACTGCTCCACTGACAGTAGGGAATACTCAGCACAGCCCCTGCAAATTGCATCACTCCCACAGTATTTACCCTTCGACGGGTTAGGGCTTCCCCCTGCTGTCTTTGCCATGGTGCTGAAGTCGCTCAGCGCTGCCTCTCCAGACGTTTGTTGCTCCGTGTGCTACTCTCACATTGAGTGCTTAATTGTTCGCTCGTGTGTCAGACGACGTTCTGCCATCGCTTTGCCACAGCCAGTGCCACATCTGTGCCTCTGCGGTGATCGTCCGCAGTGCAAGCCTCTCCGCCGCAGGTCAGTGGGTGGGTCGTTGTCTGTACCGCTCCACAGTTGCACTTGTCAGAGTCCGAGAAGCCCCACTTCTTCAGGTTGAGTCCGCAATGTCCCACTCCAGCGCGGAGGCGGTTTAGGGCTTTCCAGGTAGCATAAGGCAGGTGGTGTCCTGGTGCCATCTGTTTGGTTTTTTGAGCCTGGCGCGGTTGGCTCTAGTTCCATAAAGCCTCTAGTTCCATACTCCTTGAGAACTACCCTTCTGAGAATGAAGTTTTCCGTCAGTACTTCTCCTCTGACATGGGCTCCCTCTCTCAGCCCTGTCCTTTGCATGGTGGGGTGCTCCCTCACAGAGGTTGATTAGGTATAGACGGTATAGTTTTTTACACGGGAGATCATGCCTCACATTTGGGATAGACAGAGTTGATGTGGACAAGCTTTTCCCTTTGAGAATAGGGAAGATTCAAACAAGAGGACATGACTTTAGAATTAAGGGACAGAAGTTTAGGGGTAACATGAGGGGGAACTTCTTTACTCAGAGAGTGGTAGCGGTGTGGAATGAGCTTCCAGTGGAAGTGGTGGCGGCAGGTTCGTTGGTATCATTTAAAAATAAATTGGATAGGCATATGGATGAGAAGGGTATGGAGGGTTATGGTATGAGTGCAGGCAGGTGGGACTAAGGGAAAAAAGTTGTTCGGCACGGACTTGAAGGGCTGAGATGGCCTGTTTCCGTGCTGTAATTGTTATACGGTTATATGGTTAAATCCGATTGAGTTGTTTGAAGATGTGACCAAAAGTGTTAATGGGTCAGAGCTGTGGATATGTAGCTGTATACAAATGTTAGCAAGGCATTTGCCAAGGTTCTACATGGTAGGCTGATGTAGGTTAGAAGGGATTCAAGGAGAGCTAGCCGACTGGATAGAAAACTGGATTCACGGAAGGATGCAGAGGGTGATGATGAAAGGCTGTTTTTCCAACTGGAGGCCTGTGACTCGGGGTTTTAAAGATTGATTAGGACGCGTGTCAGGCGTTATGGGGAGAAGGCATGAGAATGTGGTTGAGAGGGACAGATAGATCAGCTATGATTGAATTGCGGAGTAGACTCAATGGGCCAAATGGCCTAATTCTGCTCCTGTGACTTGTGAGCACGAAATGGGTGAAGACATTTCTCCTGATCTTGCTTCTGAATGGCATATCCAATTCCTTGGGTTCTAGATTTGCCAGTCAGACAAGTCGGGCAAGCCAGTTGGAAGCCATTGAACCAATATCCTTGGAGGGAGATTCGATGGTGGGGTGGGGGAGGGATGCAGGGTAGTAGGTGAGCTTAAGAAGGGAAGGGAAGGTAAAGGTTAGGACAAGTAAGTCTCAAAGGAAGGACATTCCGGGAGAGGTGAAGAAACATGGCGAAGGTGATGGGCTGAAATGTACTTATTTCAATGCAAGGAGTATTGTAGGGAAAGCAGATGAATTTAGAGTGTAGATCGGTGCCTGGTACTATGATGCTTT
The DNA here is from genome assembly GCA_963514005.1 of Raja brachyura. The sequence continues at coordinate 128,194,588 of OY740783.1, forward strand.
GGCCATTGTGGAAACATGGTTGAGAAAGGGACACGGCTGGCAGCTCAAGTTCATAGGTTTCGATGTTTCGGAGAAAGAGGGAGGGAAGAGGTGGAGGGGTTGCTCTACAGATCAGGGAGAATATCACAGTGGCAATTAGAGAGGGCATACAAGAGGGTTCGTCCATTGAGGCGATATAGGTACAGCTCAAACTAAAAAAAGGTACAAGCACTCCAATGGGATTATATTGTAGCCAGCGGGAGATAGAGGAACAAATATGTAGGCATGTTACAGGATTACAGAAGGTGCAAAAGCAATAGGGTTGACTTCTCCAATGTTGACTGCATCTGCTCAGTGCCAGAGAATTAGATGGAGCAGAATTTGATAGGCATGTTCTGAAACAGTATAGGTTAGAACAAGTTCAAGCTGCGAGGGAACATTTTGGGCAATGTGCTGGGGAACAAACCTGGCCAGGTGACGAGTCACAGAGTAATAGTCACACAGTGTGGAAACAGGCCCTCCAGCCCAACTTGCCCACACCGCCCAAATTGGAGTAAACAGACATAGTGAGCTGAAGGTAGACACAAAATGCTGGAGTAACTCAGCGGGACAGACAGCATCTCAGGAAAGAAGGAATGGGTGACATTTCGGGTCAAGACCCTTCTTCAGACTGAAAGTCACAAAAAAGGGAAAAGAGAGATATAGACGATGATGTAGAGAGATTTCACTCAAGATATACAAAAAAAGTAACAATGATAAAGGAAACAGGTCATTGTTGGTTGTAACCAGGTGAGCTTGTTTCTGTACTGATCAATGTGCATCAAGCTTGCCTGGTTATCTTACAGTTTTATAGCTCCTCTCTCTTCCTTCTAACCTCCAGATAGAGGCCTAGCCCATCCAATCCCACCTCTGCCATCCGTCTTCTCTCTCTTTTGTCAGACCTGACATCCCAAGAATAGTCCAGCAAACCTATGTTGCACTCCCTCCATAAAAAGGGCGTGGTTCCTTATAGAAGATAACGAAAACTGCACCCCAAACCGCAAGTGGGAAGTTGAGTACTACTTTTAGTTTTAGAGATACAGTATGAATCAGGCCCTTCGACACACTGAGTCTACGCCAACCAGCGATCCCCACACATTGACACTATTCTACACACACTAGGGACAATTTACAATTATACCAAGCCAATTAACCTACAAACTTGTACATCTTTGGAGTGTGGGAAGAAACCGAAGATCTTCAATCTTATTGAAACATATAAGATTGTTAAGGGTTTGGACACGCGAGAGGTAGGAAACATGTTCCTGATGTTGGGGGAGTCCAGAACCAGGGGCCACAGTTTAAGAATATGGGGTAAGCCATTTAGAACGGAGATGGGGAAACACTTTTTCACACAGAGAGTTGTGAGTCTGTGGAATTCTCTGCCTCAGAGGGCGGTTCTCTGGATACTTTCAAGAGAGAGCTCGATAGGGCTCTTAAAGATAGCTGAGTCAGGAGATATGGGGAGAAGGCAGGAATGGGGTACTGATTGGGGATGATCAACCATGATTACATTGAATGGCTGTGCTGACTCGAAGGGCCGAATGACCTACTCCTGCACCTATTGTCTATTGTCTAACTTGGAGAAACCCCACGCAGTCACGGGGAGAACGTACAAACTCCGTACAGACAGCAGCTTTGTCGGGATCGAACCTGGGTCTCCGGCGCTGTAAGGCAGCAACTCCACCACTGCACTACTGTGCCGCCCATAAAGCTGCTACAATCTATCGTCATTTCTGCACTCAGATCATCTTGCAGTGAAGGCCTGAATACAACGTGCCTTCCTAACTGCTGCTGCACCTGAACATTCACTTTCAGTGAAAACCACCCGGGTCTTTGTAGCGAACGATAATGTAAAACGCAGCAAACCTGCTTTTGGCTGAGATAATCCATGCCCTTGGTGACATCGGCTGCAAACTGCAGCAGCTGCTGGGAGGTGAGGGTGGAGGCTGTGCTGTGGGCAATGGCGTAGTCCGGGTCCGTCTCCAGTACTCTGCTGTTGCGCAGAAAATCCAGCAGGTTTCCATGTGGCGCAAATTCAATGGCCACGTAGAGGTATCCTGTAGCCAGGCAAAGCCACACAGAAAATTCAGAACAAGTCCAGGTGTGAAACAACTTAGCCACAGTCTCAAGAGATCAGCACATTTTATTAATTTAAGCATTTATCAATTTTTCCTTTAAATATCCCTATTAGTGTGTGAGTGGGGGGGGCGGGGTGGTTAGTGTGTGTGTGATGCCGCAGCCCCCCCCCCCCCCTCGCAACTGCGCGCTGAGGGGACGGGACCCAACGGGTCTTCTTCTTCCAGTCCGTTGTAATCTCAGATGTCGTTCTGCCAGTATCTGGCGCAGGTCACAGCTGGTCGGGTCGATTCCGCCGATTGTAGCAATGTTACAAAATTTTGAGATTTATCCCATCAGATAAAGCATAAAAATAAGTTTAATTTGACACCCAATTCACTTTCATATCTTCAGTATTAAAAAAGTTATGGCCATTTTCATACTCGGAAATTAGCATCTTGTTCCCTATTGCTTTTCCATTGACTTAACACAAAAGCTGTGATCGAGGACAGTCAAAAGCCCATAACCTTGTTAAAAATTAAGAGAACTGAAAGAAATTTTCAGTTATTATAGATTGAAGCAGTCTGAGACAAATATGAAACAATCTTACTTGTTGACCTGAAATTAAAGCATATAATTAGTTAGTTACCCAATTGTAGCTAATTACAAAATTCAATTTTCAAAAGTCAAAAGTCAAAATTCAAAAGACTCAAGAACAGTTTCTTTCCAAAATCCATTATCTCCCTGAACTAACACATGCACTGACTTCACAGCCTAACCCCCGGACTGTCATCTATCCACCCACTGTAATTTGTACTGTAACTGTAATTTTCAATATGTGCAATAACACATACTGTAGGTATGTTACAAAACTTACCTTTAGCGGCGCTGCACTTCTGCCGCTCCCCGTGTGCGCGACTTTAGCGCCTGTCAGAGGGGGGCGGGCTTAAAGTGCCGATTTTCACCAGACCAGGATAATCGATGAATGTCGGGCGATTTAATTGCGGAAGAAAAATCGCTCCGACATTTCATCCATTAAGGTATTTTTTAAATTACTCTAAGTTATTTGTTAACTAGAGTAATTTAAAAATCACCTTCAAAAGCCGTGACCGCAGACCACCGGAAGCATTTTCCGTAGGGGAGAAAAAAAGGTAAATACTTTATTTTTTTATTAAAAGTTGTTTTTTTGGGAGGCATAAATACTATTTTAATGTTGCGAAATGGGTTCCCCAAAAAATGTATGAACCCCCAGTATTTTCCCCCCCTACTTCACCGCTAACCGCAACGTTCCAATCCACCGCATTCCGCTAAAACCCACTCGCTAGTTGATTTAAATGGCCATTTATTTACAGGCAGTAAACACTAAATTCCTTCCATTTGGCCCAGAAATTCATGAAAATGAGATTTAAAAATTATGTTATATTGTGGATTATTGTGTGAATGTTATTTGGACACTTAGGCAATTAAAAAAAAGTTTATCTTTTCTTAAGAAATTGATAGATGTTTAGATCTACTCATTGAATTTTGTAATTAGCTACAATTAGATAACTAACTAATTATATACTTTAATTTCAGGTAATCCAAGTAAGATTGTTTAATATTTGTTTCAGAATGCTTCAATCTATAATGACTGAAAATTTCATTGAGTTCTCTTAATTTTTAATAAAGTTATGGGCTTTTAATTTTTCCAGATCACAGCTTTTGAGTTAAGTCAATTGAAAGGCAATGGGAAGCAAGATACTCATTTCCGAGCATGAAAATGGCCATAACTTTCTTAATACTGAAGATATGAAAGTAAATTAGGTGTCAAATTAAACTTCTTGTTATGCTTTACCTGATGGGATAAATTGCAGACTTGATTTTTAAAATCTCAAAATTTTGTAACATTGCTACATACTGGATATAGGAATCCTATTTATCCATTCTATTTATCCATTGTCTTTTTATAGATATGTATATAGCGCTGCAGAAACTGTGCACTTTATGCCCCCCCCCCTTTTTTGTTTTGTTTTGCACTGAGTAGGAGCAGCTTTTAATCTCATTGTACACGTGTATAGTGACAATAAAAGGCATTCTGATTCTGATTCAATTACTAAATCTAAACATCCATCCATTTCTTAAGAAAATATTAACATTAAAAAAAAAGCCTAAGTGTCCAAATAACATTCACAATATAAAATGATTTTAAAATCTCATTGTCATCAATTTATAGGCCATATTGAAGGAATGTAGTGTTTAATGCCTGTAAATTAGTGGCCATTTAAATCAGCCTGCGAGTGGGATTTTATGGAACGCGATGGATTGGAAAGTTGCGGTTGCGGTGAATTGAAACCCCATATCGGCAGGAAATATACTGCCTGTTCGTATGGGGAATAAATCACCGTTTTGCAACATGAAATTTGGATTAAGGTCAACTTAACAAGCAAGTTTATATGTAAAAATAAAAGGCTTTTCTTTACCTGTCCCCTACGTGAAATCCGTCCCCGTTGTCGGTGTTCACGGCATTAGAAGCTAATTTTTATTTTACTCCAGCGCTGAAATTGTCGGGCGATTAAAAAAATTTTTTTTCACATACCGGCAATCGGAACGAATCTTCAGCAAAAACTCGCACTCCGAGAAAATATAATTCCGGAAGGCAGAGGAAAACCGCATTTTAACCCCGCCCCCCTCAAAGGCGCCAAAGTCGCACGCACAGCCAGTGACAGAACTGTAGCCGCTGAAGGTAAGTTTTGTCTAGTCTAGACTCTACAAATTTGTCTTGGTCTAGTCCCTACTAATTCTGTTCACCTTTTCAGCAGCACATTCCAGAGCATAGACATTCACTCTCTTAAAACATTTGCTACAATCTCCTTTGCCTTAAACTTGAGTCCTCCATTTCCGTATCCAACTTTCTTGCACTACCAAAACACTTAATAATTTTCCTGTGACCTTCAGTGTTCGTTTGGTTTAGTTTAGAGATACAGCGCGGAAACAGGCCCTTCGGCCCACCGAGTCCGTACCGACCAGATCACCCAGAGAGTTGTGAATCTGTGGAATTCTCTGCCTCAGAAGGCAGTGGAGGCCAATTCACTGGGTGCTTTCAAGAGAGAGTTAGATAGAGCTGTTAAAGATAGTGGAGTCAAGGGATATGGGGAGAAGGCAGGAACGAAGGGCCGAATAACCTACTCCTGCACCTATTGTCTATTGTCTATTGACCAGCGATCCCCACGCATTAACAGTATCCTACACACACACTAGGAACAATTTACATTTATGCCAAGCCAATAAACCTACAAACCTGTACGTCTTTGGAGTGTGGGAGGAAGCCGAAGATCTCGGAGAAAACCCATGCGGACAGGGGGAGAACGGACAAACTCTGTACAGACAGCGCCCGCAGTCAGGATCAAACCTGGGTCTCTGACGCTGTGAGGCAGCAACTCTGCCGCTGCGCCACCGTGCCACCCGCTGAGGATAATATTTCCCAAACAAATATTGTTCATTTTGCAGCCGTTCTGGGAGTGATAATACATATTTTAAACTCTTTAAGTTCTATTGCCCGGACATTGATCAATCTGCAAAGTGTGTGTTTTGTGAGAATTATGACCTGAAAGTGAACGCATAAGATCTTTTGTGGTTTTTAAGCTTCATGGAAAACCACAAACACAGTAATTTTGCAAAAATAAATGTAATTCTTAACCTTTGGCTTTGAAATGAAGTAAGCTTCAGTTAGAAGGATGCTTTTAATAAAAGGTAATTTCATTTAGAAAATCTTTAGGAAATAGAAACATAGAAACATAGAAAATAGGTGCAGGAGTAGGCCATTCGGCCCTTCGAGCCTGCACCACCATTCAATATGATCATGGCTGATCATCCAACTCAGTATCCTGTATCTGCCTTCTCTCCATCCACCCTGATCCCTTTAGCCACAAGGGCCACATCTAACTCCCTCTTAAACATAGCCAATGAACTGGCCTCAACTACCTTCTATTATACCTCGCTATAATACCTAGCTATTATCAGTTGTTATCAAGCAACTGAACCATCCTACCACAACCAGAGAGCAGTCCTGAACTACGACTTACCTCATTGGTGACCCTCAGACTATCCTTGATCGGACTTTGCTGGCTTTACCTTGCACTAAACGTTATTCCCTTATTACACTGTAAATGGCTCAATTGTAATCCTGTATTGCCTTTATGCTGACTGGTTAGCACTCAACAAAAGCTTTTAACTGTACCCCTGTAACTAAACTGCATAAACTAAGCTGAGCTAGTTACTGAACAAGCTCTTTGATGATCAGAGATTTCATACATTTCTTCTTTACTTTGAGATGGTCGAGAGCTGGGTATTTTCAGGAGAAGTTTTAGAAAGGTACAGTGTAGGAATTTGGAATGACTGGCTCCTTCACCAGCTCTGTGTGTTCTGAGATGGATAATGAAGCCAATGCAACTTGCGATAGTCCCTGCCTCAACTACCTCCTCTGGCAGCTTGTTCCACACACCCACCACCCTTTGTGCGGATAAATTACCCCTCAGATTCCTATGAAATGTTTCCCCCTTCACCTTAAACCTATGTCCTCTGGTCCTCGATTCACCTACTCTGGGCAAGAGACTCTGTGCATCTACCTGATCTATTCCTCCGATCTATAATGTACTTGGAAAGTACATCTGTATCTGCTCGCTTTCCTAGAAATAGATATTAGACGAAGTTGCTCCACCGCAAGCCTGAAGTTGTAGCCAAGGCTTGAAGATATTTGACATTGGGTTGTGCTTAGACCCCTGCTAACTTTAGAGGTCAAAACTGTTTGGGAATGTGCACATAAGTAGGCATAATGCCAGTGTACACTAGTGGCTGGTAAAAAAACTAACTCTAACAGTGGCAACAAAATAATTGCTATGCTCCTCACTGAACTATTGTAAGGTTTGCTACACAATGGTTTCCAGCTGGCACTTCATACATTAGTTTTACTTTAGAGATACAGCGTGGAAACAGGCCTTTCGGCTCACTGAGTCCACACCGACCAGCGATCACCCCGTACACTAACAGTAGGGGCAATTTTTTTACAATTTGACCGAAGCCAATTCACCTACAAAACTGCACTTCTTTGGAGTGTGGGAGGAAACCAGAGCACCTGGAGAAAACCCACACGGGTCACAGGGAGAACGTAAAAACTCCATACAGAATCAACTTGATTCATTCCTGACCTCTGGCACTGTCTGTGCAGGGGTTGCATGTTCTCCCTGTAACCCTGAGGGTTTCCTCCTGGCACTTCCCTTTCCTCCCATGTTACAAAGACACACAAGGTTAGTTTAGTTTAGCAAAACAGGGCCTTCGGCCCACCGAGTTCGCACCGACCAGCGATCCCCGCACACTAACACTATCCTACACACACTAGGGACAGTTTACACTTACACCAAGCCAATTAACCTGCAAACCTGTACGTCTTTGTGGTGGAAACCGAAGATCTCGGCGAAAAACCCACATGGTCACAGGGAGAACGTACAAACTCTATACACACACAGCACCCGTAGTCAGGATTGAACCTGGGTCTCTGGCACTGTGAGGCAGCAACTCTACTGCTGTGCCAACATGCCACCCTACTGTTCCGTACTTAGTGTGCGCTTATCTGTTGCTATGTAATGCGAGTCTAAGGAGTCCATACCCCTGTGTTCACAGGCTCCAAGCAGATTGATGATATTTGGATGATGACCAAGCCTGCAGAGGACTTCCAATTCACCAGCAAAATCCCGATGATCATCCTTGGAGGCATATTCTTTAGGAGGAAGAATCATAGGCAAAGTTAATCCCAAATATTACCAATAATTTTTAAACTTTCATGAGATTGCTAGCGGAAGAAAAGGAAGTGACTAACTTGGTGTGACAATCTCCTTACCATATCATTCATGCACCAACCAGAATTTAAACACTGCATTTAAGATAGGGAAATAATCCATAGAGGATTTTGCTAATTAAATCTGCAAGGAGATATTAGAAATAAAACAAACCGAGAATGCTGGAAATATTCAATAGATCAGGCAGCATCTGTGGTGTGTACACAAAGTTTAACATTTTGGGCTCATGAATTTTCAATCAGTGATCACTTCAATCCGAAAAGTTCAACTCATGTTTCGGGTCGAGACCCTTCTTCAGATTTAAAGAAGGGTCTCGACCCAAAACGCCACCCATTCGTTCTTTCCAGAGATGCTGCCTGTCCCACTGAGTTACTCCAGCATTTTGTGTCTATATTGTGTCAAGGACGTTGCCTAGATTGGAGGATTTTAATGATAAGGAGAGATTGAAAAGCTTCCACAGTCTGCTACCTCTCTGTTCCAATAAAAGGCACAAATCTTACCTTTCATTCTTTTAATGGCAGCGTTCATCTTGTGCCCGTTTTTTTTTATTCGAGCCTTCAAGACCTGTCCAAAATTCCCTTCACCAATAATGTCTTCGAACTTGATGTCATCCCAGTGAAGGACAGGGTAGACGATAGGCATAAGCAGCTCAGGCTTTGTTTTCCTGGAGAGTGTCAGGGTCCCTGCATTAAATTGGATTATCGGCTCTTCTCGCTTCAAAGACAAGAAAGGACAGATTAGCGGTCAATCTGCTGAAAAACAAAGCTGGAAACCACTTTAATAATTTACACTGGAGGTGTCAAGTTGGGAATTCCCCTTTGAGTCACCCCCTCAGATCCACCTCAACCTTTGCTCAGTCCCTGATTATGGATTCTGCCATAAAATTAATGTGGGATCATATTTCCGAGAGATTGTATTTAGTGTCTAATGCCCCTGTCCCACTTAGGAAACCTGAACGAAAACCTCTGGAGACTTTGCGCCCCACCCAAGGTTTCCGTGCGGTTCCCGGAGGTTTCCGGAGGTTTTTGTCAGTCTCCCTAATGGTCGAAAGTGGTTTCCGCTTCTTGTACGTTCCGGCGATTATTTAAAAAGATTCAAAACCGGCCGCGATTAAAAATAGGTGGCCGTTTGAAAAATCGGTGATTTTTTAGTTGAAGCCGGTTGCGATGCTAGTTGAAGGTGGTTGCCGGAGGTTGCAGGTAGTGGAAGGTAAGACCTTTTTTTCACCCAGTTTTATTCCACCAGGAACATAGAACATAGAAGAAGCGGAAACCACTTTCGACCATTAGGGAGACTGACAAAAAACTCCAGGAACCTCCGGGAACCGCACAGAAACCTTGGGTGGGGCGCAAAGTCTCCAGAGGTTTCCGTTCAGGTTTCCTAAGTGGGACAGGGGCATAAGTTTGTTATTGCAACGTGAACCAAAGTACAGTGAACAGGTTGTTTTGCGTGCATGCGGACAATACTATATGCATAAGGTCCAATTAGGTCAAACTCAATCATAATAAGTGGAGCGCAGTGTGACTGCAGAATATAGCTCTCAGTATTGTTTAAGAAGGAACTGAAGATGCTGGAAAAATCGAAAGTAGATAAAAATGCTGGAGAAACTCAGCGGGTGAGGCAGCATCTATGGAGCGAAGGAATGGGTGACGTTTCAGGTTGTGACTCTTCTTCAGACTTCTCAACATTGTGCTGCAGTGTGCTAGAATGCAGCACTGGAAATGATATGAGTCCAATAACGGAGACAAAGCTACCTTACAGGTGGAATCAACAATCTCATGGTGGTCCTTGTGAGACCAGCTGGATCTAACCTGCAGGAATAGTACGTTATTATATAAAATAGATACAAAAAAACTATTAACTCTGCGGGTCAGACAGCATCTCTGGAGAAAAGGGATGGGTGGGTCGAGACCTTCCTTAAGACTATCTATCTTTGGTTTAAACAAGCATCTGTAGTTCCTTCCTACATATTACAATAGCAAATGTTCAAATCGTGGAAAATAGGCCTAGAAAATAGAACATGGTACAACACAGGAATAGCCCTTTGGCTCGCAATGTATGTGTCAAGTTAATATCCATGTCATAGAATCGTAGAAAATAGGTACAGGAGTAGGCCATTTGGCTCTTTGAGCCTGCACCGCCATTTAATATGATCATGGCTGATCATCCAACTCAGTATCCTGTACCTGCCTTCTCTCCATACCCCCTGATCCCTTTAGCCACAAGGGCCACATCAAGCTCCCTCTTAAATATAGCCAATGAACTGGCCTCAACTACCTTCTGTGGCAGAGAATTCCACAGACTCACCACTCTCTGTTTGAAAAAAGATCTTCTCATCTCGGTCCTAAAAGACTTCCCTCTTATCCTTAAACTGTGACCCCTTGTTCCGGAGTTCCCCAACATCGGGAATAATCTTCCTGCATCTAGCCTGTCCAACCCCTTAAGAAATTTGTAAGCCTCTATAAGATCCCCCCTCAATCTCCTAAATTCCAGTGAGTACAAGCCGAGTCTATCCAGTCTTTCTTCATATGGAAGTCCTGCCATCCCAGGAATCAGTCTGGTGAACCTTCTCTGTACTCCCTCTATGGCAAGAATGTCTTTCCTCAGATTAGGAGACCAAAAATGTACACAATACTCCAGGTGTGGCCTCACCAAGACCCTGTACAACTGCAGTAGAACCTCCCTGCTCTTGTACTCAAATCCTTTTGCCATGAATGCCAACATACTATTCGCTTTCTTCACTGCCTGCTGCACCTGCATGCCTACTTTCAATGACTGGTGTACCATGACACCCAGGTCTCGTTGCATCTCCCCTTTTCCTAATCGGCCACCATTCAGATAATAATCCACCCTCCTGTTTTTGCCGCCAAAGTGGATAACCTCACATTTATCCACATTATACTGCATCTGCCATGCATTTGCCCACTCACCCAACCTATCTAAGTCACCTTGCAGCCTCCTAGCATCCTCCTCACAGCTAACACTGCCCCCCAGCTTCATGTCATCTGCAAACGTGGAGATGTTGCATTCAATTCCCTTATCCAGATCATTAATATATATTGTAAATAGCTGGGGTCCCAGCACTGAAATGTACAGGGTTTAGTTTAATTCAGTTTAGTTTAGAGATACAGTGTGGAAACAGGTCCTTCGTGCCACCAAGTCTACGGCGACCAGCGATCCCTGCACATTAACACTATCCTACAAACATTCGGGACAACATATAATTTTACCAAGTCAATTAACCTACAAACCTGTATGTCTTTTGGAGTGTGGAAGGAAACCCGTAGAAAACCCATGCGGGTCACGGGGAGAACATACAAACTCAGGATCGAACCCGGGTCACTTGCATTGCAAGGCAGCAACTCTATCGCTGTGCCATCGTGCCGTCCTAAACTTATTTATAGGGTATAATTAGTGAGTTGGCAGATTGCTAAAACATGGTGATTTTGGTGATAGTCAGGCTATAGTACAAGATTAATGAGTTGGTATAGCGGACAGAGCATAACAAATGAAATTTAATGTGCAGGAAGGAACTGCAGATGCTGGTTTGAACTGAAGATACACAAAATAATGGAGCAACTCAGCGGGACAGGCAGCATCTCTGGGGAGAAGGATTGGGTGACGTTTCGGGTCGTGACCCTTCTTCAGACTTCTTCAGACTTCTTCAGAATAAAATGTAATCCTTTGCTGGCAAACAACCTATTGCAATCAACTTGAGCAGATTCCTATCTAATACCATCAAAGTTAGACTTACCCCAATTTAGAATTTTAACATCTTTGTCATTATCTTTTTTTTTTTTTTTTTTTTAATTTTATTTATTAGAGGTAAATACATCAATGTACTTTACATATATATATATATATATTGTCACAATCATTGTACCCCGTAATTTTATGGCTTTTAAAGTAAAAGAATAGAAAGAAAGAGAGTGAAATAGGTGAAAAGAGTTGTGCTGGTGAAAGAGCGTGCCATAGGGGAGTAGAAACCCTTGGTCAAAGAATTAGAGAAAGGGGGTTAAAAGATAGACCCTAAAAACAGAAAAGGAAAAAGAAAGAGAGAAAAAAAAAGCCAGTTACTATGTTATATATATCACGCAAAACGAATCCACCAACTCGATAGTTTTTCATCCCCCCCAACCAAGCCCCGAGGTACTCCTGCACCCTATCTTTGTAGTCATTCTATAAATGCAGACCAGGTCTGAGTTTGTCTGATCTTTGTCTTTATCTTCAACTATCTTACAACTAATAGAACAGTGATCACTGGTCCCAAACATTTTGCCCACCAAATCTTCATTCACTTGCCCATCCCAATTTGCTAAGAGTAGATCCAGCTTTGCCCTCTCCCATGTAGGGCCCTTTACATATAGCGGCACGATGGTGCAACAGTAGAGTTGTTGCCTTAGCGCCAGAGACTCTGGTTCGATCTTGATTATGGCTGCTTGCCTATACGGAGTTTGTACGTTCTCCCCATGACCTGTGAGCATTTTCCCCAAGATCTTCGGTTTCCTCCACACTCCAAAAACATACAGGTTTGGAAGTTAATTAGCTTGGTGTAAATGTAAATTGTCCCGAGTGTGTAGGATAGTATTAATGTGCGGGGATCACTGGTCGAAGGGCCCATTTCCACGCTGTATGACTAAACTAAACTGAACTAAACTATTGTCTGATGAAACTTTCCTGAACGTATTTCACAAATTCAACCCCGTCCAAGCCATTGACGTTTTTACAGTCACAGTCTATATTGGGAAAGTTAAAACCCCCGACTTTGACTACTTCATGAGCCTTACACCTGCCAGCAATCTCTTAGCATATTTTCTCCTGGAATTCCCGCTGTCTATTTTGGGGGACTGTAGTCCACTCTCAACAAGGTGATCATCACACCCTTAGCTCCCTCCATGCAGGTTCACTGGATGAACAATCAGCAAGATGTACACAAAATGCTGGAGTAACTCAGCGGGTCAGGCAGCATTTCTGGAGAAATGGAATAGGTGGCATTTCAGATCGAGACCCTTCATCAGACCCATCAGTAATGTTATCTTGGACTGCTGCCGTGATATTTTTCCTCATCAATAAGGCAACACCCCCTCCTCTTTTACCCCCACCTCTATCTCTCTTGTAACATCTGTACCATGGAACATTAATCTTCGGTAGACAAAAATGCTGGTGAAACTCAGCGGGTGAGGCAGCATCTATGGAGCGAAGGAATATTCCTTCGCTCCATTGATGCTTCCTCACCTGCTGAGTTTTTCCAGCATTTTTGTCTACCTTCGATTTTTCCAGCATCTGCAGTTCTTTCTTAAACATGAATCTTCCAGTCCTGCCCATTTGTTATCAAGGTTTCCGTAATGGCTACAACATCCCAGTCGCAATTACCTATCCATGCCCCGAGTTCATCCTCCTTACCCATCAGGCCTCTTGCATTAAAATAAGTGCAATTCAATTCAACATTCCTTCTTCACTCCCTGCCTTGCTTATTCTGTCCACTGGATTTTCTTCCATCACAATCCCTACCTACTTTCAGCCCCTTACCTGCCTCAGTCCTCACGTCCTGCACTTGCCTGCCAGGATACAGGTTCCCCTCCAGTTCAGGTGCAACCCATCCCTCTTGACATCACCTCTGCTCCAGAAGAGATCCCAGTGGTCCACATGGAAGAGTTGGTCCGAAGCCCCTGTTTCCATGCTGTATCACCCTGTCATTCTCTGACTATATGACAGTCCCTTACTTCTATATATGCACCTAGATTGTTGCTGAAGCATGTCCAGTGTAGAGTCCTTACATTCTGCAATACAGTTTATCTTGCCAGGCTTTAATCCCAATCTGCATGGGCCAGATTTAGTTTAGTTTAGATTACTGTTACGAGGTACAGTGAAAAGCTTTTACAATCAAAATATAATCTCATCTCTTTAAGAATCACACTTCTCTAGTTCACTGTTTTTACCATGGAATAGTCTTCTTCCTCGACCATAGCTAATCTCAAAAAAGCTGAACAGTTAAAAGAGATGTGTGGGAAGTAACTGGTTTACACCAAAGATAGACACAAAATGCTGGAGTAACTCAGCGGGTCAGGCAGCATTTCTGGATGGAAGGAATGGATGACATTTCGGGTGAGTCTGAAGAAGGGTCTCGACCCGCAATGTTACCCATTCGTTCTATCCAGAGATGCTGCCTGGCCCGACGAGTTACTCCAGCATTTGTATCTGGACCTGGGTCTCCAACTACAAATTCCTCGGGGTACACATCTCGGAGGATCTGTCCTGGTCCCTCAACACCTCAAAGCTAATCAAAAAGGCACAGCAGCGCCTTTACTTTCTGAGGAGGCTCAAAAAAGCCCACCTGTCCCCCCAGATCCTGACGAACTTCTACCGCTGCACCATCGAAAGCATCCTGACCACCTGCTTTACGGTATGGTACAGCAGTTGCACCGTGGCAGACAGGAAGGCACTACAACGGGTGGTGAAAACCGCCCAGTACATCATCGGTGCCCCGCTCCCTGCCTTGGATGCCCTCCACCGAAAACGGTGCCTGAAGCGGGCCGGGAAGATCATCAAGGACCCCTCACACCCTAATCATGGACTGTTTGCCCTCCTCCCATCAGGGAGGCGGTACAGGAGCCTCAAGTCCCGCACCAGTAGGACGAAGAACAGCTTCTTCAACTACACCATCCGACTACTGAACTCGGAGCCCAGCTGATAGACTTGTCTGTACCCTGTATTTATTTATTTTCCATATTGCTACCACTGCACTCTGTATTTATTTTTCTATATCGCTATCACTAAGAACGACGCTAAACTGCATTTCGTTGTACCTATACTTGTATTTGTGCAATGACATTAAACTTTAATTGAATTGAATTGAATTGAACCTATCTACAGTTAAAAGAGGTCTTCCAGACTTACCGTGCTGTTTTGAAAAGCCTGAACCATTCTCCGTTGGAAGTTGCTCCGCTTGAAATGAAGCACGATGCAAAAGGCTAATAGAATGGTCAGGCACGTCATTCCTGCTGATCCCAGAATGGCATAAAGTAACAGGTGCCTACCATGTTGTGCAACGAGAGCTGAAAAAGACACAGCACAGATGTTGAGATATATCTAAGCCATTTAATGCTTTATGAACAGAATAGACACGAGAGGACACTTTACCTATTGTGCCTTTGCCAATAGAGTGCAAGGCCAATTGCTCAGTCATAAGTGATCGGAGCAGAATTAGGCCATTTGGCACATCAAGTCTACTCTGCCATTCCATCATAGCTGATCTATCTCTCCCTCCTAACCCTTTTCTCCTGCCTTCTCCCCATAACCCCTGACACCTGTACTAATCAAGAATCTATCTATTTCTGCTTTAAAAATATCCATTGACTTGGCCTCCACAGCCTTCTGTGGCAATGAATACCATAGATTCACCACCCCCTGACTAAAGAAATTCCTCCTCATCCCCCTTCCTGAAGGAACGTCCTTTAATTCTCAGGCTGTGACCTCTGGTCCTAGACTCTCCCAATAGTGGAAACATCCTCTCCACATCCACTCTATCCAAGCCTTTCACTATTCGGTAAGTTTCAATGAGGTCCCCCCTCATCCATCTAAACTCCAGCAAGTTCCGTCCCAGTGTCGACAAATGCTGATCTTATGCTTACCCACTCATTCCTGGGATCAGTCCTCATCAACACTACTCCCCCCCCCCCCCACACCCCCTAAATTCCTGTTGAATCCGCACATTTCAGGGAACACATTCCAGATCAGAGGAGTGTGCTGGGGATTAATCGTTCTTACCACTTCTTTTCAATCCGTGTCCTCTGGTTACCCACTGCCACCGGTAACATTTTGACGACTTCAAACCGCTTAGAATCACAGAATCATACAGCATGGAAACAGGCCCTTTGGCCCAATTTTCCCATGCCGATCAAAATGCCCCTTCTACACTAGACCCACCTGCCTGCGTTTGTCCCACATCCTTCCAAACCTTTCCTATCCATGTACCAGTTCAAATGACATTTAAATGTTGTTATAGTACCTGCCTCATCCTCCTTTGTTAACTCGTCCATATACCTATCAGCTTCTGTGTGAAAAACTTGTTCCTCAGGTTCCATTTTCCCTCTCAGCTTAAACCTATGTCCTCTGGTTCTTGATTCCTCTATTCTGAGTAAAATACTCTGTGCATCAACACCATCTATTCCCCTCATGATCTTATACACCATTATAACATCACCCCTCACCCCCCTACTCTCTAAGGAATAAAAGTCCTAGCCTGCCCAACATCTCCCGATAGCTCATGCCCTCAGGTCCTGGCAGCATCATTGTAAATATTATCTGCACCCTTTCCAGCTTAACGACATCTTTCCCACAGCAGGGTGACCAAAACTGAACACAGTATTCCAAATATGGCCTCACCAACATCTTGTAAATTGTAACATAACATCCCGTCTTCTATTCTGAATACACCTGACTGATGTAGGCCTATGTGCTGAAAACCTTCATGACTTCAAATGCCTTACTGAAATCCATGTATAAAACATCTACAGCTCTGCCTTTATCAACCTCTGTGGTCATATCATCAACAAACTCAATCTGATTCATGAGACACACCCTCCCACAATTGTAACTTTCTGACCACTGGTGTTAAGCTCACTGGCTTGTAGTTCCTTGCCTTTTCCCTTTTAGCTTTGCCCTTCTTGTATAGAGGCACAACTTTTACCGCCCGCCAGTCTTCCGTCACCTAGTCTGTATTTAATGACGACTCGTAAATCTCCTCTTGTTTAAGAAAGGTTATACTGAAATTGGAGGTAATCAAAAATACATTCACTGGGCTAATTCCTGGGATGATTGCCCTATCAAGAACAGCTGAGGAAATCATAACTATATTATTTTGAATTTAAAAGAATGATGGGTGATCATATGGGGAGAAAGACAGAATAAACTTTCTAGATTATTTCCAGGTTTGGGAGGATCTTGAATGAGTGGACATGGTTCACAAGATTGAGGGGTGACCATTTAAAACTGAGGTCCATAGAGCTAGTTAGGTTTATGGAAGCAGAAACGGGCTGATATCATAGTAGAATTTAAAAAGATGCTGAGTTTAAAATGAGAAATTTCTGAAGTGCTTTTTTTTTCGTGTAGTTGATAGAGAAGATAATGATGGAATCTGGTGAGTTCATATGCAGGCAATAGACTGGAGGGAGAACACACATAAAATTAGAGATGAACAAACACAGAATAGTCCCAGGAAAATTCTGCAAACTGAAACTATGGCATCTTAAAGCCAGTTTATCTAAATTAATTATAGAGGTCTAGGAGCAAATTGGAAAGGCCATGCGGAGTTGGTGTTTGAAGTAATGGACGATTTATTAAGACTGGTGCTTGGGCACCTGAAGGCAGCCAAAGCTGACATGTCAAGTGTGCCTTTTGGTATAGTTTTTATATTCTCAGATGACAAGATTACTCAGAAACCTGATTAACAGTAACTCGGAAAGTCTTAATTTGGTCACAAAGAGAATGAGATGATTTATCCACAATTCATCAACAGTAGATTCAAATTTCTGTTACAATTATGAAATTCCTGTCTGCGGTTTCCTGCCACCCCATTTGCACAATCCACGTCCCTACAATACGACACGATCTAACATTATTTATCCCAGGAGGGAAATTGATCTGGCAACAGTCTTAAAACATGATACACAAAACTAAAAGGAAACTAAATGTGAAACTAAAGGGATGAGTGGAGAGGATTGGAGATGTGCAAAGATTGGGGCGGGGGTGGGGGGGGGGGGGGGGGCGGGAGGGAGTCAGTCCACCTCATGACAGAAGGGGGAGGAGTTGAAAGTGTGATAGCCACAGGGAAGAAAGATTTCCTGTGGCGTTCTGCACTGCATCTTGGTGGAACCAGTCTGTTGCTGAAGGTACTCCTCAGATCAACTATTTACTAATTTAGTTTACACTTATTTACTAATTTCTAGCCCTCACTATTGTTTACCCTGCAACAATTGGCATTTTGGTTAATTATGATACACGCATGCCATAGGATATTAATTAGGAGAATTACTTGGTGATAGGTTTCAGCCTAGTCACTAAAGATGAGATGGTACCTGCAGACTCCTGTAGTGTATGCAGTTCCATTGTTGGGTTGGGTTCGCTCTCACCAATATTGTTCTTCGCACAAAGTTCCACCAGGTACGGTGAATTTGGCTCCAGGCCTCGGAGTTGAAACTGCGAAACAATGGTGTCTTTCATTTTGATTTCTGTCTCCTGGGTGTAATCATCAGCCCCAAAGATTTTGTAACGTATGATGACAGAAGATATCGAGTTGCCGCTGTCAATTCCCCAGGATATGAAAGCTGAAGAGTCAGAGATGTTAAAAATCTTGATGTTGGTGGGAGCAGGAGGCCGTTCTGAAAAAAAAATTACTTCAGTATTAATCACATGACAGTCCATTTTTTAACCCCACCCAACTGAGGGAGTGGACAAAAATGCTGGAGAAACTCAGCAGGTGAGGCAGCATCTATGGAGCGAGGGAATAGGTGACATTTAGGAGACCCTCCTTCGGACTGATCTCTTCGGAAGAGTCACGACCCGAAACTTCACCTATTCTTTCGCTCCATAGATGCTGCCTCACCCGCTGAGTTTCTCCAGCATTTTTGTCCACCTTCGATTTTTCCAGCACCTGTAGTTATCAAACAATTGAGGGAGTAGTGTTTGGCTGAAATCTTGGTAACATCTGAGTGAATGAGGTGTGGTCAAATGGGCACCCAGGTCTTTAATGGCTCATTATTGAAAAGATGTGAAGTATCCTAGACTCTATTAATAGAAAAATAAGGCACAGCCTCGTAAATTTATAAATTCATAAGTCATAGGAGTAGTATTAGGCCATTCGGCCCATTCGAGTCTCCTTCATCATTCAATCACGGCTGATCTATCATTCCCTCTCAACCCCATTCTCCTGCCTTCTCCCCATAACTCCTGGCACCTGCACCAAAGAATCTGTCAATCTCCACCTTATAAAGGCTCAATGACGGCCTCCATAGCCATTATGACAATGAATTTCACAGATTTACCACCCTCTGACTAAAGATATACCCCCTCATCTCTTTTCTAAAGGTATGCCCTTTTATTCTGAGACTGTGCCCTCTGGTCCTAGACTCTCCCTCTATTGGAAACATCCTCTCCAAGGTAGACAGAAATGCCCGAGAAACTCCGCGGGTGCAGCAGCATCTATGGAGCGAAGGAAATAGGCAACGTTTCGGGCCGAAACCGTTCTTCAGACTGATGCAGGGTGGGGGAGGGGGGCTGGGAAGAAGAAAGGAAGAGGAGGAGCCAGAGGGCTGAGGGAGAGCTGAGAAGGGGAGGAGACAGCAAGGGCTACCGGAAATTGGAGAAGTCAATGTTCAGGCCACTGGGATGCAAACTGCCCAAGCGAATATGAGGTGCTGCTCCTCCAGTTTCCAGTGGTGCTCACTCTGGCCATGGAGGAGGCCCAGGACAGAAAGGTCGGATTCCGAATGGAAGGGGGAGTTGAAGTGCTGAGCCACAGGGAGATCAGGTTGGTTAATGCGGGCCGACCGGAGGTGTTGGGCGAAACGATCGCCAAGCCTACGCTTGGTCTCACCGATGTAGGTCAGCTGACATCTACAGCAGCGGATGCAATAGATGAGGTTGGAGGAGGTGCAGGTGAACCTCTGTCACACCTGGAAAGGCTGCTTGGGTCCTTGAATGGAGTCGAGGGGGGAGGTAAAGTGACACGTGTTGATGGATGAGGTGACAGTGGGACTGCCCCGGGAGCGGGGCTCAGGGTCACTGAGATGGGGAGGCACACGTAGTATGTATCCCATGACCCGAGGGAGGGCAGAGCGCCCCGGGTGGGTGGGGTACGCTGTGGTGGGGGGGGGGGGGGGGTGTTGGGGCGGGAGGGTGGTTTTGGGTAAGGGGGGGGTTGTGTTGCGCTGGAGGTGTTGACATGCAGGAGGTGTGGTTGGCACTAATATTGCTGCTGGAGCCGATGGGTGCAGTAGATGGCGGCCATTTGGCCCATTGAGACTAGCCCATCTCTTTGAACGAGCACCCTCCTAGGTCCCCTTTTACCTTGTGTAGGAAGGAACTGCACACGCTGGTTTATATCGAAAATAGAAACAAAATACTTGAGCAACTCAGTGGATCAGGCAGCATCTCTGAAGAAGGGTCCCGACCCAAAACGATACATCACCCATTCATTTCCTCCAGAGATGCTGCCTTACTGAGTAACTCCAGCATTTTGTGTCTATCTCCCCTATTTCCTTGCCCTACCTCCCAGACCTTTACAAGGTTTCCCCTTCAGTGCTCGGCCCAGCCCTCTTTGTGAAGGATCTCCTGAAGCGCTGTCTCTCCACTCTCTGCCGTTGCCTCTGGTGTGATCACTCGAAGTCCATGTTGTGCGTCTCTTGGAACAACTTCTCCTTGTTTGTTCCACCACAGGATCGTGAACATGCTCTCAGTCTCCTACTCCCCTCCCCTGCAGCGTAAATAGCCCGAGAGTCTACGCATGGCTGAGACCTTTCATTGCTCACCCATTCTGGCTTCCCTACGAACTCTTGACATCCTTCCTGGCGAGAGACCAGAGCTGACCCTGGAATCTATCCGGGGTTAGCCAGTGTTTGCCATGTGTGTTTTTTGTCCCTGTGTTTTTTGTCCCTGATTCCTCTATAAATAGGAGCAGGAAGGTTGGGTTGTTCAGCAGCGTTCACCATTAGTCCGACCCCTTGCCCTCGTGCCCTCAGACCCCGGGCCACTCCTCCTCCCATCGCTCGCTTCCACAGAGCTCCGTGTGTGAGTGTGAGAAGCCTCCACTCTCCCTCCCCCTCCCCCCCCCCGGCGCTACCTCCCGGGGGAAACATCGCTAAAAAGGTAGGGGGGTCTGCAGCCCCCCTCCAGCCCTCCCGGTTCCGCGGCCCATGCAGATGTCTAGGTATGGAACAGGAGTTTTGTTATACAGTAGTTGTGCATGACAATGGTGTGGCCTCATTTGGAGTATTGTGTTTAATTTTGACCATCTCAATATAAGAAGAATGCCATTAATTTCAAAATGCAGGAGATTTGATTGCCCCGACGAATAGTTCGACTGCCCCGACCAAGGGAGAAGGATGAGGGAGGAGGATTGGATCTTCCATCACAGTGAGGAATGTGGGGAATCCACTGTGGTGGATGCTAATGTTAACGTTTATGTAGTTGTGTGTCTTGTTGCTTTTTTTTGGTATGGCTGCATGGTAATTTGCCTATCACTGTACCTTAATTGGTGCACGTGACAATAGAAGACCTTTGAAACCTTTGAGATCCCACCTGGAAGGGTGTGATCCAACAGATCTAAAGACTAAAGGGCCTGTCCTACAAGCATGCAACTCTATGCGATGAACGCGATCAAACTAGAAGCGGGGGCCGCGCGGAGGTCGGGTGATCCCCTGTACAGGGCCGTTCCCACCAGCATGCGCCTGCATGCGGCAAGCGTGACCAAACCGGCAGCAGGGGCCGCGCGGAGGTCGGGTGAGTGGCGCAACGCGGCGCAAGATGAGGCGAACTTGGAGCGAAGTTTAAGGTAAGTTCGCCAGGACAGAGAGGGGCACACAGAGAGGGGCACAGAGGCACACACACACAGAGGGCCACGGAGCCACACACATAGAGGGTCATGGAGGCACCTACAGATAGGTTCACGGAGGCACGATGTCGGGGCGGTGTGTAATGCGTCGAGGCGACTGCGAGCCGACAAGCCGTTGCCGCGCGGAATTTTTGAACATAGTCAGTTTTTCGGAGTTCGGAACGAACTCCGCACAATTCCGCACGGCTCCAGCGATCAAAGTGGGACCTGCCCCACGACGCCGGACGGCTCAAGCGACCACGTTAGGTCACGCTACTCGCATAGAGTTGCATGCTGGTTGGACAGGCCCTTAACTTTCCATTATGTTTGTCTAGATTTTCGCATAGCATTGTACAAAGTACACGTTGCCAAGAGTCACAATCAAGTGGCTGTGAGTCATTACTTGCGCAGTCGGTCCAGAAACTTGCCACCGGACCGGGATGTCCCTCTCCCCTGTCTCCCGGGCGGCTCAGTTGAACACATACGTTGTATTGGAACATTGGTTGCAGATTGTCCAGTTTCACCACGTCCGACGCATCTGTTACTGAAAAGAAGAAGAGCACAGACAGAGAGATTGAATCTTCACAGCAATTGACTGGCTGCCTGAAGCTCTGCCACATTAGACTTCCTCATCACCCGCAGTCACCAGCAAAGAGGATTGACAGAAGGAACAGGCAAAATGTTCTTACGTTGTCCTGCTTCATCACCAGCACACAATCAGTCAGCCAAAAGGTCATGTAATAGGAGCAGAATTAGGCCATTCGGCCCATCAAATCTACTCCGCCATTTAATCACGGCTGATCTATCTCTCCCTCCTAACCCCATTGCCTTGCATTTTCCCCATAACCCCTGACATCTGTACTAATCAAGAAGCTATCTATCTCTGCCTTGAACATATCCATTGACTACTTGTACACTTGTTGAGATGCACAGCTTTGATCTCAGTAGTGTTGCAGAGGTTTGCTGTGCAGACAGACCCGAAATGTCACCCATTCCTTCTCTCCAGAGATGCTGCCTGTCCCGCTGAGTTACTCCAGCATTTTGTGTCTATCTTTGCTGTGCAGATGTTGGCTCTCTACATTCTTATGTAACAACAGTGGCTGCCCCTTAGTGTTTCGTTGCCGTGAAACGTTCAAGACATGCAGTGACTCTTCTTCTCGATTTCATCCCATAGCTTTGCAAATAGATAGGGAGAGTCGTACAACTTGGAAACAGGCCCTTCGGTCCAACCTGCTCATGCTGACCAGGATGCCTGATCTAAACTCGTGCCACCAGCCTGCATTTGCCCCATATCCCACAAAACGTATCCTATCCATGTACCTGTCCAACTGTTTTTTAAATCTCACTAGACCAAGTGCCCATTCGGTCTGCTCCCCATCGCAATATTCCAGCACTCACCCGTTCCCCCGACGCAATGTGGGGGGCAGGGGGGTGTGCGTGTGGGGTGGAGAGGCGGGTGTGGGGGGCAGGGGTGTGGGGTGTGTTTGGGTGGGGGGGAGAGGTGGGTGTGGGGGGCAGGGGTGTGTATGTCGGGGGGGTGTCTGGGGGGAGGGGGGTATGGGGGGTGTTTGGGTGGGGGAGGGAGTGGAAGGGATAACTATATGGCTTTGCAATTTTGGTCCTTCTCTTGCTCGGAACAAATTTCAGAACTATGTGCATTGAAGTCTATGGTTTCTGAGCTGTTGTCAGGAATGTGAAGTTGGAGAATGTCCTTCAATAACTTTAGAAGCTGATCTGTAAGTGGGATTGAATTTCTTTAGCGCGGTGTTGATAGTTGGCCGTATTACTTTCAAATCATATTTGGTCTGCGATGGGAAACGTGTGGGAGGGAGGGAGGGGGGGTGAGGAGGGAGCACCGCGCTGTGGGATGGAGGGAGGGAGGGTGGGCGTGGACCCGAGGACCCGAGCAAGGCCGCGGGCGGGCATCAAGCAGTCAAAATTAAGTAGCTCGACCGTTTGGGAGGTGAAGCATTTGAGGAATGTTCTGGAAATGCAGCCCTCCACCTGAGACCATTCGAAGCTGGTGGAATATTCTGTGTGTGAAACTGGCGTCGACCCGAGCCATCGTGCCCGCCCACCTCATTGTGACGTCATCAGTCGAAGTTGGTTGAAGAATGCGTATGTGAATGTTTGTTTAAAAGGTAGTTTTGTATTTTTATTTTAATTTTATTCACCAATAACGTAAAATATAGGATAAAATCTGATCACTGCGTGGAGGGGGAAAATGTGAGTCAGAATATGTAAAAATTTAATCACTACAGCATAGCGTTTTCGCGAAAATACAAAAATGTGTCTACCTCTCTATCACATCAGAAACATTGAAACCCTTTGAGCAGCCAGTCCCATTTGTGAAACAAATCTCTGTCATGGTCTCAACTACTTTTCCTGGCTCTAAGCCCAATCATTTTATTACGATACCCCTTGCATTGAAAGAAATACACTTCAGCGATGCCCGCACATTAACACTATATTATCTACATACACTTGGGGACAATTTACACTCTGCCAATTAGCCTACAAACCTGTACATCTTTGGAGTGGTGGAGGAAACCGAAGATTTCGGAGAAAACCCATGCGGTCACGGGAAGAACGTACAAACTCCGTACAGACAGCACCCGTAGTCAGGATTGAACCCGGATCCCCGGCACCACAAGCGCTGTAAGGCAGCAACTCTACTGCTGTGTCACTGTGCCTTCACCAGTCCCTCTTGTACAGGTCAACTGTCCCACATGAGATGCCAATGGTCCAAAAATCCAGATCCCTGTCCCCTATACCAACTCCTCAGCCATGCATTCATCTGTCCTATCTTTCTATTTGTACCTGCACCCGCCTGTGGCACCTGGAGATTATTATGGTGGAGATTCTGCTTTTTAACCTTTACCTCAATCCCTGTATTCAGTCTTCAGGACCTCATCCCTTTTTCTTTGTGCCATCCCTGTATCAATTGTGCCAATGTGCGCTATGACTACTGGCTATTCGTCCTCCCCCTTGAGAATGTTCCTACAGCTGCCCTGAGACATCCTGAACCCCACCACCAGGGAGGCAACGCACCATCCTTGCATTACATTTGCAGAATCTCCTGTTATTATCACTATAATTAACACATCTTAACCATATAATAACCATATAACCATATAACAATTACAGCACGGAAACAGGCCTTCTCGGCCCGTCCAGTCCGTGCCGACCATTTATTTTCCCCTAGTCCCATCTACCTGCACTCAGACCATACCCCTCCATTCCCTTCCCGTCCATATACCTATCCACTTTACTTTTAAATGTTAAAATCGATCCTGCCTCCACCACTTCTGCTGGAAGATCATTCCACACAGCCACCCCTCTCTGAGTAAGGAAGTTCCCCCTGATGTTACCCCTAAACTTCTGTCCCTTAATTCTCATGTCATGCCCTCTTGTTTGAATCTTTCCTTCCCTCAATGGGAAAAGCTTATCCACGTCAACTCTGTCTATCCCTTTCATCATTTTAAAGACCTCAATCCAGTCCCCCCTTAACCTTCTGTGCTCCAAAGAATAAAGACCTAACGTTCAACCTTTCTCTGTAACTTAGTTGCTGGAACCCAGGCAACATTCTAGTAAATCTTCTCTGTACTCTCTCTATTTTGTTGACATCCTTCCTATAATTAGGCAACCAAAATTGTACACCATACTCCAGAATTGGTCTCACCAATGCCTTGTACAAATTTAACATTACTTCCCTACTCCTATATTCAATGCTCTATCACTATCACTCTGTGTGCTTTCACACTTCCACAGTTACCAGGCCCAGTACCACACTTGTGACCGCTGCTCCTACTCTCCCCTGACCAGTCATCTCTCCTAACAGTATCCAAAAGGGTACACTTGCTTTAGACATGAAAAGATCACAAGGTCATGAGTAAAAGGAGCAGAATTAGGCCATTCAGCCCATCAAGTCTACTCCACCATTCAATCATGGCTGATCTATCTCTCCCTCCTAACCCCATTCTCCTGCCTTCTCCGCATAACCTCTGACACCTGTACTAACCAAGAATCTATCTGTCTCTGCCTTAAAAATATCCATTCACTTAGCCTCCACAGCCTTCTGTGGCAACCCATCTCCTTCTTACGCCCATCTTATTCACAGCGCATCTACCTCACACACACAATACCCCCTCATCTCCTACTTCCTCACTCCCTATTCTCCCCATTCCCCTTTCTCACCCCATCTCTTCCTTAATATCTCATCATTCTCTCCCATCTCCTTATTCCCTCTTCTACTCCAATATCCTGTCATACTCCACCTCACACTCACAGCCCAGCACCAATTCCTTGCTCCTACGTCTGCAAATCTCTTTTGACCCAATATCCTGTTTACACTTCTCCTTCTACCCTTTTGTTCCTCATCTCCCTCGTCACACAGCCCAGTCCCGTCCCATGCCTATGCATTTTCACCCCATTTCCCTTCCAATTCCTTTTCACTCCATCTCCCTCACCCACCTTTTCCCTCTCACCGCAAACCCCTTTCACCTGCCATGTCCCTCTCAGCAACCATCATCCTCACACATACTCCCTCTCGTCCATATCTCCCTCACATCTCCAGGTTCCATCAAAACCCATATGTCCCTTCACCTCCATTATAGCCTGGACACATCTCAGCTTTGACTTCTTGTCTTCATGAGTTCAACAGACTAGTTCCACCAAGATGCAGCACAGAACTTCACCGGAGATCCTTTTTCCCTGTGGCTATCAAACTGTACAACTCCTCCCCCTTCTGTCATGAGGTAGACTGACTCCCCTTCCCCCTATCGCCCCCCCCCCTCCCCCGCTCCCCCAACCCCCTCCCCAAATCTTTGCACATCCCCAATCCTGGACTTTCCACTTGTCACATTAATGTCATGTATCTTGCTGTATCTTGCAGACCAATTTCCCTCCTGGGATAAATAACATTCTATCCTATCTTATGTATTTCTATCACTTTCTGTTGCCGCCACTGCCACAATGGAATTCCTTCCAAGTCTTCCTCACAAAATGAAATAATATGCAAAATGCATCCTTACCTTCAACTGCTGACCATGACTGCAGTGCTCCAGTGGGCTTATACAAGAGTTTGGTCAGGACGATAGGTCCATCACCGATGTGCGGCTCAACGTTGGCATTAACAATAATGTATCGTGTGCCGCTCTTGGCCTTGGTTGGAGGAGTCTGAGGTGAAGGGGGGACTGTTGAAAGTGCACATGTTGCATTAAGATGGGAGGCAGGAAAGAGGAAGCTCATCTTCCGAAGCCACCCTCGCCACCTCAGAGGGAGGAGTGCGCACATGAAATACCTGGTCATCGGTAGAATAACCAACAGCTTTAAAGTAGCAACACCGGGGCTGCACAGTGGTAACAGCGGTAGAGTTGCTGCCTTACAGCGCCAGAGACCCGCCTTCGATCCTGACCATGGGTGCTGTCTGTACAGAGTTTGGACGTTCTCCCCGTGACCAGCTTGGGCTCGGCCCATGATCTCCGATTTCCTTCCACACTCCAAAAAGGCACAGGTTTGGCGGTTACATAAGATCATAAGGTCAGAAGTGATAGGAGTAGAATTAGGCAAGTCTACTCCGCCATTTAATCATGGATGATCTATCTTTCCCTCCTAACCCCATTCCCTATAACCTCTGACACCTGTACTTGGCTTGGTATAATTGTAAATTGTCCTAGTGTGTGTAGGATTAGTGTTAATGTGCGGCGATCGCTGGTCGGCGCGGACTCTGCTGAAGGACGTGTTTTCGCAAGAGTTTTGTACAAGAGTTAATTGTACATCTTCGCAAGAGTTTTGTACGTTCTCCCCGTGACCGCGTGGGTTTTCTCTAGCACCTTCGGTTTCTTCCCACACTCCAAAGATGTACAGGTTTGTAGGTTAATTGGCTTGATATATTTGTTAAATTGTCTCTAGCGTGTGTAGGGTAGTGTTAATGTGCGGGGGTCGCTGGTCGGCACGGACTCGGTGGGCCCATGGGCCTGTTTCCGCGCTGTGTCTCTGAACTAAGGGACAGAAGTTTAGGGGTAACATGAGGGGGAACTTCTTTACTCAGAGAGTGGTGGCTGTGTGGAATGATCTTCCTGCAGAAGTGGTGGAGGCAGGATCGATTTTAACATTTAAAAGTAAAGTGGATAGGTATATGGACGGGAAGGGAATGGAGGTGTATGGTCTGAGTGCAGGTAGATGGGACTAGGAGAAAATAAATGGTCGGCACGGACTGGAAGGGCCGAGAAGGCCTGTTTCCGTGCTGTAATTGTTATATGGTTATATGGTTAACTAAACTGCACGATTGAAAGCAACATTTATGCTGATGGACAAGCTACAGAAGCTGTGATGTTCTGTTAGAGGGAACCAGCTTTGAAATAAATGAGCAGAATACAGATTTGGAAATGTGTCAGAAGCAGGCATAAGTGAGCAAGGTACACTAGCAATGACCAGGCATGGTCACACAGGTCACACAGCACAGAAACAGCCTGATGTTGTCCATCATTATCTATCCTATCCTGTTTACCAGCACTTGCTCCTTCCAAATTGAGTGAAAAAAAATCGTCCTCAGGTCCTCTCTTGACTTCTAACCTCTTAACCTAAACCTATGGTCTCTAGTTTGAAACACCTCTGCAATAGGAAAAAGATTCAGTTTAAAAATACAGCGCGGAAACAGGCCCATCGGGTCCGCGCCGACCAGCGATCCACGCATATTAACACCATCCGACACCCACTAGGGATATTTTGTTTTACATTTACCAAGCCAATTAACCTACAAACCTGTACGTCTTTGGAGTGTGGGAGGAAACCGAAGATCTCGAAAAACCCACGGAGGTCACGGGGAGAACGTACAAACTCCGTGCAGACAGCACCCGTAGTCGGGATGGAACCCGGGTCTCCGGCGCTGCGCTCGCTGTAAGGCAGCAACTCTACCACTGCGCCACCGTGACCGCCTTAGTTTCTAAGCATCTACTCCATCTATGCCACATAATTTTCTAAACCTCTATCATAATTCCTCCTCATTTTTTGTCCATTATCCTTTCAACTTTGGCTGTGCATCAATCGATCCATATATCTTTTAAATGTTGTAATTATACATGTCTCCACAGCTTCCTCTGGCTGCTCGTCCCATATACCCTCCATCCTTTGCGTAAGAAATTGTTCCCCACTCACCCTAGATCTCTGCCCTCTAGTGCTAGGCTCCCCTACCTTGAGTAAAAGACTGTGACCATCGCACTTATTTACACCCCTCGATTTTATATACTTCTAGGAGACTCAGCCCTCAATGTCCTACTTACAAGGGTAAAACGTCTCAACATATCCAGCCTCTCACGTCGTCTAGTCCTGGCTGCTTGTAGATTTTACTTTAGAAATACAGCATGGAAACAGGCCCTTTGCTCATCGAGCCCGCACTGACCAGCGATCATCCCGTACATTAACTCTATCCTACACACTCGGGACCATTTACAATTTTACTGAAGCCGATTAACCTGCAAACCTGTACGTCTTTGGAGTGTGGGAGGAAACTGGAGCACATGGAGAAAATCCACACGGTCACAGGGAGAACGTGCAAACTCCGTACGGGCAGCACCAGTAGTCGGGATCGAACCCAGTTCTCTGGTGCATTAAGGCAGCGACTTTACTGCTGCGCCACTGTGCCGCCCCTTAAGATCTGGAAGTTCAGATTGTTTGGGATGCAGTTAACCGGATACTAAATTGTCTTGATGTTGCAGAGCTGCAAGTTCTGTAGCACAGTGACCAGAACTGCACACAAAAATAGAAATGTGGCCTAATCTATATTTTTATACAGGTGCAAACGCATTTGCAATTCTTATACGCACCACCACTCTTTACTGTATACTGTCTACTTACATTTCACCACCCAAAGTGCACACTTCACACTTGTCCAAAGTGAACACCATCTGACATTTCTCTGTCTATATCTCCAATTGAGTGATATAGAATCATAGTCGTAGAGTGATACAGCGTGGAAACAGGTCCATTGGCCCGACTTGCCCACACCGGCCAACTTGTCCAAGTTACACTAGTCCCACCTGCCCGCGTTTGTCTCGTATCCCTCCAAACCTGCCCTATCCATGTACCTGTTTAACTGTTTCTTAAACGTTGGGATAATCCCTGCCTCAATGACCTCCTCTGGCAGCTTGTTCCAATGACCCACCACCTTGTGTGTGCAAAAGTTACCTCTCAGATTCCCATTAAATATTTTCCTCTTCACCTTAAACCTATGTCCTCTTTTGCCTACTCTGGACAAGAGAGAGTGCGTCCATCCGATCTATTCCTCTCATGATTCTATACACCTCTATAAGATCACCCCTCATCCTCCTGCACTCTGAGGAATAGAGTCCCAGCTGATTCCCTATAGCTCAGACCCTCTAGTCCTGGAAACATCTTCTCTGTACTCTTTCCAGCTTGACAACATCTTTCCTATAAAATGGTGCCCAGAACTGAACACAATACTCTAAATGTGCCCTCACCAACATCTTTTACAACTGCAACATGACCTCCCAACTTCTATACTCAATACTCTGACTGATGAGGGCCAATGGGCCAAAAGCCTTTTTGACCACCCTTTCTACCTGCGACTCCACCTTCAATGAACCATGCACCTGCACTCATAGATCCCTCAGCTCTACAACACTCCCCAGACCCCTACCTTTCACTGTGTAATATATTTCCGTCATGAACAAACCTTCCAGTATGTCCTCCCTTAGTGCCACCATGACATTCCTCCTAATTAGTAGAGCATCTGCTCCACCACTTTTAGTTAAGTTTAGCTTAGAGATACAGAGAGGAAACAGGCCCTTTAACCCACGCTATCAACGCCAACCATCAATCACACATATACTGTGTGTCAATATACATGTAATTTATGCATATGAGCTGTACTCATACTAGTGCATATAATTATGTAAATCAGGTCAGTTCTTGGTTCTTGGTTACTTGGTCCTCCAAAATATTCCAACTGGAATTTAAACTGGAGGTGGTGAAGGGAGGGGTTAAGCCAGAGAGGGTTATTGGGAAGAAAGTGCCACTTTAAATTCAGTTGCATCTGGCTGGGCAACCGTGGCTTGGTGGAGATTATTCCATGCTTTAATAGTGCATGGAAAGAACGAATTGCTGTACACATCTGTCTTTGAGGCTGGGACCACAAATTGGATCGAATGCCCTCGTCTGCTCCTAATTGGTTTGGGGTTGGTGTAGGTCTTGTGATCTATGTCTAGCTGACCATTTAACATTTTGTAAAAACGGGTCAAACGGTGAGCTTCACGTCTGTCTTGGAGAGGGTTCCACCCCAGAGAATTCAGAAGTTTGGTGTTCAGACCTTTGACTTGGAAATAAATTGTTCCTGACTTTGATCCCAACATGAGTGTGACACGAGCCATCTTTTACCGTCTAATATATGCCAGTTTTACCTATATTGTAAGCACACACATAACAAAACATACTGGTTCCATGTAATCCCACTTTTCGTATCCTGCACACTAGGTCCAATTTACATAAGCCAATGAACCTACAAACCTGCAAGACTTTGGAATGTGGGAGGAAACAGAGCAACTGGACACAGACAGCACAGGGAGAACGTGCAAACTCTGGACAGACAGCACCCGTAGTCAGGATTGAACCTGGGTCTCTGGCGCTGTAGGGCAGCAACTCTACCGCTGTGCCACTGCATCACACCAGAAACACGGAAAGCCCAGAACGTTGCGCAGCCAATCATGCTCCTGTCACAACCAAGTTTCTGCAACGGCCATAACATCATAGTCATAAACGCCGATCCAGGCTTTAAGTTTATCAGCTTTACCCATGATACGCCTTGCATTGAATCTTGATGTTCCCGTCAGTCCTTCCATTTGCTGACCTACTGCACTGGTTCCCTCCTCCCTGCTCTCCGGAGTAGCATCAGTGAACCCCCGTGCAAGGCTATCGGTACCCCAACAGTTCAGGTTTAACCCGTCCCTCTTGTACAGGTCACCTCTGCCCCAGATGAGATCTCAGTGGTCTAAAAATATGAAACTATGCCTCCTGCACCAAATGCTGACCACACAGTCATCTGTCCTATCTTACTATTCCTAACCTCACCAGCACGTGGCACTGGGAGAAATCCAGAGATTACTACTCTCCAGGTCCTATTTCAGATCGTTTGCCATTCCCCCTGTATTCATTCTGCAGGACCTAATCCCTAATCTTACCTGTCAGTTGCGCACAATGACTTCTGTCCGCTCACTGAAGATGTCTTGGACCCTGGTACCATCGTAGAGTCTCAGTTGCTGCACCAAAATGTTCTGTCTGTCCCTCCAACTAACAAGTCATCAATCTCTATCTCTCCTTCCCTCCCCCACCCAAGTCGTACTAGTTTCAATGTCGTCTTGTTGAGTCTCATTGTCTGTAACTCGTTTTCACCCAGCCCGCTGCTAACAATGGCCTACTTACTTTATCATCGTTACTTTTTCTGTAAATCTTACATTCATTTGTTCTATATCTCTCCACAACACTGTCTATATCTCTTGTTTCCCTTTCCCCTGACTAATCTGAAGAAGGGTCTCAACCCGAAACGTCACCTATTCCTTTTCTCCAGAGATGCTGTCTGACCCGCTGAGTTACTCCAGTTTTCTGTGCCTATAGGGCCTGTCCTACAAGCATGCAACTCTATGCGATTAGCGCGACCTAACGTGGTCGCTTGAGCCGTCCGGCGTTGCGGGGCCGGTCCCACTTCGATCGCCGGAGCCGTGCAGAAATGTGCGGAGTACGTCCCGATATCGCGCGTGGCTCCGAAAAACTGACTATGTTCAAAAATTCCGCGCGGCAACGGCTTGTCGGCTCACAGTCGCCTCGACGCATTACACACCGCCCCGACATCGTGCCTCCGTGAACCTATCTGTAGGTGCCTCCGTGACCCTCTGTGTGTGGCTCCATGGCCCTGTGTGTGTGTGTGTGTGCCTCTGTGCCCCTCTCTGTGTGCCCCTCTCTGTCCTGGCGAACTTACCTTAGACTTCGCTCCAAGCTCGCCTCACTTTGCGCCGCGTTGCGCCACTCACCCGACCTCCACGCGGCCCCCGCTGCCGGTTTGGTCGCGCTTGCCGCATGCAGGCGCATGCTGGTGGGAACGGCCCTGTACAGGGGATCACCCGACCTCCGCGCGGCCCCCGGTTCTAGTTTGATCGCGTTCATCGCATAGAGTTGCATGCTTGTAGGACAGGCCCTTAACTTCCCTCTCTATTGCATATCTGCCCTTTCCACTCCTCACCCCGCCACAGAGCCAGGCCCAGCGCCACCGACTCGACTGCTGTCGCTGCACTCCCCTGATGGGTCATCCCCCCTCCCCCACCCCCAAAAAAAACAGTATCCTGCTTTAGAGTAGAATGGCCACAGGAATTTCTTGTCACTATAACTTCTATCTATGACATTCTCACACTAGCGGAAGAGCCTGAAGATGTCCATCTGCTAGCTGCTCCAGTTCCTCAGCAAGGAGCTGTAGCTGAACACAGGTGTACTCCTCAGGGACAATGAAAGTTTCATTGATTCTAACATCCTGCAGGATGAGAATTCCACTGTCCCACTTGCCATGTCCATGTTTATGTGCTAGGTGCACAATTAGGCCATTCGGCGCATCAAGTCCACTCTGCCATTCAATCATGACTGATCTATCTTTCCCTCTCAACCCCATTCTCCTGTCTTCGCCCCATAACCTCTGACACCCGTACTAATCAAGAACCTATCTATCACTGCATTAAAAATATCAATTGATGACCTCTACAGCCTTCTATGGCAATGAATTCCACAGATTCACCACGCTCTGACAAAATTAATTACTCATCATCTCCTTCCGAAAGGAACATCCTTTAATTCTGAGGCTGTGACCTCTGGTCCTAGACTCTCCCACTAGTAGAAACATCCTTTCCACATCCACTCCATTCAGGCCCTTCACTATTCGGTAAGTTTTAATGATGTCCCTCCTCATCCTTCTAAACTCCAGCAACTACAGGCCCAGTGCCGTCCTGACTCGAGTGATTCCTGAAATATCACTGTCAATGCCTCCACAATCTCTAAAGCCACCTCTTTCAGAACCCTAGGGTGCAGTCCATCTGGTCCAGATGACCTATCCACCTTCAGCCCCTTCAGCCTCCCAAGCACCTTCTCCACTATAGCCACTCCATTAACTTCCAAGTCCTATCCTTGCTCAGGGCCTCAAGTCCTGGCAACATTCTCATTAAAAAAAAGGCAACATTCTTGTACTCAGTGGGACTCAGATGGGAAGAGTTAATGCAGAAGATAAACAGATACCCTAAATGGCTTGCTTCTATAGTGTAAGTAACATACCTTTCACCGAGACGTTGAAAGATCTTGCGGCCATGCCAGTTGGAGTTTTAACACGACAGATCCACTCCCCTGAATCCGATGGGGACATTTTTGGCACTGTGAATGTGCTAATGGTGTGATTGAATGGGTGTGTAATAATTCTGGTGGATGTGAGCTAGGGAAAAAAAAGAGAAGCATTGATAACAGCATGATGTACTAATGGCACATTCAACATCTTTCTTCTTCATTCAAACGAAAATTTCAGTCATAAAACGTGACAATGCAATACTCTAATCTGCTTCCATATCTGCAATGTGCGTTAAACGCAAAAGGGGAAATTACGGAGAACTACAGGTCTAAAGTGTATGGCAGCTGAAAGATATTAACATTAATGGAAAAAAACTAGCATCGCACTTATTATTTGAAAGGAAAAGCAAGAAAGCTCGGGAGTTTATGAACCACTTTCTAGGTTTTGAATTAGGTAGCAATGGTGACGGTGGGGGTGGGAGATTGCAACCTTCACGTGGTCCGCCCTGTTTCGACGAATGCAATCAACCTGGTGTTCACAATGAAATAAGATCAAATAGAACAAGTTGTCCTAGAACTTTAGGCTGTGTACACCATACACAAGAAGAGGAAGTAGTGACGGTGGATGCACGTTCAAAATGACCACATGCAGAACCATACATTCCAGACCAATTGCCATAGATCTCATGAACGACTTGCACCGTCATATCATGATGTCCCAACATTTGTACTCAATACCTTTCCCAATTAAGGCAAACACGCCAAACGCCTTCTCAACCACACTGTCCACTTTACTCTCCACTTTCAGGGAGCCATGCACCTGTAGTCACAGATACCTGTATTTTGCAACACTCTCAACCAAGGTTCTATCATTTATGTCATTGTGAGCAATATCTGAGGGAGCATGTGCTGGCCCTGGAGAGGATCCAGAAGAGGTTTACGAGAATGATCCCAGGAATGAATGGGTTATGGTGAGCGTTTGTCGGCACTGGGCATGTCCTCGCTGGAATTTAGAAGAATGAGGGGGGACCTCATTGAAACTTACCAAATATTGAAAGGCTTGGATAGAGTGGATGTGGAGAGGATGTTTCCACTAGTGGCAGAGTCTAGGACTAGAGGTCATAGCCTCAGAATTAAAGGATGTTCCTTTAGGAAGGAGATGAGGAGTAATTTCTTTAGTCAGAGGGTGGTGAATCTGTGGAATTCATTGCCACAGAAGGTTGTGGATGTCAATTGATATATTTAAGGCAGAGATAGATAGATTCTTGATTAGTACGGGTGTCAGGGGTTATGGGGAGAAGGCAAGAGAATGGGATTAAGAGGGAAAGATAGATCAGTCATGATTGAATGGCAGAGTAGACTTGATGGGCCAAATGTCCTAATTCTGCTCCAATCACTTATGAACTTATGAACATGACATGCCAAAGTACATTCTGAAGAAGGATCTCGACCAGAAATATCACCTATTCCTTCTCTCCAGAGATGCTGCTTGTCCCGCTGAGTTACCCCAGCATTTTGTGTCGACCAGACCAAAGTACAACAGCTCACACTTGTCAGAGTTAAACTCAATTTGCCATTCCTTGACCAAAGTTAATTTAGATCCTAGTTTGACAAAAGTGCTGGAGAAACTCAGTGGGTGCAGCAACATCTATGGAGCAGAGGAAATAGTCAACGTTTTGGGCTGATGGAGGGTGGGGGGAGGGGGGCGGGGAGAAGAAAGGAAAAAGGAGGAGGAGGAGCCAGAGGGCTGAGGGAGAGCTAAGAAGGGGAGGAGACAGCAAGGGCTAACGGAATTGGGAGAATTCAATGTTCAGGCCACCGGCATGCAGACTGCCCAAGCAGAATATGAGGTGCTGTTCCTCCATTTTCAGGTGTTGCTCACTCTGGCCATGGAGGAGGCCCAGGACAGAGAGGTCGAATACGGAATGGGAGGGGGAGTTGAAGTGCTGAGCCACCGGGAGGTCGGGTTGGTTAATGCGGACCGAGTGGAGGTGTTCGGCGAAATGATCGACAAGCCTATGCTTGGTCTCACCGATGTAGGTCAGCTGATATCTAGAGCAGCGGATGCAATAGATGCAATTTAGATCCTGTTGTTAACCTAGATATCCTTCCTTACCACCCACTGCACTATCATATGCAGTGGCATCTGCAAATTTACCCACAATGTTAACTATATTGTCATCCAAATATAACAAGGCAGCAGTAGACCCAGCACCGACCCCTACGGTGCTCCACTGGTCACAGACCGCCAATCAGAAAACCTACAACTACCCTTTGAGTCCTTTCTCCAAGCCTTTCTCCATATAATTCCCTGTTTTCTCTCTCCCTCCTTTCTTAAA
The DNA here is from genome assembly GCA_963514005.1 of Raja brachyura. The sequence continues at coordinate 128,230,752 of OY740783.1, forward strand.
AAATGTAATTACATTGGCTGCCCTCCAGTCCACAGGAACTGATCCAGAGTCTACAGAACACTGGAAAATGATCACCAATGCATCCACGATTTCTAGGGCAACCTCATTGAGTACTCTGTGATGCAGACCATCAGGCCCTGGGCAGGTGGATGAGTGCAGATGGGGCATGTTGGTCAGATTGGGCAAGTTGGAAGCCTGTTTCCACACTATGACTATTAGAAAAATGGCTTGTCTCCTACCCTACTGTGATCAGGAACCAAAAATCTGAGGACTTTTAGGCGCTAAACCTATTTCCAACATCTCTGCTAAACATCACTGCATTAATGCTGAATTACTGAACTCTGAGAGCTGGGAGCAGCAGTAGTCTTTTAAAGTACTCACATTTACTTCCCTTCCATGGGGTGTGATAAGCTGTATGTTTCCATCCATTGGTCGTGGCTGTCCAGTTGCAGTACAATTGATCTGCATTGTCACTCCTGTGTTAACCTCAATGTTACCATTGGAATTCACCAGCTGGGGAAGCATACTGCCAAAGCCTGTAAGAAAGAATATTGAGTTTACAACCAAGAGCAGTATTATTAATAAAGTAGCTACAATTAAATTACTTTAGAAATACAGCGCAGAAAAAGGCCCTTCGGCCCACCAGGTCCGCACAAACCAGCGGTCCCCACACACTAACACTATCCTACACACACTGGGGACAATTTACAGCTATACCAAGGTAATTAGCCTACAAACCTGTACGTCTTTGGAGTGTGGGAGGAAACCGAAGATCTTGGAGAAAACCCACACAGGTCACGGGGAGAAGGTACAGACTCCGCACAGACAGCACCCATACTCGGGATCGATCCTGGGTCTCTGGCACTGCAAGCGCTGCAAGGTAGCAACTGTACCGCTGCACCCCCTGAGCCGCCCTGGGGATAGGCAGCATGAATCATGGTTAGATTTGCTCCGAGATGGGCAAGCAGCGTTTCTCCTGTGCGCATCATCCCAATGCCAATGTAACACCTGTCTACGCACACATGGTGAGGGAAAATCATGCTGAATTAGACAGCAGCAATTCAGGAACAGCTGACTGCAGTGTGACAGAACTCGGCTGAAAACTTTCAACTGAGATGAGGAAAAACTTTTTCACCCAGAGTTGTGAATCTGTGGAATTCACAGAGGGCAGTGGAGGCCAATTCACTAAATGTTTTCAAGAGAGTTAGATTTAGCGCTTAGGGCTAATGGAATCAAGGGATGTGGGGATAAAAGAAGGAAATGGGTACTGATTTTGGACGATCAGCCATGATCATATTGAATGTCAGTGCTGGATCGAAGGGCTGAATGGCCTACTCCTGCACCTACTTTCTATGTTTATCAAGTCAGCTGGTTTTGTTTGGATTGATGATCAATGAAACCTTGGCAGGTATCTTTCTATGTGGTACCTAACAAAATATTTCCATTTTAGAAAGTGCTGGAGCAACACAGTGGGTCAGGCAACATCCCTAGGGAACATGGATGGGTGACATTTTGGATCAAGAGCCATCTTCAGACTGATTAAGAGGGAGGGGAGGAGGGGGAGAGAGAAAAAAACTGAAAAAGGGGAAAGGCAAAACAGAGCATGGCAGGTGATGGCTCGGTGGCGCTGGGGTAGAGTTGCTGCCCCACAGCACTAAACACACGGGTTCGATCCTGGATACGGGTGCTGTCTGTATGGAGCTTGTACATTCTCCCCGTGACCGCGCGTGTTTTCTCCGTCTCGACCCTAAATATCACCTTTTCCTTTTCACCAGAGATGCTGCCTGTCACGCTGAGTTAATGTCATTTCATTGCCCATTTTAACCCATCGAATTGCCAAATTTAATCTTTTTTTGCCTGCTATATTTTCTCAAAGGTCCTGTCTAATTTTGTCTTTCTAAAGATTACCCATGCTTCCTTTTTCCACTTTGACCATCCACGGTTCACCTTAAGGGCTGTCCCACTGTGGCGACCTAATTGGCGAATTTAGAAGAGTTTAGGAGAGTTTGAAAAAATGACATGTTGAAGACCTCCTTCGACTATGTAGAAGACCTCCTTCGCCCTTCTTCGCCTAGCTACGACTAGCTATGACTAACTTCTGGGAAAATTGGACACCGAATAGTGGAGAGTGAAGACGACCTCCTGCGACCTCCCTTCGACTATGATAAAGACTACCTTCGACTACCTTCGATTACCTTCGACTATCCTCGATTACCTATGACTAGCATAACGTCCTACTACGACCAACTACGACTAAATCTACGACTAAATCTACGAGTAAAAAAAGTATCGATTTTTTCCATGGCGACTTTCTTTTATTCGCAGGCATTTTTTAACATATTGAAAAAAACATCTCGACCTAATCTGAGGCCTCGAGTACGCGGAGACCACTCTCGAGCATGAAGGAGAGTTACAAAGACCTCCTACGACCTTGTGTCGACCATGCTGCGAGTATGAGACGAGGGCAAACTCGCCATAACTCGCGGATTGGGTCGCCCAAGTGTGACAGGCCCTTTCCCTTGCCATCCTTATCCTTTCTCCTTACTGGAACATGCTAGTCTTGAACACTAATCATGTTCATAGGTAATAGAAACAGAATTAGGCCATTTGGCCAAACAGGTCTACTCCGCCATTCAATGATGGTTGATCTATCATTCCCTCCTAACCCCATTCTTCGGCCTTCTCCTCATAACCCCTGACATACGAACTAATCAAGAATCTATCTATCTCTGCCTTAAAAATATCCATTGATTTGGCTTCCACAGCCTTCTGTGCCAATAAATTCCACAGATTCACCACTCTCTGACTAAATGAAATTCCTCCTCATCTTCCTCTTTAATTCTTAGGCTGTGCCCTCTGGTCCTAGACTCTCCCACTAGTGAAAACATCCTCTCTACATCCACTCTCACAATTCTGTATGTTTTAATGAGGACCCCCTCATTTAATGCAGCTCCCATCCTGTATTTGGCCTGTTCAACCTGCTGCCCTCAGGGAGGCGCTATAGGTGCATCAGCACAAGGACAAATAGACTCAAGAACAGTTTCTTTCCAAAATCCATTATCTCCCTGAACTCTGCACTGACTTCACAGCCTAACCCCCGGACTTTCATCTATTCACCTACTGTAATTTGTACTGTAACTGTAATTTCCAATATGTGCAATAACCCATACTGGATGTAGGAATCCTATTTATTCATTCTATTTATCCATTGTCTTTTTATAGATATGTATATAGCGCCGCAGAAACTGTGCACCTTATCCCCCCCCCCTTTTGTTTTGCACTGAGTAGGAGCAGCTTTTAATCTCATTGTACATGTGTATAGTGACAATAAAAAGGCATTCTCATTCTCATTCAGTCTCATCCTAAATTCCAGCGAGTAGATGCCCAGTGCTGTCAAACACCCATCATTGACCCTCTCTTTTCTGCTGCTCTCCAGCGCCAGCATATCGTTCGTCAGATATGAGTTTTAAGTAACTGCCCACATATCAGATGTGGATTTACCCCTTAACAACTGTTCCCAATTTACCCTAACTCCATGTGAAATGGTACCCAGGAGATCGTACCTTCATTCTCACAGTGCAGGCATAGGCAACCTCGGAAACGATCACACTTTTCACCATTGACGCAATCACACTTGAGTTGACAATTGGCTCCGTAATAATTAGGGTCACAAGCTGCAATCAAAAATTGCACGTTAGAATAGCATTCATTTGCAATTCTTCTGATGGCATAAAGTGCCCATCAATCTATTGTGTCTCTCAAAGTAGTTTCATTGCCCCTTAATTCCTCTATAACGACTTCCCTTGCATATTCTCATCAACCTGTGTTGGATTTATGTAGGAAGGAACTACAGGTACTGGTTTATACTGAAGATAAGTGTAAAATGCCGGACTAACTCAGCGGGACAGGCAGCATCTCTGCATAGAAGCACTGGGTGACCATTTTGGGTCAAGACCCTTCTTCAGGTTGAGAGTCAGGGGGGAGAGAGAGAGAGACAGAGTTAAGGAAGTGTAAGGTGTGAAAATAAGACATCAAGGCAGATTTCTAGGGTTACACAAAAAGCAGGAGAAACTCAGCGGGTACAGCAGCATCTAAGGAGATAGGCGACGTTTCGGGTCGAGACCCTTCTTCAGACCCAGTGCTCCTTCGCTCCTTAGATGCTGCTGCACCCGCTGAGTTTCTCCAGCTTTTTGTGTAACCCTCGATTCTCCAGCATCTGCAATTCCTTCTTTAACACAAGGCAGATTTCTATCACCTTGAGCTCCCAAATCAAGTCTGGTTCATTGCACGATACCAAAGACAGACTTGTTTTCCCTAATAGGCTCAACCACAAGCAGCTCGAAGATAAGGGGGAATTCCTTTAGGACCGAGATGAGGAAAACATTCTTTACACAGAGAGTGGTGAGTCTCTGGAATTCTCTGCCACAGAAGGTAGTTGAGGCCAGTTCATTGGCTATATTTAAGAGGGCGTTAGATGTGGCACTTGTGGCTAAAGGGATCAGGGGGTATGGAGAGAAGGCAGGTACGGGATACTGAGTTGGATGATCAGCCATGATCACATTGAATGGCGGTGCAGGCTCGAAGGGCCGATTGGCCTACTCCTGCACCTATTTTTCTATGTTTCTATGTTTCTATCCTTTCACACCCTACACCTTCACCAGGTGTGGCAAACCTGACATGGATTGTGGATCGGATCAAATCAGCAATACTGTTTGATTTACAGTGGGGTGGCTCTGTTAGTTAGGAATGAAATCCAATCTTTGGCAAGAAACAACATAGGATCAGAATATGTAGAATCCTTGTGGGTAGAGTTAAGAAGCTGCAATGGTAAAAAACACTGATGGGAGTTACATACAGGTCTCCGAATAGTAGTCAGGATGTGAGCAACAAATTACATAAGGAATAGGAAAGGGATGTAGGAAAGGCAATGGTACAATGGTCAAGGGGGATTTCAATATGCAAGTAGACTGGGAAAATTAGATGCAGAATGACAACGAGATGGCATTTTAGAGCAGCTTGTGGTCGAGCCTATTAGGGAAAACAAGTCTGTATTTGGTATCGTGCAATGAACCAGACTTGATTAGGGAGCTCAAGGTGAAAGAAGCCCATCAGGCAGTGATCACAATGTGCAGAATTCAACCTGCAGTTTGAGAGGGGAAAGCTGAAGTCCGATGTATCGGTATTACTGCTGAGAAAAGGCAACTACAGAGATGTGAGGGAGGTGCTGGCTGATGTTGGCTGGAGTGGGACCCAAGCAAGAATGACGGTGGAGAGGCAATGGCAGGATCAATCCCAAGGTGAGAATGGAGCCACCCTGGTTGACAAAGGAAGGTCAAAGACAGCATAAAAGCAAAAAGAGAAGGCATATAATATTGCAAAGATTAGTAGCAAGCTGGAGGATTGGGATGCTTTTAAAAGCCAACAGAAGGCAACTAAAATAGGAGTAAGGAGAGATAATATGAAAAATGAAGGTAGACACTAAATGCTGGAGTAACTCAGTGGGTGAGGCAGCATCACTGGAGAGAAGGAATGGGCGAAGTTTCGGGTCAGTCTGAAGAAACCTGAAGAAGGGTCTTGACCCAAAACATGTGACCCGAAACATCGCCCATTCCTTCTCTCCAGAGATGCTGCCCCACCCGCTGTGTTACTCCAGCATTTCGTGTCTACCTTCGATTTAAACCAGCATCTGCAGTTCTTTCCTACATATATGAAAAATCAAGGTGGGCTAGCCAATAATATAAAAGAGGATACCAAATTACAGATATGTAAAGAGTAAAAGAGGGGCAAGTGTGGATATTGGACTGCTGGAAAATGATGCTGGAGAAGTAGCAATGGGGAACAAATAAATGGCATTTTGACTAAATACGGTTTTTTTGAATCAGTCTTCCATGTACCAGAAATCCAAGAGAGTCAAGGGACAGGAATGAGTGCAGTTGCTATTACTGAGGAGATTACTGGGAAGTTGAAAGGTCTGACGGTGTATAAGTCACTTGGACAGGATGGACTACACCACAAGGTTCTGAAAGATGTGGCTGTAGAGATTCTGGAGGCATTAGTAGTGATCTTTCAAGGTTCGGGCGGCATAGTGGCGCAACGGTAAAGTTGCTGCCTTACAGCGCCAGGGACCCAGGTTCGATACCGACTATGGATGCTGTCTGTACGGAGTTTGTACGCTCGCCCTGTGACATTGCATGGGTATTTGCCAGGATCTCTGGTTTGTGGGCTAATTGGCTTTTGTAAAATTGTAAATTGTCCCTAGTGTGTGTAGGGTAGTGTTAGTGTACGAGGATCGATGGTGGACGCGGTCTCCGTTGGCCGAAGGGCCTATTTCTGCACTGTATCGCTAAACTAAAAAACTAATCACGAGCGTCCAGAATAGTTCCAGAGGACTAGTAAATCGCAAATGTAACTTGACTTTTCACTTGCACCTCCTCCAACCTCATCTACTGTATCCGCTGTTTCAGGGGTTAACTTCTCCACATTGGCGAGACCAAGTTCAGGCTCGGCGACCGTTTCGTTGAACACCTCCGCTCAGTCCATCTTAATTTACCTGATCTCATGGTTGCTCAGCACTTGAACTCCCCCTCCCATTCCCAATCTGATCTTTCTGTCCTGGGCCTCCTCCATTGTCAGAGTGAGGCTGAGCGCAAATTGGAGGAATTGCACCTCATGGTTTGCTTGGGTAGTTTACACCCCAGCGGCGTGAACGTTGACTTCTCTAACTTCAGATAGCCATTGCTTTCACTTTCTATCCCCTCCTACTTCCCAGTTCTCCCACCAGTCTTATTGTCTATCTTTGTCCTGCCCACTCCCCTGACATCAGTCTGAAGAAGGGTCTCGACCCGAAACGTCGCCCATTCCTTCTCTCCAGGGATGCTGCCTGTCCCGCTGAGTTACTCCAGCATTTTCTGTCTACCTTCAACTTTCTAAGAAATGTGCAAAGCGGTAAAAAGGAAATTCCAGGCCAATTAGTTTGACTTCTATTGTTGCTAAAATTCTAAAGTCAATTTTTAAATGAAGGAGGTTTTCGGGGTGCCTGGGATCACATGATAAAATAGGCCAAAGTTTGGTTAAGGGGAGATCTTGCCCGACAAATCTGTTGGACTTCCTGAGGAGGTAAGAAAAAGCGTAGACAAATCAGAGTGAGTTGATGTTAGACTCAAAATGATGGATTAACTCAGCAGGACAGACAGTCTGCCTGTTGCGCTGAGTTACTCCAGCATTTTATGTCTATCTTCATTTGCACCTGCAGTTCCTTCCTACATATTTCGTCAGTTGATGTTGTTTACTTGGATTTTCAGGAGGCCTTTGATAAGATGCCCACGTGAGGCTGCTGCACAAAATAAGAGCCCGTGGTATGAGGGGCAAGGTAGTGGAATGGACAGAAGTTTGGATGACTGGCAATTGGCCAAGCGAGGGAATAAAGGGGGCTTTTTCTGCATGGCGGACAGTAACAAGAGATGTTCCGCAGGGGGTCGACGTTGGGTCCGCTACTTTTCACACTATTTGTTAATGATCTGGATGATGGAGTTGATGGCTTTGTCCCCAAGTTTGCAGATGATATGAAGATAAGTGGAGGGGCTGGTTGAGAGGGTGGGAAATGGTATACAGCCTAGCAGAGTGTACGGTCATGTATTTTGGTAGAAGGAATAAAGATGTGGATTACTTTCAAAATGGGGAGAGGGTTCATAAATCGGAGGTGCAAAAGGACTTGGGAGTGCTGGTGCTGCATTCCCAAATGGTTAATTTGCAGTTTGAGGTGGGTGTGTTAAGGAAGGCAAATGGAATGTTTGCATTTATTTCAAGAGGACTAGAAAATAAAATCAAGGACGCAATGGTGAGGTGCTGGTGAGGCTACATTTGGATTATTGTGAGCATTTTTTGTGCCTCATGTCTGAGGAAGGATGTGCTGGCTTTAGAAACGTAGAAACATAGAAAAATAGGTGCAGGAGTAGGCCATTCGGCCCTTCGAGCCTGCACTGCCATTCAATGTGATCATGGCTGAATATCTAACTCAGTATCCTGTACCTGCCTTCTCTCCATACCACCTGATCCCTTTAGCCACAAGTGCTACATCTAACGCCCTCTTAAATATAGCCAATGAACTGGCCTCAACTACCTTCTGTGGCAGAGAATTCCAGAGACTCACCACTCTCTGTGTAAAGAATGTTTTCCTCATCTCGGTCCTAAAGGAATTCCCCCTTATCCTTAGACTGTGACCCCTTGTTCTGGACTCCCCCAACATCGGGAACAATCTTCCAGCATCTAGCTTGTCCAACCCCTTAAGAATTGTGTAAGTTTCTATAAGATCCCCCCTCAATCTTCTAAATTCCAGTGAGTACAAGCCGAGTCTATCCAGTCTTTCCTCATATGAAAGTCCTGACATCCCAGGAATCAGTCTGGTGAACCTTCTCTGCACCCCCTCTATGGCAAGAATGTATTTCCTCAGATTTGGAGAGGTTCCAGACGAGGCTTACGCGAATTGCCCCGGGGATGATTGGATTAATGTACTGTATGAGGAGCATTGGAAGACTCTGCGCCTGAACTCGCTGGAGGTCAGAAGAATTGCAGGGGATCTCATTGAAGCCTAATAAATAGATAATGAAAAGCCTAGATAAAGTGGACGTTGAATGGACACTTGCAGTGATGGGAGACTATAGAACTAGAGGGCACAGCCTCAGAATAAAAGGACGTAAGTTTGGAATGATAAGGGGAATTTCTTTAGCCAGAGGGTGGCCAATCGGTGAAATGTATTGCCACGGATGGCTATGGAGGTCAAGACATTCGGTATCTTTAAATACACTGATAGATCAATTTAAAGATCAAGGTTCTTGATTAATAAGGGTGTTAAATGTTACAGGGAGAAGGCAAGAGATTGGGTTGAGAGGGAAAAATAGATCAGCCGTGATGAATGGCGGAATAAACGGAAATAGCAGGTTTAAAATTCAAGGTGTCATAGTGTATTGCCTGAGAGCTAAATGGCTGAATAGGTTGAGTAGGAAGAAATATTATTTTGTAGGATAAGAGGGTTAAGAGGAAAAAGTTTTGTGTTTTAAGGAGCATTAAGGATTAAAAGAGGATTGTTGGGGATTATGTATATGTTTCAATGGGTTGAGCAAAGTTGTCCTTGGCTTTTAACCACAGGCTACCTTCATCACATTGAAGCCCTTTCCATCCTGTTGCACAGGAACAGCCATATGGATCCGATAGGCAGAACATGGATAATCTGCAGTTTCCTCCTTTACATGCTCCTGTGCAGTTCTGGCCATATGTATTCTCGCCACAGGCTGAAAGTTAAAAAGGTCTCATTAATTAAAATCACAGCAAGGCATTCATTTGGGGAGAAGGCACAACTCATCCATGCTGACTGTTGGTGCAATCGTGGTTTCCTCCGAGATCTTCGGTTTCCTCCCGCATTCCAATGACATACAGGTACGTAGGTTGGTAAATGTAAAAATTGTCTCTAGTGGGTGTAGGATAGTGTTAATATGCGGGGATCGCTGGTCGACATGGACCCGGTGGGCCAAAGTGCCTGTTTTCACGCTGTATCTATAAACTAAACTAAACTAATCCAACCTTAGTTTCTGCTCTGTTCTCTCCATGCCCCAAAGTATTCTCCTTAGTGTCAATGACTGAGCAGATTCGGCAGCCAAAATCACATTCTAAAACATTCTTGGCTCTAAACTCATTCTCTCATCAAAAATATGAGTGAAGATGAAGGAACGGAAATGGTTTTAGGAATTAAACAGCAAGGCACAATCTCAGAAATGTTCCTTTCAATTAATATATCAGACCTGGTGACAGTCATAGAATCCAAGAGGACGGGTGCAACTAATCCATGCCATTCAAGATGTTCCATCTTAGCTAGTCATATACCCATATTTGGCCTCAATCATTCTAACATTTTCCATGTACTTGTCAGGTTGACCAAAACTGAACAACCAGAGATGCCCCATCTGCCCATGTTTGGCCTGATCTCTCTAAACCATTCCTATCCATGTAGCTGTCCAAATGTCTTTTAAATGTTGTTATAATACCTACCTCGACTACCTACTCTGATAGCCCTTACATATACCTGCCACCCTCTTAGTGAAAATATTGCCCCTTAAGTTCCTATTAAATACTTTCCCTCTTACCTTAAACCTATGTCCATTGCTTCCTGATTCCCATATTTTGGGTAGAAGGCTCTGTGCATTCTCTAGCATCATCCTTCCTCTGGCAGGTTGACCAAAACTGAACAATATTCCAAATGCAATCTCATCAATATCTAGTACAACTGTAACATATTATTCCAACTTCTATACCCAATACCCTGACTGACAAAGGCCAATGTACTAAACGTCTTTTTGACCACCACTTAAAAGGAACTTTGTACCTGTACTCCGAAAAAAACCTCCTAGGTCCTGCCCCAGTTTCACTTCCCCAAATGCAACACCTCGCACTTATCTGCATTAAACTCCATGAACCATTCCTCAGCCCACTTGTCCAACTGATCAAGATCTTACTGTAAATTTTCATAAACATCTTTGCAACCAACTATGCCACCCACTTCTGTGTCACCATAAGAAGTATTAATCATGCCTTCTACACTCTCATCCAAATTGTTGATATAAACCATTGGGTTTATGGGGGTTATAACAGCAATGGGCCCAGCACCGAACCCCACAGCACGCCAATGGGCCTCCAGCATGTAAAACACCATCATCCCCTGCTTCTTTCCAATAAGGTAAATCCCTATCCAGGTGGCTATCTCTCCCTGGATCCCTTGCAATCTAATCTTCCTGAACAGCCCACCATGCAAATGCCTTATTAAAGTCAAGAGAGAAACAGCTATGGCTTTGCCCTCATCAATCCCTTTGATTCCTTCTTCAAAACATTAAATGTTGTATTGTACATTATATGTCTGTATTGTACAAACTCCATACAGACAGCTCCCACAGTCACGATCGAACCCGGATCTCTGGTACTGTAAGGCAGCAATTCTACCACTGCGTCACTGTGACACTAAGATATTTTTGCCCTCTGAAGTCTCTCCAATAACAGGTATAGTCATCAGGGGTTAACCACCAGTTTCTCTGTCTTCCCAAGTACTGCAGGAGGAACACATACCAAGCCAATTAACCTACAAACCTGGACGTCTTTGGAACGGAGATGAGGGAACACTTTTTCACACAGAGAGTTGTGAGTCTGTGGAATTCTCTGCCTCAGAGGGCGGTGGAGGCCAGTTCTCTGGATACTTTCAAGAGAGAGCTAGATAGAGCTCTTAATGATAGCAGAGTCAGAGGATATGGGGAGAAGGCAGGAACGGGGTACAGATTGGGGATGATCAGCCATGATCACATTGAATGGCGGTGCTGGCTCAAAGGGCCGAATGGCCTACTGCTGCACCTATTGTCTATTGTCTTTGGAGTGTGGGAGGAAACACACACGGTCACGGGGAGAATGTGCAAACTCCGTACAGACAGTACATGTGGTCAGGATCGAACCCAGGTCTCTGGCGCTGTAAGGTAGCAACTCTACCACTGCGCCACTGTGCTGCCTGTGAGGATTAACCACGAATAACCGAAACTGTCCTTTTTTGTTCAAGCAATGACTCCAATTATTGGAGTGTTTTAGCTCACTAGAGGTGGTAACGCAATTAAATATGGTGATAAAGAAGGCATATTTCATTGCTAAGGGCATTGAGTACAAGAGTCAGGAAGTCTTGAAGCAGCTCTATAAGACTTAGGTTCGCCTGCGTTTGGAATATTGCATGCAGTTTTGGACGCCCCATTACAGGAAAGATTTGAAAATCTGGTGAGCGCGCAGAGGAGGTTTACCAGAATACTGCTTGGATTCGAGGGTTCCAGCTACAGAAAGAGCTGGATTGTTTTTTCTGGAACATCGGAGGTTGAGGGGAGAGTTGAGCGAAGTATATCAAATTATCAGTGGCATAGATATGGTAGACAGTCAGAAACCTTTTCCCTGGAGTGGAAACGACCAACAGTTGAGGGCATGTTTTGCGACTCACTGTGGTGTGAGAGCAATTGGTGATGCTCTTTCGTCTACTTGGTGGCATCCATGATTACAAACTTTGGCCCAGAAAGTGAGTAGTTGTTGTATTATTTGTCAGAAATATAATCCTGGGAAAGTTAATCCTGGTCTGTGAGGATGGAAGAACACCTTTGATCAAGGGTCCCTTTGAAACTCCTCAAATGGATTACATCAAGCTAGAGAAGTGCCAAGGATATAGGTATGTACTTGTGATTGTCGATGTATTCAGCAAATTGATTGAGGCCTATCCAACACTTGATAACAAAGCCGTTACTGTTGTCAAGGTGCTTATGCAAGAATCCCCAGATTCAGCATTCCAATTCGGCTTAGCTCTGACAATGGTCCTCATTTCAGTGGGCGAATTAACAAAGAATTCTGGGCAACGAATCCAGCAACAACTGCATTGTGCTTATCGACCACATGCTGCTGGACATGTCAAAACGGCAAATCAGGCCCTGAAAACTAAATTAGCTACATTAAAGGCGGAGACAGGAATTAGACAGGAATTAGTTGGATCAAATAGCTTTGTTTCAGATGTGTGTCATGCCTGCAGGGAAAATTGAGACTAAGCCCAGCTGAAATTGTTTACGGATGCTCCTTAAGAGCTCCGTGGAACCAAAATGCCCCAAAGGTTGTCAATTTCCATCACATGACTACGGATATAACCAATTACATTCTGACCTTGACTCGGGCACTAAGGGATTTACATTCTAGAGTGCGAGTAGCATTTAGTGAATTACCTCCTTTGGTTTCTTCCATTAAGGTCAAGCTTAGTGATTTTGTGATGGTGAAGAATTGGGTAAGGAAAGATTTGGAGGCTCGATGGGAGGGACCTTACCAGGTTCTCATGATGACCCCAACTGCTTTTACGGTAGAAGTAAGGAATGCGTGAGTCCGTCTTCACCATTGCAAGTAAGCAAGTAAGTAAGTAAGTAAATTTTACTTTTAAATCAACTCGCATCAAAACCAAAGTGCTTTACATAGAATAAATAATTAAGTTTCCGTACATCGATAGAAAAAGAAGAAAAAGAAAAATGACACAACACATTATAGAATTCAACATGAACGTCCCCCACAGCAGAATCAAAATGTTCTACTGTGGGGAAAGGCACCAGAAAGTTCAGTCCTCTTCCTCTGTGACCACCCAAGGTCGGGGCCTATTTGTGGCCTCCGCAGCCAGTCCGATGTTTTCAGGCCCTCTTGCCGGGAAGATGGAACTCCGGTGTCGGGTGAACACTCCTCAACGGCTTGGAATGTCTGGAGCAGCCGCTTCCTCACCGGAGACCGCGGCACCCAAAGTCCTCAGGCCGCAAGAGAATTGGTCGAAGAGTTTGAGCTGCTAACTTGTTTTCATTAAGGAATTTCTTAGGAATGGGATCATCGTACGCATCGAGAGTCAAGAGTACATCAAGCTGATGTAATGGACGAAGAGGATTCATGCCCAAGCAAACTCGGGAGATGGAGACTCGTCAGTCAGGAATCATGAAACTATGCCCATAAAAACTCACAAAGTTACTTAGAGTTCTGATAATTACACGGCCATCACTGTTAAATTGTATAACAAGAACCGTTGTCATCTTACTTTGTTTGTTATCATATATGATAAAAGAGGGGAATGATAATATCAGGCATTTTGGGTAATTGACAAAATGTTGAATTTCTGCTTCTGTAAAACCTGCTTCTCATCTTTTGCAGAAGCTGTTAAGACCACGAGGATCATGGCTCCAGAGAGTCTGTGACCTGGGAAGGGGTTGAATAGAGGTTGATGTCCAGATTGCCTTTAATTGTTAATATGTATTAGATTTTGCAGAAGGACGTAGGTTCTGTTGCAAATGCATGCTTGGGATTAGTTGGGGAAATGATGGATTACAAAAATATTGCAGAGTCTTCCTGCCACTAATTATGATTGGTCCAGGAGAGGGGCCTCACCCAAGATGTTTACTTTACCTGGGAGAATGTTTCTTTACCTAACAAGAAGTATTTCCCGCTAAGTGCTTTGTGTTGAAACTATGTTATGTGATATTTTATGATTGGGTTAGGGAACTGTCATTCAATGTAGGGTTACACAAAAAGCTGGAGAAACTCAGCGGATGCAGCAGCATCTAAGGAGCGAAGGAGATAGGCGACGTTTCGGGTCGAGACCCTTGTATTCTGCCACCCTTATATCGATAATTGGCTTGTAGGGGGAGCACATTGGGGTGTGCCAATCTTCTGGGGTGTGTGTTCTATTTGCGCGAGGCTGTTGGGCTCAAGTAAGTAGAGACAAGGATCGGACCTGTGGTATTGGGATAGGTATTGTATTGTTGTTTTGCACAATAAATAGATTTGCATTTCCAGTGCTGGTATTTGGTGTTTGACTGAACCAGACTAAGGGGGATAAGTTTAGGACTGGAATTACAACTCCAGTCTTTGAGTCTAACTGATAGGTAGATACAGGTGAAGAGAGTTTTATTGGCAGATGGGTGGAGTAAGTGGCAAAGACTATGAATGAAAAGGAGATAAAACAATGGTGGAAGGAGAGATGGATTACCTTTGCATGAGATACCTTCCCACGAGATACCTTCCCATGATACAGCGACAGTGAGCCTTCCTGCAGTTGGTTGCTGTTATAGTGTCTTTGTTTGGGGCTGACTGATTTTTTTTAATGGTCTATTCCATTTAACACAATTCTAATGCGACACAACAAGAGGTAGCGTGTCCTCTGTGTGAAGATTCACCAGTTTCTGTGATCATCATTGATTATGAGCTGCTTTTCTTTTTAATTTTCAGGTTATTAACTGAATTTAAATTCTAATGCTGCCATAATGGGATTGGAACTCGAGTGCCTGGATTGTTATAAATAAAGATATTGGAAATTCTCCTGTTGGGGCATGGCCCAGGTTCGATCCTGACCACTGGTGCCTTCTGTACGGAATTTGTGCATTCTCGCTGCGACTGCTTGGGTTTTCTCCGGGTGCTCCGCTTTCCTCCCACATTCCAAAGACGTGCAGGTTTGGAGGTTAATTGGCCCTCTGTAAATTGCGTCAATGTGTAAGATTCAAAAATCAGATAACATGGAACTAGTGTACAGGTGATCCTTGGTTGGTCGGTAGGCACTCGGTGGGCCGAAGGGCCTGCTTCCACACCTTATCTCTAAACTACTCAATGTGCCAGGCACGGCTCTGGTGAGTAAAACAAAGTTAACGTTTCTGGTCGATATATTTTTGCAATTGGTGATCAACAGTAAAAACAGAAAATATTGGAATTATTGGGCAAGTCAGGCAGCACCAGCAGAAAGGAAACAGGGTTAACGATTCAGAGTGAATTAGAAACTGGTGTCTGGGATCAGAACGCTAATTGAGCTCACGATTCAATGGCAATTGTTTGTTTATAGTGACTGAAGCAATCAAAAATCTTTGATTAGGTCCTTGGCCTGTGACAACAGCTTCACCAGTGGAAAGTATTTTAAGAGATCTGTCCCATTGGAGCAATGCTTACCTGATTCACATTGTTTGCCCATGAAACCTGGTGGGCAGATGCAATGTCCCCACTCATCGTGGCAAATCCCTCCGTTCACACACAATGGACAGTCATTTGTGCAGTCGACTCCCCACTTTCCAGTCTTGCACTCTGTAATTCATAAAATGCATTTTGAGCGAGAAGGAACAGCAGATGCTGGTTTAAACCGAAGGTAGACACAAATTGATGGAGTCACTCAGCAGGACAGGCAGCATCTCTGGAGAGAAGAAATGGGAGAAGTTTTGCTTCGAGACCCTTCTTCAAATGAATCAGGGGAAAGGGAAACAAGAGATATAGACAGTGATGTAGAGAGATATAGAACAAATAAATGAAAGAAATACAAAAAAGTAACGATGATAAAAGAAACGGGCCATTGTTAGCCGTTTGCTAGATGAGAACGGGAACCTGGTGCGACTTGGGGTGGGGGGGGGGGGGAGGGATGGAGAGAGAGAGTGTGCAGGGGTTCCTTGAAGATGGGGAAATCAATATTCATACCACTGGGTTGTAAGCTGCCCAAAGGAAATATGAGATGCTGTTCCTCCAATTAGCGATTACCTTCACTCTGACAATGCAGGATGCCTGGACAGAAAGGTCAGTGTGGGGGTACACAAAAGGCTGGAGAATCTCAGCTGGTGCAGCAGCATCTACGGAGCGAAGGAGATAGGCGACATTTCGAGTCGAGACCCTTCTTCAGACAATGGGAAGGGGAATTAAAGTGTTTGGCAGCCGGGAGATCAGGTAGGTTCAGGCGGACTGAGCGAAGGTGAGTACAGCATTCCGCATTGCAAGTGACAAATCAAGTTCAGCTCAAGTTCAAGTTCACATTTACTGCTACATGCACCAATTGAGGTACAGTGGGATTTGACTTACCATGCACACACTACCAATGCTGCCCACACTACCAATTTTATATAACATGCTGCATGTAATGTCACACAACATTTCCCAATGTAGACGCAAGAACTGCAGATGCTGTTTTGTATAAAAAGGCACAAAGTGCCGGAATGCATTATGGTAGGTAAATGCTCAACAGGGCTCAACGGTGGGCAGAAATGTCAATGCCAGATTTGCAATAGTGACAAATGCATAACAGAATCGAAACAGAACGATCGAGGATTAGCAGAACACATTTCTAGTGCTGGAGGAGGTAATTAAGATAAGGAGAGCTCAGATCATTCAATACGGTTTATGCTGCAAAAATAAATGATTATTTGAACAGTCAAATATATTTGGTGGTTCTGAAAATATAGAAAGAAGTAAGTCCTAAAAGTAAGATAGCCCTGCTGAGCCTCACCACCAGGTGTGAAAACACACACCTCCAGATTCAGGATGGACACAAAAAGATGGAGTAACTCAGCAGAACAGGCAGCATCTCTGGAGAGAAGAAATGGGTGATGTTTCCGGTTGAGACCCTTCGCGTCTCGGCCCGAAACGTCTCCCATTCCTTCTCTCCAGAGATGCTGCCTGTTCCGCTGAGTTACTCATTTAGTTACCCATTTAGAACGGAGACGAGGAAACACTTTTTCTCACAGAGAGTGGTGAGTCTGTGGAATTCTCTGCCTCAGAGGGCGGTGGAGGCAGGTTCTCTGGATGCTTTCAAGAGAGAGCTAGATAGGGCTCTTAAAAATAGCGGAGTCAGGGGATATGGGGAGAAGGCAGGAACGGGGTGCTGATTGGGGATGATCAGCCATGATCACATTGAATGGCGGTGCTGGCTCGAAGGACCGAATGGCCTACTCCTGCACCTATTGTCTACTGTCTACTCCAGATTTCTGTGTCTATCTTCGGTTTAAATCTCCTTTAAACCTTTAAACCTTCCTCCAAATTCAGGGATAGTTTCTTCCCAGCTGTTATCTGGCAACTGAATCATCCCACCACAACCTGAGAGCAGTGCTGAACTACTATCGACCTCATCGGTGACCCTCGGACTATCTTTGCTCAGACTTTGTTGGCTTTACCTTGCACTAAGCGATATACCCTTATCATGTATCTATACACTGTGAATGGCTTGATTGTAATCACGTATTGTCTTTCCGCTGATACGGAACAAAAGCTTTTCACTGTACACGTGACAATAAACAAAACTGAGACTGAAACTGAAAACTGAAACTACAAAAACGGCAGGAAATGAAGGTGTATCTTGCTCAATAGGAACAACAGGAATGGGTTAGTAAAAATTCAGCATCAAAAGTTAATTTGAATGGATTAACTAAACAGAAATCTTGCCAGCATTTAATTATCTCTATAAGGTATGTGTAAATAAGTAATTTCCTGAAGTTCAAGATAATCTTTAATCAGTACCCATATTATAACGGTACAGCAGGTCGTCAGTTGTTAGTTCATCGTTACCACTTCCAAGACTGGCCAGTGTAAGAAGTGGGTGTTAGTATGAATCATACAGTAAGGTGGGGTTAGTGATGCTATTCTACTATGATTGGTTCACATGCATAACCAATCTACAGTATGAATACCTTAAATTATAGGCATAGCTTCCATACAGCATGGAAACATTGCATTTGGCTCAAATTGTCCTTGCTGACCACCAGGCACCCATCTTCTAGGCTTCTATGCCTAACTAATTTAAGTGTTCATCTTGACATTTATTAAGTACTATCAGTGACTATTTCTATTTTCCAATTACATCCTTCCCCGTAAAGAGTGAATATAGTTAAACACACACGCCGCAAGAATTCAAACATACTGGCCGTATCGGTCAGGCGGTCTACTAATACGTTCTGAACACGTACGGACCAAGCCCTCTCCCCCTTCGCCAGAAAAATTAGAAGGAGGCGGTGAACCCGGGAGTGAGAAAGCAGCAGGGGACACCCGTGGTGACTGACAGGGGGAGCATGCGGGAGAGGTAGTCTTGTGGTTAGTCACGGCCGCCGGTCGTGGTGGGGTAAGGGACATGCTGGAACTGGTGGTGGACGCAGCAGCAGACGGCTGGAACGGTAGAGGTGGAGCAAAAGGATCAGCTGGTGGTGGACGTGGCTCCTTCACAGCCAGCAAGTGTTGGCAGCTCCGACGGTATAGGGCGCCATCGAAGTCAACAAGGTAAGATCGTGGTTCTTCATATGGGCTGACAACACAACCTAGACGGGAATGTCCCACAGTAGTTTGCAAACAAACGACTTGGCCCAGTAGTAGTGGCGGAAGTGGTCTGCTGGACTTGTCATGAGACCGTTTCCGTATGTTGTGTTTCTCCTGAATGCGCTCCTGGACCGTAGCTGGCTTCAGCACCTGTGGCACTAGCTTCTGCTGGGCAATCGGTATCGGAGGTCTTGTCATCCTGGACATCAGCCGTTGGGCTGGTGAGCCCAGGATCCCGTCGCTAGCAATGTTCCTGAGGTTTAAGAGGTCGATATACATATCTGACTTGGCTAGGCGGGCGCGTTCCATTAGCTGTTTCACGCTTCTGACGGCTCATTCACTACTTTGTGGGTATTCGGGGCTGCTCGTGACGTGGTGGAAATTCCATCGGTTTGCAAAGTGTTTGAAGGCGTGACTGGTAAATTGTCTTCCGTTGTCGGTCTGCAAGCGGACAGGTGCGCCGAATGTGGAGAAGTGTTTCTGTAGCTTTTGAATGACCATCTCTGATGAGATAGAAGGCAGTAGGTCGAGCTCGAACCAGTTAGAACAGGAGTCGACCAGGACTAGATAATGTTTACCGTGCCACTCGAAAATGTCTGCCGCCAGCGACGCCCAGGGCAGTGCTGGCGGAGGCTGTTGCAGCAGGGGCTGTCTCTGTTGGTGCAGCACCAGGCTGTTGCATGTGGGGCAAGAGGCTGTCTTGTCCCGTATGTACTTGGTCATGCCGGGCCAGTAAAACATCTTCTGTGCGTGGGCCAGCGTGGCATTGGTGCCTGGGTGGCCGCTGTGTGCCTCTTTATAGTATTTGTCACGTAACGATGAAGGGATCGCGACTTTGTGGCCCTTAACTATGACTCCGTCCTGTATTTAGCAATGTTACAAAATTTTGAGATTTTAAAAATCAAGTCTGCAATTTATCCCATAAGATAAAGCATAAAAAGAAGTTAAATTTGACACCTAATTCACTTTCATATATTCAGTATTAAGAAAGTTATGGCCATTTTCATACTCGGAAATTAGCATCTTGTTCCCCATTGCCTTTCAATTGACTTAACTCAAAAGCTGTGATCTGGATCAGTTAAAAGCCCATAACTTTCTTAAAAATTAAGAGAACTCAATGAAATTTTCAGTTATTATAGCTTGAAGCATTCTGAAACAAATATGAAACAATCTTACTTGGATGACCTGAAATTAAAGCATATAATTAGTTAGTTATCTAATTGTAGCTAATTACAAAATTCAATGAGTAGATCTAAACATCTATCCATTTCTTAAGAAAAGATAAACTTTTTTAAATTGCCTAAGTGTCCAAATAACATTCACAGAATAATCCACAATATAACATAATTTTAAAATCTAATTTTCATGAATTTCTGGGCCAAATGGAAGGGATTTAGTGTTTAATGCCTGTAATCCACACGGGGAGCAGCAGAGCTGCAGCGCTGCTCAAGGTAAGTTTTGTAACATACCTACTGTATTACCAGTTAATCACAGACTAAGAGGAACGGCTGCACCTCCGGTGGTATGCTGGATTGTCTGTCTGGCCAGCCTGTCTTGATTATAGATGAGAGGAGCTGGAGGGTGGCATCAGCGGCTGTGTGTTCGGCTAGACGGTGCAATTGTTTTGTGGGAACAAAGTCAATGCTGAGAACCGTAAACTCGTCCCGTTTGTAGGGGTGTCGTTCGTTGGATGCCCGTGGTGTGCGAGAGAGGGTGTCAGCCGCGAGCATGTCCTTACCCTTTTTGTAAACAATCTTGAAGTCAAATCGCTGGAGTTGCATCATCATACGCTGCAGACGTGCAGGTGCTGCGTGGATGGGTTTGTTGAGGTTCGTCACCAGTGGTCGGTGGTCTGTCTCGACCGTGAAAACATTCCCAAAAGACAAAGTCCTTGAATTTAGAACAAGCGAAGACCACAGCCAGCAGCTCTTTCTCAATCTGCATGTAGTGCTCTTCGGTGTCGGTCATGGTGCAGGAGGCATAGGAGACAGGGCGTAAAGTCCCATCGGCAGATGGTAGTAGGCAGGCGGCCCCAAGTCCGCATCGAGAGGCATTGCAGGTAACTGTCACGGGGCGCTTCAAGGCGAAAAATGTCAAGGTGGGGGCGTTGGTCAGCCTCGATTCTAAAGCGTCAAATGCTTTTTGGTGTTGTTGGAACCAGGACCAGGCAGTATCCTTTCAAGTTAGTTGTCTCAGAGGCGAACTCAATTCATACCATCTGAGGTTTGGTATGAACTTTCCCAGATAGTTCACCATACCCAGGAATCGCTGCAGGCTAAACACGTTGGTGGGGGCTGGCATCTCTGTGATGGCAGCAGTTTTTTTTGGATCTGGTTTGAGACCATCAGGAGTGAAAACATGTCCGACATAGGTGACCTCTGGAACCCTGAACGTGCACTTGTTAGGGTTAAATTTCAGGTTGATTTCACGTGCCCGGTCCATGATAAGCTTTAGGTTGTTGTCGTGCTCCGCTGAGTCTTTGCCATAAACCAGGATATCATCCACGATGATGGCACACGGGAGTCCCTGGAACAGCAGTTCCATGTTTCTCTGGAAGACTTCACTGGCTGAGTTGATGCCGAATGGCATTCTTGGAAACTTAAACCTGCCAAATGGAGTGGCAAATGTGGTCAGGTTTGATGACTCGGCATCTAGCGGTATCTGCCAAAATGAGCTTTTTGCGCCAAGGACTGAAAATACGGTGGCTCGTCCAATCTGCGCAGCGACGTCCTCGACAGTCCTCATAGGATAATGTGGACGCCGGATTGCAGCATTCAAAACCTTTGGATTGATGTATACGCGGAGCTCGATTTTGTCCTTCTTGAGGGTGGCAAACATAGTGCATAAACCCAGTCAGTGGGTTCACTGATCTCTTCTAGTACGCCTAAGGAGACCATGTTCTTTAGTTCAGACTCAATCCTGTCTCTCATAGCGTGTGGCAGTCGGTGAGGTGCGCGGACAACTGGGTCAATGGATATCTTGTAGGTCACAGGCAACTTGCCTAGTTTGCCATCAAACAGATCAGGGTACTCTTTTACCGGGTCCACAGATATCAATAGCTTATGAACTGACTGGTCAAAGGAAACCTGCCCTAAGTCTTGGCATGCATGGATGCCTAGTAGAGTCACAGAGTCAGAATTCAAAACATAGAACGTCAGATTCCTTGTAGTGTTTTTCAGCACGCATTTAAAAGTGGTTCTTCCCAGGGGATACAAAACTTCCGCCCCGTAAGCATGTAGAGTGGACTTGTCTTTAGTCAAGGCCTCATTATTTCTTATCTTGTTGTAGATGTGCACAGACATTACGTTAACTTTTGCACCAGCGTCTAGCTTGGCCTTGACAAGTTTATTATTAATTGACATCAGAACTGAAGGATCGAGAATCTTACCAGCTGTGTGAAGGAGTGAATGCACGGTTGACTCCCCGTACGAGTTAATTGGACTATCCTCAGGACCCGCAAGGTTAAGTTGGAGAAAGCCTTGACAGCGTCTGGTTCATTTTGGTGGACGATATTGATGTAGTGCCCGTAATCAATCTCAAATAGCCGCCATCGCTCGCCGATGTCAGAATCAAAGATAAGCTGTGCAGGCTTTCTGCATGATTGAGCCATAGTGAAGCAAGGAAAAAAATCTGATAATAAGAAATTAAACCCGGTAGACGGAAACAGTGGGTTACTCCAAGCTTTCTGACACCATGTAAATAAATAATTTCCACAATCTGAAGTTCAAGATCATCTTTAATCAGTACCCATATTATAACGGTACAGCAGGTCGTTAGTTGTTAGTTCATCGTGACCGCTTCCAAGACTGACTAGTGTAAGAAGTGGGTGTTAGTATGAATCATACAGTAAGGTGGGGTTAGTGATACAATTCTACTATGATTGATTCACATGCATAACCAATCTACAGTATGGATATCTCAAATTATAGGCATAGCTTCCATACAGCATGGAAACATTGCATTTGGCTCAAATTGTCCCTGCTGACCACCAGGCACCCATCTTCTAGGCTTCTATGCCTAACTAATTTAAGTGTTCATCTTGACATTTATTAAGTGCTATCAGTGACTATTTCTATTTTTCAATTTCACATTCTATTATACATTAATCTCTATAGACAATGCCACAGGGCTCGTAGAGTCATTGAACTATGCAGTATGGAAACAGGCCCTTTGACCTAACTCGTCCATGCTGACCAAGTTGCCAAACTGAGTTGTACGGGCATGACAAGCCAATAAATGTTACAGAGTCATAGAGTCATACAGTGCGAAAACATGCCCTATGGCCCAACTTGCCCACACCAGCCAACGTGCCCCAGCTACACTAGTCCCACCTGCTTGCGTTTGGCCCATATCCCACCAAACCTGTCCTATCCATGTTCCTGTCTAACTGTTTTGTAAATGTTGGGATAGTCCCAGCCTCAACTACCTCCTCTGGCAGCTCGTTCCATACACCCACCACCCTTTGTGTGAAAACGTTACCCCTCAGATTCCTTTAAATCTTTCCCCCCTTCACCTTAAACCTATGTCCTCAGGTCCACCTCTGGGCAAGACACTGTGCATCTACCCGAACTATTCCTCTCATGATCTTATGCACCTCTATAAGATCACCCCTCATCCTCCTGCACTCCAAGAGTCCCAGTGTACTCAACCTCAATGTAGCTCAGACCCTCTCGTCCTGGCAACATCCTCGTAAATCTTCTCTGTACCTTCTCCAACTTGACAACATTTGACACCAATGGACATCAGTTATTGGAATTTTGGGGAGAACGTGTTGTATGGGGAGGTGTTTCTTAATGCCTTCCTCTAAGTTCTAGATAGTGCTCAGGACTCACCACAGGAGAAGTGATTTGACTTTAGCAATTCATTGATATTAGATCCATGTTTAAATAAAAAAAATTAGGCTGCAACCAGCTCTTATAATATGACACTTTCAGCTTTCACATCAGTCATATAAGCAGTAGCGTGATTAAAAAATAATAGTCTGAAATTAAAACACTGAAGATGCTGGAAATCTTAAATAAAAAACAGTGTTACAGAAACTCTGCAGATCAGGCAGCACCTGTGGAGAAAGGAATGGAGTTAACATTTCTGATCAATGAAGATTAAATCTGAATACTAACTGAAGATACACACAATCTGCTGCAGTAATTCAGCGGGAGAGGCAGCTTCCCTGGAGAGAAGGAATGGGTGAAGTTTTGGCTCAAGACCCTTCTTCAGATTTAGAGTCAGGGGAAAGGGAATCTAGAGATATGGAAGGGTAAGGTGCGAAAATGACAGATCAAAGCGGATGATAAGGTCACCCATTCTTTCACTCGAGAGATGCTGCCTGTCCCGCTAAGTTACTCCAGCATTTTGTGTCTATCTTCGGTGTAAACCAGTATCTGCAGTTCCTTCCTACACATTTTGTCTGAATACCAATCATTTTTCTCTTCACAAATGCTGGCCGACTTATCGCGTGATTCCAGTAATTTCTGTTGATATTCAAGGTAAAAAATAAAGCAGAAATATTTGTGAGTCTTACTTCTGACTATCAGCCGTGTAAAGGCTTTGGACGAATTGCTCTGTCCAATCAGATATGCAGCGTAGACACCTGCATTGTCCAAGCCGGCAGAGTGGATATGATATTCCGCAATGTTCGTGATGTCATTGTGAGGCACGGACGAGATGAATGTATCTGGAAAAATAAAAATAAATGTCAAAAAATGCAAATTGTTGCTGAATGAAGCAAAGATTGACATTTAAATGGTGGCAGAAAATAATACTGATACAGTGTGGAAACAGGGTCTTCGGCCCAACTCGCCCAACAATGTCCCAGTTACCTTAGTCCCACTTGCCTGCGTTTGGTCCATATCCCTCCAAACCTGTCCTATCCATGTACCTGTCCAACTGCTTCTTAAACATTGGGATAATCACAGCCTCAACTACCTCCTCTGGCAGCGTGTTCCATACACCCACCACTCTCTGTGTGAAAAAGTCACCCCTCGGATTCCTATTAAACCTTTTCCCCTTCACCTTGAACCTATGTCCTCTGGTCCTCGATTTCCATATAACCATATAACCATATAACAATTACAGCACAGAAACAGGCCTTCTCGGCCCTTCCAGTCCGTGCCGACCATTTATTTCCCCCTAGTCCCATCCACCTGCACTCAGACCATACCCCTCCATTCCCTTCCCGTCCATATACCTATCCACTTTACTTTTAAATGTTAAAATCGATCCTGCCTCCACCACTTCTGCTGGAAGATCATTCCACACAGCCACCACTCTCTTAGTAATGACGTTCCCCCTCATGTTACCCCTACCCTTCTGTCCCTTAATTCTCATGTCATGCCCTCTTGTTTGAATCTTCCCTACCCTCAATGGGAAAAGCTTATCCACGTCAACTCTGTCTATCCCTTTCATCATTTTAAAGACCTCAATCAAGTCCCCCCTTAACCTTCTGCGCTCCAAAGAATAAAGACCTAACTTGTTCAACCTTTCTCTGTAACTTAGTTGCTGGAACCCAGGCAACATTCTAGTAAATCTCCTCTGTACTCTCTCTATTTTGTTGACATCCTTCCTATAATTAGGCAACCAAAATTGTACACCATACTCCAGAATTGGTCTCACGAATGCCTTGTACAATTTTAACATTACTTCCCTACTCCTATATTCAATGCTCTGATTTATAAAGGCCAGCACACCAAAAGCTTTCTTTACCACCCTATCTACATGCATTTCCACCTTCAGGGAACTATGCACAGTTATTCCTAGATCCCTCTGTTCCACAGCATTCCTCAATTCCCCACCATTTACCATGTACGTCCTATTTTGATTTGTCCCGCCACGATGTAGCACCTCACACTTATCAGCATAAAACCCCATCTGCCATCTTTCAGCCCACTCTTCCAAATGTCCCAAATCTCTCTGTAGACTTTGAAAATCTACTTCAGTATCCACAGTACCACCTATCTTAGTATCATCTGCATACTTACTTATCCAATTTTCCACCCCATCATCATCATTCCCTACTCTGGGTAAAAGACTGCTCATCTAAAAAAAGACTCTGTGCATCCAATAAAAAAAGACTGTATCTAAGAAAGGAATGATTTTTCTAAAAGGCCGAAAAGGCGTGGCACAGTGGCGCAGTGGTAGAGTTGCTCACCTTAAAGGACCATCTGGGTCCCTGGGTGTAGTCGAGGGAGGAGGTATAAGAACGGGTGTTGCATCTCCTGCGGTATTTGGGGAGGGGGTAGTTTTGGTGCGAAGGGATGAGTTAAGCAGGGAGCTGTGAAGGGAACGGTCTCTGCGGAAATCAGAAAGAGGTGAAAAGATGTGACCAGTGGTGGGATACCGTTGGAGGTGACGAGAATGCCGGAGGATTATGTGCTGTCTGCGACGGCTGATGGAGTGAAAAGTGAGAACTAGGGGGACTCAGTCCCTGTTGCGACTGAGGGGAGGGTGTTCAAGGGCAGAACTAGGGAATACAAAGGAAACACATGCGAGGGCCTCCTTTTTGATACAATTGGGGAAACCCCCATTCCCTAAAGAATGAGAACATCCCGGATGTATTAATCCCGTGCATCGTAATCTTCTGAATCAGCCTATAGATCTTCATCAATAACCATATAACAGAGGGCGATACCGTCAAGTCTCATCAAGTCTCATACAATCTTCCCATTTGCCTTGCTCAATAACTTGGGATAAATGCTATCAGTTCCTGGGGGTTTATCCACCTTAATACTCTTCAAGAGCTCCAGTATCTCCTTCTTCTTAATTTCAAACTGCCCGTACATATTAGTATTCTCCACATTGGCCTCACTGTTGTCTATGTCCTTCTCATTGATAAAATAGATGCAAGGTACTAGTTTAGTACATTGCCTACATCGAAGATAGACAAAAATGCTGAAGTAACTCAGCGGGACAGGCAGCGTCTCTGGAGAAAAGGAATGGGTGACGTTTTGGGTCGAGACCCTTCTTCAGACTCACCAGACTAAAAACAAATTTCTTCCTTTATTATAAAGTAGTCTTACCTTCTTCCTGGTTATCCTCTTATTTCTAATGTAACTCGCCAAAGCTATTTTGTGGCCCCTTTTGGCCCTTCTAATAGCCTGTTGCGTTCTTTCCTTCTATATTTATCTTCCTCAAAAAGGCCCCGATTCCAACCTCTTCATCCTTGCACATGCTTTCTTTTTCTTTTTGATCAAATTTCCAGTCTCTTTGGTCATCCAAAGTTCCCTTACTTTTGCCATCCTTATCCCTCCTCCTTACAGGAACATATCGGTTTTCAACATCGATCGAATGGTCTAAAGCCTTCTCTATCCACCCGTGACATAATTTCAAGGAATACCTCCCACGTCAGATGTGGACTAACCCAATAACAATTGCTCCCAGTGTACTCTCACAAACTCTGCCTAACAAAATTGTAGTTTTCCTTCCTTCAAATTAGTAGCTTTCTGCAAGGTCCAGTCTTCTCCCTATTCAAAACAATCTTAAAACTAATAGATAGACACAAAATGCTGGAGTAACTCAGCGGGACAGGCAGCTTCTCTCGATAGAAGGAATTGGCGCTGTTTCGGGTCAGTCTGTAGAAGCCTGAAGAAGGGTCTCGACTCAAAACACCACCCATTCCTCCCCAGAATTACTGCCTGCCATTGCGTTACTCCAGCATTTTGTGTCTATCTTCGTTTTAAACCAGCATCTGCAGTTCCTTCCTACACATTAAAACTTATAGAGTTGCAATCACTATCCCCATAGTGCCTTGACACTGGTCACCCTGCCAAGCTTATTTCCCAACCCAAGTCCAGTATGTTTTCTTCTCGGTTTAACAACCTGTTTCAAGAAAGCCTCTTGGATACATCTCACAAGTTCTGCTCCGCCTAAGCCTTTGACACAAACCATGTCGTGGAAGATCAATGGTAGTTTCTCGAGGACATTCAGTTTTACGGTCGAAGAGCATATGTTGTGCCACTACTTTGGAAGGGCTGCAAGTAAAAGCCTGGGAACGATAGATCAGTGAGCTTAACATCTGTGGCAGGCGTTAGTGGAGAGGATTCTGAATAAGATATATGTGCATTTGTATTGTATAGACAGGGTCTGATTAGGGGTAGTCAGCATGGTTTTGTACATCATGTTGAGTTTTTGGAAGAAGTAGCAAAAACGTTGATGAGGCCAAAGCCATAGACGTTGTCTATATGGACCACACAATATTTGATATGATGAGGTTCCTCATGGCAGGCTGCTCTGGGAGGTTGGCTGGTATGGGATCCAGGCAGAGCTAGCCGACCAGATAGAAAATTGGCTTCATGGAGGGAAGAGGAGGATAACAGTGGAATTTTGTTTTTCGGACTGGGAAGCTTGTGACTAGTCATGTGCCCCAGGGTTCATGTTGCATGCGGTTCATATCAACGATTTGGATGAGAATGGTACAAGGCATGGTAAGTGTACAGATGACACTCAAGTGGGTGGCATTATAGATAGCGAAGAAAGTTATGAATATTTACAGCAGGATCTTGATCAGTTGGGCAAGTGGGCCGAGGAATAGTTAATTTAGTTTAATGCGGATAAGCGCAAAACGTTGCATTTTGGGACGCCAAACCAAGGCAGGATCTTCATAGTGAATCGCAGGGCTCTGCGGAGTGCGGTAGAGTAGAGGGATCCGGGAGTGAAGGTACTTAGTCCTTGAAATGGGTATCACAGGTGGATACAGAAGGCTTTCAGCACATTGGCCTTCATCAGTCAGGATTTTGAGTATAGAAGTTGGGAGGTTATGTTGCAGGTGTACAAGACCTTGGTGAGGCTACATTTGGAGTATCGTGTTTAGTTTTGGTTACCCTGCAATGGGAAAGATGGTGTGAAGCTATAAAGAGTACAGCGAAGATTTACAAGGAGACATTAGGGCAGGCTTGAACTTTATTCGTTGGTATGCAGGAGGATCTCATTGACGTGGATAAGATCATGAGGGGAATAGATAGAGTCGATCCCCTTTACCCAGAGTTTGGAAATCAAGAACCAGAGGACATAGGTTTAAGATAAGAAGACATGAGGGCAACCTTTTCACACAGAGGGTGATAGGTATAGGGTGATAGGGTGATGGAACCTATCCCCTGAAACAAGCTGCCAGAGGAAGGAGTTGGGGCAGATACTATAACAACATTTAAAATACATTTTGACGGGTAGATGTGGGATTAATCTAGATGGGGCATCTTGGTTAGCATGGGCTAGTTGGGGCGAATAGCTTGCTTAAATGACTCTAATTCCCAGTCAATATTGTGAATGTTAAAATCGTCTAACAAGACAACCCATTGCCTTGGCATCTTACGGTAATTTATTTACTTATCTTATGCTGCCTGACCCGCTGAGTTACTCCAGCTTTTCATGTCAAGCTATCTTTTAGTTTACTTTAGAAATACAGTGTGGAAACAAGCCCTTCAGCCCACACCAGCCAATAGATCTGTCGTGCGACTCCTCCACTTCTTTTGGCTCCCTCTCGATCATGTCTGTAACACCGAAAACCTGGAACATTGAGTTGCCAGTCGTGTCCCTCCCACAACTGCGTTTGCAGAATGGCCACAACACACTGTCCCATCCATCAACACTGGCTCTAAGTTTATTTGTATTCCCCGCAATATTCCTTTTATTGAAAGAAACACACTTCATCCCAGCAACGTCAACATATTCCATCATCTCTCCCTGCCTATTCGTCCTTTGATACCTTGTCTATTATTATCTTGATTTTATATACCTCTGCAAGGTCACCGCTCTTGTGCTCCAGGGAAATAGACCCCAGCCTATTCATTTTATCCTTAAAACTCAAGCCTTCCAGACCTGGTAACTTCCTTGTGAAATATTTCTGCACCCTTTCTAATTCTTCATATAGTGTGGAAACAGGACCTTCGGCCCACCTTGCCCACACCAACCAATATGTCCCATCTACATTAGTCCCACTTGACTGCATTTGGCCCATATCCCTCTGAACCTGTCCCATCTATGTACCTATGATAGACACAAAAAACTGGAGTAACTCAGCAGGACAGGCAGCATCTCTGGAGAGAAGGAATGGGTGATGGGAGAAGGAAAGGGGAAAATAAATGGTCGGCATGGACTGGGAGGGCCGAGAAGGCCTGTTTCCATGCTGTAATTGTTTTACCGTTATATGGTTATATGGTTTATATGATGTTTCAGGTCGAGGCCCTTCTTCAGACTACGCCTCCATCTGTGTACCTGTTGAATTGCTTTTTAAAATTTGCAAGTCCCTGACTCAATTATCTCCTCTGGCAGCTCCTTCTGTACACCCACCATCCTTTGTGTGAAAAAATTATCTCACAGATTCCTATAAAATCTTTCCCAATTCACCTTAAACCTATGCCCTCTGGTTCTCGAATCCCTCACCTTTGGCAAGAGACTCTGTGCGACTATCCGCTCAACTCTTCTCATCATTTTATACATCTCTATGAAATCACCCCTCATCCTCCTATGCTCCAGGGAATAGATTCCCAGTCTGCTCAACCTCTCCCTATAGCTTAGACATTTGAGTCCCAGTCAAGTCCTTGTAGCTCTTTTCTGCACTTTTTCCCAACTTGACAATATCTTTCCTATAACATGGTGCACAGCATAATGCAGCATCACTAACGTCTTATACAACTGCAAAATGACCTCACAACTTCAATATTCAATACTCTGACTTATATATTAATGCTCAATATTTTGACCACCCAATCTACTTGTGATGCCACCTCCATGGAACGATGTACCTGCACTCCTGGGTCGCCTCTGCTCTACAATACTTTCCAGAGCCTTACCATACACTGTATAGGACCTGCCCATGTTAGATGTTCCAAAATGCAACACCTCACATTACTCTGTATTAAATTCCATCAACCATTCCTCAGCCCACCTGGCCAACAGGTGGGCTGAGGCATCACAATCCTACTGTAATTTTTGACAACCATCTTCACTATCTGCAATACCACCCACATTTGTGTCATCTTCACACTTGCTAATCTTGCCATGTACATTCTCATCCAAATCATTGATACAGTGTAATGGCATCCTTCCTGTAGCTTGTCGACCATAACGGAACACAACCCTCCCAGTGGGGTCTCACCAATATTGTGTAGTTGTAATGAAGTCCCAACCGTGTACTCAAATAAGGGGCTTGTCCCACTTAGGCACTTTTTTTAGGCGACTATAGGCTACTAGGCTGTTGCCACATGGTCGCCGGGGTGTCGCCTGGATCGCCTCCTCAGTCGCCCACAGAGTCGTGGCGTCTTTCTGGTCGCCGCTGGATTTTCAAAATGTCCAAAAACTTTGGCGACAGTCAGCGACAGTGGGTTTGACGCCAATGAGCGTAGCTTGACTTCTCCTGCCCTCGGTGCTGTCGCAGGTTGCCGCCAGGTGACATAGGTTGTCGCCGTTGCTGACTTTGGTGCATTCCATTGGTGACTACCTACATCAACCGGCGTCAAGAGAAGTCTTCAGTGGGACAGGCCCCTTACAGAGAAATGTTTGTGTTTGCAATGTCAATTGGAAAATAATTGAAAGTAATACAATTCATTTGCATTTAACTTTAAGATGATCAGCTAGAGATTCTAAACATGGTGTTTCTTTTTGTCTGATGGTAATTAGATTATAAATGAACAGTTTTGTTACCATTTTTATAGATCATTAAATCTGCTTCTGTCTGGTGCTGTCGGTGGAAGCGAATGGTAGCTTTTTCACCTTTACTCACAGTAATAGTAAGTAAATCTGGCAAGAAGTGTGCTGTAAAATAAAGGATTTTTATTTAAATTCATCATCTCACATAAATCATGTTATTCTTAATCACATTGAAACAACGATAATGAACATTGGAAAGAATCTGGCTACTAATTTAAACACACATAGCTTCTAGCTCCATCCATATGGGTTTATACTCAGGAGAATTGGGGTGCCAACATCATGTTCGTATAAGTGATAGGAGCAGAATTAGGCCATTCGTACCATCAGGTCTGTTCCACCATTCAATCATGGCTCATTGATCTCTCCCTCCTAACCCCATTCTCCTGCCTTCTCCCCATAACCCCTAACACCCACACTAATCAAAGATCTATCTGCCTCTGCCTTAAATATATCCACTGATGTCCTCAGCAGTCTTCTGTGGCAATTAATTCCACAGATTCACCACTCTCTGGCAAAAGAAATTTCTCCTCATCTCCTTCCTAAAAGAACGTCCTTTAATTTCATTTCGGAGTCACGTGAGTGACTTCGTGAAGAGCCCGCCGGCGCGCATGCTCGACATATCGTCGTACCGCGTTGCTGCGACGGCTGGCGGTGGAGCGCGCTCCTCGCCAGCCCTTCAGAAGGGGCCACGGAGGTAAGTATTCTACCTTTAGTTGGTGGTCCTTGTTGTTGGTTTTGTCTTGCAGCAAGGACATGGATGGGAGTTCCAAGGGCCGGAGGACGTCAGGACGAGTTCGCCGGTCAACAGTTCCGGGGCCTTTACCATCGGCAGTACCTGCATCGCAGGCCGGGACTCAGGCGGAGATGTGGGTAAGCCCTGTGTTTACAGGTCCAGATCCGCCAGCACACCACAGCTCGGAGGAGTTCGACGAGGAGGAGTGTGGTGTGCCGCCAGAGCAGGGGGACCCTGCCATGGCAGTCAGGTCGTCAGCGGGCTCGCTGGCGACCTCGAGCTGGGTGCGTGCGGCTGCACGGCCTGTTCCACTCCGAGAAGGGGAAGGGCAGGAGCCCAGAAGCCTAACCCTACCAGGGCTAAGGCATTGCCTGACACGGAGGAGCGGTCAGGTTCCAGGGAAAGACCCGGGGCGGCTGTGAGGTCCAGCCGGCACGCCCCGACTCTCGACGCCGGGACGGGTCGGTCGAGTCGGGTCTCGTCACGTTCGCCGAGCCCCCCATGGATGGGTGGGCGAGACCATGCGTCGGCAACGTCCACGATGTGGGCAGCCGGCAAGACTGCGCGGGCCCCAGGCAGCCATGCTTCGGCTGGTGCCGACACCTCGCCGCAAGTGCCCTTAGTGGCAGCGGCTTCAGCTCCCGCTAAACGGAGGCGGTTGAACACGCCCGCGCAGGAATCGCGCAGTTCGCCTCGGCGGCTGTTAGCGACAACTACCGGCACCGGCAGGGCCTCGACGAGGTGCGGGCCGATGACAGGAGCCCGGTTTTCTTTTCAGAGCCGGAGGACTCCGACCACCTGAGTGTTCAGGGTGAAGGGCGTATTGACCGTATGGAGCGGCTGCTGGAGCTCCTGCTTCAACGTCAACAACAGCAGGGCAGCAACAGGCACAGGGCGTCTTCACAAACATCTACTATCAGCCTGGAGCAGCAGGAAGAAGTCCTCATCCAGGCAATGAGCCGTCACAAGGCTCCATCCAATTGCAACTCCCTCAACGTGCCTGTGGTCAATACGCCGATATGGGGCAACATCAGTGCGGCTATCCGTCAACAGGAGGTAAAACTGCAGCGGATCCTGAAGCTCCTCACGGCCGGTATTACCGCCTTTGTGCGGTCGGTGGACGGGGACGAATTGAATTTGGACCAGGGAGATGCCCTGGCCCTCCTGTGCGCGACCCAGCACGAAATTAACGGGTTTCGCAAAACCAGCATCCGCCCAGCGCTCAATCCAAAGTTTGCAGGAGTGTGCAAACCACCGCCGCCGCCCCCGCCCCGTCAGCTCTTTGGGAAGGACCTCTCGAAGAGAGTCAAAGAGCTTGACGAGCAAGTCAAAACGGTGGGGATCATGCGCCCTCAGAGTGCCCCCACACCGTCAGGCTCAAAGTCTCCATACATTCGATCACGAGGGTCTGCCAGTACCTCGACGAGGACCCACCCTCAAGCTCCACAACGACAGCAACATCAGACCCAGCACCAGGGGTCTTTTTTAGGACAGGGTCGGCAGAGACCCTGGTGGAAAACGAAGACGCCGCGCCCTCAAGCCAACCCAGCACCTCCATGTCCACACACGCGTGTCAAGGACCGCCGGTAACCACGGAGGTGAGGGGGTCTGGTTCTCTCTTTTCTCTCTGTTTAACTTCACATGTTGGTGGTCACCTTCGGTGGTTTTTTGGGTGCATGAGGTAATTTCACTGGTGACGAGTATGTGTTGCAGAATATTCAGGGGCATAAAATTGAGTTTATTAATGGCGACATTCCTCCATCCCAGCACATGCCCGCTCGAACATTTAAAATTATCTGCTGCAGAACAGGCAGCCGGCTATAAGGAATTGTTAAGTCTTGAGCAAAGGAGTGATTAGGAGAGTGGTGCATGAGCCAGTTGAATTTGTTTCGAACATATTCACCAGACCTAAGAAGGATGGAAGTTGTCGTGTCATTATTGATCTAACCCGTTTGAATACTTTTGTAACATATTCTCATTTTAAAATGGATACGATGAAACAACCAAATCATTGATTTCTCATGGTTGTTTTATGGCATGCATCGATTTAAAAGACGCATATTATTCCGTATCCGTCCAGAAATGTGACAGAAGGTTTTAAAAATTCATCTGGATGGGGCAACTCTGGCAGTACAAGGCTTTGCCTAATGAGCTCACCACAGCCCTAGATTGTTCACTAAATTAGTGAAGCCAATTATGGCTTATTTGAGACAACGACACCATATAGTATGGCCTATTTAGATGATGTCTTAATTGTGGGCCACACCCTGGAATTGGCTGAACAGGGTGTTGCAGCTGCTGTCAATATATTTCAACAATTGGGGTTTATTGTCCATCCAGAGAAATCAAAGTTCTACCCTGCCCAGGTGATTAATTACCTAGGGTTCACGGTGAACTCTATAAGCATGAGGGTTACCATTCCAATTAACAAGATTGAGGAGGTTACCCTGGTGTGTCAAGATTTAATCCGCACCAATATACCATCGATTCGGCACTTAGCTACAATAATTGGGAAGCTGGTAGCTTTGTTTTCGGCAGCGCGATATGGACCTTTGCATTATCAGAATTTGCAAAGAGCTAAAATTGCTGCGTTAAAACAGAATGCTGGTCATTATGATCGGTCCATGCAGCTGCCGCCCGAAGCGATAAATGAGTTGCAATGGTGGGTGTGTCACATTAGCAACTCA
Source organism: Raja brachyura (assembly GCA_963514005.1). The sequence goes on from OY740783.1 coordinate 128,265,435, forward strand.
TTCAAGCCTATTAGGGAGGCTAATCCGGTGGTATATTTGCAAACTGATGCAAGCTCCAATGGTTGGGGATCCACGAATAATTGCTCTAGTTGTGGTGGCAGATGGGACACCCTTGAATCAACGATGTTGTTAACTCAAGGGATTAACTATTTGGAGTTGCTGGCAGCATTCCACGGACTTCGTGCGTATTGTTCTAAGCTTGTTGGAGCACATGTCCGTCTCCAAATAGACAACACCACAGCAGTAGCATATTTAAACCATATGGGTGGTACCAGGCCAGTTTCGTGTGACAAATTGGCAAACTCAATTTGGCTCTGGTGTGTTCAAAGAGACATTTGGATTTCAGCTACCTATTTGCCAGGTGAGCTTAATACTGTGGCGGACACCAGGTCACGCAAATTTAATGACAATATTGAATGGATGTTGCATCCTGAGATCTTTTCTAAAGTCACAGCCAAATTTGGTAAACCGGACATTGACCTCTTTGCGTCACGGTGGAACCATCAGGTACCAACCTACGTCTCATGGGAACCAGATCCTGGGGCAATAGCGCTAGATGCATTCTCGCTGGACTGGGGGAAGTGGTTTTTCTATGGTTTTTCAGTGGTTTATCAGTTCCCAATACCCGACTGATGAGGCAAAATCCCCCCATTTTGCCTCATCAGTCGGGTATTGGGAAAGATTCAGGCAGATGCTGCCAAGGGCATCCTTATTATACCCGATTGGCCCACACAGCCTTGGTATCCGGTGGTCTTTGACATGCTCAACGAACCTTGGGTCCTTTTGAAGGGTTGCCCACAATTGGTTACTCACCCTGTCTCAGGGGAGCCGCATCCCTGCCATGGCTATTTAAATTTGTTGGCTTGCAGGTTCTGAACAGGCCGTTAGTCCAATACGGCCTCTCGGCTCGGACCATGGATACCACCGGGGCGTCGTGTCGAGAGTCTACAAGGCGAAGATACCGCTCGCATATTAAGAAGTGGGAAGCCTACTGCAGCGGCTCTCGCATCACGTACGATGACGTGACAACAACCGACGTCCTGGAATTCCTCGCGGGGTTGCACCATGATGAACACTTAAGTTACAGTGCCATCAACAGCGCCAGAAGTGCGCTATCATTCTACCTCAGTTTGGAGGTAGGATCCAACAGGCTAGTGTCCAGACTCATGCGGGGTATATTCAATATGAATCCGCCTACACCACGCTATAATATCACCTGGGATGTCAGGGACGTATTAACCCTGCTCAGGACGTGGTCACCCATGGAAGGGCTCCAACTGGACCAACGCACCATGAAGCTGGTGATGTTACTAGCGCTGACTTCAGCTCAGAGGGTACAGACACTACACAAACTTCGTGTCGACAGAATGACGTCTACCCCCACAGAAGTAGTCTTTTTCATTGACGAGCTACTAAAGCAGCATAGACCTGGGTGCACAGGGCTGCAGCTGAAGTTCCCGGCATACCCCGCAGATGCTAGGCTATGTGTAGCCTCACATATCCGCCACTATGTCAAGGTGACGGCACGCATCAGAGGAATGGAGAGATACCTGCTTGTCACTCATAAGAGACCTCATCATCGAGTGACAGTCCAGACGATATCCATGTGGCTTCCAGTCGTTTTGGGTAAGTCAGGTATCGACACTAATGTGTTCAAGTCTCTTTCCAACAGGGCTGCATCGACGTCAACGGCGAGGGTCATGGAGGTGCCCATGGACCAAATTCTCGCCACAGCAGGATGGGCTAATGAAGCTGTGTTCCAGCGTTTTTATAACAAGCCTGTTGCTGCTCCTCTACAGTTTACAGAAGCCGTGCTGAATGCAGGTCACGAACGTGGAGATGTCCCCGCATGAGGGGTTTTGATTTGTTATTAATAACTCTGCTCTTGTTTTGCAGTATGAACTATTGAGCAAATTTGTTCCTCCCATCCATCCCTGGTAGTGGTGTGTCAGCATGGACGTGGTCCAGGGCGTGTAATCACAGAAGCTTTGAAGTCTTCACGAAGTCACTCACGTGACTCCGAAATGAAATAGTAAGATTGAACGAGAACTTACCAGTTCGAAGGTTGATCTTTATTTTATGAGGAGTCGAAGTGAGGGATTTCGTGCCCTCCTCGCCCAACCCTCAATCACCTTCATCTGGTAATCTTAGTCACTTCAATCTTACTATGCGAAGTCATTTCTTTGTTGGTTTCTGTGATTCCACGCCGCTACTTTGAAGTATGTCGAGCATGCGCGCCAGCGGGCTCTTCACGAAATCCCTCACTTCGACTCCTCATAAAATAAAGATCAACCTTCGAACTGGTAAGTTCTCGTTCAATCTTACTATTCTGAGGCAATGACCTCTAGTCCTAGACTCTCCCACTAGTGGTAACATCCTCTCCACATCCACTCTATCCAAGCCTTTCACTATTCTGTATGTTTCAATGATTGAAGCATTCTTCTGAACGTCAGCGAGTACAGGCCCGGTGCTGACAAATGCTCATCATAGGTTAACCCACTCATTCCAGGGATCATTCTTGTAAGCCTCCTCTGGACCCTCTCCAGAGCCAGCACATCCTTCCTCAGATATGGTGCCCAAAATTGTTCTCAATATTACAAATGCACCCTTACCAGCACCTTATAGAGCCTCAATATTATATCCCTGTCTGCAAATGTTATGAAAATTAGTAGAGTTGTGCATACAAGGAAAGTTGACAAAGGATACAGCATCCCCTCCTTTCTACCAAACTTGAGAAGCTTGACAGGGGAGTCAGTGGAGGTGCAGTCGTTTGTGTCGAGAGAGTAAAGGAGAGGGGAGAGGGAAGAAGTCTGGCCACTTCTTCATCACTAACAATAGAAATTGAGGAGGTGGAAAAGCTATTCAGGAGACAGAAAAGCCGGAAATCTCCAGGACCGGACAATGTTTCCCCCACTACCCTCAAGCTCTGAGCCAAACAACTGGCACCAGTCTACACAGACATTTTCAACCAGTCCCTGCAAACCTCTACTGTCCCTGCCCGTCTCCACTATTGTTCCCGTACCCAAAAAGCCATGGATTATTGGCCTTAATGATGACAGGCCTGTCGCACTGCCCTCTGTAGTCATGAAGACCCTTGAAAGACTTGCTCTGGCCCACCTGAAAAATATCACAAACCCTCTGCTGGACCCTCTGCATTTTGCATACCGGGCAAATTGATCAGTGGATGATGCAGTCAACCTAGGCCTGCACTTCATTCTCCAGCACCTAGACTGCCAGGGGACCTAAGCAAGGATTTTGTTTGTGGATTTTATCTCTGCATTCAACACCAGTGTGCCAGAGCTACTACACTCCAAACTCTCACAGCTGACTGTCCCTGAACCCCTCTGCCAATTGATCACCAACTTCCTGACAGACAGGAAGCAGCATATGAGGCTGGTAAAGCACATCTCGGAACTGCAGACCCTCAGCATTGGAGCACAGCAAGGCTGCGTACTCTCCCCTCTCCTTTACTCTCTCTACACAAACGATTGCACCTCCACTGACTCCCCTGTAAAGCTTCTCAAGTTTGCGGATGACGCAACCCTGATTGGACTGATCCAGGATGGGGAGGAATCTGCCTACCGACAGGAAGTGACACAGCTGGCGTCCTGGTGCCATCTCAACAACCTGGAGCTCAATGCGCTTAAGACAGTGGAATTGATTGTAGACTTTAGGAGAGCTCCCCCTCCCCTCACCCCACTCACCAGCAACAACACCACAGTCACATCTGTGAAGTCATTTAAGTTCCTTGGAACCATCATCTCCAGGGACAATAAATGGGAGGCCACCATCGACTCCACAGTCAAAAAGGCCCACAGAGGAGACAGCGGCAGCTGAGACAACACATTACGACAGGCAATGATGGTCCAATTCTATAATGCCATCCTAGAGTCTGTCCTCACCTTCTCCATCATGGTCTGGTTTGGCTCAGCCACCAAGCACGACATCCGGATGCAGCGAATCGGTGAATTATACACTGCAAGGGCCAGGAAGCGAGCGGGCAAGATCATCTCTGACCCCTTGTGTGGAGAGGACAAATGCTCTGTAGACCAGCAGTTTTGTTTGAGCCTTTAGGTCTTGATCTTCAAAGACTCTTTTCCTGCATCTGGCGTAGGCTCCGCTGGCACAAGTCAGGCTTTTGAGGAATGAATGCTGCCAAGGTAGGGGAAGTGGTCAATGTTTTCAAGAGTGGTGTTGTCCACTTTTATAGTGGGCTGGGTAGACGGCTGGTTGGGTGGAGGTTGGTGGAGGACCTGGGTCTTCTTGATGTTCAAGGCTAGGCCCATGGCTCTATATGCCTTGACAAAGGATGCCCTGGAGGTCTTCTGCAGAGTGTGCTGCAATGGCGCAGTCGTCCGCGTACTAAAACTGCACGTTGGCGGTGTTACTGACTTTGCTCTTGGCCTTCAGCCTATCAAGGTTGAAGAGCCCACCGTCAGTTCAGTAGAGGGTTGGGATCCCCTGTGGCAGCTCTTCACCAATGAGGTGAAGTATGGCAGCAATGAAGACGACAAACAGGGTGGGTGCAATGATGCATCCCTGTTTGACCCCCGTTTCCACAGTGAAGGGCTCGGACTCAGAGCTGCATTTGAGAGCACTGTGACCGACATGCCATCACGTAGAAGCCTCAATACTCTGATGTACTTGTCGTGACAACCATACCTTGATTGTATGCTCCAAAGAGCCTGCCGTCAAAAGCCTTTGTCAGCTCTATGAAGGCCATGCAGAAAGGCTGCCTTAGTTCATGGGATCACTGTTCGGTGTGGACTCACTGGGCCAAAGGGCCTGTTTCTGCGCTGTATCTCTAGACTAAACTAAACTAAAAGGTTTAGGGTGATATGGGCCCAATGTGGCTTTGCCCAAATTTGAAACTTTAACTTGAGGAACTGCCCTGTCCTTATCTGTAACTAATTTAAAACCATTGGAAGTATGGTCCCTGGTCCCAAAAGGCTCATCAACTGATCTTTCAGACTCTTGCCCTGACCACTTCCCTTGGAGTGGGTCAAGTTCTGACCTCTTCCTTGCAGGGCCTCTACAGATTGCCACAAGGAACTTTCCTGAAATCACTTGACAATTGTCCCCATCTAAGACCTTAGCACTCTGGCAGTCCCAGCATATACTGGGTAAGTAAAAATCCTCCACTATAGCAACCCTTTTAGTCTTACAGCTCTCTGCAATCTCCCGGCATATTTGTCCCTTAATTCCTGCTCACCACCTGGTGCCAAGAGTACAATCCTGACAAGGTGATCATGCCATTTTTATTTCTCTGCTTCACCCACATACCCTCAGTGGATGATCCCTCAGTAATGTCATCTCAGACTACTGCCGTGATGTTCCCCTTAATCAATAATCCAACTCCCCCTCCCCTTTGCTCGCACCCCAATGTTTATCCTGTAGAACCTGTACACGGGAACATCAAGCTGCCAGTCCTGTCCTCTCTAGATAGACACAAAATGCTGGAGTAACTCAGCGGGGCAGGCAGCATTTCTGGAGAGAAGGAATGGGTGATGTTTCGGGTTGAAACACTTCTTCAGACTGGCCTCCGCTTAGCCAGGTTTCCATAATGGGTATAATGTCCCGCTTGCATGTACCTATCCAAACCCTGCCTTAACTGTTTAGCCTCTAGCATTGGTATAAACGAAAATGTATCCAACTGCCTTTCCCCACTCCCTGCCTATACTCTCTACGGAACTAGCAGTGATTGAGTTCTTTACCGACTTCCAGCCACCCACCTGGTTCACTACTGCACTGGTTCCCCTCCCCCTGCCAATCACGTTTAAATCCTCTAAAATAACATTTGCAAACTATGTCGACCAGGATGTGGCTTCCTCCCTGGTGCATTAATTTTGTTTCATTCTCCAGAAATGCTTCCTGACCTGCTGTGCATTTCCAGCATTGCCATGTCTTATTCCAAATCTCTGGCATATTTTGACCTCTGTTGTTCTACTCTGGCCAAAGGAAGAAAAAATATAAATTTATAACCATATAACTATATAACCATATAACAATTACAGCACGGAAACAGGCCTTCTCGGCCCTTCCAGTCCGTGCCGACCATTTATTTTCCCCTAGTCCCATCTACCTGCACTCAGACCATACCCCTCCATTCCCTTCCCATCCATATACCTATCCACTTTACTTTTAAATGTTAAAATCGATCCTGCCTCCACCACTTCTGCAATCTCAGCAACAATTGCCTCATTAGTGAGCAGCTACCAAAAGGAAATAAGATAACATTAGGACAAAAACACAGCGGCGCAGTGGTAGTGCTGCTGCCTTACAGCGCCAGAGACCCGGTTCGATCCTGACCACAGGTGCTGCCTGTGCGGAGTTTGCACGTTCTCTCTGTGACTGTGTGAGTTTCCTCCGGGCGCTCTGGTTTCCTCCCGTATTCCAAAGTTGTGTAGGTTGAAGGTTAATCTGCCTCTGTAAATTGAACCTCGTGCTTGAGAAAGTGATGATAACTGATAGAACTGATGTGCACAGGTGATCGATGGCCGGCACGGACTCGATGGACCGAAGGGCCTGTTCCCGTGCTGTATCTCCGAACTAAACTAAAACTAAACGTATTTGACTGAATGGCTACAAATAGCCTAAAAGTGCAGGCACAAAGCCTGCCAATATAATTCTTGAATGCAAACCATAAACAGTGATTCCAATCTAAACCCATCTAGTGAACCATCACATTCCACATTTACACAATAATCTACCAGTGTGCACACAAATGTGCATGGTTTACCTTCTTGTAACATCTTCATTGTAGTAATTCGCGCAACCTCTTCTTTCACTCTGCCCTCACAGAAGAATACACCTTCGCCTTCGTGTTTCTTGTCTGTACTCCACAAAACACTCGAAGAGTAATTTTCAGTCATTCTTTGCTCCAGGGGGCTCTGTAGCTGTTTGTGGTAGGCATCGATATCACGTGCAACTGATATCTGGTCAGGATTAGACGAGCCATGAAGGACACATATGAATGAGGTTTCCGATGTGGAGATTAGAGGGCTGGAGTTTATTAATGTTAAATCCAGCAATGCCTCGACTAAATCTGCAGGCAAAGAAAAAAATAATGAATTAAAATAGCATTGAATCTATAATGAAGGCTAATGTGGTATTTTACAAGTACAATGTAGGAAATTGAGGGTCGCATGGTGGCGCAGCAGTAGAGTTGCAGCGCCAGAGATCCGGGTTTGATCCCAACTACGGGTGCTGTCTGTACGCAGTTTGTACATTCTCCAGGTGACCACCTGGGTTTTCTCCAAGATCTTTGGTATCCTCCCACATTCCAAAGACGTACAGGTTTGTAGATCAATTGGCTTGGTGTAGTGTAAATTGTCTCTGGTGTTTATTACTTACTTACTTACTGCCTATTATGCTTCTTGGCATGTAGGGCAGCAATGAAGGTCCTCCACTCCTGTGTTCTGTGCTAGCTTCTGGACACTACCCCAGGTCATTTCCTCCTCTACAGTCGACGCCAGGTGGTTTTAGGTCTCCCTCTTTCCCTTTTCCCTTCCGGTGTCCAGTGCACAGGGCTATTCTTGGGATGCTGTCTGGTTCTCTTACATTCATCCTAGCATCTGTCGATAGCCCGGGAAGTCCATCACGCCCAGTAGTGTTGATTCCTTCAGTTGCTGTTTCCGTAACATATTTGTTTTACGAGACGGGGTTGCTAGCCCCGTGCTCAACCTCCAACCTGGAGGACCAGTGGATCGCTCTTCGTCTTGTCTCTACCCTTCGACCTGTCCAGCACGGGAGACCCTAACAGGAGACGAATCTCATGCTGGCATAGCTCTAGGGGTCACTGAGACACACAAGCTCCCCGACCACAACAAGGCTTCAATCCAATGGGGAGCCTGGTGTTTGTAGGATAATGTTAATGTGCAGGATCAGGTTACATTTTATCTCAGTTTGCTTTGTTGTTACCTTCTCCCAGCTAACAATGATCTCTTCTACATGTTCCTTGATCTCCATTCCCTTAGCCCTGTTTTCACACCTTCACACATCCTTATCTATGTATCTCCCTCTCCCCTGAAGTCAGTCTGAAGAAGGGTCTCGACCCAAAACGTCACCCATTCCTTCTTTTCAGAGATGCTGTCTGTCCCGCTGGGTTACTCCAGCATTCTGTGTCTATCTTCGATTTAAACCAGCATCTGCAGTTCCTTCTTATACGCTAGTCATAAAACACAAGGAGCATGAAACATGAAATTAAACTCCTATCGGGTGTTCCCTGTCTCCAATGTTCCAGAGAAAACAAGCCAGGTTTTTTTACCTTCCATATAGCTGAAACCCTCCAAACTAGGCAGCATCCTGCTAAACCTCTACTTCACTCTCCCTAATGGGGCTATCCCACTTGGGCGACCTAATTGGCGAGCTTGGAAGAGTTTAAAAAATTGACATGTTGAAGACCTCCTTCAACTTCCTTCGATTATGTTGAAGACCAGTTTCGACTAGCTACGACTAGCTACGACTAACTTCGGGAATATTGGACTAGCGGAGTCTTAAGATGACCTCCTTCGATCTCCTTCGACCTCCCTTCGACGTCCCTTCGACTATGATGAAGACTATCTACGACTACCTTTGACTACCTTAATCACCTTCGACTAACATGCTGACCTACTGCGACCTACTATGACTAAACCTACGAGTAAAAAAAGTATCGATTTATTTCCATGGCGACCTTTTTTTATTCGCGGGCATTTTTTAACATATTGAAAAAACCGCCGCGACTTAGCTGAGACCTCGAGTATGCGGATACCACTCTCAAGCATGAAGGAGAGTTACGAAGACTTCCTACAACCTTGTGTCGACCCTGTTGCGAGTATGAGTTGAGGGCAAACTCGCCAGAACTCGCACATTAGGTCGCCCAAGTGGGGCAGTCCCATAAAGGTTCCACCACCTTCCTGTAAGGGGCGACCAGAACTGTAGAGTAGTCCAGGTGTGGCCTTATCACAAAGGTTTATAAACCTGCAACATAATCTCCTGACTCTTATACTCAATGCCCAAGCCGATGAAGGCAGGCATACCATACACCCTCCACGTCACTGTTTACTATCTACAACATTTAGAAGGTCCAAAAGTGGACATGAAATGTCATTGGCCATTCAGTTAAAAAAAAATCCAAGGCATTTTATACAAGCATTTAAAACAAGTGGGTAACCAGGGAGAAGGTAAGACCACTCAAGTCTAAAGGAGGGAATGGATGCTTGGAATCGGAGGATGTAGGCATGGTACTGAATGAGTACTTCACATCTGTATTCACCAAGGCGAAAGACATGGAGGATAGTGAGATCAGTATAGGATATACTAATATGCAAGGACAGTTTGAGATCAATGAACTGGTCCTGTGGGTATCCTGTAAATCATTAAGGTGGATAAATCTCCAGATCCGAATGGGATCTATCCCAAGGTAGCGAAAGAGACAAGAGTGGAAATGTTAAAGAAGAACTGCAGATGCTGGAGAATCGAGGGTACACGAAAAGCTGGAGAAACTCAGCGGGTGCAGCAGCATCTAAGGAGCGAAGGAAATAGGCGACGTTTCGGGTCGAGACCTTCTGAAGAAGGGTCTCGACCTGAAACGTCGCCTATCTCCTTCGCTCCTTAGATGCTGCTGCACCCGCTGAGTTTCCCGAGGCAAGAGTGGAGATTGCAGGGGGCTTGACAAAGCTCTCAGTGTATTTCTAGCCACAGGGCAACACAGTGACAAGTCAGTAGACGTGCTGCTTTACCGCGGCAGAGAACCTGTGCGGAACTTGTACCGTAACGGGTGCTGTGTGTACGGAGCTTGTGAACACGTGGGATTTCTCCAGGTGCTCCGGTTTCCTCCCACACTCCAAAGACGTGCAGGTTACTGGGCTTCTGTAAATTGTGCTGACTGTGCAGGACAGAACTAGGGTACATTGATCATTGACCGGTGCAGATTTGGTGGCCGAAGGGCCTGTTTCCACACTGTATTGCTACACTAAACTAAACAGGTGAGGTCCTGGAGAATCGCAGAGAAGCCAAAGATGTTTTTCCTTGTTTCAGGTTAGTAGAGATAATCCAGGAAATGATAGTGTGATGAACCTCACGTCAGTGGTAGGGAAGCTATTGGAGAGGATTCTTTGTGGTAGGATTTACTCACATTTGGATGACAGTGGCATAATCAGGAAGAATCAATGTCTGTGCGCCAAACATAATGGCAAGATAAACCAATTACATCTGCCTGTACGTGACCCATGTACCTACTAAAAGCCACTTAAACACCACCAAAGATCATAGAGTGGAGCAAGATAGTTCTATGATCTTTGAACATTTGAACCGCTATAGAATCATAGAAATTAGGTGCAGGAGGAGGCCATTCGGCCCTTTGAGCCTGCACCGTCATTCAATATGATCATGGCTGATCATCCAACTCAGTATCCTGTACCTGCCTTCTCTCCATACCCCCTGATCCCTTTAGCCACAAGGGCCACATCTAACTCCCTCTTAAATATAACCAATGAACTGGCCTCAACTACCTTCTGTGGCAGAGAATTCCACAGATTCACCACTCTCTGTGTGAAAAATGATTTTCTCATCTCGGTCCTAAAAGACTTCCCCTTTATCCTTAAACTGTGACCCCTTGTTATGGAGTCCCCCAACATCGGGAACAATCTTCCTGCATCTAGCCTGTCCAACCCCTTAAGAATTTTGTAAGTCTCTATACGATCCCCCCCTCAATCTCCTAAATTCCAGCAAGTACGAGCCGAGTCTATCCAGTCTTTCTTCATATGGAAGTCCTGCCATCCCAGGAATCAGTCTGGTGAACCTTCTCTGTACTCCCTCTATGGCAAGAATGTCTTTCCTCAGATTTGGAGACCGAAACTGTACGCAATACTCCAGGCGTGGCCTCACCATGACTCTGTACAACTGCAGTAGAACCTCCTTGCTCTTGTACTCAAATCCTTTCACTATGAATGCCAACATACCATTCGCTTTCTTCACAGCCTGCTGCACCTGCATGCCTACTTTAGTATCTGCCTTCACCACCACCCCTGGCAGTGCATTCCAGGCCCCCACCACTCTCTGTGTAAAAAACTGGCCCTGCACATCTCCTTTAAACATTGCCCTTCTAACCTCATACGGTGATAAAGGTGATTTATGAGGGTAGGGCAGTGGATGTTTATTATGTCTCTCATGATAGCTTGATGCCGAAAATTAAGATGCATGGGGTTCAAGGTGACTGGACAGGTTGGATTCAGAACAACCAAAAATCACTGTGGGAACATCTTCACCAGACTAAGTGCAATAGCTCAAGAGGGCAGCCCATTCCCACGCTCTCAGAGGCTGCCCCATTGCTGTTTCTCATTTATAATCAATGATTTGGATGAGAATGTATACTGATAATACAATACAATAATACTTTAATAGCCAAGTATGTTTTGCAACATATGAGGAATTTCATTTGCCAAGTCAATGCAAACATTGCCCAGATACTAGAAAATGAATAAACAAGAGCTAAATACAATGATCACCAAACAGATGGTAGAGACATTAAGAATTTGTTGCAAAATATGATTGCAAAGTTTAAGCATCTAAGAATTTCTTTGTTCCAGTTCAAATCCGGTGCATATGAAAATAAACTCTTCAAGGTTTTTAAAGGGAAAGCATATTCTGATTTAAAAAAACCGTCATAGTCGTATTAGCTTCAACTATTGAGAGGGAACCTGGGGTCACAATTTAAGAATATGGGGTTGGCCATTTAGGATTGAGATGAGGAAGAACATTTTCACCCAGAGAGTTGTGAATGTGTGGAATTCACTGCCACAGAAGGCAGTGGAGGACAATTCACTAGATGTTTTCAAGAGAGAGTTAGATATTGGTCATAGGGCTAACGGAATCAAGGGATATGGGGAGAAATCAGGAATGGGGTATAGATTTAGGATGATCAGCCATGATCATATCGAATGGCAGTGCTGGCTTGAAGGACCGAATGGCCTACTCCTGCACCTATTTTCTATGTTTCTATGTTTCTATGTTTCTAAGAGCAGTTTGTCAAAACTGTAGAATTCATTTAGCTCCAACAGGGAAACAAAATGATTTCAACAATTTTAGCTTTCTTCAATGTTATAGTTTTAAAATTGTTTGGAACTCTTCAGATCTCAAAAACATAGCAGAGATTTTTCAGCAAATAATGTGAGCGGAATTACAACCTCCACTGCAACCACACACCCCCTCCCCAACTGAACCTCCACGATATTATGGAGTACATGCGCAGAAATGTCAGAGTGAAGGGCGAGGCAGGCAAACGTAAGGAAGCATGGATGAGGAGGTGAAGTTCAGGCTTTGGTCAAAAGTAAGAAAGAAGCATGGGACAGGTATAGGCAGCTAGGATCAAGTGTTTTAGGATCAGTTCTTTGGTAACTTGTCAGTTTAGTAAGTTTGTTAGAATCAGTTCTTTAGTAACTTGTCAGTTTCTTTGTTTCAGGAGCTAAGAAGTAAACTAAAACAGGAAATAGGAAGGGCAAAATAGGAACAGGAGATAGCATTGGCAGATAGAATTAAGGATAATCCCAATACATTTTAGGTACATAAAGGAAAAAATATAACTAAGAGACCCCTCAGAAATCAAAGCTGTCAACTCAGTGTGGATCCACAGGAGATGGGCAAGGTCCTGTGAAGAAAGCGAATGGTATGTTACCTTTCATAGCAAAAGGATTTGAGTATAGGAGCAGGGAGGTTCTACTTCAGTTGTATAGGGTCTTGGTGAGACCACACCTGGAGTATTGTGTGCAGTTCTGGTCTCCAAATCTGAGGAAGGACATTATTGCCATAGAGGGAGTGCAGAGAAGGTTCACCAGACTGATTCCTGGGATGTCAGGACTGTCTTATGAACAAAGGCTGCATAGACTCGGTTTATACTCTCTAGAATTTAGGAGATTGAGAGGGGATCTTATAGAAACTTACAAAATTCTTAAGGGGTTGGACAGGCTAGATGCAGGAAGATTGTTCCCGATGTTGGGGAGGTCCAGGACAAGGGGTCACAGCTTAAGGATAAGGGGGAAATCCTTTAGGACCGAGATGAGAAGGACTTTTTTCACACAGAGAGTGGTGGGTCTCTGGAACTCTCTGCCACAGAGGGTAGTTGAGGCCAGTTCATTGGCTATATTTAAGAGGGAGTTAGATGTGGCCCTTGTGGCTAAGGGGATCAGAGGGTATGGAGAGAAGGCAGGTACGGGATACTGAGTTGGATGATCAGCTATGATCATATTGAATGGCGGTGCAGGCTCGAAGGGCCGAATGGCCTACTCCTGCACCTAATTTCTATGTTTCTATGTCCTCAATGAGTATTTGTCCTCTGTTTTTACTCTGGAGACAGACAGGATGATGGAGGAACTGGTGTAGTCACTGGAAGTATCTTGAGGGCAGTCAGTATTAAGATCGAGGAGGTGTTGAAGTTCCTAACGTGTATGAAGGTGGACACAACTCCCAGCCCTGATCAGATATATCTGAGGACACTTTGGGAAGCTAGAGAGGAAATTGCAGGAGCCCTGGCTGTGATTTACGAATCATCATTAAATACAGGCAAGGTGCCGGAAGAGTGGAGGGTGGTAAATGTTCTATCTCTATTCAAGAAGGGCTGCAGGGAAAAGGCTGGGAACTACAGGCCAGTGAGCTTACCATTCACCGACACGGTGAATGGCAGGGCTCCGGTGAGTGTTGCAGAGCAGAGGAATCTAGGAATACAGGTACATGGTTTATTGAAAGTGGCACCACAGGTACGGTGGTCAAGAAAGCTTTTGGCACAATGGCCTTAATCAGTCAGAGTATTGAATATAGAAGGGAGGTCTTGTTGCAGTTCTATATGCTGCATTTAGAGTATTGTGTTCATTTCTGGGCACCGTGTTATGGGAAAGATATTGTCAAGTTGGAAAGGGTGCAGTGAAGATTTATGAGGTTGTTGCCAGGACTCAAAGGTCAACGTTATAGGCAGAGGTTGAGCAGGCTAGTACTCTTCCTTGGAGCACAGGAGAATGAGGGGTGTTCTTACAAAAATATACAAAATCATGAGAATAGATCGGGTAGATGCACAGAGTCTCTTGCCCAGAGTAGGGAAGTCGAGAACCAGAGGTCAAAAGTTTAAGGTGAAGGGGGAAAGATTTAATAAGAACCGGAGAGGTAACATATTCACACAAAGAGTGGTGGGTGTATGGAACGAGCTGCCTGAGGAGGTAGTTGAGGCAGGTACAATCACATAGAAACATAGAAATTAGGTGCAGGAGTAGGCCATTCGGCCCTTCGAGCCTGCACCGCCATTCAATATGATCATGGCTGATCATCCAACTCAGTATCCCGTACCTGCCTTCTCCCCATACCCTCTGATCCTCTTAGCCACAAGGGCCACATCTAACTCCCTCTTAAATATAGCTTAAATATAGCTTAAATATAACTCCCTCTTAAATATAATTACAAATATCACGATGTTTAAGAAACATTTTGACAGGTACATGGATATGACATGTTTAGAGGCATGTGGGCCAATCGCAGGCAGATAGGACTTGTGTAGATGGGACGCTAATTGGTGTGGGCAAGTTAGGCTGAATGGCCTGTTTCCATGCTGTATAGCTCTATGACTCTTGCTCTAAATCACATTCTCAGTCTAGGTCCTTGGTGCAAAGTTTGGAGCAGTTTTTGTCCCAGATGTACTCACTGGGGACATGACAAGGTAGGTGGAAAATTCATCCTGAGCGCAATGACAAGCTTGTGATTGTTGGAAAATCTGACCATTGTTGCATACTGCATTGTTTGATTTTTTATCATTATTTTACTGAGTCTGAGTCATAGAATGAAAGAGTCATAAAGCAACGAAACAGGACCTTCGGCCCACCTTGCCCGTGTTGCCCTATCTACACCAGTCCTGGTAGGGGATCAAAAACGACAGAATGAAGTCATCTTTTGTTGAACATTTGAGTCTTTGGTAGCTGATTAAAGTATATTTAGAACTTGTGGATTTATACCTCTGCTACCATATAGAAGTTATTAAGCTTAAGTCTATAATGGTTATAGACTATAATGGTTATAGATCTTATTGCTATAAACATTATAGCCATGTTTAATATTTCTAGTTTTAATCAGTCTGTACTTTGGAAGGTGGGATTTGTTACATAGAGGGGTGCGTCCATTTCGGAGGAGAGGAGCATGGACTCATTGATTGGGAGTTTAGTTTAGTCTCCGAGGATGATGAGAAAACTATTTTACCACACGGTAACACCCGCACGGTCACGACCGTATTGTCTGAAGAAGAAACAGTTAATAAGAACGAAAAGTTGTGAGTTATTTCTTTGTTACATATTTCTTCAATAAAATACCAATTAATCAAGAAACAGCATTTGGAAGATTTGTTTTTGCTATCTTAAGAGTGCGGTGAGTGCATAAACTATATCTCCACCACATCCCTGAGGAGTAATGGCTATCAAAATTGGACTTTGAGAACGTATAGAAACTGCCATTACACACCATGTTATGTTTTGTTTAAGAAGGAACTGCATATGCTGGAAAAATCAAAGGTAGATAAAAATGCTGGTGAAACTCAGCGGTTGAGGCAGCATCTACGGAGAGCGAAGCAATAGGTGACGTTTCAGGTCGAGACCCTTCTTCGAGACCCTTCTTCACCTTATGTTATGTTTTGCTTTGCGGTGCCTGAAATCTATCTTCAAGATAAAAAACGGAGACAGCACTTTGTGTCGTAGTTCTCTTTCACTAGAACTTTTAAATGATACTTAAAGGGTTAACGGTGGATATGCAATGGCGTAAAAATAAAACAGGGAATCCGGCTCAACCGTGGCTTGCGAGGGAAATTAGGGATAGTGTTAAATCCAAGGAACGGGCTTATAAATTGGCCAGAGGAAGCAGCAAATGGTGGTGGACAAAGGGGTTAATTAAGAGGGGGAAATAGAGCATGAAAGAAAGCTTGCAGGGAATATATAAACACTGTAAAAGCTTCTATAGATATGTGAAGAGGAAAAGATTAGTGAAGACAAATGTAAAGATGGGAAACAAGGAAATGGCAAACCAGTTAAACAAGTTATTTGGTTCTGTCTTCACTAAAAAAGACAGCAACAATCTCCCAGAAATACTAGGGGACCAAGGATCTAGCAGGAAGGAGGAACTGAAGGAAATCCGCATTAGTCAGGAAAGGGTGTTAGGCAAACTGTTGGGACTGAAGGCAGATAAATCCCCAGGGCCTGATGGTCTGCATCCCAGAGTACTCAAGGAGGTGATCATTTTCCAATGTTCAATAGACTCTGGATCAGTTCCTGTGGACTGGTGGGCAGCCAATGCAACACCACTTTTTAAGAAAGGAGGGACAGAGAAACGGAATTATAGACCAGTTAGCCTTACATCGGTAGTGGGGAAGATGCTCGAGTCGATTATTAAAGATGGACCTATTGGTCTGAAGAGGGGTCTCAACACGAAACATCACCCATTCCTCTCCAGACATGCTGCCTGTCCCACTGAGTTACTCCAGCATTTTGTGTCTACCTTCGATTTAAAGCAGCATCTGCAGTTCTTTCCTGCACAGTATCAGTCAAAGTCAGCATGGGTTTATGAAACGGAAATCATGCTGGACTAATCTGGAATTTTTTGAGGATGTAACAAGCAGGATGAATAAGGGAGAGCCAGTGGATGTGGTGTATCAATAACTATACATTATTGTGTGTAATGGCCCACACAAGAGGTTAGTGTGCAAAATTAGAGCACATGGTATTGGGGGATGGGTATTGACATGGATAGATAACTGGTTGGCAGACAGGAGGCAAAGAGTAGGAATTAGCGGGTCCTTTTCAGAATGGCAGGCAGTGACGAGTAGGGTGCCGTAATGCTCAGTGCTGGGACCCCAGTTGTTTACAATATATATATTAATAATTTACACAAATATTAAATATCACATCTCCCAGTTTGCCGATGACACAAAGCGCGGTGGCAGTGTGAGCTGCAAGGATGCTATGAGGCTGCAGGGTGATTTGGATAGGTCGGATGAGTGGGCAGATGCATGGCAGATGCAGTATAATGTGGGTAAATGTGAGTTTATCCACTTTGGTGGCAAGAACAAGATTATTATCTGAATGGTAGACACAAAATGCTGGAGTAACTCAGTGGGACAGGCAGCATCTCCAGAGAGAAGGAATGGGTGATGTCTCGTGTCTAGACCCTACTTCAGACTGAAGAAAGGTCTCATCCCAATGCATCACCCATTCCTTCTCTCCGGAGATGCTGCCTGTCCCGCTGAGTTACTCCAGCATTTTGTGTCTACCTTCAATTCAAACCAGCATCTGCAGTTCTTTCCTACACACATTATCTGAATGGTGTCAGATTGGGAAAAGGGGAAGTGCAACAAGACCTGATGTGCTTGTACATCAGTCACTGAAAGGAAGCACGCAGGTGCAGCAGGCAGTGAAGAAAGCTAATGGCATGTTGGCCTTCATAGCGAGAGGATTTGTGTTTAGGAGCAAGGAGTCACAGGAATCACAGTTTAAGAATAAGGAGTAGGCCATTTGGGACTGAGATAAGGAAAAACTTTTTCACCCAGAGAGTTGTGAATCTGTGGCACAGAAGGCAGTGAAGGTCAATTCACTTGAAGTTTTCAAGAGAAATTTATCTCTTCGGGCAATTGGAATCAAGGGTTATAGGGAGAAAACAGGAATGGGGTACTGATTTTGCATGTTACAACCCAATTTCAATTATAACAATATAACAATAGGTTTAAGATGAGAGAGGAGATATTTATTAGGAATCTGAGTTGCAACTTTTTAACAGAGTGGGAAATGGGTATATGGAACTGATGAGGTATAGGGCTGAGGAGGCCAAGTCAGTGGATATTTTTGAGGAACGCATAGACAAATTATTGATTCGAAAGGGTGTCTAATTCTAATTCTACTCCTATAACGTGTGAACTTGTGATTTGAGGCAGATACTATAATAACATTAAAAGAAACATTTGGACAAGTACATGGACAGGAAGGTTTAGAAGGATAGTGGCCAAACCCATATGGGACTAGTGTAGATGGGGCATCTTAGCCAGCAAAGGCAAATAGGGCTGAAGGATCTGTTTAGGTGCTGTATGACTTCCTTCCAATTGTAGGGTGACCAAAACTGAACACATTACTCCAAATGTGGCCTCACCAAAAATCTTGTACAGCTATAACATAACATCCCAACTTCTATACTTAACGCCTTGACTGACGAAGCCAATGCACTGACCGATGACACCAATACACTCAGAGCGTTCTTGACCATCCTATCTACCTATGATAACGCTTCTAATGAACTATGTACTGGATCACTCTGTCTACAACACTCGCAAGTCCCATCCAGGGCAGCACTGTGGTGCAGTAGGTGTGTGCCTTACAGCACCGTAGGCCTGGGTTCAATCCTGACTATGGGTACTGTCTGTACGGAGATTGCATTTTCTCTCTGTGATCATCTGGGTTATCTCCAAATGCTCCGATTTCCTCCCAGACTCAAGACTTGAAGGCTTGTAGATTCATTGACTTCTGTAAATTGTCCCTAGGATCATAAGGCCGGATAGGAGCCGTATTAGGGCATTCGGCCCATCGAGTCTACTCCGCCATTCAATCATGGCTGATCCATCTCTCCCTCCTAACCCCACTCCCCTGCCTTCTCCCCATAACCCCTGACACCTATACCAATCAAGAATCTATCTATCTCTGCCTTCAAAATATCTATCGAGGGCCTCTACAACCTTCTGTGGCAAAGAATTCCACAGTTTCACCCCCCCCCCCCCCCCGACTAAATAAATTCCTCCTCATCTTCCCAAAGGAACGTCCTTTAATTCTGAGTCTATGACCTCTAGTCCTAGACTTTCCCTCGAGTGGAAACATCCTCTCCACATCCACTCTGTCCAAGCCTTTCACCATTCAATAGGTTTCAATGAGGTGCCCCCTCATCCTTCTAAACTCCAGCGAGTACAGGCCCAGTGCCATCAAACGCTCATCATATGTTAATCATTCCTGGGATTATTCTTGTAAACCTCCCCTGGACCCTCTCCAGGACCAGCACATCCTTCCTCAGATATGGTGCCCAAAATTGCTCACAATATTCCAAATGCGGCCTGACCAGTGCCTTGTGGAGCCTCTGCATTACATTCCTGTTTTGTATTCTAGCCCTCTTGAAATAAATGTCAGCATCCCGTTTGCCTTCTTCATTACTTCAACTTCAACTTGCAGAGTAACTTTTTGGGAATCCTGCACCAGCACTCCCACGTCCTTTTGCACCTAAGATTTCTGCATTCTCTCCCCATTAGGAAAATAATCTACGCCTTTATTACTACTTCCAAAATGCATGACCCCATCCTTTGCTGTTCTCTATTCCATCTGCCACTTCAATGCCCACTCTCCCAACCTGTCCAAATCCTTCTGCCATGTCCCTGCTTTTTCTGCACTACCTATTTTTGTATCATCCGCAAACTTGGCCACAAAGCCTTCAATCCCCTCGTCTAAATCAGTAATGTACAACGTGAAGAGCAGCGGCCCCAATACCGATCCCTGTGGAACTCCACTAGTCACTGGCAGCCAACCAGAAAAAGCTCCCTTTATTGCCACTCTTTGACTTCTGCCATCCAGCCAACCTGCTATCCGTGCTAGTCTGCCCTTTGATAACATGGGCTCTCATCTTCTTTGGCAGCCTCACGTGTGGCAGCTTATCAAAGGCTTTCTGAAAATCTAGGTAAACAACATCCACTATCCAGGGTGTAGGATAGAAATAGTGTACGGGGAGATTGATGGTCGTCACAGACTCGGTGAGCTGAAGGGCCAGTTTCCCCGCTGTTTCTCTAAACCTAGCTAAACACTTACTGTGTAGGTCTTGCCCTGGTTTGTCATCCTAATATAGCAATACCTCTCACTTCTCTGGATTAAACTCCACTAATCATTCCTTAGCACTCTTGCCCAACTTATCAAGACTTTGCTGCAATTTGTGATAACTATCTTCACTACATACGGTACCACCCACTTTAGTATCATCTACAACTTTACGAATCATGCCTTCCACATTCTCATCCATATTTTTGATTATAAACCCCAAACAGCAATGGGCTCTGCACTGATCCCTGAAGCATATCACTACTCCCAGCCCACCAGACTGAAAAACAACCTTCTACGATCACCCTCTGCTTCCTGCCATGGTCAATTTTCTATCCAGTCACCAGCTCTCCCTGGATCTCATGCATTCAAACCTTCCAACGCAGCCTGCCATGTGGAACCTTATTGAATGCCTTGCTGATGTCCATATGGACAACATCTACAGCTTTGTCCTCATCAACCTTTTTGGTAACTTCTTGATAAAACTCAATTAGATTCATAAGACGTGATGCCAAACAGAGAGGTCTGGATGTACAGATGTATAGTTCACAGTATTTCAGTGGCATTTCAGGTGGTCAGTGTGCTGAAGAAGGCATTTAGCATGCTTGCCTTCATTGGGAAGGGTATTACGTACAAAAGTCAGACATTATGATACAGCTGTACAAATCATTGTTAGACCATACATGGAGCAATGTGTTCAGCTCTGGTTGCCGAGCCAAAAGGAAGGATGTCATGAGGTTGGGTGGAGAGCAGAAGAGATTCACCAGGATATTACCAGGATTGCAGGCTTGAGTTAGAGGGAGAGGTTGGATGGGCTGGGACCTTTTTCATTAGAGGGTAGGAGGCTGAGGGATGATGTTATCGAAGTAAATAAAATGTTGAGGGGCAGAGATGAAGTGAATGTTCACAGCCTTTATCCCAAGATGCAGGAATCTAAAACAAGAGGGCATTGGCATAAGTGAGAGGGTAGGGGTTTATGATGAAGCTCAGCATACATTTTTCACTCAGAGGGTAGCCCACACACTGTTGTAATAAACCCTCCTGGCTACTCCCAACACATTTTGCTTTGGGGGTTACACAAAAAGCTGGAGAAACTCAGCGGGTGCAGCAGCATCTAAGGAGTGAAGGAGATAGGCGACGTTTCGGGTCGAGACCCTTCTTCAGTCTGAAGAAGGGTCTCGACCCGAAACGTCGTCTATCTCCTTCACTCCTTAGATGCTGCTGCACCCGCTGAGTTTCTCCAGCTTTTTATGTAACCCTCGATTCTCCAGCATCTGCAGTTCCTTCTTTAACATTTTGCTTTGTGGTCTCTTCCAACCAAGGAAATTCTAGACAATCACCGACTATCACAACTCTGTTTCTTTAATATGTTTCCATAACCTGTTGACATATTTGTCTTCCATCTCCCACTGTTATTAGAAGGCCTCCAACCACCATCCAACCTTTCTCATCGTTGAACTCTACCCAGTTTGTCATAATGTATAGACACAAAATGCTGGAGTAATTCAGCGGGACAGGCAGCATCTCTGGACAGAAGGAATGGGCGACGTTTCAGGTCGGGACTCTTCTTCAGGCCAAAGTCAAGGGAAAGGGAAACGAGACATGTAGACGCTGATGTAGAGAGATATAGACCTAGTGAATGAAAGATATGCAAAAAAGTAACAATGATAAAGGAAACAGGCCATTGTTAGCTGTTGTCTGGTCTGAAGAAGAGTCTCGACCCGAAACGTCAACCATTCCTTCTGTCCAGAGATGCTGCCTGTCCCCCTGAGTTACTCCAGTATTTTATGTCTATACACTATGACAAAATGGGTAGAGTTCAACGATGAGAAAGGTGCAATCACTGTTGGTTGGAGGCCTCCTAATAACAGTGGGAGATAGAAGACAAATATGTCAACAGGTTATGGAAACATGTTAAAGAAACAGAGTTGTGCTGCCTGTCCCGCTGAGTGACTCCACCATTTTCTGTCTATCTTGTATTTAAACCAGCAGCGGCAGTTCCTTCCTACACACCTTCCCATAGTGGATAATCCCTCGAATATGTCCTCACTTAGTGCACCTGATTGGTAATGCAACATTTGTGGGCAGCACAGTGGGAGGTAGAGTTGCTGCCTTACAGTGCTTGTGCAGTGCCAGAGACCCGGGTTCGATCCCGACTACGGGTGATGTCTGCAAGGAGTTTGTACGTTCTCCCCATGATCACATGGGTTTTCTCCGAGATCTTCGGTTTCCTTCCACATTTCAAAGACGTACAGGTTTGTAGGTTAATTTGCTTGGTGTATGTGTAAATTGTCCCTAGCATGTGCAGGATAATATTAATGTGTGGGGATCGCTGGTTGGCCCGGTGGGCCGAAGGGACTGTATCCGCACTCAGTGGCGGACTGGCCAGGGTGTCAGCTTGCCCGATGGCCCCTGATGAAGTGGGTCCCCTATATCAAGTGGGCCCCTGATGAAGTGGGCCCCCTTTGTCTCCTGGCAACCAATATTTTTAGACCCAGTCCGCCACTGTCCGCACTGTATCTCTAAACTAAACTAAAAAATTAAACTCCTCTTCTTAGTTGGCCTCCCTCTCCATCAAGTCCAAAACATCAAAACCCCGGATCATTCAGTCATCAGTCCCATTCCTCTCACAAATAATGGCAAGACCATCATAGTTTCATGTGCTTATCAAAGCTCTAAGTTTATACACTTTAACCACAATAGTCCTTGCATTTAATAACCACATTTCATCCCATCGGTCTCACAAAGTGTGAGAGGAACTCAGTAGGTCACACAGCGTCTCTGGAGGGTGTGTGTCAGGTTAGGACCCCTCTTTAGACTAAGGAAGTGCTGCATTGTTAGAGGGGATACAACGTGGAACCAGGCCCTTCGGCCCACTGAGGCAATATTTACACTATCCTACAAACACTTGGGACAATTTACAATTATACCAAGGCAATTCACCTACAAACCTGTACGTCTTTGGAGTGTGGGAGGAAACCAGAGACCCAGGACAAAACCCACGCAGGTCACAGAGAGAACGTACAAACTCCGTACAGACAAGCACCCGTAGTCAGGATCGAACGCGGGTCTCTTGCACTGTAAGACATCAACTCTACCGCTGCACCTCCTTGCTTTTGGATGAGAAACAAACAATTTGGTTTCGCAGCTGGGCAGAAAAAAAATGATGATGGTTTTGAAGAAGACCAGAAAAGGTTGTCCTGTTGTTATTCATCATGCAACGTTAATGAAGATTAAGTATAGTTTATAGAACCTTGCTGGACACAAATTGGTGGCTTTGTTTCCTTTTACAATAGTGACTGCACTTCAAAAAATGTACTAATTAGCTTAGAGACATTTTGTAGTAAGCAGTGTGACAGCGCCCTCTCTCTTACACCAGCCTGATTCAGTTAACCAGCTGACAGCCTAAGAGGCCATTCCTCAGCATCATTGGTAACAACTGACTTTAATCAGCTGATATTGGTTGTCCATTTGAACCCTGTCAGCTTACTCCCTATAAAACTTCAAACCAGAGGGGTGGAATGGCAAGGAACGGCAGATGCTGGTTGATTGTGATTGTGATTGTGATTGTGATTGTGATTGTGATTGTGATTGTGATTGTGATTGTGATTGTGATTGTGATTGTGATTGTGATTGTGATTCCCACTCAGCCCCTGTGCTAAGTAACTAATTGTTCCATTTCAGAACTAATTGCAAGGGAATTACAGAATAGTTGACTGGGTAAGAACAATGGATTTTATTGCGTATGACTTGAGTGAAGCTTGCTCTCTTTAAATAATACTCCAGTGGCTATCGTTACTGATCATAACTGGATGGGGTGGGGGTGTTGGAGGTTACCTAAAATTGGTGAATTCAGTGTTCATACCAAACCCAATGGTATGAACATTAAATTCTCAATTTTAGGCAATCTCTCAACCTGCCTCTTACCTCCTCCCTTTTCTCCACCATAGATACACCCCCTTTCTACCTCTCTCTTGTGCCCCCCCCATCCCCCTGGATTAACACCTATTCCTTCCCTCTCTCTCCCCCCCCCCCCCCCCCCCCCCCCGTCATATTCCTTCCTCTGTTTCGTAATTTGCAACTTTTCAATCCTCTGTCTCACACCTTGGGGTGGAAGATTGCAACCTTCACATGGTCCGCCCTGTTTCGACTACTGCAATCAACTCGACACAGTGCGCAAACGGGAGATCAAATAGAACAAGTTGTCCAACAACTTTAGGCTGTGCACGCCATACGCAAGAAGAAGTCTCACACTTATGGCATGGCGGTAGAGTTGCTGCCTTCCAGCGCCAGAAACCCGGGTTCGATCCTGACTACGGGTCCTTGCCTGTACAGATTTTATACATTCTCCCTGTGACCTGTGTGAATTTTCTCCCGGTGCTCCGGTTTAAGGTATGCCTACTTTGAAGAAGTTCTCCTCCTCCCTCCCTGATCCCTGACCAGTCTGAAGAAGGGTCTCGACCCGAAATGTCGCCTATCTCCTTCACTCCTTAGATGCTGCTGCACCCGCTGAGTTTCTCCAGCTTTTTGTGTAACCCTCGATTCTCCAGCATCTGCAGTTCCTTCTTTAACACAAGAAGTCTCACACCTTCTGTTTTAATCTTGACATTTGGCTGAAGAAGGGTCTCGACCCGAAACGTCGTCTATTCTTTCTCTCCATAGATGCTGCCCCACCTGCTGAGTTTCTCCAGCAGTTTTGTCAACCTATACGCCTTTGTGTCTTTGGAGTGTGGGAGGAAACCGGAGCACCGGGAGAAAATTCACGCAGGTCACAGGGAGAATGTATAAAATCTGTACAGACAAGGACCCGTAGTCAGGATCGAACCCGGGTTTCTGGCGCTGGAAGGCAGCAACTCTACCGCATGCCATAAGTGTGAGATGTTGAACTTTGGGATGTCAAACTAGGATAAGACTTTCACAGTAAATTGTAGAGCCCTGCAGACCATTGCAAAGCAGAGAGATCTGGGAGGACAGCTGCATTGAAGGTCTTTAGCACTTGCTTTCATTGGGAGGGGTATTGAGTACAAAATGTATCACATCATAATGTAGCTTACTGTACAGGTTGTTAGTGAGTCTGCACTGGAAGTACTGTGTACTGTTCTGGCTGCCCAGTTATACGAAGGATGTCATCAACTTGGAAAGGGTGCAGACGAGATTCAGCAGGATGTTACCTGGGCTAGTGAAAGAGTTATAAGGAAAGAATGGATAGGCTGGGACATAGATCTTTGGAGCATCTGAGGATACTGAGGGATGACCTTATTGAAGTGCACAAGTTCATAAGGAGCATTGATATTTTTTCCCTGGATCGAGGATTTTAAAACTGGAGAGTGTTTGCTTAATGTGAGAGGGGAGAGATTGAAGAGGAACCTTTGGGGGTAACTTTTTCACATGGAGGATAGTCTTTATCTGGAATGGGTTGCCAGAGGAAGCTGTAGAAGTGGATTCAATCAAGATGCTTGTTTAAGACATTGGCGCAGATTTATGGATGGGAAAGATTCAGAAGGCTATGGGCCAAATGCAGCCAAATGGGACTAGCCCAGTATAATGAACAAGGTGAGCCAAAGGCCCTGTTTCCGTGCTGCATAACTCCATGACCAACATTATTCTGAGCACAAAGGACAAGCTGTAGATCAGGAAAAGGGTGGACTAACAGTTTTTGAACTCTGAATGCGTAACAAAGATCAAGCTTTAATGGAACTGTACACATTTCGAGTTTAATGTTATATTTACCACATCTTGAAAGAAAGTGAGAAGTTAAATAAATGAAACTATCTGTGGCTATGGCACCTTTCACACCCTACTCTTTAAAAATGGAGTATGTGTAGTCACAGGTGTTAAAATAAAATTGACTGACTGTTTAATTTGACTTTAAGATGATATCAGTCTTTCTCAAAAAGGTCCTTGTGGCTAGAGGGATCAGGGGTTTGGAGAGAAGGCAGGTACGGGAAACTGAGTTGGATGATCAGCCATGATCATATTGAATGGCAGTGCATGCTCCAAAGGCCGAATGGCCTACTCCTGCACCTGTTTTCTATGTTTTTATGTTTCTATCATTAATCTTGAAGGCTTAATGTTTCAGAAAGAACGGCAGATGCTGGGAATATCGAAGGTAGACAGAAATGCTGGAGAAACTCAGCATCTATGAGGCAGCATCTATGGAGAGAAGGAATGGGAACATTTCAGTCAATTTCGGTCAAGATTTTGTCAATCTTGAAGGCTTGATTTGCAACAAGGTGCAAAGAAAACTATCAGACCACCAGATCTGGGCAACGCTTACACAATCTTCGTGTGCATTCATTGGAATAATACAATTGCTCAAGGAGTGTGTTTTTATGCAACACAACAAACTCCTTAGCATTTTATTTCAAATATTTGACCCGATATGAATATCAGCTCACCCCATGATTGGACTTGTGATCTGTTTAAGTGTGTCTGGAAAGCTAAATACACTAATAGACCATTACGCACCATGAATTGCTCGTCACCAACAATGAAGTAAGTGACACATCGAGATGGCTTGAAAATTATAACCATATATATTATTCATCTAATATACAGACATTAAGTTGAAAATCCATTCAGTCTGAAAATAATCATCTTATAAACGGTCACCAGCCACAGTATAAGACGACTAATAGTCACCGCACCCACATATCTTTCAATCTTCGCTTCTCGTTTGGAGCATTGAGTTCTATAAAGTTACATAAAGTTCTATAAAGTTACATAAAGTTCTATAAAGTTACATAAAGTTCTATAAAGTTACATAAAGTTCTCCCGTGCTGGTAGTCGACAAATTTTAAACACAAATTGCTGAAGTAACTCAGCGGGACAGGCAAAGTCTCTGGAGAGAAGGAATGGGTGACGTCTCGGGCCGAGACCATTCTTCAGACTGAAGAAACCGACTCCCGACCCGAAACGTCACCCATTCCTTCTCTCCAGAGATGTCGCCTGTCCCGTATTCTGTGTCTATCTTCGGTTTCAACCAGCATCTGCAGATCCTTCCTACACGTTTTAAATCGGGATGGACACAGATCAGTCCGTTCCTTTCTCGAAGCAACGCGTACATAGATGTATGTTTTAAACAACCTCAGCGAGCGAGTCTGAAGACGCGAGTCCCGACTCTGGCCGCTGGAAGTTGCGAACCCATCTTACCTGGATTTAACCAACAGGTAACATGAATGATCAAAATCGTCAGCAACTCCATTACTGGGCCACACGGTATTCGGTCAATTTCACATCACGGGCATATTCCGTTTTCGATGGTCCCCCATTATTGTATCCCTGTGACTGGTTTTCTTTTCTGGTCGTTCGCTTGTGTCACAGAACTTGGGCAAGGGACAATTCTTTAAAAATTCAAACTGGATCAGAAAATTGGCTGAAATATTGCAAGGTTGAGGACAAGGCGGATTCCAGCTCCTCTGACCCAGGGAAGCGGGTGATTGTTCTCCTTTCCTGTTTCCTGTGGGAACGGCTCAGGACTGTTGTATCGGATGCGGCAGCGCGCACACAGCCAAGGAGTTTGGCACCCTTGAAATAGTCAACAGCGCGGAGCAATCAATGTACTGAAAACAACTCGCAGCGGCTTTCTCCAACACCAACTCTGCAGTTTGTTATGGTTGTTACACAGACATGTTTAACGTGTTATAGAATCATAGAAACATAGAAACACATGTGCAGGAGGAGACAATTCGGCCCTTCGAGCCAGCACCGCCATTCAATATGATCATGGCAGATCATCTAAAATCAGTACCCCGTTCCGGCTTTCTCCCCATATCCCTTGATTCCGTTAGTCCCAGGGCAGAGGTTTAATTAACAACAAAAAAGCGAGTTGAGTCTAACTTATTATCGGGTGCTATTACTGGTTATGCCTTGCTCCAAATGCACTTTATATGTGGCGCTGGAGTGCTGGAGTAATAGCGGGTCAGGCATCATCTGTGGAGAACATGGATAGGTGACGTTACACAGAGTGCTGGAGTAACTCAGCGGGCCAGGCATCATCGCTGGAGAACGTGGATAGGTGACTTTCTGGTGGGGACCCTTCTTAGTTTAGTTTATTGTCACGTGTACCGAGGTACAGTGAAAATAGTTTGTTGCGTGCCAACCAGTCAGCAGAAAGACAATCTATAAAACTAAAAGTCTCATCTTGACCACTTCCTGTTTGCGCTGTATATTGATTTTAGAAAAGAACGCTACCCTATATCACTATGATTTTTTGGCTATCTTACTCACAGTCCTCCTCTGCTGAGGCAGCCCCGGGGATTTGTGCGATCAATGAAAAATAAAAAAGTTATGAGTGTTTAAAAAATCTTGAGTTCAGCTGATTGGTACTCTCGCCTGTCAATTACCATGATGAAGGTAATGCCCCTTCTGGAAGGAGGGCAGGACTATAAAACCCCAGGTGCCTGGACATGAGTCAGTCACTCTGAAAGATCGCGAGGGAGAGGCCACAACTCGGATTCTGCTGTGAGTCTACTGAACTGTGAGTCTACTGAACTGTGAGTCTACCCTTTATGTGGTTATGTGCTTTATGTGGTTATGTGCTTTATGTAGTTAATGTAGCTTTCAAGAGAGAGCTAGATAGAGCTCTTAAAAATAGCGGAGTCAGGGGATATGGGGAGAAGGCAGGGACGAGGTACTGATTGTGGATGATCAGCCATGATCACATTGAATGGCGGTGTTGGCTCGAAGGGCCGAATGGCCTACTCCTGCACCTATTGTCTATTATCTATTATAACCCTTTATGTGCTTGCAATAAATGATTTGTTAGCCAGCAATGAACCTTCTGAATTTGTAGTCTGCAGGGCAGTACTCTGCATATCGCCAACTTGGATGTGTTGTGCATACTAATGTGCTGTTAGTACCCCCTTAAAACTGTCTAGTGAAGGTGATTTGACTATATTGTTGTCTAGTTTATTCCATTCCCTTAAGGTTCTTACAAATAATTAGTTCTTATAAATATCTGTCCTGGGGTTTCTATTTGCATAACATTTCTCGTTCTTGTTCTTCTTTCTGTTGAGTATGTTATATATCTATCTGCAGTGTGCCCACGATCCCCTTTGGAATCTTCTATAACATGGCTAGTCTGTTCCATGCCCTTCTTGTTTCCAACATTTCCCACTCCAGGTCGGACAGCATCCGGGTGACACTACTACCTCTATTGTAGTTCCTGGTGCAAAAAACATGCTGCTTTGCTCTGTACCCCTTCTAGTTTGTTGATATGACCAGTTTTGTATGGATCCCAGGCTCATGAAGCATATTCCAGTAAGGGTCTAACCAATGTTGTATATGCTGTGGTTTTCACTTCCTTTGGGCAGAAACAGAGGTTTTGTCTAAGGAATCCTAGTGTCCGGTTGGCTTTAGTGAACGTGTTGTCCACGTGTTTCCCCCACGAAATGTGCTGCAATGAATGATGATTTGTTAACCCTTAACGTGCTTGCAATAAATGATTTGTTAGCCAGCAATGTGCTTGCAATGAATGATGATGTTAACCCTTAATGCGCTTGCAATAAATGATTTATTAGCCCTTAATGAAATGAAATGAGTTGTTTGGCCTGCCCTGTGCTTTTGCTTTTGCTTTGGCTTGCTTTGCTTGAGCTCACCTGAAATGAAAGCAAGTGGATTGTATTGTTGGCTGGCCCCGCCTGCCCTGTGCTTTTGCTTTGCTTTGCTTGAGCTCACCTGAAATGAAAGCAAATGGATTGTATTGTTGGCTGGCCCTGCCTGCCCTGTGATTTTGCTTTTGCTTTGCCTTTGCTTTGCTTGACATCACCTGAAATTAAATCAAATGGAATATATTGTTGGCTGGCCCCACCTGCCCTGTGCTTGACTTGACTTGACATGGATTGACTTGACATGAAATGGATTGAAGTGGATTGTTGGCCCTGCACTCACTGTGCTTGACTTCACGTGACCCACAACACCCATGCGAGCACTCCAGAACCCCCTCCCACTGGCCACCAATATTGGAATTGGTGGAGGTGGAATATTGCATTGGGGGACCAGCCCTCCTGTGTGAACCTGGGACTTATTCTAGCACATAGTCTAGAACATGATTAAAATCGATCAATTTACAGTGTATAAATATACATGCTAAGGGAATAATGTTTAGTGCAATGTAACGCCAACAATTCTGATCAAGGATAGTCCAAGGATCATCAGAGAGGTAGATAGTTGTTTAGCACTTCTCTCTGGTTGTGGTAGGATGATTAGGTTGCCTAATTACAGCTGGGAAGAAACTGTCCCTGAATCTGGTGGTGTGCATTTTCACACTTTTATACCTTTTGCCTGATGGGAGAGGGGAGAAGATGCCAGGGTGTGACTGGTCCTTGATAATGCTGCTGGCCTTGCCGAGGCAGTGTGGGGTATAAATAGAGTCAATAGAAGGGAGGCAGGTTTGTGTGATGGTCTGGCCTGCGTCCACAATTTGCTGCGATTTCTCGCGGTCCTGGATGGAGCTGTTCCCAAACCAAGCTGTGATGCATCCTGATCAAATGCTTTCTATGGTGCATCTGTGGAAGTTGGTGAGACTATGCGTAACTTTGAATAATAGCGCCAAAAATGTCGGTGCCCGCATGAGTAGTATATGCAAAACAAATTTCAATGTGCAGGTGCAAATGTGACAAATAACACACCATTCAACACTATTGAATTGATCGAACCTTTCAACTGCTGGACTTTTTCCCATCTCCAACTCTTTTCCAGCTTTCTCTCCCCTACTACAATCAGTCTGAAGAAGGACCTTGATCCAAAACCTTGCCTATTCATTCCATCCACAAATATGCCTGTCCCGCTGAGTTATTTTGTGCACTTTGTGTATATTGTGTTATACTGAATAATTCAAAAAGATCTTAGAAGTATATTAAGGTTAGAGGGGGGTAGATAGGGTGGGGGAGTGGGGTAGATAGGGGGTTGGAGGGGTACTGAGAAAGGGGGAGGCGGTAGAGAGAGAGGGAGGGGAGGGGAGTGTAGATGGAGAGGGACGGGGAGGGGGTAGAGTGGGGGGGAGGGAGGGTAGAGAGGGAAAGAGAGGGAGTATGATAGAGAGGGAGGGGGTATAGAGGGTGGGTAGATAGGGATGGGGTATAGAAAGACAGGGAGGGTAGAGGGAGGGGGCGAGAGAGGTAATGTAAGCGTGGCAACTACCCTCCCTACCCCCTCCTCTCCCTCAATCCCCCCATCTCCGTCCTCCCCTCCACAATCCTTCCTTCACCTCTCTTTCCCTTACCGCCACCATGGCCCCATCGTCGCAAGTCCTCACCGCTGCAGTCTCGGTGCCTCCATGATGGCTGAGAAAAACCCCAGCGGGGGTGTTGCAGGTAGACAATAGGTGCAGGTGTATGCCATTCAGCCCTTTGAGCCAGAACCGCCATTCACTATGATCATGGCGGATCATACACAATCAGTACCCCATTCCTGCCTTCTCCCCATATACCCCATTGACTCCGTTATCTTTAAGAGCTCTATCAAACTCTCTCTTGAAAGTATCCAGAGAGCCGGACTCCAACGCCTTCTGAGGCAGAGAATTCCACATCTCTCTGTGTGAAAAAGTTTTTCCTCATCTCCGTTCTAAATGGTTTACCCCTTATTCTTAAACTGGGGCCCCTGGTTCTGGACTTCCCCAACATCGGGAACATGTTTCCTGCCTCTAGCACGTCCAAACCCTTAATAATCCTATATGTTTCAATAAGATTCCCTCTCATCCTTCTAAATTCCAGAGTATACAAGCCCAGTCGCTCCATTCTAAAACCTGGTGTACCTACACTGCACTCACTCAATAGCAAGAATGTCCTTCCTCAAATTTCCTCAAATTTGGAGACCAAAATTGCACACAATTGTCCAGATGTGGCCTCACTAGGACCCTGTACAACTGCAAAGGGCCTCTTTGCTCCTATAATCAACTCCTGTTATGAAGGCCAACATGCCATTTGCTTTCTTCACTGCCTGCTGTACCTGCATGCTTACTTTCAGTGACTGATGAACAAGGACCCCCAGATCTCGTCATACTTCCCCTCTTCCCAACTTGACACCATTTAGATAATAATCTGCCTACAAGTTTTTGCCAGCAAAGTGGAATACCTCACATTTATCCACATTAAGCTGCATCTGCTGGACGCAGAAAAAGCTTTCGATCAAGTGGAATGGGACTACCTGGTTAAAGTATTGCAAAAATTTCAAATGGGAGCGAATTGTATCACATGGGTAAAACTATTATATGACAGGCCCACTGCTAGAGTATTAACCAATAACATGTTGTCTCTGAAATGTCAATTATCCAGGGGCAATAGACAGGAAAGCTCACTATCACCTCTGTTATTTGCTCTTGTAATAGAACCTCTAGCTGAAAGCATTAGAACACATCCGAACATCCATGGTTATAATACAAAATGCTCAAATAACAAAATACATCACAAAATCACAAATCAGCATACCAAATATATTAAACCTAATAGAGGAATTTGGATCCTTTTTAGGATATAGAATAAATTGGAATAAAAGTGAAATTATGACGATAAAACTTCAAGACTCAACACATCTGCTAAAATTCCCTTTTAAAATTGCTACAGAAAAATTTAAATATTTGGGAATCGAAATTACTAGAAAATATAAATCTTTATTTAATGCAAATTATATGCCCCTACTTATCAAATTAAACGCCCTGATTAAGTTTTGAAAAACTCATCCGATGTCTTTAATAGGACAAATAAATGCTATAAAAATGATCTTTTTACCACAAATTTTATAACTATTCCAATCAATACCAATATACTTACCTAAAAAAAAATTTAAAAAATTGGATTCTGATATTCCAAATTTTATATGGGATTTTAAATCTCATAGAATTCAAAGAAGACATTTGTGCAAACCTAAAGAATTTGGTGGATTAACACTCCCTAATTTTTTGTATTGTTATTGGGCAGCAAACGTCAAAAATGTGATTCACTTGTTGGACGACTCTGCCCAGCGGATGGATTGGATAGTAATGGAGAGAGAGGATTGCACCCCTTTTAATATAGGAGTGATCCTTCTCTCACCAACAAAACTGAATAAAACAATATATAGTAAAAATCCAATTATTCATAGTACTATTAGATTTTGGAAACAAATAAAATTAACTCTTAAATTACGAAACTTATCACTTCTCACCCCTATAGTTAATAATCCGTCGTTTAAACCTTCTAGTATTGATAAATCATGTACATATTGCGAAAGAATAGGAATTAAAACGTTCGGAGACATGTATGAAAATGGAAATTTCTTATCATTCCAACAACTACAACTTAAATACAATCTGAGAAGTAATCAATATTTTAAATATTTTCAAATTCATGATTATTTGAAAAAATATACACAAGAATATCAAAACTTGTCTCCAGACTTATTAGACGAAGCAATCAATATAAAGATCATCATCTGATAGAATTAGAAGCGATTGGGAACAAGAACTAGCTACATAAAGCTCAAAAGAGAGTTGGGACCAACACTTGCTATATGTGCACAAATGCTCGATCAACGTAAGACATATTTTAATCCAATTTAAAACCTTACATAGATTATATTATTCAAAAACTAAAATGGAAATGTCTCCCCAATTTGTGATAAATGCCTATCCCAAGAAGCAACCATAGCACATTCCTTTGTTTTTTGCATAAAAATCCAAATATTCTGGAATTAAATCTTTGAAATCTTCACAAAATTATTCAAAATAAAACTGAAACCGAATGCAGAATTGATTATTTTTGGAACAATGGAAGCCAGCCTTGAGCTGACTTAGTTTCAAAAGAGCTTCCTTAATTATGGCTTAATAATGGCAAAAAAACATATACTTAAATTCTGGAAAAACGCTCTCACACCAACGATAAAAATGTGGATTTCAAATATGTCAGAAATGTAACACCTCGAAGATATGAGATTCCTCCTAGCAGGCAAATCGGACCATTTCCAAAAGATTTGGTCTCCATTTATCGACTTGTTACAAGCATAGGGTGCAACACAACTGAAAATAAATGGTATCAGGACCTGGCGAGGGGTGTGTAAAGATACAAAGTAGGTACATCCCTTTTATCTTATCTTATTTTACTTTCTTATAGTTTCTATCTATTTTTTTTTTTTTTTTTTTTGGTTTTCTTTTTTATTCTTTCTTGTGTCTTACGCTTCTACGGGTTCTTCCTGATCTCTCTCCCACGCACTTACTATCTTATCTAACTTTCTCTATTCTTCTTCTTCTTAAAATTTAAAATAAGAAGTGGTACAGGAAATGTAGTATGTTATTTTTGGCTTATATCATTGTAATGTACAGTACTTCTAATAAAGAAAATAAATAAATAAATAAACTGCATCTGCCATGCTTCTGCCCACTCACCCAACCTGTCCAAGTCACCCTGCATCCTCATAGCATCCTCTTCACAGTTCATACTGCCACCCAGCTTTGTGACATCTGCAAATTTGCTAGTGTTAAGCCCCTGTCCCACTGTACGAGGTAATTCACGAGTTCTCCACAGTTTTCCCCGATTTAAACTTGGAGAATGTCTGTAGCGGGTCCATACGAGTTTGTGGATGTCTAGTAGCGGCTCATAATGCTAATGGTAGGTACTCGGGACATCCCGTAACTCGTAACATGAGGAGAGGGTAGGGGAGGGGGTGTGTGTGTGGGGGGGTTGTGGGGGGGTTGTGTGGGGGTGGGGGAGAGTGGGTTAGGGGAGGGCGGGTGTAGGGGAGGGGGTGATGTGGGTGGGAGGGGTGGTGTGCAGAGGTGGTGGTGTGGGAGGAGAGGTGGTGCGGGGGCAGGGTGGTGCAGTGGGGAGGGGGTGGTGTGGGGTGGGAGTGGTGTTGGGGGTGGGGTGATTTGGGGAGGTGGGGTGGGGTGGTGGGTGGGGGGAAGGGGGAGGATCGCGGGATGGGGAAAAGGGAGGTATGGGTGTCTGGGGGAAGGGGGTGTGTGGAGAGGAGGTGGGAGGGGGGAGGGGGAAGGTGGAGGGTTTGGGGTGGAGGGGTAGGGGTGTGTATCGACAGGGAGGGACTCCACTCAGCGTCCACGGCACCACACAGCACCTCCCAACTCCACACAGTGGCTTACCCGACTCCACACAACGGCTTTCCCAACTCCACGGTGGCTTTCCCGACTCCACATGGCGGCTTTCACAATTCCACACAGCGACTTTCCCGACTCCACACGGCAGCTTTCCCGACCCCACTCTTGCGGACTCAATCACCACTGCTTGTTTACTCAGCCCCGCCTCCGGGATTTTTATTCTCAAGCGGGTGCCGGAAAGGGCATTACCTTCATGATGACTGACAGGCGAGAAGACCAATCTGTGGGGGTGTTATGGCCTGGGCATGTATGGCTGCTGAAGGTGCTGGCTCACTTATCTTCATTGATGATACAACTGCTGATGGTAGCAGCATAATGAATTCTGAAGTGTATAGACACATCCTATCTGCTCAAGTTCAAACAAATGCCTCAAAACTCTTTGGCCGACGGTTCATTCTACAGCAAGACAATGATCCCAAACATGCTGTTAAAGCAACGAAGGAGATTTTCAAAGCTAAAAAATGGTCAATTCTTGTGGCCAAGTCAATCACCCGATCTGAACCCAATTGAGCATGCCTTTTATATGCTGAAGAAAAAAGTGAAGGGGACTAGCCCCCAAAACAAGCATTAGCAAAAGATGGCTGCAATACAGGCCTGGCAGAGCATCACCAGAGAAGACACTCAGCAACTAGTGATGTCCATGAAGCGCAGACTTCAAGCAGTCATTGCATGCAAAGGATATGCAACAAAATACTAAACATGACTACTTTCATTTACGTGACATTGCTGTGTCCCAAACATTATGGTGCCCTGAAATGGGGGGACTATGTATAAACACTGCTGTGATTTCTACATGGTGAAACCAAAATGAAAAAAGGACCTTTATTAAAATCTGACAATGTGCACTTTAACCACATGTCATTTTTTCTATTAAAATTCTCAAATTGTGGAGTACAGATGTAAATAAATAAATGCTGGGTCTGTCCCAAACATTATGGAGGGCATTGTATTTCTTTTCTCCAGAGATGCTGCCTACCCGCTGAGTTACTCCAGCATTTTGTATCTACCCTTTGTTGTTTGTGATGTATATAAGTGATCTGAATGAAAATGTAGGTGCTCTTATTAGTAAGTAATAAGGTCACAAGGAATAGGTGTAGAAATCGGCCCATCAAATCGACTCCACTATTCAATTATGGTTGATCTATCTCTCCCGTCTAACCTCATTCTCCAGTTTTCTCCCCGTTACCTCTGACACCTGTACTATTCAAGAATCTATCTCTGCCTTAAAACTATCCAGACGTCCTCCAGTCTTCTGTGGCAAGAATTGAACAGATTCACCACACTCTCTAAAGATATTTCTCATCTCCTTCCTAAATGAACATCCTTTAATTCTGAGGTATTGTCGTGGCCATTTGGCCTGTTTTGCATGTTATTGATGATGGCATGTGCCTTTAAATTTTAGACTGCCCATTATATTGTGGGTGGGGTTTATGACGTGTTTTTGGGCCTGTTTGGAGCTTAGATGCTTGCGCAGAAGTTTTCGTTTTTAGATTAGTTTGGAGAGACAATGGGGAAGGTTAACACTTCTACCATGCGGGATCATGTGGATTTTGCCAGTATTTGGGAGACACGAGGAGTTTACTAATGTCTAAAGTAATAAACTGGAGTTCGAAGAAGATTGTAGTAACGAGTCGGAAGAAATTTGGATGTATCTCACTGTTTTCTATCAACAATAAAGCATTAATTCATCACAAGACTGTGTTTTGAAGCCATATCTGAGAAGAAGCTCTGAAGGTCTCTGTGAGTGAGCTTGCATGCGTTTAGAAGACACCCCCTTCAAACATTCTCATCCAAATAGTGGCTAGGGTGCTAATTACCTGAAAGATATGAAAATCTGCTGCTACAGCTATGACCTCCAGTCCTTGACTCTCCCACTAGTGGAAACATCCTCTCCACATCCACGCGATCCAAGCCTTTTACTATTCTGTGATGTTTCAATTAGGTCCTCCCTCATTCTTCTAAACTTTAGCGAGTACAGGCCCAGTGCCGACAAACTCTCATCATTGATTAACCTACTCATTCCTGGGTTCATTCTTGTAAACCTCCTCTGGACCCTCTCCACAGCCAGCACATCCTTCCTCAGATATGATGTCCAAGATGGCAAACAATATTCCAAATGCGGCCTTAGCAACACCTTATAGAGCCTCAACATTACATCCCTGTCTGCAAATGTTATGAAAATTTGTAGCGTTGTGCATACAAGGAAGGTTGACAAAGGATACAGCAGGACTTCAGACTCCAGACTGTCAAAGCCACCACAGCCAGACATAAAAACAGCTATTTCCACGAGTAGTCAATAAAGGCCCTGTCCCACTTTCCCGAGTTACTCACGAACTCTCCCGAGTTTTCCCCTTGATTCGAACTAGGGTAATGTCAGTAGCGAGTCCGTAGGAGCACGTAGATGTTTCGTAGCGGCTTGTAATGCCAGCCGTAGGGACTCGGGCATCAGGTAAGTCGGGACTTTTTTTCAACATATTGAAAAATGTCCACGAGTTTAAAAAAATAGCCCCGAGTACCTACAAACGGCTACCACCGTAATTCTCCGAGTTCGAATCATGGGGAAAACTCGGGAGAGTTTGTGAGTAACTGAGGAAAGTAGGACAGGGTGATTACCAAAAATCTGTAGCCTCCTTTTGCTCTAGTATTTTATTTAATTCTCATGTTTTATCGATAATGTTTTATTATTAATGTTTAATGATTTATGTGTCATTCCTGTCACTATATGTCATGTTGTCACTAGCGGGCGCAGTACCAAGGCAAATTAATTGTATGTGAAAACTTGGCCAATAAACTTATTCATTCATTGATTCATTCATATAGACTAGTTTTAAATTTGAGTGGAGAAATGTCAGATGGAGTTTGAAAGGGCACCGTGGAAAAAATCCCTTCGGCTCACCATGTTCACGTCAACTATTGATCACCTATTCATGCTAGTTCTGTTATCCCTCTTCTCGGAGTTAAAATACAAAATTGGGGTGGGAAGATGTTACTGTTGGTGGGTTCACGTTGCAAAGTTAGTTCCCAGGGATGTTCTAATTTCCTCTCACATCCCAAAGATTACGCCAAGTTGATCTGCTATTGTAAATTACACATAGTGTTGGTTAATGACACAAAAAAATAAGGGGATGCGAGGGAGAGAATAGTAGTTGTAAGGTAAAGGAAAATAAGGAGATTGCCAGAAGACTGGATGGTGCCAAATGTTGTGCCTCTGTTCAAGAAGGACTGCAAGGCAAAGCTTGGGAACTACAGGGCAGTGAGCCAAACATCAGTGGTCTGAAAGTTACTAGAGTTTTCTGAGGGATAAGATATACCTGCATTTAGATGGACAAGGGGTGATGAAGGATAATCAGCATGGTTTTGTACATGGGAGGTCGTGTCTCATGATTCTGATTGAGTTTTTTGAAGATGTGACCAAAAAGGTTGATGAGTGCAGAGTTGTAGTTGTATTTATGGATTTCAGCAAGCCATTTGACAAGGTTCTGCTGGTAGGTTGCTCTGGGAGGCTAGCACATAGGATCCAAGGATAGCAGAATGCATAGAAAATTGGCTTCATGGAAGGAAGGAGAAGATGGTGGTGGCAGGTTCCTTTTCAGACTGGAGGCCTGAGTCTAACGGTGTGCCTTGGGGTTTGGTGCTGGGCCTATTTTGGCACAATGGCCATCAGTCAGACTATTGAGTATAAAAGGGTTACATAAAAAGCTGGAGAAACTCAGCGGGTGCAGCAGCATCTAAGGAGTGAAGGAGATAGGCGACGTTTCGGGTCGAGACCCTTCTTCAAACTTTTATTGAGTATAAAAGTTGGGAGATCATGTTGCAGTTATGTAAGACATTGGTGAGGCCATATTTTCAGTTTTGTGTTCAGTTTTAGGCATCTTGATATAGGAAAGATGTTGTCAACCTGGAAAGGGTGCAGAGAAGATTTACGAGGATGTTGCCAGGACTCAATGGTCTGAGCTATAGGGAGAGATTGAGCAGGCTAAGACTCTATTCTTTGGAATGCAGGAGGATGAAGGGTCATCCAATCGGGATGTACAAAATCATGAGAGGAATAGATTGGGTATATAGACAATAGGTGCAGGAGCAGGCCATTCGGCCCTTCGGGCCAGCACCGCCATTCACTGTGATCATGGCTGATCATCCACAATCAGTACCCAGTTCTTGCCTTCCCACATATTCCTTGATTGCGCTATCTTTAAGAGCTCTATCTAACTAAGAGCTCTATCTATCTGGATGCAGTCTCTTGCCTTGAGTAGGGGGAATCGAGAAACAGAGGACATGGTTTAAGGTGAGGGGGGAAAGATTTAATAGGAACCTGAAGTGTAATTTTTTTACACAATGGGTGGTGGGTGTATGGAACGAGCTGCCGGAGGAGTCAGTTACTATCGCAAACATATGGGCAGCTCCATATATAGGATAGGTTTAGAGGGATTATGGACCAAACACAGGCAGGTGGGACTAGTGTAGAATGGACATTTCTTGATTAGTACGGGTGTCAGAGGTTATGGGGAGAAGGCAGGAGAATGGTGTTAGGACGGGGAGATAGATTAGCCATGATTGAATGGCGGAGTAGACTTGATGGGCCGAATGTCCTAATTATGCTCCTATCACTCAAGATCTTATGCAATGTTGCTCAGTGCGGGTAAGTTGGGTTGGATGACCCGTTTCTCCGCTGTATGAATCTATGACTGGGAAAGATAAGATTATTCTGTTTGGAGCTGGCAGATTGGGATGAATGACTTTGTGTTACTGTAAATAATCGGGAACATGGAAACTGATCACTTGGCCCAAAAATATGTGCATCCAACTCTGTGCAAGACACTATAGATTACACCAACCAACTACTTTTTATTGTAGATAGTGTCAAAATGCTGGAGTAACTCAGCAGGATAGGCAGCTTCTCTCCAGAGGTGTTGCCTGTCCCGCTGAGTTGCTCCAGCATTTTGTGCCTATCTTCAGTGTTAACCAGCATCTGCAGTTCCTTCATAACCATTTCTTCTTATTGTACTTGCAGCTTATTTCTGAGGATTTCACTTAAGTTAGTTCATGTGACAAGGAAATGTTTATTTGCTATAATGTTCATTGTATTTTCTCACATTCACAAAAATAACTGAAGTTATTAAATCACCCATTATGAAACAAATTGCATTTCAGCAAAGTATTTATCTTCGTGTGTAGAATCCAAGAACAATAAACATTCTCACAATAAACTGCAGGTAAACTAAAACCAGAAAATACTGAAATGTATGAGAAAAAGTTAGTAAAACATGAGCAAACTTCATATGAATATTTCACAATAAATGAATTATTCCCTTTCAAGTCTTTCCACACGTGATAACGCTTAGGTCAATTTCTGACGTTTTGAAGGGCTTCATGAAGTATTTTGTTGAACTCGGTAAGTTGTTTGGTAACATTTTTCACAACAGGTTGGTAATTACTCTCCATCCCCTTTGTAGCAATGACTGTTGAACAGAGTTAAGAAAAAACAAGGACAGTACATTGAAAAGGATCATTTTGGAGGGTCAAAACGGATCAAACTAAAGAACAGTAACTGAAAAAAGTTAAACTTTTTCGTGAACATGGGATAACATAAGAAGAGCTTGCATACTACAAGATAAGGCTAATGTAGCAAAGCACAAGTGGCTGGCTAACCTCGCAATAACTATGCTTGGGAATATCTTACACATTAACAAAATTCCAAAGCCTTCATTGAACATTTGATAAATCTTCGAAAAACATTTATTTTTCATAATTTCTCTTTAAATAAAATTAACCACAGGCGAACTTAAATATATTTAAGGTGACTGAATTAAACCAAATAAAAAAAAGTCCATGCAACTGCTTCTTTCCATTCCTGGGAAGAAATTTCTCAACCATTTCAACGGGCTTATTGTAAATGGTGCGTAGACTATAGCCACAGCATGCTGATTTAGTTTAGCGTAGTTTAGAGTTGCAATGAAGAACCAAGCCCTTCGGCCCACTGAGTCTGCGCCGCCCAGCAAAGCCCGCACATTAACACTATCCTACACACTAGGGACAATTTACAATTATACCAAGCCAATTAATCTACAAAATGTGTAGGAAAGAACTGCAGATGCTGGTTTATACCGAAGGTAGGCACAAAATGCTGGAGTAACTCAGCGGGACAGGCAGCAACTCTGGAGAGAAGGAATGGGTGACGTTTCAGGTCGAGACCCTCCTTTAAAAGGGTCTCGACCCAAATGCTGCCTGTCCTGCTGAGTTACTCCAGCATTTTGTGTCCACCTTCAATTAACCTACAAACCTGTACGCCTTTGGAGTGTGGGAGGAAACCCGAGATCCCGGAGGAAACCCACGTAGGTCACTGAGAGAACATACAATTTCCATACAGACAGCACCCGTAGTTAAATTCGAACTCAGGTCTCTGTCGTTGTAAGGCAGCAACTCTACCGCTGCGCCACCGGGCCGATGGTGGAGGCAATGAATGTTCAGCATGGTGGATGTGGCCGCAATCAAGCAGGATGCAAAGAGTTTAGGAGGGTTTGAAAAAATGTCATGTTGAAGACCTCCTTCGACTATGTATTACACCTTCGACTAGCTACGATTAATTTCGGGAAAATTAGACACCGAATAGTGGAGAGTGAAGACGACCTCTTTCGATCTCCTTCGACCTCCCTTCAACCTCCCTTCGACTATGTTGTAGACTTTCTGCGACTACCCTCGATTACCTACAACTAACATGCCGACCTACTATGATCTACTACGACTGAACCTACGAGTAAAAAAAGTATCGATTTTTTTCCATGGCGAATATCTTTTACTCGCAGGCATTTTTCAACATGTTGAAAAATACGCCGCGACCTAGCTGAGGCCTCGAGTACACGGGGACGACTCGAGCATGAAGGAGAGTTACAAAAACCTCCGACGACCTCGTGTCAACCATGCTACGAGTATCAGTCGAGGGCAAACTCACCAGATTAGGTCGCCCATGTGGGACAGCCGCTTAATTGCGGAACAAATCAGCTGGGTTTTTAGCAGATCCTCAAAATGCTGTGTGGCGATAAATGTATAAATAGTTCTCTTGAAACAGACCTTTAAAATAATTTTCTTTAACTCAAACATTACTTATAATATTAATATGTAAGAAAGGTGCACAATTGCTATTAAAATAATTTTCTTGTATAAAACCAGGTAATTATATATGAGGTAGCAATCTGTGAACCTATTGTAGATCTTCAGCATGCAAGATTCCTATTTGGTATCCAAATGATTTTCATACGAAAAAATATTTAATAACTAAACGGTAACAAACGGCGTATTTTTCAACATGTTCAAAATTCCTGCGAGTAAAAGAAGTTCGCCATGGAAAAAAATCGATTCTTTTTTTACTCGTAAGTTTAGTCGTAGTAGATCATAGTAGGTCGGCATGTTAGTTATAGGTAATCGAGGGTAGTTGTAGATAGTCTACAACATAGTCGAAGGGAGGTTGAAGGGCGGTCGAAAGAGATCGAAGGAGGTACTTTCAATTTCAACTCTGAGCTCAGGAAGCAGAAAAGAAACATATTAACATTCAGTTAACAAATAAAATGGTAATCCTGGAAAATGAGTAAATATAGTAGCATAATCAAAAGATTTAAAAAAAGAACCCAAACACTGAAATAAGAATTTAACACCAACAGTAAAAATAATCAAACAATACTAATCTCAGAAATAATAATCAACACCAAAATATTATTGAAAGGTCAGCCAGTAAAACAGACTGGCATTTTAAAAGAACTCGACTGTTATGAATTCAGCTTTGATAATGCTGAATTTATCAATGCAACAAAAACTTAACTCTTTCAATTAGATATATAACA
Organism: Raja brachyura; assembly: GCA_963514005.1. The sequence goes on from OY740783.1 coordinate 128,308,193, forward strand.
TTCGCACAATGGAACAGAGTGTGTTGTGAGCCTTGTGATTTCTGGTGTCTATTTTTAAATTTCACATTTCTCTTTATAAATGTTGATATTCATGGCTATGGGGAAAACGGCAACAATATGAACATTCCTGGAGAATGACCATACTGCTTTTGCAAACTATTTCAGTGTTGCATCTACTCTTTCTGGATTTATTTCTGGATTTAGTGCTTGCTCAACTGCACATTCTTTTGAGCTGTAAAGTAATATTTGAACAAATCAGCACAACCTCAAGTGCAGACAGTAGTTTGGATTTTTTGTTCCAATCACGATATTTCTGCCATTTACTACCTCCAGTGTGCATTTATTCCCAATCGAGTCATTTTTCAGGATACAGGTGTCACTGAGAAGATCAGCAATTATCATGCATCGCTCACACCCCTTGAGAAGATGGCAATAAGCCACCACCTTGAACTGCTGCAGTCCTACTGGTGAAGACATGGCCACAACACAATTGGGAAATGGTTCCAGGATATTGACTCAGCTACAATGAAGGGGTAGCAATATATTTGCAAAGCAGGAAGATGCATGACTTAGAGGGGGGTTCCGCAAATGGTATTCTCCTGTATCTGCTTGCTGATACAGAGTGGGTGTGAAATGTGGTACTGAGCAGGTAACAGGAGTGCATTTTCCATCCTTTGGGTAATAGATAAATACTTATTGCAATCCGTTCGATGTTGGTGACAAACACCACGCATATTGAAAATAAGACTGCAGACATGAGATGTCCTGCAAGATAACAAAGATGAAATCTGTCAGAAAGATGGCAGATATTGCACAGCCGACAGCAGTCTTACTTGGGTCAATGGGCTATGGGTCATTTAATCCAAGTGAACACCCCAAAGCAGTACTGAGGACGTGCTGCCATCTTTCAGATGAGGCAATAAAGCGATACCAGCCAGATCAGCTACGTGTAAAAGATACCACATGATTTTTGGGGAAAGGTAATTCTTCCTGATGGCCTGGCCTGAACTAGTATTTACAATTCTTGAAAGTAAAAGGATTCACACAGAGAGTGGTGGGTCTCTGGAACTCTCTGCCACAGAGGGTAGTTGAGGCCAGTTCATTGGCTATATTTAAGAGGGAGTTAGATGTGGCCCTTGTGGCTAAGGGGATCAGAGGGTATGGAGAGAAGGCAGGTACGGGATACTGAGTTGGATGATCAGCCATGATCATATTGAATGGCGGTGCAGGCTCGAAGGGCCGAATGGCCTACTCCTGCACCTAATTTCTATGTTTCTATGTTTCTATGATGCTCTCATGACACGTTATTGCTAAAACGCTACTACTGCAAATTGCAAATGGTAAGGATACATTCTTTCATGACAAAATTGTTCTGTTCATGGTGCTGCCACTTGCGTTCCAGATTCATCAGCTGAAAAAGTAAATATTGAGAGTTATCAAAGTAGGCATCAACAATAGTAAAAAGTATAGTCATCTGTCATGGAAACAGGTCCTCCAGCTCAACATGTCTATTTTAACTGGAATCTAACAAATCCTCCATAATGTCAACTAATACGGCATTGTCTCTATTTGCTCTGCATGAAATTATATTCTTTAGAAAAATGTTTATGGCATAATTGTAACAGGTCCATTGCAAAGTTTCCTATACGTGCACATGGGTCTTGTTCTCTTTTTAAAACAAAAGACAAAGTGCAGGAGGAACTCAGAGGGTCAAGCAGCATCTGTGGAGGGAAACGGACTGGGGATATTTAAAAATCAGGCCCCTTCTGTCCATTGCTTCCACAGAAGTTGCCTAACCTGCCGACTTCCTCCAGCACTTTGTTTATTGCTGTGGATTCCAGCATCAGTAGTTCCGTGTCTCTTTTAAAAACTGCTTACCAAGGCCATACAGGAATGCATATTATGAAAGTTCTTTTGAAAAATAACCAGTTATAAGATGATAACATAATAGTTATATTAGTTGAAAAAGTGGGTTAACATAAAACTAGTGCGAAGGGTGATCGATGTTCAGCTTAGATTTAGTGGGCCGAAGGACCTGTTTCCATGCTGTATCTCTAAACTAAATAAAAATGACGATGCTGTGATTGTTTCTGGACAGTTCTGGTTACTATACTATAGGAAAGATGTGATTAAGATAGAGAGGGAGCAGATTAGATTCACAGGGATTTGGGCTGGATAGGAAGGTTTAAATTACAGAGAAAGATTAGATCCTGAATTGCAGAGAGAGATTAGAAGATCCTAAACTACAGAAATGAGAAGATCCTGAAGACTGGCTACAGAGACCACATCACAAACGAGGAGATCTACCGGGAAACTGCAACAAAGCCTCTCAGCCACGACAGAGGTACGCAGGATGAAATTTGCAGGACATGTGCTCAGAATGTCACCAGAACGTAAGATAGCAATGACATGGCAACCTGACGGAAGAAGGGAAAGAGACCAACCAAAACTCACATGGAGGCGAACATTCTAGAAGGTTTTGGAAGCCCAGAAAGCTAACCTATCGAGGGTGGAAGACGTCGCACATGACCGAACAAAATGGCGAAAGCTTTCTGCCCTATGCACTCAACAGTGTGGGAGGAACTCGGTCTAAGTAAGATCTGGTTTTCAGCAAGTTTTTCATTGTATGTATACCTCCCCATACTGGTACATATGTCCACAAACTCAACTAGACTTTCTTTCCTGGAGCAAAAGATGTTGAGAGGTATATAAAAGTATGAAAAGCATACATAGGGGAGATGCCCAGTCTGTTCCCCATGTTGTATCTAAAACTAGAGGACATAGGTCTGAAGTGAGAATAAAGAGGTTTAAAGGGATCTGAGGAAACAGATCTCTATCTTTTAAGTTTTTTCTCCACGATAAAAGCAATGAAGCTACTTCCCCTAATCTTTTAGCCCACCTCTATCTCAATTGTTGCTCTTGTACCCTGGAACAAAAGCCGCCCATCCTGTCCCTCCCTTAGCCAAGTTTCTGTCATGGCCATTACATCCCAGTGACACATACCGATCCATGTTCTGAGTTCAGCCCCCTACTGGTCAGACCTCTTCAGTTTAGTTTAGTTTAGAGTTACAGCGCCCTTCGGCCCATTGAGTCTTCGCCGACCAGCGATCCCCACACATTACCACTATCCTACACACATAACGGACAATTTTACATTTATACCAAGCCAATTAACCTATAAACCTGTACATCTTTGGAGAAAACAAATGATCTCGGAGAAAACACATGCGATCATGGGGAGAACGTACAAACTCTGTACAGACAGCACCTATAGTCGGGATCAAACTCGGGTCTCTGGAGCTGAAAGCGCGGTAAGGCAGCAACTCTACCGTCATGCCACACACAAATGTTGCATTACCAATCAGGTGCACTAAGTGAGGACATACTGGAGGGATCATCCACTTTGTCAAGGTGTGTTTGAAGGAACACACTTCCTACACACAGCTGTGCTCCTGCTGACCCTGCCTAATGAACTTGCTTTCATCGCCTTCCATACTGAATTCCAACCTATCTCCCACCGCACTCCTGCATTGGATCCTGTCCCTCTGGCAATCTAGTTTGAAACCTTCTGAGAAGCACGAGCAAACCTGCCCGCCACGATGTTGGTCACCCTCCAATTCAGGTGCAACTCATTCCTCCTGCAAAGATCACCTCTGCCCCACAAGAGATCCCGATGGTCCAAAGATCTGGATCCCTGCACCAATTCCTCAGCCAAGAATTCACCTGTCCTATCTTCCTGCTCGTACCCCCACTAGCACATGGCTCCAGAAGCAATCCGGGAGATTACTATCCTCGAGGTATTGCTTTTTAAACTTTTGCAAGCAAAACATTTCCCTGTTCTAGCTCTGCGGGACTTTGTCCCTATTCCTACATATGTAATTTATGCCAGCGGACACAACAACCTCCGGTTGCTCATTCGCCCCCTTGAGAATGTTCTGCAGGTGCTCGGAGACATCCTGAACCCTGGCACCAGGGAGACAACAGACCATCCTGGAGTTACATTCTGTCATAGCCATTACGTCCCAGTGAGACAGACTGATCCATGTTCTGAGTTCAGCTGCCCGACTGGTCAGACCTCTTGTAGTGAAATAAACACAACTTAATCCAACAGTTCTGTCTTGCTGGTAGACACAAAATGCTGGACTAACTCAGAGGGACAAGCAGCATCTCTGGAGAGAAGGAATGGGTGGCGTTTCGGGTTGAGACAGGTCTCGACGCAAAGCATCACCCATTCCTTCTCTCCAGAGATGCTGCCTGTCCTGCTGAGTTACTCCAGCAATTTTTGTCTACCTTCGATTTAAACCAGCATCTAGTTCTTTCCTACACAGTCCTGTCTTTTCCCAGCTGTGCGTCACAGAATCTCCTGTTAGTCCCCCTAATGAACTAACTAATCTCCTATAACTGTGGCTCCGCCTGCCTTCACCCTTCCCTGCTATGCCTCAGAGCCAGGTTTCATGCCACATATCTGACTGCTACTACCCTTCTCCCTTGAATGGTCAATCCCCAAACAGTATCCAAAAGGGGCATACCTGTTGTCAAGGGGCATGTACCAAGTGTACTCCTGCACTCTCTGTCTACTTCCTTTGCTGGTGGTCACCCATCTACTGCGTGGCGTACCCTAGGCGAAACTACCTCACCGTAATTCCTGTCTATGACATCCTCAGTCTCCCGGATGATCTTGTGGTCGTCCAGTGGCTGCTACAGTTCCATAACGCGGTCTGTAAGGACCACCTCAGAATCATGCAGGAGACTGAGGTAGTCATAGATAGCAGTGTCCCTGAGAATTGCACATCCTGCATGTGTAGGCCTCATGGAAACTGGAAGTCTCTCTGACTTTCATCCTACATCCTGCAGGTGGAGCATACTGCTGCAGGTGGCTCTGACAGCCAGTTTTACTGCACTAGACCAAGAATAATTAATGAAAGAAAAAAACACAGACTGTAACATCCCACTGTCACCCTCGTTACCAAAGCCTCTTAAGCCAAAGCCTTGCTCTTATTAATGGATATTTTTAAGGCAGAGAGAGAGATAATCTTTGATTAGTACGGGTGTTAGGGTTGTGGGGAGAAAGTAGGAGAATAGGGTTGGGAGGGAGAGATAGATCAGTCATAATTGAATGGCGGAGTAGATCTGATGGGCCAAATGGCCTAATTTTGATCCTGTCACTTATGAACTTACCTTACACAAGGCACTTCACCCCTACATGTCCACTCCCAACAAGCCTCACAAGAAGTAGTCACTCCAGGATCCTAACTGTGTTCCAATGCAAACTGCCCCAGTTAAATGGGTGCTGACTTTTAAAAATCCTGCTCCTCTGTTCCTGTTTTAAGTCGCTCACTGAATATCTGTGTTTGTCCCAAGGGCCTAGTTCTGTGCTATAATAGTAAATGGCTCGATAAGGTTCAAGGGATACGGGCAAAATACAGACAAAAGGGATTATATCAGATAGGTATCTTTGTCACCGGGGATGCATTGGGCTGAAAGGGCCTGTTTCCGTGTTCTTTTACTCTGCGAGTCATAAGAGTCATAGTATGGTACAACATGGAAATAGGCCCTACGACCCAACTTGCCCACACAATCCAACATGTCCCAGCTACACAGCCAATCTTCATTGATGTATTCAGCCTCTCAATTCAAGAGTCCACTGTTCCTTTCTGCTTCAAAGAAACCTCCATTCCAATCCCCACATCACTCTGGCTAAGCTCGTTTTCACTCCCATGATCAGGATGAAGTGTTTCGAACGTCTGGTACTGGGACACTTGAAGAACAGCATCCCCCCCTCCTTAGACCACCATCAATTTGCCTATAGGGCAAACAGGTCGACGGAGGACGCAGTGTCACTGGCCCTCCACTCCACCCGGAGACATCTTGACCAGTGGGACAGTTATGTGCGGATGCTATTCATAGATTATAGCTCCGCCTTTATCACCATCCCCCCCCCCCCCCCCCACCCTCCATAAATTAATCACCAAGCTGGGCCACCTGGGCCTCAACAAACACCTGAGCAGCTGGGTCCTGGACTTTCTCACCGGCTGACCACAGACTGTGCGCATGGGGAGGCAGGTCTCCTCCAGCATCACCCTGAACATCGGTGTACCACAGGGTTGTGTGTTGAGCCCCTTCTTCTCCCACTACACTCTCCACTGCCAGCCCACCCACGAGGCCAACACCATACTAAAGTTTGCAGATGACACCATCGTGGTAGGCAGGATCATGAGTAACAACGAGGCCGCCTACAGGACAGAGGTAGAGAACCTGGTGAGCTGGAGCCGTGAGAACAACCTGACCCTCAACGCAGCAAAAACAAAGGAGATGATCCTGGACTTCAGGAGGAGACCAAGGACCCTCGCCCATCAGCCCCTCACCATTAACGGCGAGACAGTGGAGGCTGTGCAGAACATCAGGTACCCCGGGGTCAACATCAGTCATGACCTGACCTGGACCGTCAACATCACGGCGACGGCCAAGAAAGGACTCCAAAGGCTTCACTTCCTGAGGTGCTTGAAGAGGGCACGTCTCCCACAACAGCTGCTGGTGAGCTTCTACAGGTCAGCTATCGAGTCAGTTCTCACACACTGCATCACAGTATGGTACTCTGGCTGCACCGCAGAGAACAGGAAAGCTCTCCAACGCGTCATTAAGACTGCTGAGAGGATCACTGGCACCCAGCTCCCCAGACTTGAGGACATATACCGGACCCGCTGCATCCGGAGGGTCAAGGGCATCATTAGAGACAGCACACACCCTGGACACTGCCTCTTTACCCCCCTGCCCTCAGGAAGACGATACAGGACACTGAGTGCCCGCACGACAAGACTAAAAAACAGCTTCTACAATAGAGCTGTGACACTACTGAACTTTACCCCCCTCCCACACTGATTCCCCCCCCTTCTCTCTCACACACCCGCCCATACTCCTATATGTTTATAGTCTTTTTAACGTATTTTTACCTGTGCAGGTGGGGGACTGCTCCAACAAAATTTAGTTGTCTTGCACAATGACAATACAGATTTTTTTTAAAATAAATAAATAGGTATAGGATCTGAAAACAGTGACTACCAGGTTCAAGAATAGCTTGTTCTGAACAACCATCAGGCTCCTGAACACTACATGTGCCCTGGTGAGACCACACCTGAAGTATTGTGTGCAGTTTTGGTCTCCTAATTTGAAAAAGGACATTCTTGCTATTGAGGGAGTGAAGCGCAAGTTCACCAGGTTAATTCCCGGGATGGCAGGACTGACATATGATGGAAGAATGGGTTGACTCGGCTTGCATTCACTGAAATTTAGAAGAATGAGAGGGGATCTTATAGAAACATAAAATTCTTAAAAGATTGGACAGGCTAGATGCAGGAAAAATGTTCCCGATGTTGGGGGAGTCCAGAACCAGGGGTCACAGTTTAAGAATAAGGGGGAGGCCATTTAGGACTGATATGAGGAAACACTTTTTCACCTAGAGAGTTGTGAATCTGTGGAATTCTCTGCCATAGAGGACAGTGTAGGCCAATTCACTGGAATGTTTTCAAGAGAAAGTTGGATGTAGCTCTTAGGGCTAACGGAATCAAGGGATATAAGGAAAAAGCAGAAATGGGGTACTGATTATGGATGATCAGCCATGATCATATTGAATGGTGGTGCTGGTTTGAAGGGCTAAATGGCCTACTCCTGCATCTATTTTCTATGTTTCTACATAACACTAAACTCAATTATAAATTTGTATGGACTGTTTTTGGTTGTATGAAGGACTAGTATTGTGGTAATTAATGTATACTATTTGCCTACAGAAAAATTAGGTCCTGACTTTAGAACATTTTCTTCCCCATAGCTATCAGACTCCTTTCACACTCTCTTCACAGACGTGCCAAAACATGTTATTCCCCTTAACCCTACCTGAATCACTCAATCTGTTATTATACGTGTAAATTATGTAAAAACGTTACTTTTTTTGCACTACTGGATTGCTTGACAATCTTGCACCATTTTGCTGTTTAGCGCTTGGCATAGTATTTACTGTTGTATTTATCTTTACTTTATGTACACTGTTTACTCAATGAGTTTCAGGTGAAAAAGGAATTTCATTCCACGTTGGTGTTTTTGGCAATGTCTGACTGAATCGTCGAATAGGTTGTTTAGTGCTTGTGAGGGTAGGAACAGGAAGATAGGGGAGATGAATGTACGCTGAGGAGTTGGTGCAGGAGGTAGAGATTCAGATTTCTAGACGCTTGGGATCTCTTCTGGGGCAGAGGCGACCCGTTCAAGAGAGATGGGTTACACCTTAACCAGAGGGGTATCAATATCCTGGCAGGCAGGTTCACTCGTGTTATACGGGTGGGATTAAACTAGATTGGCAAGGGGGGGGGGGGGGGGGGTCAGATCTTATACAGGACCGAGGTTAGAACGGTGGCGCAATGGTAGAGTTGCTGCCTTACAGCGAATGCAGCGCTGGAGACCCAGGTTCGATTCTGACTACGGGTGCTGTCTGTACGGAGTTTATACGGTTCTCCCCTTGACCTGCGTGGGTTTTCTCCGAGATCTTCGGTTTCCTCCCACACTCTAAAGACGTACAGGTTTGTAGATGAATTGGCTTGGTAAATGTAAAAATTGTCTAGTGGGTGTAGGATAGTGTTAATATGCGGGGATTGCTGATCGGCACGGACCTGGTGGGCCGAAGGGCCTGTTTCCGTGCTGTATCTCTAAACTAAACTAAAATAAGTTGGAATGGAAGGTGATGAGTGAAAGTTTAGAGGACAGAATAGTAAGGAGAAACTGGGGGAGCGAGGAAGGAATATTGGTTTAAATTACACTTATTTTAACGCAAGAGGCCTGACGGTTAAGGCATGTAGATATTGTATATATGGATATGAGCAAGGCACACGACAAGGTTCTGCATCCAAGGATAGCTGAATGGATAGAAAATTAGCTTCATGGAAGGAAGCAGAGAGTGATGGTGGAAAGTTGCTTTTCAGACTGGAGGCCTATGACGAATGATGTATGTCAGGATTCAGTGCTGGACCCATGCTGTTTGTCATCCACATCAATGATTTGGATAAGAATGTGCAAGGCACGATTAGCAAGTTTTCAGATGACACAAATGTGGGTGGTATTGTAGATAGTGAAGATGGCTGTCAAAAATTGCAGCAGGATCTACATCGGTTGGATAGGTGGGCTGAAGAATGGTTGATGGAATACAGAGAAAAGCGAGGTGTTGCATTTTTGTGAATATTAACATGGCCAGGACCTACGCAGTGAATGGTAGGGCTCTAGGGAGCGTTGTAGAGCAGAGAGATCTATGAGTGCAGGTATATCGTACCTCAAAATTGGCATCACACGTACATAGTGTGGTCAAAAAGGCTTTTGGCACATTGGCCTTTATCAATCAGAGTATTGAGCATAGAAGGTGGGAGGTCATATTGCAGTTGTATAAGATGTTGGGGAGGCCACATTTAGAATATTGTGTTCAGTTTTGGGCACCATGTTATAGGAAAGATATTGTCAAGCTGGAAATGGTGCAGAGGATAATTGTGAGAATGTTGCCAGGACTCAAGAGCCTGGGCTATACGGAGGAGAATGAAGTATACAAAATCATGAGAGGAATAATTCAAGTAAATACACAGTTGCTTGCCCAGAGTAGGTGAATTGAGAACCAGCGGGCATAGGTTTTACAGTGAGGGGGGGGAAAGATGGGTAACTTTTTCCACAGAAAGGGTGGTGTCTGTATAAAACGAACTGCTGGGAGAGGTAGTTGAGGCAGGTACTATCGCAACGTTTAGGAAGCATTTAGAGAGGTACACGGATAAGATAGGTTTAGTGGGATATGTGCCATACACAGGCAGCTGGGACTAGTGTAGATGGGACATGTTGGCAAGTTGGGCCGAAGGGCGTGTTTCCGCGTTGTATGACTCTATGTAAGTTATATGCTGTGAAGCAGTAACCTGTGAATGGGTTTCATTTTCCTGTAACTGCATCTTCAGAATATCGTATTCCCTCGAGACCTGTTGCATCATCTTCTTAAATGTGTTTCTTCGTTTTATCAGTCTCACTTTCGCCTCCTGGAGTTTCTGAAAATCAGGTGGAATGAAAATTGTTTACTTTTTCAGGCAAATCTACAAAATGTTCATGTGCAGAGTTACAAAACAAAAGCATAACATAAGAATACCAGGCACACACAGGGCGGAAGGTTATGTAAGATACAATAGAATTGAGATGAACTAGGAAAGTGGGGCAGAGAATGGTGTTATGAAATTTAACTCCGACAAGTGACATGCATTACGGTAGCGCAGTGGTTGAGCTGCTGCCTTACAGCGTCAGACACCCGGGTTCGATCCTGACTACGGACGCTGTCTATACGGAGTTTGTACTTTTTACCCCCGTGCCCTGCGTGGGTTTTCTCCGAGATCTTTGGCTTCCTCCCACACTCCAAAGACGTACAGGTGTGCAGCTTAATTGGCTTAGTAAAATTGTAAATTGTCCCTAGTGTGCGTAGGATAGTGTTAGTGTGCGGGGCGTGCTGGTCGGTGCGGACTCGGGTGGGCCGAAGGGTCTGTTTCCACACTGTTTCTGCACTGTTTCTCTGAATTTAAAAATTAAAAATTAAAGTACGAGTGTTGCATTCTAGAAAGGTAAAACTGGTCACAACCGCAGAATTAAACGATGTTCCTTTAGGAAAGAGATGAGGAGGAATTTCTATGGTCAGAGGGTGGTGAATCTGTGGAATTCTTTGCCTCCGAAGGACGTGGATGCCGTCAATGGATATCTTTAAGGCAGAGATAGAAAGATTCTTGATTAGTATGGGCGTCAGGGGTAATGGAGAGAAGGCAGGAGAATGGGGTTAGGAAGGAGAGATAGATCAGCCATGGTTGATCAGAGTAGACTTGATGGGCTGAATGGCCTAATTGTGCTCCTATCAGTTATGACCTTATGACTGTACAAAGTTAATGACAGGTATTTGGTGGTAGAGAAAGACCAAGGGGTACGTACATAGGTCCCTGAAAGCAGCGACACAGTAGGCAAGGTAATGAACAAAGTGTTTGGCATGCTTGCTTTCATTGGCACTCAAGAAATTGAGGCGTCATGTTACAACTGTTGATGAGATCACACTTACAATTAATTGTATGTGCAGTCTGTTTGCCAACTACAATAAATATGCTGGAATGGGTGCAGAAACGACACACAATGATGATACTGGAATTGTATGACTTGAGTTATAAGGAAAGAGTGGACAGTCTGGCACTTTATGCCCTGGAGTATAGGAGCCTGTTGGAGGGATCAGTATGCATGACCTGTGCCATGAATCCAACTTTCACATGGGGATTGATCAGCATTTTAATGATGGCTTAGATTAGCTAGCGCACAAAGAAACTCTCATACAGCAGTGGTGAGTCTTTCGAAGAAGTCATGTTCTTCAGACATTTTCATAATACTCTGTGGAAACACTTTGAGTAAGAGTTTGATTAAACTCCAGACTCAATAAATCTCCAGCAATTTGCAGAATTTGCATTGCAATGGTTACACGTGGGTTTTATACTTTCACTATAATTCATCATTACTTCACATTTCCCTGTAGTATATGATCCATGCTTATTTCCGTTGGAGATAAACAAGGTTCAAAGACTGCAAGGAAATCTATCTGCTGTGTAGGAAAGAACTGTAGATGCTGGCTTATGCTGAAGATAGACACAAAATGCTGGAGTAACTCAGCAGGACAGGCAGCATCTCTAGAGAGAAGGAATGGGTGATGTTTCAGGTGAAGACCCTTCTTCAGACTGAGAGTCAGGGGAGAGGGAAACCAGAGATATAGAAGGGTAAGGTGTGAAAATGACAGATCAAAGCAGAGTGTGTCAAGGAAATGTAGAATGGTTCATTGATGGTTGAGGGGAAGCTGACAATGGGGCGTACAAACAGTAAAATTAATCAGGGGGATAGTGAAACTAGGTGGAAAACTTGGGTGGGGGAGGGATGGAGAGAGAAGGAAAGCAAGGGTTACTTGGTTAGAGAAATCAATGTTCATAATACTGGGTTATAAGCCGCCCGAGCAAAATATGCTTTTGGCCTCACTCAGACTGGCCTCTCACTGGAGAATGCCCCGGACAGAAAGGTCAGTATGGGAACGAATTAAAGTGTTTAGCAAATGGGAGATTCCATTAAGTCAATTTTCTATCCAATTGGCTAGTTCTTCTTGGATCCCATTCTAACCTTCCTACGAGGCAGAACCTTGACAAATACCTTGCTGAAATTCATATGCACATCTACAGCTCTGCCCTTATCAACATTTATGCTTACATCTTCAAAAAACACAGTTCCGTGAGACATGATCTCTCACGTCCAAAACTGTGCTGAGGCACAACATTTGCCACCCTCCAGTCTACTGGCACCTCACCCGTATTTAATGATGACTCATAAATCTCAGCCAGGGCACCTAATTTCTTCCTAGTTTCCCACAGTGGCCTCGGACATATCTGATCAGGCCCAGGAAATTTGTCTACATTCAAAAACGTGTAGGACCTGCAGTACTTCCTTGACAATAATACTGACTGCCTTCAAGACACCTCCATTAACTGCCCCAAGTTCCACAAGTCTTTCTCCATGGTAAACACAAAGGAGACATGATCATTGAGGACATTACCGAGGCCCTGTGGCTCCATACAGTTGACCGCATTGATATCTGGGGGGGCCCCATTCTTCCTCTGGTTACCCTTTCCCCTCAAATGTACGTAAAATCTTTTGGAATTATCCTCATTATTATCTGCCAGAGCTATCTCCTGGCCCCTTTTTGCTCTCCTGATTTCCTTCTTTAGCAAACCCCTCAGTTCCCAAAACTTCTCCCGGGATACACTTGATCCCAGCTGCCTATACCTGCTCCATGCCTCCATTTTCTTAACCAGACCCGCAATTTCTCTGTTGCATGTCCCGGTGCTGCCTCATCCAACAGCTCATTTTTACTCCAGATTGCAACATCTGCTTCTATCGGGCGATGCCATTGAGTGTGGTAGCCTCGCCAGCAGCAGTCCGTCCTTTCACCCTTTTTGTTATTTTTAGTGTGTCTAAATGTATGTTTTAATAGGTTTCTTATGCCCCTGTCCCACTTCGGGAACCTGAACGGAAATCTCTGGAGTCTTTGCACCCCACCCAAGGTTTCTGTGCGGTGCCCGGAGGTTTTTGTCCTCAGGCAACCACCTTCAACTAGCATTGCAACCGGCTTCGACTAAAAAATTACAGATTTTTTAAACAGAAACTAATTTCGACCATTAGGGAGACTGACTAAAACCTCCGGAAACCGCACGGAAACCTAGGGTGGGGCGCAAAGTCTCCAGAGGTTTCCGTTCAGGTTTCCTAAGTGGGACAGGGACATAAGTCTTTTTTTATGTGGGGGAGGTGGGGGAAGGGGGAAACTGTTTCCCAGTCACTTCCTGTTCGGAGATCTGTCTTTTCACAGAGTCACATCTTTGCCCCCCCTCGCGGCCTACCATCTGGATTGGCACGGCCCTTCCTGCCGGAGACTGGCAGGAAGCTTCTGAAGAGCTTCAGCAGCGGTGCAGCACTGAATCCTATCGCGGAGCGGGCGATGCCTTTCCGGGGATCGCCATGTTGGAGCTCCGGAGTGTTCGGCCTGCTGACGTTAACACCGTGGAGCTGTGGTTTGCGGAGCTTCCAGCCGCAGGTGGCGCTGGCTCGCGGAGTCCTGGGATCTTTTGCCGAGGGTCACCAGTGTTGAATCTCCGCCCAGCTTGACTTTTTAACAGTTTGAAGTTTGATCTTTATTTTATGAGGAGTTACGATGAGCGATTACGTGCCCACCGCTCCCAATCCTCATATCATGAAGGTCATCTGGTAGTTCTAAGTTTCTAATCTTACTATATCACTATATTACTGTTATCTGTGATTTCACACCGCTGCTTTGAAGATTGACACGCGTGGGCTCTGGTGGGCTTCTTCACGTAATCGCTCATCGTAACTCCTCATAAAATAAAGATCAAACTTGAAACTTGGTAAGTTCTCGTTTAATCTTACTATTGACATGGTGAAGTAGCGGATAAGATAACTCATAAAATCTACAGATAGTTTATGCTTGAAGATAGAAATTGTTGATGACATATCAGGAAAAGAAGTGGTTAGATTTTTCAGCAGGTCTGTAAAAATTACTGTGGGTACAAAATTGAGTTGCCCACATATTTATAAAACATTGGCATGATAGTAGGAAAATATACAATATGTAATGACAGGATAGAAACATCCAAGAAAAGCTTGAACAATGATATTGATAAAAGTAGATCTTTTAATTTCTCCAAGTTATTTGTTATGAAAAGGTTACTGGTAAGTGAAAGTAAAGCAAGATTTCCAAAGACAGTAAACAATTATCAAACATAATTTCACAGTAAACATAAAATGAGAATTTTATATGGATATGTAATATAAATAGAGAAATATAATTTTGCAACCTATATTCTGCCTTAGTGAGGTTAATTCGGCCTCATTGAGGCATTTAAATCCAAATTACTCAAATATATATTTTTTAAAATGCTAATTTCATACATGGAACACATGCCACTTTTAATGCAAAACAACATTCAGTTATATCACTGTGAATGATTTTCAAGTTCTATTACCTTTTTCTTCTCCTCTCCAGCTGTCTTCAGGCCATTCAGGTCATTATAGGTTTCAAGCGCGAATGTTATCTGCTGGATTTTTTCTTTTAAAGAACCTAGCTCAGTATTGATCTTGTTCTCAAGTTGTTCAACTTTCTGAAGGTCTTGTTGGAGCCGTTGGCTCTCTAGTCGGCCGAATGAGAGGAAAGATAAGTTGTGGTCTACGACACTATCCCCTCAGCTATTATTAATTAAAACATGCAAGATGAAAAACTAGATCAATGTGCAACCTGCAATAATTACACATGGGTTAAGAACATCAAAGGAAAGTTGATACCATTAAAAATTACTACCCCAGGGAATAGATGACAACATCCATTCAAGGCTGCAATAGATCATTTCTAGGTAAAAGAGAAATCTAGCGTTCTCAGGATCAGGCAGTGGAGCTGAAACTGATGTTTGGATTGACTTTGTTGTAAATGCACTTTGTAAAAATAATGGCCACTTTTTTTACTTCTGTACCATGGTTCGGAATTCTTTTTTCATTTGTAACTTTTGGGGTAAGCAATGAGAGTGATGAATGTATCATGACCCAGTGTGAAATAATCGATTTCTTTAGTATGGCAAAAACATGTGGTTGCTCTTACATCAGATGCAATTAAAAGATTTCAAAAAAGGTTCTCAGATCTTGGAAACTTTGTTTTATTGTAATATAATGTGTAAATCAAACGGTGTGTTACTGGTGGTTTGCCTTATTCCATTTGTTCTTCATTTGAAATCGCTTGCTGGAAAGTCAGAATCGACAATAAACGTTTCTGCTTTTTAGGAGTACTATCCTTCCCACCAATGATCAAATATACACTGATCCAAACATATACTGATTTTTTAAAAATGTGTTACCTCAGGAAGTAAATTTCAGATCATTAGTCTGGATCTGGTCAGAAAACTATATTTTTCTGTGATCTCAATTTTTTTTTTCAGTTCAGTTTAGTTTTAATCACGTGTACCGAGGTACAGTGAAAATGTTTTGTTACGTGCAAACCAGTCAGCAGTAAGACAATATATGATTAAAATCCAGCCATTTACAGTGCAGGTTCATGATAAGGGAATAACATTTAGTGCAAGGTAAAGCCAATAAAGTCCGATCAAAGGTAGCCCGACGGTCTCCAATGAGGTAGATAACCATATAACAATTACAGCACGGAAACAGGCCATCTCGGGCCTTCAAGTCCGTGCCGAACAACTTTTTTCCCTTAGTCGCACCTGCCTGCACTCATACCATAACCCTCCATACCCTTCTCATACATATGCCTATCCAATTTATTTTTAAATGATACCAACGAACCTGCCGCCACCACTTCCACTGGAAGCTCATTCCACACCGCTACCACTCTCTGAGTAATGAAGTTCCCCCTCATGTTACCCCTAAACTTCTGTCCCTTAATTCTAAAGTCATTTCCTCTTGTTTGAATCTTCCCTATTCTCAAAGGGAAAAGCTTGTCCACATCAACTCTGTCTATCCCTCTCATCATTTTAAAGACCTCTATCAAGTCCCCCCTTAACCTTCTGCGCTCCAGAGAATAAAGACCTAACTTATTCAACCTATCTCTGTAACTTAGCTGTTAAAACCCAGGCAACATTCTAGTAAATCTCCTCTGTACCCTCTCTATTTTGTTGAAAATTTTGTAGATAGTAGATAGTAATTGCAACATAAAGTAAGTAATTTAAAATATAAATAATTGAAATAATCATCATTATAAAGTGAATTAAAATCATGCATCTGTTGACACAGAATGTAGACACAAGCAACTGCAGATGCTCGTTTACAATAAAAGATACATAGTGCTGGAACAAGTCAGCTGTTAGAGGTGCATGTGAACTAGAGTCTTGGAAGTGCTTGTTCCAAACATACACTGGCATTATCCCCCAACACTTTCTCTGCTTTATCAATGACTACATATGGGCTGCCTCCTGCACCGCTAAAGAACTCATTGATTTCATTAACTTTACCACTAACTGCCCTCATGTTCACTTGGACTATCTCAGACAACTCTTTCCTCTTTGCCTCCATCACAGTGGAATGACTATCAATTGACTTTCACTATAAAACCCACTGACTTCAACAGTTATCTGATCTAAACCTCCTCCCACCCTGCCCCTTGCAAGGACGCCATTACCTACTCTAACTTTCACCGTCTTCCAAGGTGAGGCTTTTCATTCTAGGACATCCGAGATGTTCTTATTCTTTAGCAATTTGTTTCCCCCCCGCCAACGTAGATAGATCCCTCATCTGTATCTCCTCTGTGCCCCATAATTCTGCTCTCGCTCCCCCTCACCCCAGACAGAATAAGGAGTTCCCCTGGTGCTTACCTCGCACCCCACCAGCCTCCACTTCCAGCACATCAATTTCAGACGTTCCAGTCACCTTCAACATGATCCCACCACCAGTCACATCTTCTCATCATAGCACTGGCTATTCCTAATCAGCCCTTGTCCATCTAAATGCGTGTAAATCCCATCCCTCACAATACTCTCTAGTACTTTTTCGACCACAGAAGTTAGACTCACTGGCCTGTAGTTCCCAGGCTTTTCCTTGCGGTCCTTCTTAAAGAGAGCCCCAACATTTGCCACGCTTCAGTCTTCCGGCACATCACCCATATTTAATGATTCATACACCTCTAGCTTCCCAGAGTGTCATCAGATGTATCCGATTAGGCCCAGGAGATTTGTCTACCCTCATACGCGTTAGGACCTTCAGCACTTCCCCAAATGTAATTCTGACTACACAAATGCAATACAACTGCCCTCAAGACATTTCCATTGAATGCCCAAGTTCCCCAGTTTTCTCCATGGTAAAAACAGAGGAGAAATACTCATTGAGGATCTTGCCCATGTCCTGTGGCTCCACGCAGAGTTGACCGCTTTTATTCCTGAGGGGGCCAATTCTCTCTTTGATTACACTTTTCCCTTAAAGTAATAAAATCCCTTGGGATTATCCTTAACATTATCAACATGCATGTTCTGTACCCGTGTCAGCACAATTTTGAAAACATTCTTCTTTCCAGACATTCCTTTTCCTTCAAACAACCCGCTCCCATCAACTTGAGTGAGTTCCAGTCTAATACCTTTACAGTTGGCCCAAAGTTGCCCCAATTTAGAATTTTTACTTGTGGGGCCCATCCAGTCTTAATCTTAAACCAATCTTAAACTTAATCTTAAACAGAACAGTGGTTGCTGGTCCCAAAAGGCTCATCCACAAACACCATCTTCTTGCCCTTCTAAATTTGCTAAGACTAGATTTATCTTTCCCCTCTCATATTGCCTGAGGGAACCTTCCAGAACACATTTGAGAAATTCTGCCCTGTCTAAATCTTTTGTATTATGACCGTCCCAGTAAATATTGGAAGAGTTTGTGGACTTTTGAAGGAGTAGGATGGGGACCCACAGTCCTGTTTATATCAACGGGTCGATGGTTGAAAGGGTCAAGAGCTTCAAATTCCTGGGCGTGCACATCTGTGAAGATCGTTCCTGGTCCGAGAACACAGATGCAATTATTAAGAAAGCTCATCAGCGCCTCTACTTCCTGAGAAGATTACGGAGAGTTGGTCTGTCAAGGAGGACTCTCTCTAACTTCTACAGGTGCACAGTAGAGAGCTTGCTGACCGGTTGCATCATGGCTTGGTTCGGCAACTTGAGCGCCCTGGAGAGGAAAAGACTACAAAAAGCAGTAAACACTGCCCAGTCCATCATCGGCTCTGACCTTCCTTCCATCGAGGGGATTTATCGCAGTCATTGCCTCAAAAAGGTTGGCAGCATCATCAAGGACCCACACCACCCTGGCCACACACTCATCTCCCTGCTACCTCCGGGTAAAAGGTACAGGAGCCTGAAGACTGCAACAACCCGGTTTAGGAATAGCTACTTCCCCACAGCCATCAGGCTATTAAACTTAGCTCGGAACTCTGAACATTAATATCCCTCCATCTGTTATTTGCACTTTATTAATTTATTAATTCATGGGTGTATTTACGTATAGAATTGGAGTCAATGCCTTCAATGTTCTGTTGTGCTATGCAAAGAAAGATTTTCATTGTCCTGTCAGGGACACATGACAATAAACTCTTTTGACTCTTTTGAGTTAAAATCCCCCACTATGGTAACTTTATTACCATAGCTACCTGCAGCTACCTTCAATCTCATGGCACAATTACTTTTCTGATTCCTGTTGACCATTTTGGGCATGTAGTACGTTCCCAACAAGGTGATCAACCCTATTCTCAGCTCCACCCCTTTTGCCCCACTGGACGAACCACCCCTATATGCCATCACTATCCAGTGCCGTGACATCCTCCTTAATCAATAAAACGACACCCCTCCTCTTTTACCACACCATTATCTCTCCTGAAGCACTTGTACCCTGGAACATTAAGCTGCCAGTCCTGATCCTCTCTTAACCAGTTTCTGTAATGACTACTATGTCCAAGTTGCATGTACCTACCCACACCCCGAGTTCATCTGTCTTACTCGTCAGGCCTCTCACATTAATGTAAGTGCAATTCAACCGAAGAGTCCTTCCATGCTCCCTGCCTTTCTTATGCCTATTGTGTCCATTGAACTTTCTTTCATCACCATCCACCCCGACTTCCAGCTTCCCACCTGCCTCGGTCCTGCAGAGGATCCCATCCTCCTGCCAATCTAGTGTAAACCTACCTGTGTAGCACTACTAATACGCCTCCATCCCTCTTGTCCCAGAAGAGATCTCAATGGTCCAGTAATCCTAATCCGTGCCTCCTGTACCAACTCCTCAGCCACACATCCATCTGCCCTTTCTTCCTGTTCCTACCCTCATTAGTATGTGGCGCTGGAAGTAATCCAGAGATCACCACCCTGTGTTTATGTTGTGACTCATGTCACAACAAAAACGTCCTCCTCACTGTTAACAAGACTAAGGAACTAATTGTTGATTTCAGAAAGGGAAAGGCATGAGACTAGTGCCAAAGATAATCCATGGGGAAGAGATTTAAAAGTTCAAATTTCTAGTGTTAACATCTCAAATGACCTGGCCTGGGCCAAGCACATAGATGTATTCATGAATAAGGCATGCCGGGGTCTACTTTCTTAGAAATTAAAAAAAAATTGGCATATCTCAGAATACTCAGAACAACAAACCTTTACAGTTAAAAGTATTCTTAATGATTGTATCATCATCTGGTATGTGTTTTGTTTTAAAGTTTTACAATCTTTCAGAATTTTATGCCATTTATATATATTTTTCTATGTGCCTGAATCTATGTGTCTGTGGTGCTACTGCTAGTAAGATTGTCATTCTATCTGTACCTCACCATAGTTGTGGAGATGACAATAAACTCAACTTGAAGCATAACCTTATTGAAATATTTAATTGATATTGTTAGGGGTAGGCCACAAAGCCTTTAGGCTTGGTCTACTAGTTTGTGCCTCATTCACTTTACTTGTAGTGCTGAAAATCCATTCGGCTCAACCTTGAATACATTGAATGACTGAGCCCTTTAAGGTACAGAATTCCCAAGATATATAAGCTTGTTGAATAAAGAAAATTCTAATTTCAGTCCTAAATGGCTGATATACAAGTGTCCAGTGTGAGAGGCCCTGCAATTTTTTTACCCCAGGGCATATGGAAGAGGACACTGTGATTTAATATTCCTTACCATCAGTCAAACCCTTGGCAGTTGTCTGCGATTTCTGCATTTCAGTTTCCTTGAAAGTTAGGTCTTCCTGCATGGATTTAAGTTCGTGTGCAGTTATTGAGGAAATCTGTCTCATCCGGTTCATATTCTGCAATGTAATACCAGGATATACATTAACCTTTGCTAACTGACCCTTCATCTATACTATATACTAAATATTGTAAACAATGACATTCTTGATGCAATAAGGAAGAGCAGCCTCAATTAAAAATCACCTGAGAAAGGAAAGAAACTGATTTTGCGGGGTGGGGGGGAATCTTGAAGTAATATATTATCTAATTTCTTTGCTCTTTCATGGACCTACTTTGTTAACTTTACTATTTTATGCAAGCACAAAAAACACCCAGATACAGTATAATTTTAACATGTATGGAACGAGCTACCAGAGGAGCTGTAGGGACTATTACAACGTTTCAGAAACAGACAAGTACATGGATGGGACAGGTTCAGAGGGAAACGAGCCAAACGCAGGCAGGTGGGACCAGTGTAGATGGGACATGTTGGCCGCCGTAGGCAAGTTGGGCAGAAGAGCTTGTTTCCAGACTGTATGACCTTATGACTCTCTACCATTTACTAAGTTTCATTTGTCTCACAAAAATGTTTACCCAGCATTATGGCGAAGATGAAATCCTTCAGTCAATTTAAAACATCTGGCATCACTAAATGAAACTTGGACTCAGGATTAGATGAAAAGTTATATTTTATATTCCTTGATCTTATCTCCAATGTATTAATGGTAAATTATTCCATTCTTTATGATTTCTTTTTTGACTTATATTTTATTTTTCCCTCTGTTTCTCTCTCTTTAAACAAAAATTAGAGACAAAATGATTCATTTGATAATATTAATAGTGTACGATTGTTGCACACGAAATATTACTATCATAATATGTGTTTGCTAATGTACTGCTTACCTACTCTAATAAAAAATATATATATCAAAACAAAAAAATCTGACATTATCAAACCACAATGAATGCTTTTTAAAAAAATATACTGCTCAGAAAGCCATGTCATCTTAATTGGTAATGCAGGAAAAGGAAATACCGGGATAGGAAATGGAACCTCTGAGGATGTTCTATATGTCATAAGTTAGAACCCGTAATGGTTTTTTATAACATTGCCCTGGTGGTAAATCATTCAAGAGATTTAAAATCTTGATATTAAGACATTGACCAAAAGCTTGGCAAACATTCATATTTCAAAGGTAGTTTTAATAGAGGGGAGAAAAGTAGTGAAGCAAAGTGGTTGAGAAGAAATTTCAGAGTTTGTGGCCTTGATTGCTGAATTTTAACTTAGCTGAGGTTACAGATGACAATTATGACGATTTAATTTCAAAATTAATCATTCAGCACTGTAAATAAACATAAAAACATGGTAGCGAGCATCACAGGGCCCCACAGGGGATGGTCCGCTCTCTCTCTCCTCCTGTTCACCATCTACACCTCGGACTACAGATACAACTCGGACTCCTGCCACCTGCAGAAGTTTTCGGCTGACTCTGCAATTGTGTGCTGCATCAGTGAGGGGAGGGATGCTGAATACAGAGGTGTAGGTCAACGACTTTGTTGAGTGGTGTGGGATGAATCACCTGCAGCTCAACACCAACAAGGCTTAGTGGTGGACTTTAGAAGAAGAGGAACACCCCTGTCCCTTATCTCCATCAAGGGTTTGGATGTGCAGTTTACCAAGGAGTACAAGTACCTTGGAGTGCACCTGGACAGTAAACTGGACTGATCCAGGAAGGCTGGCTCCGTCCTGGGGGCGGAGGTAGATTCATGGGAGATAGTCTTGGAGGAGAAGATGCTTCTCAAACTGCGGTGCACCCTGGACAATATAGCTCACCCCCGCCATGACACACAGGTTAACCTTGGGTGCACCTTCAGCAACAGACTGATTCCACCAAGATGCAGCACAGAACACCACAGGAGATCCTTTTTCCCTGTGGCTATCAAGCTGTACAACTCCATCCACCTTCTGTGTGCAGTAGACTGTTCCCCTTCCCCCACTCCCCAATCCTTGCACATCCCCAATCCTGGACTTCCCACTCGTCACTTTAATTTCATGTTTCATGTCTCTTGTTGTGTTTTTATGACTGTTGGCAGATCCAATTTCACTCCTGGGATAAATAAAGTTATCTCGTATCGTATAGAAGGCAAATTAGATGGTGCAACTTAATATGGCTTACTTGGGCATGGCCAATTGCCAACAGGGGGAAATTTGTCAGAAATCTTGAAAATTATAGGACAGATGAGTAGTTTGTAATGTGTGCAACCCAAGAGCTTACCTACTGGGAAAGCATGATGGGAAAAAGGGTCAGAATCGGGAACCCAAGGATGTTAATGAGGCTTATGATGTTAATGATGTTAATGGATGTGTCATGGTGTTTAGGTTCTCCAGCACAGCTAGTTAAAACAAAGATTAGTGGGTGTAAACAGCTGAAGGGAATAAAACTGCCCAATTAATGGTTATTTCGCTATTGATTAGATATATGGGAGAGAGGCTTTCAAAATAACTGGAAACATAAGGTTAAAGATATCTCTGGAGAAAGACAAAGAAGAAATAGAACAGAGATCAATGATGACATTTAAAACATGTAGAATATACAAGTGTTGTGGGAATATAAAATTGCTGTGGGTACAGAGAATCTTTGAAACACTTTGGGTTCTCTCAGAGTGTTTAACAGTGCACACTGTTGAGGCCTTCAATAAACCAAAGTTTGAGAGACTCGCCACTGATACAGTATATGCAATGTTTTATTTTCTGACTTTGGGGCCCAGGTACAGCCAGATTCGGGGTGTGGATGCAACACAAAATTCTCTCTTACTTGACCCAAAATGTCACCTGTCCACGTTCTCCAGAGATGCTGCCTGATCTGCTGAGTTAGTCCAGCACTTTGTAACTTTTTTTGTGGTAAGTTTCCTGTACACTTTGCAGGGGGGGGGGGGGGGGGGGGGGGTTGGTGGAGGGGGTAGATATGATAGTGGCATTTAAGATACTTTTGGATCGGCGCATGGATATAGGATTGAAGGGATATGTGTTATGTGCAGGCTTTTGAAAGTTGGTCTTGCATAACGTTCGGCAGAGACGTAGCGGGATGGAGGAACAGTTCCTCTGTTGCACTGTCAGACACAACTGCACATGCTGGTTTAAATCAAAGGTAGACACAAAATGCTGGAGTAACTCAGCGGGTGAGGCAGCATCTCAGGAGAGAAGGAATGCGCAACGTTTCGAGTCGAGACCCTTCTTCAGACTGATGTCAGGGGAGGGAGCGGGACAAAGATAGAATGTAGGCGGAGACGGTAAGACTAGTAGGAGAACTGGGAAGGGGGAGGAGATGGAGAGGGAGGGAAAGCAAGGGCTATCTGAAGTTAGAGAAGTCAATGTTCATACCACTGGGGTTTAAACTACTCAAGTAAAATATGAGATGCTGTTCCTCCAATTTACGCTGGGCCTTACTCTGACAATGGAGGAGACCAGGACAGAAAGGTCAGATTGGAAATGGGAGGGGGAGTTGCAGTGCTGAGCCACCGGGAGATCAGGTTAGTTAGGACGGACTGAGCGGAGCTGTTCAGCTAAACGATCGCCGAGTCTGCGCTTGTCTCGTCAATGTAAAGAAGTTGACACCTGGAACAGCAGACACAGTAGATGAGGTTGGAGGAGGTGCAAGTGAACCTCTGCTTCACCTGGAAAGATTGTTTGGGTCCTAGGATGGACTTGAGGGGGGATGTAAAGGGACAGGTGGTGCATCTCCAGCGGTTGCAGGAGAAGGTACCCGGGGTGGGGGTGGTTTGGGTGGGAAGGGACGAGTTGACCAGGGAGTTTCGGAAGGAACGGTCTATGTGGAAAGCAGAAAGAGGTGGCGATGGGAAGATGTGGCCAGTAGTGGGATCCCGTTGGTGGTGAAAATGTTGGAGGATTATAAGCTGTATGCGACAGCTGATTGGTTGGAAGGTGAGGACAAGGGGGACCCTGTCCTTGTTACGAATGGGGGGAGGGGGAGTAAGAGTGGAGCTTTGAGATATCGAGGAGAGCCTAGTGAGAGCCTCATCTATAATGGAAGAGGGGAACCCCATTTCCTAAAGAATGAGGATATCTCCGATGCCCTGGTATGGAACACCTCATCCTGGGCGCAGATGTGGCGTAGCCGGGGGAATTGGGAGTAGGGGATAGTATCTTTACTGGTAGCAGGGTGGGAAGAAGTGTAGTCAAGATAGCTATGCGAGTCAGTAGGTCAATAGTGTTGGTCAATATACTGTTTCCTGTGATGGAGACATCCCCTTCCCAGTTCTCCCACTAGTCTTGTCTCTACCTCATTTTATCTTTGTCCTGCCCCCTCTCCTGACATCAGTCTGAAGAAGGGTCTCGACCTGAAACATCGCCCATTCCTTCTCTCTTGAGAAGCTGCCTCACCCGCCGAGTTACTCCAGCATTTTGTGTCTATCATCTGTTGTACTGTTCTATGTTCTATGCATAAATCACACTTTGTCAACTCTGTCACCAACTTCAAGGAGCCAAGGATCTTCTGTAGATTTGGAACAGAGATCTATCATTGTAATACAATTTAAGCAAAACAAATATAGAGTTAATAGAGTGGTTAATTTAAAAATTATTAACTTTTACATGGGTGGCATTCAGCTTGACAGTAATGGCTGACAGGCAGTGCACTTAAGTTTCAAAACACACATCAATTTTCACCCGCTTTTCTCTTACAGCGGACAAAATGTCTGGATTCATGATTGTGATTGCACTTACTCTAGTTGTATGTTCCAGAATGGCGACAATGCTACCCTCAAGTTGCGATTTTCGTTCCAATTCTTGATTTTTGATTTCTTCAGCAGTATCCAGGAATCCTTGAAAGACAAATTACGCCCAAATATATGACGCTTTAGACACTAAATTTGTCACTGCTCCCAAAAGGCAACAATTAAATATATAGAACCATTGACCCATTGGGCACGGTGGTGCTCCTGGCAGAGCTTTACAGCACCGGAGACCCAGTTTCAATCCTGACCTTTAGTGCTATCTGTGTATAGTTTTTTAAGTTCTCCCCGTGACCGTGTGGGTTTCCTCCGGGTGCTCTGGCTTCCGTCCAGATCCCAAAAACGTGCAGGTTTGTAGTTTAAGGGGCCTCTGTAAATTGCCCCTAGTGTGCAGGAAGTGAACTAATGTGAATGGATGATTGATGATGAGCGTGGACTCAGTGGGCAGTGCCGGGCCCCGCTGTCTACCTGCTGGCGAGGGACACCGTGAGTCCCGGGACGGGCAGCGCCTCAGCGGCTCCTGCCCACGGGTGCGGATACCGGGAGCCGCCCAAACGCACCGCGGCGTTACATGGAGAGAGGGAGAGCTGCAGCCCGGCCCATAGCACGGGGGGGGGGGGGGGGGGGGGGGAAGAGAGAAGATGGAGAAAGGGGGGAGAGAGGGATGAGGGTGGGAGGGGGCAGTGCGACGAGAGAGAGGGATGAGGGAGGGAGGGGGGAGAGAGGGATGAGGGAGGGAAGGAGGGGGGAGTGAAGGATGAGGGGTAGAGAGGGATGAGGGAGGGAGGAGAGAGAGGGAGGAGAGAGAGGAGGGAGGGAGGGATTAGGGAGGGAGAGGGGAGAGCGGGATTAGGGAGGGAGGGGGGAGATAGGGATTAGGGAGGGAGTGGGAGAGAGGGAGGGAGGGAGGGCGGAAAGAGATGGAAGCAGTGGAAGTGCAAGGTGCAAGGTAGGATAGAGGTAGAGGGAGAGGGGGACATGGAGAGGTAGATTTGATGGGAGGGGGATAGGCGTGAGTGGTGGAATATTGCGTTGGGGGAACAGGTTGCGTTGGGGGAACTGGTGAGTGGTGGAATATTGCATTGGGGAAGGGTTGCGTTTGGGGACCAGGCCTCCCGTGTGACAGGGACCCAACGGGTCCCACTTAGTCTAGTTCATTATATATTTCTCGTCTAATTTAACTTCCCAAAATGCATCCCTTTGCATTTATCTGAGTTAAATTTAATCTGCCATTCCTTTACCCATTATCCTTGATCTGGATCCAGTTACAACCTTCTTCACTGTCTGTTAAACAGCCAATTTTAGTGTCATCCGCTGTGTACTAATAATGTCACCAATGTAATGATAAACAATTGGCAACTCAGCATTGATCCCTGCAGCACACCCATTGCTTACAAGCCTCCAATACGGAAAACAATAACCCTTCATTACAACTGTCTGACTCCTTTCACCAAGCCAATCTTCCATGCAATTGACGGGAGGTGAACAAGGCCATAGGAGAGGTCACACTGGAATTCATATAACACAAGCTTCCTGACCAGCCTACCACGTGGGACCTTGCTGAGTTCCATAAAGACATCTACTTCAATCATCTTGATCAAAAATCTCAATCAAACTTGTCCTTTCAGCCCTTCTTAAATAAAGACACAACATTAGCCGCCATGCAGTCTTCTAGTATTTCAAGCATGTTACCAAAATCTCTGCAAGGGCCTTAGGAACTTCGTCCCTTGCTTCTCACATTGTTCCAGGATACAATTGGTCAGGTCCTGAGGATTTATCCACCCATGTGTCTCAAGATCACCAACACTAACATAAAAAGGCATGAATGAATTGGTCTAAGAACACAAAGATGGTTATCTTTCCATATGTAGATGGTTATCTTTCCATATGTTCTTGCACAATCATTTTGTAAATGCCTTTAGCTTATACTTTCATGATGGTTTAATATTACGAAGCAAATTGTGCCCTAATTTAACAATCAACGGGAAGATATAAAACGGAGGGCACAGGAACAGATGCATATAATTTTAAACTTACCATCCATTGTTTCTTCTCTTTTCTTTAGCTCTTTGTACTTCTGATTTCGCTCTCCTAAAAAAATACAATGTAAATAGTTCAATACACTTCACGAGGTACAGTTCAGGCAGATACTATTACAATGTTTAGGAAACATTTGGACAGGTACAGAGATTAGTGGGCTAAACGCAGGGAAGTGGGACTTGTTTAGATGGGGCGTTTTGGTCGGCGTATGTAAAGTTGGGTCAAATGGCTTGTTTCTGTGTACCCCTGTGTTAAGGAAGTAACTGAAAAGCGCCGTTCCAGTGTGAGAGGAATGCACAGAGCTGGTGACATTGGTAGACTGGGCGATGTCCAGGGACTGAGAAAGGATCTGAACAAATATATCCCAATGTTACCAACTTAACAAAACTTGTGGAGCAGTGTGACAATCGGCAATAGGTGCAGGAATAGGGCATTCAGCCCTTCTTGCCACCACTGTCCACCGCCATCTGCAATCAGTACCCCGTTCCTGCCTTCTCCCCATATCTCCCTGGCTCCGCTATCCTTAAGAGCCCTATCTAGCTCTCTCTTAAAAGTATCCAGAGAACCGGTCTCCACCGCCCTCTGAGGCAGAGAATTCCACAGATTCACAGCTCTCTGTGTGAAAAAGTGTTTCCTCATCCCTGTTCTAAATGACTTACCCGTTGTGGTCCCACCATCTGAGTGTTCCCTAACCTGAAGCCTTGATGAACCAACAGGACCACAATCTACTGAGGTCCAGATCTTAGGAATTTGAGTTTGGTGATACAAGTTCATGGTAGAAGTCCACGTATAATCTCAACAAGGCCGTCAGAAAAGCGAGGAGGCACTTTTGGTCTAAACTGAGGGGTAACATGGATATTCGGTAGCTGTGGTACGTCTTGCACGTCATCGTTTCCTGCAAGGCGAAACCAAGTAGTAGTTTATGTGACAGCTATGCAATCACTCCTGAAAGAGCTCAATGCTTTCCATTCTCGTCTTGAAAGGGAGAACAGCAATTTACCCTCTTCGGCCACCAGAGCTCCCAGTGATGCTGGTATCCCAGTCACTGAGGCCTTCCTTCACGAGAGTGAACCCTTGTAAAGCGGCCAACTCCATCAGAGTTCGTGGCCGGGTCCATAAAACTGTGAACCAACTGGCTGGAGTTTACGTGGACATCTCTCATTACTAAGATCCGAGGTCTACCAACAGGAAGAAGATACCGGAGCCCGGGTCTTGACCCACCAGGGTCAAGAACAGTTTCTTCCCAGCAACCATCAGGTTCTTGAACACTACACAACACGAACCACCATCTCAGCAATTATGATTATCTGGAATTCCTTTTGGCTGCAATACAGACTTGGGTTTTACACTTTTATGATTACCCAGTTTTACTGAATATTTAACTGCTTATATTATTAATTATTGCAGGTCTGGTAAGCAGCATCAAGTATGAATTTCATTGTTTTTTTGCTAGGACCAGAGACAATTAAATACGCTTGACTGCAGCCTGGAACAGATCTCATCAGCATTGAGGATTTGTCCCACCAGGACTTCTGATAATTTCTCCCTTTTAATTATAGCATTGTCTTTCATTTCACTGTCATCTTCTGTAAATTCTCAAAAGAATTCTCCAGTCGTTCTCTATCAATTAGGATATGGGGTCAAAATCCTGATCAATAAGGAATGTTGAACATAAAATAATTCTTATGTATTCCAATGCAATCAGAAGTATATCATTGGATAATCGTTTTTCCAACTTAACTCGAGTTAGCTGAGTCACTTATTGAAAAGGTATAAAACAGGAAGGCAGATTACTATCTAAATGGTGTCAGGTTCGGAAAAGGGGAAGTACAATGGGATCTGGGGGTTCTTGTTCATCAGTCTATGAAAGTAAGCATGCAGGTACAGCAGGCAGTGAAGAAAGCAAATGGCATGTTGGCCTTCATTACCCGAGGAGTTGAGTACAGGAGCAAAGGTCCTTCTGCAGTTGTACAGGGCCCTAGTGAGACCACACCTGGAGTATTGTGTGCTGTTCTGGTCCCCTAATTTGAGGAAGGACATTATTGCTATTGAGGGAGTGCAGGGTAGCTTCACAAGGTCAATTCCCTGGATGGCAGGACTGTCATATGCTGAGAGAATGGAGCGGCTGGGCTTGTATACTCTGGAGTTTAGAAGGATGAGTGGGTATCTTATTGAAACATATAAGATTATTAAGGGTTTGGACACGCTAGAGTCAGGAAACATATTCACGATGTTGGGGGAGTCCAGAACCAGTGGCCACGGTTTAAGAATAAGGGGTAAGCAATTTAGAACGGAGACGAGGAAACACTTTTTCTCACAGAGAGTGGTGAGTCTGAGGAATTCTCTGCCTCAGAGGGCGGTGGAGGTTCTCTGGATACTTTCAAGGGAGAGCTAGGTCGGGCTCTTAAAGATAGCGGAGTCAGGGGATATGGGGTGAAGGCAGGAACGGGGTACTGATTGGGGATGATCAGCCATGATCACATTGAATGGCGGTGCTGGCTCGAAGGGCCGAATGGCCTACTCCTGCACCTATTGTCTATTGTATTTACGGGCGCACAGAGGCTTCTTTGAGCCTCTGAAAATATTCTCAAAGAAAAAGCAAAACATGAACCAAACATTGTGACTGTTAAGATTGCTTTGATTAGAGAGAAGGCTGGACCTTGCAGGAAAGTATTAAATTAGAGTAGGACAAACCACTACTTTATTAGATAGGAGCTCAGGAGGGTACACTAAGAGCATTTGTTATTGGGCAAGTCTACATCTGACACATATTTATTGATCGGTTGATCAAAGTTCAGAACCGGTGTGTTTCAGTGAGGAGGAGTGATGAAATTAACAAGTAAGGGAACCTTGCAAGGTTTCAGAGGATGGAATCAGACACTACCTTAAGCAGAACAGAAGGATGTTGTTAACTTGGAAAGAGTGTAGAGAAGAGGTATGAGGATGTTGCCAGGACTTGAAGGCTTGAGCTACAGGGAGAGGTTGGGCAGGCTCTGACTGTATTCCTTGGAGCACAGGCGGAAGATGACTGAACTTTATTGCCTTCCATCACAGAGAGGAATGTTGATTCCACTGTGGTGGATGTTTATGTTAAATTTATTTTATGTGTGTATTGTGTTCTTTTCACTTAGTATGGCGGTATGGTTACTCAATTTTCACTGTACCTTAGTTGGTTGAGTGACAATAAACGTGAATTTTAACCTCTATGTGTATATGATCACGTGGAAATCAAAAAGTAGAGGACATAGGTTTAAGGTGTCTAGGGAAAGATTAATAGGAATCTGCATGGCAACTTTTTCACACAAACAATGGTGAGTTATATGGAATGAACTGCTAGAGGAGGTAGTTGAAACAACTATAACACCATTTAAAATACATTTGGATAGGCACATGGGTATAAAAGGTTTAGATATGGGCCAAATACGGGCAGGTGGGACTAGTGTAGATGGGACACCTTGGTTGACATGGGCAAGCAAAGCTGAGAGCCTGTTTCGGTGACTCTGTGATACAAAGATTGCTAGTGTTATGGACTGTGAGAAAGGCTGTCAAGTTATACAACTTGATACAGATCAGCTACAGAAGTGGCCAGAGAAATGGCAGATGGAGGTTAATCTGGGCAAGTGTGAGATGTTGCACTTTGGGAGGTCAAATGGAAGGGGAAATTGCACAATTAATGGCATGAACCTTAATAGGATTGATGCCGAGAAGGATCTCGTGGTATGTCCATATCTCCCTGAAAATGGCCACACAAGTAGATGGAGTGGTAAAGGCGGCAAATGGTATGGTTGCTTTCATAGGTCGGGGCATTGAGTATAAGAATCAGAAAGTCATAATATAGCTTTACAGCACTTTGGTTAGGCTGCTTTTGAAGTATTGTCTGCAGTTCCGGTCACCCCATTATAGGAAGGATGACTTTGGGAATGGTGCTGAGGTTTATCAGTATGATGCCTGCAATAGGGAGTATTATGGAGAGATTGGATGGACTTGGATTGTTTTCTCTGGAATGCCAGAAGTTGCAGGGAGACCCGATAGAAGTATATACAATTATGAGAGGCATGAATAGGGTAGACAGTCAGAACCTTTTTTCCAATGATGGAAAAATCAAATACTCGAGGGCATGGTTTTAAGGCAAGAGGAACAAAGTTGAGGGAAGATGTGCAGGGCAGGGTGGTGAGTGCCTGGAATGCACTTCCAGGGTTATTGATTGAGACAGGTAAGAGTGGTATATAAGAGACGTTTGGATAAGCAAGGGTCTCGACCCAAAACATCGCCCATTCCTTCTCTCCACAGATGCTGCCTCACCTATTGAGCATTTTTGTCTACCTTGAATTATATAGTTGTAAATAAGAGATTGGCTTGACATCATGTTCGGCACAGGCATTGAAGAGCCTGTTTTGTTCTGTACCATTCAATGTTTCACGTTGAACATTATGGCTATCTATTGCCAATTGTAATAGGTTTTGCATGATGTGGTCCAAACATGAACTAAGACCATACGGTGAATGATAAATAGATTCCTTGGATAACATTGGCCAAAAAGTAGCATCAGTTGTGTAATTACCCAGATTTGGTTTCAGGCAACCCACCTTGATGTTCCTCCAAATCCATATCAAGTTGTCGAATTTCCTCAGTTACTTGGTTTACTTTCTCCCGCATCTCTGTGAGCCTAGAATTAAATGTTCAAAGTCATCATTTATATATTAAGTTCAAAAGGTATGTAACTCCAAACATGGACACTGCTGCTGATTTTAAGAGCTGTATTTATAACACATAGAACAGTACAACTTCCAGCGTTCTAGAGAAAACAATCCACATCTGTTCAACCTCTCCTCTGATCCAGGCATTATTCTGATGAACCTCTTCTGCACTTTTCCAAAATCTCCACATCATTCCTGTAATGGGGCAACCACAATTGCACACAATACTCCAAATGCAACCTAACTAAAATCCTATAAAGCTGCATCATGACTTGCTAACACTTCTAGAGTCATAGAGTGATAGAGTGTGGAAATCACATGCTCTTCAACACAACGTACCCACACCGGCCAACATGTCCCAGCTACACTGGTCCCAACTGCCCGCATTTGGTCCATATTCCTCCAAACGTGTCCTATCCATGCATCTGTCCAACTGTTTCTTAAATATTAGGATAGTCCCTGCCTCAACTGCCTCCTCCGGCAGCTTGTTCCACTCACCCACCACCCTTTGTGTGTGAATGTTACCCCTCAGATTCTTATTAAATATTTTCCTCTTCACCTTGAACCAATGTCCTCGGTCCTCAATTCACCTACTCTGCATCTATCCGATCTATTCCTCTCATAACTTTGTAAACCTCTATAAGATCATCCCTCATCCTCCTGCGCTCCACGGATAGAGTCCCAGCCTACCTAACCTCTCCCTATAGGTCAGACCCTCTAGCCCAGGCAACATCCCTGTAAATCTTCTTGTAAATCATCCTTGTAAAGCTTTCCAGCTTGACATCTTTCCTATAACATAGTGCCCAGAACTGAACACAATACTCTAAATGTGGCCTCACCAATGTCTTATACGATTGCAACATGACCCCCCAACTTCTACACTCAAAGCTCCGACCCAGGAAAGCAATCAGACCATATGCCTTCCTTACCACAATATCTACTTGTGTTTCCATTTTCAGGGAGTTATGGCCTTGGACTGCAAGATCCCTTTGTACATCAATGCTCTTAAGGGTCATACTATAACTTGTATATTTTCCCCTTTGACCTGCCAAAGCATAACACCTCATAATTGCCTGGATTAAACTTCATCGACTATTTCTCCACCCATTTCTGTATATTTTGACAGCCTTCTTCAGAATAAGTGACCACAGCAATCTTGGCATCAGCAGCAAATACACTAACCAACCTGCCCACTTTTACATCCAGGTTCTTTATGCATATCACAAACAGCAGTGGTCCCAGAACAGATCCCTGTGGAGCTCCAATGGTCACAGATGTCCAGCCTGAAAATTTGTCGTTCCACCACAACCCTCTGTTTTCTATCAGTAAATCAGTTCCAAATCCTTACGGCCAAGTCCCTATTAATCCCATGCACCTTAAACTTCTGAATCGGCCTTCTTACTTCCTTACTTTATCAAATGCCTTCCTAAAATCCATGTAGACAACATCCAACACCCTACTCCCATCGATCACCTTCAGCACCTCCTCAGTTAACCCGATCAAGTAAGTAAAGAACAACCTGCTGTGTACAAAACCATGCCGACGAATTAATCCATTCTCTTCCAAATAGGAATAAATTCTATCCTGAAGTATTCTCCCCAATATTTTCCCTATCACTGATGCGAGTCTCACCGGCCTGTAATTCACTGGATTGTCTCTACTTCCCTTCTTAAATAAAGGAACATAAGTTACTCGCCACTCCTCCTAGCCCTTGCTATGGCTAGAGAAGCACAATGTTTAGCTTAGTTTTGTTTAATTAGTTCAGAGATACAGCAAGGAAACACAGCCTTTGGCCTACCGGGTCCGCACCGACCAACAACCACCTGTACTTTAGTTCTATGTTATGCCAGTTTCGCATCCTACACACTAGTGCCAATTTACAGAAGCCAATTCACCTGTAAGTCTTTGGAGCGTGGGGGGAAACCAGAGCACCTGGAGAAAACTCATGTGCTCACAGGAATAAAATACAAACTCCGTACAAACAGCACCCATAGTCAGGATTGAACCAGGGTCTCTGGTGCTGCAAGTAGCACCTCTACCGCTGCGCCACTACGTACGTCGCTCAAATTATCTTCATCAAGGCTCCCACAATCCCCTCTCTAGCCTCTCCCAATAACCTGGGATAAATCTCATCAGGTTCTGGGGATTTATCCACCTTAAGGATAAGGGGGAAGTCTTTTAGGACCGAGATGAGTAGATCTTTTTTCACACAGAAGTGGTGAGTCTGTGGAATTCTCTGCCACAGAAGGTAGTTGAGGCCAGTTCATTGGCTATACTTAAGAGGGAGTTAGATGCGGCCCTTGTGGCTAAAGGGATCAGGGGGTATGGAGAGAAGGCAGGTATAGGATACTGAGTTGGATGATCAGCCATGATCATATTGAATGGCCGAAGGCCTGAATGGCCTACTCCTGCACCTATTTTCTATGATTCTATGATTAATCTCTTCAAGGGCCTCAATATCTCCTCCTTCTTAATCTCAGACTGCCTTTGCATCTTAGTATCCTCCATACTGATCTCATTCTCCTCCACATCCTTCTCCTTGGTTAAAAGATAAAAAAGTACTTGTTTAGTGCCTTGCCCAGATCCCCAGACTTCAAGCATGAAGGAATTAAAAGTATAATTAGCAAATTTGCAGATGACACACAGCAGAGTGGCAGTGTGAGCTGCGAGGAGGATGCAGAGTGACTTGGACTGGTTGGGTGAGTGGGCAGATGCATGGCAGATGCAGTATAATGTGGATAAATGTGAGGTTATCCACTTTGGAGGCAAGAACGGGAAGGGAGATTATTATCTGAATGATGTCAGGTTATTAAAAGGGAAGTACAACGAGACCTGGGTGTGCTTGTACATCAGTCACTGAAAGTAAGCATACAGGTACAACAGGCAGTGAAGAAAGCTAATGGCATGCTGGCCTTCAAAAAGAGTGGAGTTGAGTATAGGACTGGAGAGGTCCATCTGCAGTTGTACAGTGCCTGGTGAGACCACACCTAGAGTATTGTGTGCAGTTTTGGTCTCCTAATTTGAGGAAGGTCATTCTTGCAATTGAGGGAGTGCAGCATAGGCTCACGAGGTTAATTCCCGGGATGGCGGGACTGTCATGTGCTGAGAGAATGGAGCGGCTGGGCTTGTATAGTCTGGAATTTAGGAAGAGAGGGGATCTTATTGATACATATACGATTATTAGGGATTTGGACACGCTAGAGGCAGGAAAAATGTTCCCGATGTTGAGAGAGTCCAGAACCAGGGGCCACAGTTTAAGAATAAGGAGTAAGCCATTTAGAACAGAGACGAGGAAACATTTTTTCACACAGAGAGTTGTGAGAGTGGAATTCTCTACCTCAGAGGGCAGTGGAGGCCGGTTCTCTGGATATTTTCAAGAGAGAGCTAGATAGGGCTCTTAAAGATAGCGGAGTCAGGGAATATGGGGAGAAGGCAGGAACGGGGTACTGATTGTGGATGATCAGCCATGATCACATTGAATGGCGGTGCTGGATCAAAGGGCGGAATGGCCTACTCCTGCACCTATTGTCTATTACTCCAACTATGGCCTCGTCGACTTCTTGTACAATTACAACATGACTTCCCAACTTCTATACTTAACACTCTGACTGATGAAGTCCAATGTCAAAAGCCTTTTCGACCACCCTATCTACCCGAGATGCCTGTGTGGAGCTTTAACTTTCTCCTTGTAACGTCATGGGCTTCTTCCCACATTCCAAAGATGTGTAAGGAGTGAATGAGCAGGTGGGATAACATAGAACTAGTGTGAACGAGTGATCAATGGTCAGCATGGACTCGGTGGCAGAAAGGCCTACTTCCATGCAGTATCTGTAAACTAAACTGAACTATAAATATGTCGGATTGTCAGTTTATTTTCCAGGGCAGCAGTACGGTGGGCGTAGCTTTGAGCTTAGAGTGGGAATGTTTAAAGGAGGTTGAGTAAACAAGTCTTTTTGTTATACAGAAAATGATAGCTTCCTGGAATGTGCTGCTGAGAGAAGTGGTGGAACCAGATACAATAACAATGTTTAAGAGGCATTTAGATAGACACATGTTGTTAAAGAGGGAACTGCAGATGCTGGAAAATCGAGGGTACACAAAATGCTAGAGAAACTCAGCGGGTGGAGCAGCATCTATGGAGCGAAGGAGATGGGTAACGAAGGGTTTCGGCCCAAAACGTTACCTATCTCCTTCGCTCCATTAATGCTGCTGCACCCGCTGAGTTTCTCCAGCATTTTGTGTACCCTAGATAGACACATGAACAGGCAGGAAATGAAGGGTTTGAACCATATGCAGGCAGATGTGTTCATTTGTGTTGATTGACACCATGGTCGGCACTGTAAATGACTTCCAGACGCAGTATACGATTCAAACACATCTTTAATCAGCACTAAAACTTAACAGCATGAAGGATGGTTAGTTATCAACACCTCCTGGCTGCCCCCACTGTTGGTGCAGAGCAATAGTATTACAGTGGGGTGGAGTTACAGATGCTGGCTGGTGTGTGATTGGTTAACATGCAACGTCAACAGGCCAAAACACCTGTTCCTTCGTCATACTGTTCTATGTTCTTTTAACGTACTAATCATGCAGCTACATTTTCATCCAAATCATTAATATACATGACAAACTACATGGGACCCAGTACCGATCCCTGTGGTACACCACGGGTCACAGGTTTCCAGTCTGAAAAACAACCCTCTATAGGCTCAAAACAAAGTGTTGAAGGGATTTAGCGGGTCAGCTAACATCTGTGGAGGGAATGGACAGATGATGTTTCAGATCAGTTTCCTTCTTCAGACTGGAGGGACAGATAATCTGGTATTCAGAGGAACCAATAAGTGGACGGAGTACTGAAAAATCCAAAAGCAACAGGGTTGTGGTAGTGGGTGACTTCACCATTATTTATTGGGATCTACTTCGTGCAAAAGGCTTACTTGGGGCTGAATTTGTTAGGTGTATCCAAGAGAATTTCCTAAAACAGTGTGAGGATAGTGCAACTCGAGGAAATCCATACTGGACCTTGCGTTGAGAAATGAGTCTGGCCAGGTGAGTGGTATATCAGTGGAAGAGTATTTTGGGAATAGTGATCATGACTGCATAACTTTTAAGGTTGGTTTGAAGAGCGATAAGTCTGGACCTTGCGAAATGTTACGAGGTTGGCATCTAGCATATGGGATCCCTCTAAAGGCCAGGTGATCAAAGTTCAAGACTGGCGTGTTCCAGTAAGGAGGAAGAATAAAGATGGCAATAAGGATGACAACCTTGGAAAAATTAAGAGATTGTAAATTTAGTCAAAAAGGAAAGGGAGCTGTATATAAGGTTTAAGAAATTAAAATGAGACAGGGCCTTTCAGGAATATAAAGCAGTAGGAAAGGATGCAATTAGGACAGCACAAAGGAGTCATGATGTGGCTTTGGCAAGTTGGAATAAAGACAATTCCAAGGCCTTTTATATGAGGAAACAAGAGGATATCAGAGAGAAGAGAGGGCCACTCACGAATAAAGGAGGGTATTTGTGTTTGAAGATAATGGCAAGATAATAAATGATTACTTTGTACCTGTATTCAACAAGGAGAATGATGTGGTGGACAATGAGATTATAGAGAATACTAATGTACAAGATAAATTTGATATCAAAAGGAAATGATATCTAAACTCTTGAAGAGCATGAATGTGAATATATAACCCCAGGCCCTGATAGGATCTATCCCAGTCGGTCTGAAACATAGATAAAATACTAAAACATTGCAACACTGAACCAACTGAAATTAATTTCTTCTTCTTTGTAACACATGTGCATTTTTCTCATAAATATAATCCTATCAGAAAAACATAAAAAATACCGAGGACAATATTAATAAGGACTGGAAGAATATTGGTCATACCTCTACTTCAACCCAATTTTAACTCCTCGGTATGGATATTTTTAATTCTGAACAGTCTCTAGCTCAGAAACCCTGGAAAGGCAGGACTTTTAAAATTACTGTTAGACAAAAATGCTGGAGAAACTTAGCGGGTGTGGCAGCATCTATGGAGCGAAGGAAATAGGCAACGTTTCAGGCCAAAAATCACTCCTGTTCATAAATTAGGCCATTCGGCCCATCAAGTCTACTCCTTCATTCAATCATGGCTGATCTAACTCTCCACCTCAACCCCATTCTCCTGCCTTCTTCTCCCCATAACTCCTGACACTAATCAAGAAACTATCTATCTCTGCCTTAAAGATAGAAAGATATAAATATTGAAATAGGAAGAAGGGTCTCGACCTGAAATGTCGCCTATCTCCTTCGCTCCTTAGATGCTGCTGCACCCGCTGAGTTTCTCCAGCTTTTTGTGTAACCCTCTACCTTAAAGATATCCATTTGACTTGGCCTCCACAGCCTGCTGCATGGTGATCACCGATGGCAGCCGCAGCTATCCAAGCAAACAAAAAACCTGTTGCTAATATATGGAGGAGGGCAGCGGCAACATCAAGGAGTTTGTATCCCCACACCTGGGTGTGTCTGTGGGATGGGGAAATAGGCTTAATTATTTCTACAGATGAATTTTAAAGTCTCAACTGACCCTATGTTACCACACAAAAAATAAATATTGAAATTAATTACACTCCAAAAAACATAATAGAAAAATCAATGGAGATAGCAAATAAAATCATTTCTTACTGTCTTTCCATGCTTGCTATTTCTTGGTTATCTTCTTTAACCTGTTAAAACAAGGAAAACCAAGTTTCATGAATGTCTGCTCCTCAAAATGGAAACTGCCCCACAGCATATGGTTTTATTTATTTGATTACATTTGATGTAAAAGAGGTACAAAGATCAAAATAGATGTGGGAGGCCAAAGGCCGCATTTCTGTGCTGCACCACCTAATGAAACACTTAATTAAAAACACATCCTCAGGGGTGTTAGAAATCATTGCAATGGCATTAAATACTGGCACATGGGATGATTGATTTTAACACTCAAACAATTGTGCACTAATTAACTCCCTGTTATAGATCACAAAATAAAAAGGGAGATGATTGGCTAGCTTAACCAGTTAAGAGTCAATTTCATCACCTGCTTTAGTAGACGTTCCCTCTCCTCCTGTGGCGATTCCACACTTTTATTCTCGGCAATCATCTGACTGCGATGACTTTCAAGTTCATCGAGTTTTTCATAAAGTGCCACTGCTTCTTGCTTCACCTGGGAGTGAGATATCTCCTGTGCAATTGAACAGAATATGAATTTCATCTTATGATATGACTCTTTATATAAATATAAATAATTACACTTTATACTTTTCATGATGGACTGGAACAGCAATTTAACTGTGTAGGAAGGAACTGCAGATGCTGGTTTACACCGAAGATAGACACAAAATGCTGAAGTCACTCAGCGAAACAGGCAGCATTGTTGGATAGAAGTAACTGCTTCTGTTTACACACTTTTCCCACTGTTGAAGCTGAGCTTTTATGTACTCCATTTGGACCTGAGATTCTCAGTTTTCCTTTTCCACTTTGAGCTGAGATGGGCCTGGGATTAATTTACCACCCCTTTCATCGAATCTCATTAACATGGTTGGATCTTGATCAGTTGGGCAAGTGGTTTCAGGAATGGTGAATGAAAATGGTGTTCAATTTTGGACACCTTAATATAGGAAGGATGTCATTAAGCTGGAAAGTTTTCAAAGAAGATTTACAAGGATGTTGCCAGGACTTCATCCACTGAGCTATAGGGAGAAAATGGGCATGCAAAGACTTTATTCCCTGTGGCGCAGGAGGCTGAGGGGTGATCTCGTAGGTGTATACAGTACAATAATGAGATAAGGTGAATGCTTAGAGTATTTTATCCAGAGTAGGAGAATCAAGAACAAGAGAACATAGGTATAAGGAATGGGATAAAAATTAATAGGAAACCTGAGGGACCACTTTTTCACACAGAGAGTGGTGCACACATAGAGCGAGCTGCCAGACAAAGTAGTTGAGGTAGGTACTATAACAACATTTAAAAGACATTTGGACGGGAACATGGAGAGAAAAGGTTTCAAAGGATATGGGCCAAATGCACAAGTGTGACGAGTCTATATGGGACATCTTGGTTGGCATTGACCAAGGCCAAGGTAATCTGCTGTATTACTATGATTCTCTGTTTTTCTATGCCTTAAAACATAGAACGAACAGCACTGGAATGGACCATTCGGCACACAATATTTGTGCTGAAAATGATGCCAAGTTAAACTGCCTGTACATGATCCACATCCCTCTATTCCCTGCACTTCCATGTGCGTATCAAAAAGCCTCTTAAGCACTATTGCATCTGCCTCCACCACCACCCCAGGCAATGCGTTCCAGGCTCCCACCACTCTCTGTGTATAAAACATGCTCAGCACATCTCCATTTCATTTCGGAGTCACGTGAGTGACTTCGTGAAGAACCCGCCAGCATGCATGCGCGACATATCGTCGCTCGCATTGCAGTCGACGGCTGGAGAGGAGCGCGGCTCGTCACCAGCCCTTCATAAGGGCCACTCAGGTAAGTACTAACAACCTTGAGTTGGTTGTTCTGTGTAAGTAATTGTGTTTTCTTCCACAGAGACATGGACAGCAGGAAAATAAAGGCCGTAAAACTTCTACAAGGAGTTGTCGGCAACCCAACCCGGAGCCCCCCTCCACGGCAGGAGGACGGGCCGGGAAAAAGGCGCGCAAGCCGGGGAGCCCTGTATTCACAGGATCCGGTTCACCGACGCAGCTATGCCCTAGCGGGGTACCTGCAGAACAATCAGTCGGTACAGCGCCGGAGCAGGTGCATCCTGACTCCATCTCTCTCTCACCCACTGGGTCGTTTGTAGAGACAAGCAAAAGGGATTCGCGTGCTGATGCACGGCCCTTCTCCCTGAGCCCTCTTGAAGGAGGCAGGGATACAATTCCACTACCTAGCCCTTCGCGGGTTGAGGTCTCACCAGGAGCCACTAGGAAGTGGTCTGGTGAATCAGGCAGGCCCGAGTCCACTGGCAGACCAAGAAGGGCCAGTGTCGACTCACCACCCAGAGGGACCAGGAGGAGTCACAAGGGTGGAGCCTCGCCTAGGTCACCGCTTCCCCCGCTGGGGGCAGGTCGGGACCGTACGCAGTCTGGGTCCAGATTCAGGACAGTCGGCAAGCCCGTGCGGACGTCGGGTCACCACGCTGCGGCGTCAGGTGCCGACCTCTCCCCACCCATGCCCTTCGAGGCAGCCGGGTCCAGCTCAGCGAAGAGGAGGCGCTCGAGCAGGTCCGCGCGGGAATCGCTCAGCTTCGCCGAGGCGGCTGGTAGCGACACATCATCACAGTACCGATATTACCTCGACGAGGTACGGACTGATGATCGGAGCCTCAGGAGTTCCTTCGGGCACGAGGCCTCTTACCTCCCACACCCGCCCGATGAAGGGCGCTTGGATCGTATGGAGAGGATATTGGAGCAAGTTCTACTCAATCAGAAACAGGACACACACAGCTCCAGGGGACTCGTGGATATATCCCCGTCCCCATCTATGGACAACATAAGACCAGATGAGGAGGATATCCTGGTACATGCCCCAGCAGCACCTGAGGTCCCTCAGGAAGATCTGCTGGATGTGGCAGCCAAATTCGGGTTACCCGTATTATCAGGACAACCCCTCAACATCAAACTGGCCGCAACCATAGATTACCTTACCAACCATCAATTGCAGGAGGAGGTCCTTGCGAAGGCCATGGAGAGACACAAGGCTCCAGGGAACTGCAATTCACTCCACATGCCGATTGTGAACATGCCAATCTGGGGTAATATCAGCCCGGGCATCAGAGCGCAGGAAGTGAAACTGCAGAGGATTTTAAAACTACTTACGTCTGGGATCACCGCTTTTGCAGAGTCGGTAGATGGGGTTGATCTAAGCACCGAACAGGAGGATGCTCTAGCTCTGTTCTGCAATACGCAGTACGAGATCAACGCTTTCGGGAAGAGCATTATCAAACCTTCCTTGAATCCCAAATTTGCGGGACTATGCAGAGCACCTCCTACCCCCCCACCTAGACAGCTGTTCGGGGAAGACCTCCCAAAGCAGGTCAAAGAGCTGGATGACCATGCGAAAACCATAGGTCTGATGAGACCACATTTTGTGGCCAGACCTTCGGCCAAGAAGACACCTTACTTCAGGCCACGAGGTCAGACCGACAGGCCAACAAGGACCTACGTTCCGGCACCTCCTCAATATCAACAGCCTCCTCAGCCCAGGCCTTTTTTAGGACTAGGCCCTCAGCGGCCAGCATGGAAGATGCGGATTCCGCACCAACCACGAAACCCAGCACCTCCACGTCCCACCAAAAATCCCAGGGACCGCCGATAACCATGAAGGTAAGGGGGTCTGGGTTCCATGCACTTGCATGTCTAACCTCACGAGTTGGGGGCAGATTACGGGGATTTAAGGAGGCTTGGGAAACCATCACTTCAGATGAGTTTATCTTGCAAAGTATTCAGGGTTATGAAATTGAGTTTATTCATGGCCAATTGCCTCCACCCCAGCATATGCCGAATCGCAAATTTGCACTTTCCAAAAAAGAATTGGCAGAAGGCTATGCTGAAATCTTGAGTTTACAAGACAAAGGTGTGATAGAACGAACCACACATGAACCAATTGAATTTGTGTCTAATATATTTACTAAAACTAAAAAAGACGGTGGATGCCGGGTCATTATAGATTTAACTCACTTGAATACCTTTGTAAAATACACCCATTTCAAAATGGACACAGCCAAATCTTTGATTTCGGAGGGCTGCTTCATGGCATGCATTGATTTAAAAGATGCATACTATTCAGTATCCATTCGGAAACATCATAGGAAGTTCTTGAAGTTTACCTGGATGGATCAGCTTTGGCAATACAAAGCATTGCCCAATGGGCTTACTACAGCCCCCAGACTGTTCACCAAACTACTCAAGCCAGTGTTATCTACGCTGCGGAGACAAAATCATACGGTCATGGCCTATTTGGATGACATTCT
Source organism: Raja brachyura (assembly GCA_963514005.1). Next base: position 128,351,001 of record OY740783.1, read on the forward strand.
GATAATTGGGCACACTCTGGAATCCGCACAGTTGGCGGTTTCAGCCACAGTGGAAATTTTTCAACAAATGGGGTTTATAATCCATCCAGACAAATCAAAGTTCCTCCCCGCACAGATCATGGACTACTTGGGGTTCACGATAGACTCCAATCGCATGATCACCACCATCCCAACTAACAAAGTTGGTGATGTGTTTCAAGCATGCAAGAACCTGGTCTGCGCCAGTATACCGTCTATCAGATTAACTGCCAGGGTAATTGGCAAAATTGTAGCAGTATTTCCAGCTGCTCAATATGGACCTTTACACTATCAGAATTTACAAAGGTCAAAAATAACAGCATTAAAACTAAATGCTGGACATTATGATAGACCCATGCAGTTGCCGGTTAAGGCAAAACTTGAGTTACTATGGTGGATTGGCAATATCCATAACTCATTTAAACCCATCATTGTGCCTCGTCCAATGGTATACTTGCAAACAGATGCAAGCTCCCATGGCTGGGGAGCTACGGACAACAATAACAGTTGTGGAGGTAGATGGGATTCACTTGAAGCTACTTTGTTGTTAGCACAAGGGATAAACTATTTGGAGATGCTAGGAGCATTCCACGGACTAAGAGCCTATTGTTCAAACATGACTAACACTCATGTCCGTCTCCAAATAGACAATACCACTGCGGTGGCTTATCTGAATCATATGGGCGGTACCAGGTCAATTTCATGCAATGAATTGGCAAACACAATTTGGCTCTGGTGTATTCAACGGAATATTTGGATCTCAGCTACCTACTTGCCAGGTGAGCTCAATACAGTGGCGGACACCAGGTCACGGAAGTTCAATGACAACATCGAGTGGATGTTGAACCCCCAAATATTCACCAAAATTACAGCCAAATTTGGTAAACCGGATATTGACCTTTTTGCGTCACGGTTGAACCATCAGGTACCAACATACGTATCATGGGAGCCAGATCCTGGGGCAATGGCGATGGACGCATTCTCGCTAGACTGGGGGAAATGGTTCTTCTATGCCTTTCCTCCATTCTGCCTCATCAGTCGGGTATTGCGGAAAATCCAGCTCGATGCTGCCAAGGGCATCCACATTATACCCGACTGGCCTACGCAATCATGGTATCCGGTGGTCCTTGGAATGATAAGTCAACCATGGGTCCTCTTGGAGGGTTGCCCACAATTGGTGACGAACCCTGCCACAGGGGAACCACACCCCTGCCATAGTCATTTGAATCTATTGGCTTGCAGGATCTGAAACAGGCCACTACTTCAGTATGGTCTATCTTCAAGGACAATGGATACCATGGGAGCATCATGCAGGGAGTCCTCAAGACGGCAGTACTTATCGTACATCAGGAAATGGGAATCCTATTGTGGCCGCATGGACGTTGCATATGACTCCGTCTCCATCACAGATGTGCTGGAATTTCTTGCGGGGCTACATCATGATCAACATCTCAGCTATAGTGCCATCAATAGCGCCAGGAGTGCGCTCTCGTCCTACCTCAATATTGAGGTAGGATCCAATAAATTGGTCTCCAAACTTATGCGGGGGATATTTAATTCCAACCCGCCGAGGCCCCGTTACAACGTCACATGGGATATTGGCAAAGTGCTGACCCTGCTGAGAACATGGTCACCCATGATGGGGCTCGAATTGGACAAACTCACCCTGAAGGTGGTGATGTTGATGGCACTTACTTCAGCACAAAGGGTGCAAACGCTTCACAAGGCCAAGATCGACAGAATGATCTCTACCCCTGAACGGGTCACTTTCTTCGTTGATGAATTGCTCAAGCAGCATAGACCTGGATTTACAGGGCTGCAGCTGGAGTTTCCAGCATACCCCGCTGATGCTAGGCTATGCATAGCCACCCATATCCGCCACTATATCAAGGTGACGAGGAAAATAAGGGGAATGGAGCAATACCTGTTCATCAGTCACAAAAAACCTCACCATAGAGTGACGGTGCAGACGATATCCCGATGGCTCAGGATCGTCTTGAACAAAGCAGGTATTGACACTGATGTTTTTAAATCCCATTCCACCAGGGCAGCATCAACATCGGCGGCAAAGGCCATGGAGGTGCCCATGGACCAGATACTTGCCACAGCGGGATGGGCCAGTGAAGCCACTTTTCAACGGTTTTACAATAAACCCGTCACCGTACCTGGAATGTTCGCAGGAGCCGTGCTGGATGCAGGCCGAGAACATACAGTTCCCCCTCAGTGAGGGGTCCTTTCTTGTTGTTATTAATAAATATTATTATTTTTTCAGAGAAACAGTGACGGAAATTGATTACTGCTGTCCACCTTTTCAGTAGCGTGTGTGATAGCATGGACGTTGTCCAGGGCGTGAAATCACAGAAGCTTTGAAGTCTTCACGAAGTCACTCACGTGACTCCGAAATGAAATAGTAAGATTAAACGAGAACTTACCAGTTTGAAGTTTGATCTTTATTTTATGAGGAGTTGCGATGAGGGATTTCGTGCCCTCCGCTCCCAACCCTCGATCATAAAGTCAACTGGTAACTAGAGTCTCTTTAATCTTACTATAACAAGTCATTTCTTGGCTTGGGTTTTTCTGTGATTCCACACTGCGGCTTTGAAGTATGTCGCGCATGCGTGCTGGCGGGTTCTTCACGAAATCCCTCATCGCAACTCCTCATAAAATAAAGATCAAACTTCAAACTGGTAAGTTCTCGTTTAATCTTACTATTAAACTTCCTTCCTCTAGCAATGAAGATAAGCGTACCATACTTCTTTACCACCCAAACTACTTGTGCTGCCACCTTCAGTTAGCTGGGAACTTGGAATCCTAGTTCTCTCTCCACATCGATACTGTTAAAGGTCTTGTCATTAACTGTATACTTTCCCCTAACATTCAACCTCCCAATGTGTAACACCTCACACTTGCTTGGGTTAAACTCCATCTGCCATGTCTCCGCCCTTTTCAGGAGCGGATCTATACCCGGCTTTAACTTCTGACAGCATTCCTCACTGTCCGCATCTCCTCTAATTTTGGTGTTGTCAGATAACTTGCTCACCAGCCCATCGACATTTATGTCTAAGTCATTTACAGCATATGTATCACAAACAGCAGAGGTCCCAGAATAGATTTCTGTGGAACTCCACTGGTCACAGATCTCCAACAAGAATATTTATCTTCCGCCATAACCCTGTGTCTTCGAAAATAAGCTATGAATAAAATCTCTTATGATTATCCTTATTTATCTAGCTTTGAGCTATCTCCAGCCCCTTTTTTCCACACCTGCTTTCCTTCTTATGTGTGCTCTTTAGTCCCTTGAACTACTCCAGAGATACACTTGATCCTAGCTGCCTACCTCTGGCCCATGCCTCCTTCTTTTTCCTGACCTCACTTTGGAATATGTGAAAAAATTGTAGCCCCCAAAGAAAACCCACATGGTCACATGGAGAATGTACAAACTCTGTACAGACAACAACCATGGTAAGGATTGAGCACAGGTCTCTGGCGCTGTTTGCTTAGGCCTGTTCGAATGATATCGTTTCATTGAGCCTCACTTTCTCTCATCATTCAGGCTCCCTCTCTCCCACATGCCTTGCACTTTAACGTGAACATGCATGCTTTGAACTCTCACCATTACTCTTTCAAAACCATCCCACTTTCCAAATGTCCCTTTGCCTACTCCAATCAACTTTAGTATCTTGCAGTCCAATACCAGAAAACTTGGCCGTGCCCCAATTCAGAACTCAATTAGTGAGCCTGCCCTATCATTATCCTTAACTATTTTAAAGCTAATAGAAGTGTGGTTGCTGTTCCCAAAAAGCTCGCCCACCAACACTTGTCACTTGTCCTAATTTCCTAAACGTGGATACAAGTTTTACCCTCTCCCTTATATGGTCCTCTACATCTTGCCAAAGGAAACTTTCCAGAACTTATTTGACAAATTCCAGCCTGCCAAAACCCTGACACTATGGCAATGCCAGTCCACATTGGGAAAGTTCAAATACTCTTCTATGACAATCAGTCTGAAGAAGGGCCCAAACTTAACCATGTTCTCCGAAGATGTTGCCTGACCCTCTGAGTTACTCCAGTACTTTTTTCCTTCTAACCCCAGATGATTTTGCAAATAAATTGTAATTTTAGGAAGCAGCTATTGATGAAATTCTAAGTGAAAATACATCTGGATTCTTTTAATGTCCAATGCCAATAATGCTAACAAAAGAAAAAAAAATGCCAATGATGTTTCACCAAATACTCAACTGGAGCCTAATTCACCAAAATGATTCTTCATATGGCAGAATTGACAATTTGGTTCCATTATGTTTATCTTCACAACAGTTTAAAAGAATGAGAGGGGATCTCATTGAAACAATAACATTCTAATAGGACAAACAGCGCCGGTGTCCTGGGTTCAATTTTGACTATAGGTGCTGCCTGTACAGAGTTTGTACGTTATCCATGTGACCATGTGGGTTTTCTTTGGGTGCCCCGGTTTCTTCCTACATTCCAGGTTCGATGGTCAATTGGCTTCTTGAAATTATCCCTCGTGGATAGGATAAAACTAGTGTATGGGTGATTATTGGGCGGCGTGGATTAATTGGTCCAAAGGGCTCATTTAAATGAGATGCAGGAAAGATGGTCCTGGTGTCAGGGAACTCCAGGACCAAGGATAAAGGGTAAGCTGTTTAAAACTAAGATGAGTTCAAAACTGAGATGAGGTGCAAAATCATCTGGGGTTAGAAGGAAAAAAATGCTGGAGTAACTCAGAGGGTCAGGCAACATCTCCAGAGAATAGGTTTGAACCCTTCTTCAGACTGATTATCATAGAAGAGGATTTGAACGTTCCCAATGTGGACTGGCATTGCCAGAGTTGTTCATCTGTTGAAACTGGTGAATGCCAAATCATTAAAAATATTCAAGGAGTTAGTTGCATTTCTTAAGGCTAGAGGGATCAAGGGAATTGTGGAGAAAGTCAGAACAGGACAGTAAATTTGGATGATGACCCATAATCATATGGAATAGTGGAGCAGGCTTGATGGGTCCGATGGCCTACTCTTATTATATTTCTATAGCTTTTTTTTCAGGTTCCAAGTGCACAGCATCATTAAAAGAGCCAAATGTAATGCTGAGTGAACAAATTTCCACCCATTTCAATGCAGCAAATTTGTTATTTGTATTAATTATTTTGTGGCAATTCAAGCTCTCTGCCATAAAACTCTCCTATAATTGATGCCTCTGCACTGCAGGAATCTAACTTAGAAATGCAATTTAATGGAAAGTTGGCTGGTGGTGGATGTGAACGCAGGCAGTTGGGACTAGTGTAGCTGGGACATGTTGGTTGGTGTGGGCAAGTTGAGCCGAAGGGCCTGTCTCTACCCTGTATCACTCTATGAGAATCCATAGTTACTGATATCTAGATCTTAATTATTGATTCAACATATTAGTGAATTCAAAACTACTCCGTTCATCAAGGTTAAAGTCAAAGTTATCCATGGAGAAACAGCAAACCAAATATTCAATCACTGTGTAAATTAGAATTACTCTATTCAAAGAAAAATTTTGAATGTAGTCATTTTTGTTTTAATCACATAATAATTAAATAAAATAGAAAATGTAGTTCTTCACAAGTAATCAGTCAGAAGTCTTACAGCCTCCAGAGATTCCTTTCTCGTGTTCAGTACATCCAAGTCATGCTGCCGAGAATCCAACTCCTGAAAATATAAGAAGCAAAAAACATAAGAAATAGAATCAATCATGTGCCACTTAGCTCCTTGTGCCTACTCCACAATTCAGTGTGAACATTGTTGATGTTTTCTCTTGATACCACTTGTCTGCATTGGCCACATCGCCATTGATTTCAGGTAGTTGCTTTCATAGTAACTTCTCAATATCGAACAATCACTATTGGGCAGAATGCCAGGCAGAAATATAAACATTTATTTCCCTGACAACATTTCCTCTGCCAAAATGAGATCTTCAATGTAGTTTTATTTCAGTAAAGAAATTGGTGAATTTATTTTGCGTAGCTGACTTTTACTTTAGTTACAAAGAGGTGTGGATTGCACTGTAACACAATGCACCTGAACTACTTTGGCAAATTACGTTTTTGTAACTGGTTGTTTGCTAAAATTCAAATGCAATCACTTATTGTTCAAGAAAACCCTTGAGTGAAAGATCCCTTAGGATATGTGGGGACTGGCATTCCCAGAGCTTGGTCAGAAAACTCAAACAATTTAAAGGAGTATGAATTTCCTTTACCAGGCTAGTTATCCAACTGAGGTTTCTTCAACAAGGTGTCGGACCAATCCCGTCCCCGGAGACGTACAAGGTACAACAATTTAACTATTTCAAACGGTACAACAATTCTTGCAGCAAATATAGATTTTTTAAAGAGTTTCATAACTATTTATCATTTCGGCTTCATGTGCGTTTGGCGTCAGATTGGTTTTCGGCTTAAAATATGATGGGGAACGAACATGATGTTGAAAAGCCTCTATGGCAATCGCAGCAGGTTGGAGTGACTGCATTTTACAAACGCAAGCTCAAGCTCCCTCCACCCTCCCGTCTCCCCCCGCCAAAGATGTGATGGACGCGTGGATCTGGACCAATTGCTGACCTTTGTAGATGACTGACAAGGTGTCGGACCAATCCCGACTCCCAATACGTCATGTCCGTTTGGCGGCTTTTCGATATCATGTTCGTTCTGCGCCTTGTCTTGGCAGTGCGGTTTCCATGTGAATTCGTATCCTTTCAGCGTCATGCACCTTCGGCTTTAATTCCTTTCGGCATGATGTACATTCGGTGTCTTGGCTTTTCGGCGTGATGTACTTTTGGTATCTTGGCTTCCACTTCTTGGCTTCGGCTTCTCGTCCTTCAATGTCCCGTCCGGGTACCGTTTGTGACGAGTTTGTACATTCTCCCTGAAACCGTGTGGGTTTCCTCTAGGTGCTCTAGTTTCCTCCCACATCCCAAAGACGTGCAGGTTTGTAGGTTAATTGGTCTCTGAAAATTGACCCTAGTTTTTAGGGAGTGGATGAGAAAGTGGGACAACATGGAACTAGTGTGAACGGGCAATGGATGCTCGGCCTGGGCTTGGTGGACTGAAGGGCCTGTTTCTATGTAGTATCTCCAAACCATGTTGGCATCTGCGAGAGATGATGGCTTTGACATTATCCTGCTTGGAGAGGGGAATATGTGGTTCATCTGAGGTTGCATTTCGTGCTGTGAATGACTGGGCCCAGGCTTGACATGCAGACCCTCGAACGGCTTCCACGGGTGTAGTTGTCTCCTGCCATTGGATTGGGAAGTTGTTGCTGTTGACTATTTTGTGGCTTTGGCGCCTGACCTCCAGGGTCTTGAACCATATACTGTTGTGGTAGTTCATATCCACCTTAGGTCTTTCTCCATCTCCCCTAGTCCTCAGCAGCCATTTCCCAGTCATAAGGCCATGTGATAGTAGAATTAGGTCATTCAGCCCATCATCTACTCCGCCATTTAATCATGGCTGATCTATCTTCCTTATCCCTATTCTCCTGCTTTCTCCCCATAACCTCTGGCACCTGTACTAATCAAGAATCTATCTGTCTTTGCCTTAAAAATATCCACTGACATGGTCTCCACAGCCTTCTGTGGCAAAGAATTCAACAGATTCACCACCCTCTAACTAAAGAAATTTCTCCTCATCTAATTAAAAGAACGTCCTGTGATGCCACCTGGTGGTCAGACTACTTAATGTCGAACCCTCATCAGCAGAATGGGGACTGTCACGTGACAAGCTTTGAGAGTCACGTGACAAGATTTGAGAGGCACGTGACGTCAGTTAAGGGGAGTGTCCTGCTATATCCGCAATCTTACCTCGTGATCACCAGTCGTCAGGGAGCAGAGCTCGTTTCTCGATCTACAGCATCAACAACGTCGTTTATGTTACAGAACCAAACTTGCATGTATACCAACCATGTAATGTCCGAATAAAGCAACCGTTTGTTCACAACGTTTGGTACTGAGGCTATGACCTCTAATCCTACACTCTCCCACAAGTGGAAACATCCTCTCCACATCCACTCTATCCAGCCCTTTCACTATTCTGCATATTTCTGAGGTTCCCCCTCATTCTTCTAAACTCCAACGAGTACAGGCCCAGTTCCGACAAACGCCCATCATAGGTTGACCTATTAACTCCTGGAGTAGTCAGTGCCATTGTCAACATTTTTCATATCTCTTTAAATCATATCCCTGTAGCGAAGTTTAGAACTTCCTCTTGGCCTCCTGTCAGCAAATCTGTGAAGTCTTTGCAGGATCATTGCAGGATCATTGGCACAGGGCTTTCCTGTGACACTGAGAAGTTAGATGGTTGAATTCAATGGTTTAATGTTTTTTTATTGTCACCTACACACAGCACAGTGAAATTCTTTTGCACAACCACAAATGCACAGATGCCATATTTTGGCGCAGTTTACAAAGAGAAAAAAAGTCCTAAGTCCGATCCACATGTTGGAAACATGGAGCACACTGATGCAGATAAGCTCAGATAAGCCCCAGGTTGCTGCAGAGCCATGATCCAACGTCCCACTCCTCTGCTAAACGCCTCCGTGTCCCGCAGGTGCATCTCCTGCAGCCAACCTTGAAGGCGTTGGATGCAATCCCCGACCCTCTGCTACCAGCCCACTCCTTGCAGCTTCCTCCTCGACTCTGTGGTCTTTAGGGTTTCCGTACATCACCTGCAGACAGCGGTTTGCGGGCCCCTTGCTTAGCAGCGGTGAACCAGTCCTGCCGTTGCTCGTTGTAGTTGGGTCTTCATTCTCGCTGGTCGCCGGGTCTTTGTATCCGTCCACCACCGGGTCCTTCCTTGTTCTCGGCGGCAGTGAGATGCCCCTGCAGTTGTTGTAATCACCACAGTCACCCTTGTTCTTATACAGTGTGACGATGTTGTTGTTACACATGTCTTGAGGGACTCTACCCTCTCGCCAACAATGCAGGAGAAGGTTGTGCAGTTGCAGGAAGAGTTGATGGACTCCACACCTCACTCCAGCAGATATGCCATCCTGTCCAAGAGCCTTCCTAGCTGCCAGGCAATTGATGGCTTTATCCAATTCATACAAGAATGGTTCATCATCGAGTTCATTCATCACTGGCACCTGAGGGAGAGCATCAAGAGCTGTGGTGGTGGTGTCAACTTTGTATGAATATATCTGAGAAGACTGTTCAAAACAGCGATTCATCTGCCTTCTTTTGTCAGTGACAAAGTTGCCGTCCGCAGATTTCAAAGGAGCAAACTTGGAGATGGTTGGAGTCATTGTTCGATTTATACAATTGTACAAAATTTCTGCGATTGCTTGCAGCTTGGACTTCTTCACAATTCATTCCAATACCTGGTTGCACAATGCCTTGCTGCTCTCTGTGTGGCTGCTTTTGCAAGCTTTATGCCTTTTTATATGTTAAGGATCAATTTTACATCATGTGCCACGTGTGCAGTGCATCTATCTTCAACGATGGATGACATTTCATCTAAGTATGCCTCAAACTAGTCATATTCTTGGGCATTTCTTTTTTGAAGGCAGGTGAGGCTATGTTGAGACCCTTCTTCTGACATCATAGGTGACCATTTTCAGAGGGGAGAAGAAGGAGTGACCAAGATGAGACTCTTCCTTGGTTTGCGTGATTATCTGGGCACGTCCACAATTTTCTGCAATCTCTTGTGGTCTTTGTTGGAGATGGTCCCAACCCATGCTGTGATGCACCCCAATAAAATGCATTTGACAGTGCATCTCTAGAGGTTAGTGAGACTTGTTGTGGGCGTGCCAAAGTACCTAACCCTCGTAAGGAAGAAGCGTTGGGGTGCTTTCTCGGCCATTACTTCCATATGGCGGATCCAGGAAAAATTACTGGTGATATTTATTCCTAAGAACTTGAAGCTTTAAACAATCACTACTTCGGCACCATGAATGTATACTGGGGTATGTGTGTTGCTTCGCTCCTTGAAGTCGGTTACAATCTCCTTTGTCATGCTGAAGGCAAGGATGCACAAGGACTAAAGAAGGGGGCTGAGAATGCATCCTAGCAGGGTACCATACTATCCAAAAGTCTCTTAAATACTGCTATCGTATCTGCCTCCTCCACTACCCTAGCAGCGCATGCCAGCCCGCACTCCACCCTCTGTGCAGAAACCTGTCCCACACATCTCCTTTGAACTTATCCCTCTCACCTTAAACCTGCACCCTTTGATCTTTGATATTTCCACCCTGGGAAAAAGGTTCTGACTCTCTATCATATTGATAATCTTAACCTTTTATATACTTCTTTCAGGTCTCCCCCAAGCTCTGGCATTGCATCAAAATCAATCCAAGTCTGTCTAACCACTCCCTGTAACTAATTTCCCCTAAACCAAGCATAATTCTGGTAAACCTTCTCTGCACCTGTTAAAACCTCCACATCCTTCCTGTATTGGATGTTCGGAACTGCGTGCAATGCCCCAAATGCAGCCTACCTAAAGTCATAGAGCATGGAAACAGGCCATATGGTTCATCTACACGTCCCAACTGCCTGTGTTTGGCCCATACCTTCTAAACCTATTCTATCCATGCCCCTGTCCAAATGTTTTTGAAATGTTATGAAAGTACCTCCTCTGGTCAAGTTATTCCATATACGTACAAAATTCCCCCGCAGGTTCCTATTAAATCTTTCCCACCTCACCTTAAACCAACGTCCTCTGGTTCTTGATTCACTTACTCTGGGTAAAAGACTGTGCAATTATCCTATCTATTTCTCTCATTGTCTTATACACCTCTATAAGATCACCCCTCATCCTCCTGCACTAGATGGAATAAAGTCCTAGTCTGCCCAACCTTTCTCGAGAGCTCAAGATCTCAAGCCCTGGTAGCATCCATGTAAACCTTCTCTGCACTTTTTCCAGCTTAACAACGTCCTTCCTTCGGCACGGTACCACAACTGAATACAATACTCAAAATGTGGCCTCACCAACATCTTGTACAACTGTAACATTACATTCCAACTTCAATACCCTAACTGATGAAGGCTAATGTGCTGAGGGCCTTCTTGACCACCCTATCTACCTGCGATGCCTCTTTCAAGGAACTATGTGCCTGCAATCCCAGATCCCTCTGCACTACAATGTTCCCCATAGCCCCACTGTTCACTGTGTCGGTCCTTACCCTGGTTAGACTTCCCAAACTTTCTATATTAATTTAACTTTTCCTACTTATGTAGTTCGGGATGAAGTGCACAATGACCACTGGTTATTCCTTCTTGAGAATGTTCTGCAGCCACACAATGCATCCTGGACCCTGGCATCAAGGAGGCAACATGCCACCCTGGAGTCTAATTTACAGCCACAGAATCTCCTGTCTATCCCCCTAAGTATGGAGTCTCGCATCACTGTAGCCTTGTCTGACTTCCCCCTAGCCCATCTTATACATTGAAGCGATTCTAGCTAAAATGACTGAAGTTGAAATCTCCTTCTACTCTATAACACTGTTATGCATAGACCTCTCTGCTATACATCTACATATCTTCTCCTCTATTCCCTGTTCACTGTCAGGAGCGTGTAGTAACCACCAAAAAAGTAAACACTACCTTTTTATTCCCAAGCTTTGCCCATGTGACCTTGTTTAAATATCCTTCTAGGATATCCTCTCTTCTACTATTGTAGTCGATGCCTTAATCAATATTGCAGTTCTACCCTTGCTTTTACATCCATATATTGTCTGCCGACTGCACTGACTTCGTTTTTCTTCTATATTTGAGGGCATCATCTGCATCTAACCTGGGCCCATTCCTCTGACTAATTAGTTAATTGTCCTCATAAACTTCTGTGCTCCATGGATATCAATCCTAGGTTCAGCCTCTTCATATAACTAATGTTTGACAACCGTGGAAATGTTTTCATAAATATCTTCTGCATCCTTTCTATTCACATTTTTGCTAAATATGTTGACCAGAACTCGACACAGTACAAGTAGTTCTGCTCTGAAGTAAGTAGGGCACTTAAGAAACCTTGCAATTTAGAAAATGATGTTGTAATGACGACTGCACCAGTGGGGGAAAATGGGGAATAAGGGCGAGAAAGTTTCAGATTTGCAATAAGTTATTTTTCCTGAGAGATTTTCAAAAACAAATGATGTTTTAATAGCAATAAATGTATTTTTAATATTGCAAGCCAAAAAATACGACAGGCAATTGTTTTAAGAGTATTATTGCACAGATGCAGGCAAATTGGACTAGCTACATATGTTATCAAGGACGGCATGGATAAAATGCCCTTCAACCTGGTTTCCCTGCTGTACAGCTCTTTGACTCTAAGTGTCAGTAGAAGGAATTATTTATCAGTTTTAATGGCCCTTCCCAATTAAAGTTACCTTTGTGTTATTAAGAGATAACAGTGTCTGATTACTGCATGGAGGCCCTCAACGTTTTTTCCCAAGATATCTATTTGTTCTGCTTGTCAACCCTCAAAACAACAGTGATTCTCCAGTTCCAAATGAAAATCACAGTATAACTGATTTAGCCCGTGTAATGCAAATACATTTCCGTAATTAAATCTAATTTGTCTTATGGAAACTTTCATTATAGCAGAACTGCCAATAGTGAAGTTGTGGCTAATTTAGTATTTTTTTCTGATACTGGACTTTTTTTCTGATACATTATGCCTTTCTTGTTGGCAACAATTGCAGGGCACTGGTAAAGCGCAAAGATAACAACAGGCTTGCACTCAGCTAAACAGGAAAATACTATAACAAAGGAAACAGGAAAACATTATTGAAAGTCTATCCTGTGCAGACAAGCCAGACATCCCTTCAGAGTGTAATAATTGGGAGCCAAGAAACACTTTGGCAGTCTTCTTATCAAAAGAAACAATATTATTAAGATGTGGATGCATGTGAATGCAAATAATGCTGCATTTTCAATTTCCACATGACAGCGCTCAGCTCAGATCATTTAGTCATCCGGAAAAGTGCATTAATTAAGGTTTTCCATAAGTTTATCCAACTCGTTGCACTCATGGTCTGCATCTGCCTTTAAAATTGTTACAGGAATTCCTCAGGACTGCAGCTTCCTTCACCACCCTTCCTCAGAATTGAATTCTACATATTTTACAGGGTTCAACCTTGCTATTCTTCTTGGAAAAGTAATTGCACGGAAGAAACATTGGGGGTTTTTTCCCACACGTCATGGAATTATGAAATAGTCAAGTCATACACAGGGTGGCACGGTTGTGTAGCGGTAGAGCTGCTACCTTACTGTGCCAGAGATCTGGGTTCGATCCTGACTACGAGTGCCGTCTGTACAAAATTGGACATTCCCCCAATGACTGCATGGGTTTTCTCTGATTTCCTCCCACACTCCAAAGATGTACGGGTTAATAGGTGAATTGTCCTTGGAAAAATTGTGAGGAGTTTGACCATTCTAGTGTTAGCGTACGGGGTGATCGCTAGTCGGCGTGGACTTATTGGGCCGAAGAACCTGTTTCCGCACTATCTCTAAAGTCTAAAGATTATTCAGCTCATTGTCTCTGATCCAGCTCTTTATCACAGCAACTCACGAGTTCTATATTCTGGATCTTTTTCAATGATTACCATATTTATCAAGATAATTATTCAATCCAAATCTGCAGGCAAATCTGCAGGCATTAAATACAGATTCCAACTGTGTACTGTAGTTTCTTCTCATGTTACTATTAATCCTCTTCCCCTTTACCGATGTAAACCGATGTAAACTTAAATCCTTGAACTATCCACCAATAAAAAGTCCCACCATCCTCTCATTATTTTACGTATTTTATTATATCTCCATTTAGCTTTCATTTTCTCTCAAAAATTGTCCCAGCCGCTCTAATCTATCCTTGTAATTTGAGAGATATATACAGCATGGAAACAGGCCCCGCAGTCCCACTCATTCATACCAACCAAAATGCTCCACCTAAGCAAGTTCCCCATCTACCCATGTTTGGCCCCGTCCCTCGAAATATTTCTTAGCCATGTACCTGTCCAAATGCTTTTTAAATGTGGTTATTATGCCCACCTCAACTACTTCATCTGGTAGCTCATTCACCTGTGTGAAAAAGCTACCCCTCAGTTTCACATTAAATCTTTCCAGTCTCACCTTAAACCTATCCCCTCTAGTTCTTGATTTGCATACCCTAGGAAAAAGACACAGTGCTTTCCTTATCTATTCCCATCATGATTTGCATGTCATTTGTATTTACACTGGTTTATTCAGAGACAGAATATTGTGGTCGAAAGGTATTATTCTGGCTGGAATGGAGATTCACAGGATCTATGCTGGGACCTCTGTTGCATGTGATATATGGAACCACTTGGACGTAAATGTAGATGGGTTGGTTGGTAGGTTTGCTGACGACACCAAAATTGGTGGAATTGTTGACTAGGAGGAAGGTTGTCAAAGTATACTGCGGGTACAAAAATGGGCGGAGAAATGGCAATGGAATTTAAACTGAGGGAGTGTGAGGTGTTCAACTTTGGGAGGTTGAATGTTATTAATGGAAAGACCCTGAACAACATTAATATACCAGAGGGAATTTTGGGGTCCAAGTTCACAGCTCCCCGAAAGCAGGACCTTTATAGGCCGGGGCATTAAGAGTTAGGACGTAATTTTGCAGCTTTACAGGACTTCAGTTGGGCCACATTTGGAGTATTGTGTGCAGTCCTGGACACACCATTACAAGATAAATGTGAAGGCTTTACAAGGGGTACAGAAGAGTTTTACCAGAATGCTGCCTGGACTAAAAGATGTTAGCTGTGAGGAAAGGTTGGAGAACTTGAACTGTTTTATCTGATGTCTGAGGCTGAGGGGAGACCTGACAGAAGTTTTATAAAATTATGAGAAGCATAGATAGTGTAGACATCAGAAACTATCTCCCAAGGTGGAAATATCAAAGACTAGAGGGCTTTTTGAGAGTGGCAAGTTTTAAGGAGACGTACAGGCAAGTTTTTTTTGCACAGCTTGGAATGTACTGCCGGGGTGATGACGGAGACAGACAGAAAGGTCGCATATAAAAGGATTTTGGATAGGCACATGAATATGCAGGCAACAGAGGAATATGGTCATGTGCAGGCAAAAAAGATTTGTTTAATTTGTCAAATTCATCGGCGACATCACCATTGTTTGACAAATTATGTATAATGATGAGTCAGAGTAAAGGGGGGGGGGGAGATCGATCGACTGACCAAATGGTACAGAACAATAACCTTGCTCCCAATGTCAGTAAAACCAAGTACTGATTGTTGCACCTAATCTAGCTAATCAAGTTCCTGCTGTAATTTTTGCTAACCATCTTCACTATCTACAACACCACTATATATCCACTACTGTGGTATCATCTGCAAACGTACAAATCATGCCTTGTGCATTTTCATCCAAATCGCTGAAATTAGCCACAGACCGCAAAGGGTCTAACATCGATCCCTGAGGCACAGCACTAGTCAGGCCTCCAGTCCGTGAAGCAACCTTCCATCATCACCCTCTGCTTCTTTCCATTAGGCCAATTCTCTATCCAGATGGCTAGCTGCCCATGAATCCAATCCAAACTTCCAGAGCACATAACCACACGGAACCATGTGTATAAGATCATGATGTGCCTGCATAAAATCATTACTGACAGTCTTCTATTTTTGCAGAGTAGAGGATTCTAAAACTAGAGTGGCTGCTCCACAACACCAGACACCCGGCTTCGAACTTCACGCCAGGTGTTGTCAGTGTGGAGTTTGCGTGTTCCCCCTGTGACCATGAGGGATTTCCCCGCATGCACCAGTTTCCTCCCACATCCAAAAGATGTGCGGGTTTGTAGGCTAATTGGCCACTACGTTGCCATAAGTGCGCGGGATGTAAATGGAAAGGTGGGATAACATGGAACTGGTGTTGGCACCTGATTGTCGGTATGGACTTGTTGGGCTGAAGGGCCTGTTTCCACATTGTGTCTGTAAACTAAACTAAACTACAGGCTTAAGGTTCCGAGGGGAGAGATTTAAGAGGGACCACAGGATCAACTCTTTCATTCAGAGTGTAGTGCCTACCTGGAATAAGTTGCCAGAGAAAACTACAGAAGTGGATACAGCTGTGACTTTCAAAAGATATTTTAACAGATTTACAGACAAGTGTTTAGGGAATTATGGGCCAAATGCAGACAAATGCGACCAGCAATATGCCAACTTGTTCGGCGTACACATCGTGAGCCACAGGGCATGTTTCGGTGCTGTATATCTCTACCTTCAATAAAGTCAATGCATACAACATCCACTGCTTTATCCTCAGCAATCATCATATGTTTTTTTTTAAATCACCCACCTCTAACAGATGCTCATTCGTTGCTTTCATCTTCATGTATTTCGCTTGTTTATCTTCTGTCATATTTTTGATGATGGTATCTGCTGCCTGTTTCTCTTGGTCAATTTCTGTATCAATAACTCGAATCAAGTCTTCTTTCCTTTACATTAAAAAAAGTATGCAAACTGTTACTCTGTAGGAATATATTGAAGCAACTGCCTTAAAAGTAATTTCTCATTATCAATAAGTTGTGTAGCATCTGCAGTTTGGAACAGTTAAAATTTCAAATCCATAATCCTTCCGAATCTTAATTGTACTTAGTTATATGGTTTGAAAATGTGGCAGCTTATGGTGATAATAGTATTCATAGAAAAGATTTGGTTCATTAGGTCATTCAATTATGAATCAAGCCTGCGAGTTGGTCGGCAATTTGTATGTAATTATCTTCAACTCACAGCTTTGTCCTGCAGAAATAAGCTTCTGGCAGATGGTAATTGGTTTGGTAATAAGTTGGTTCCTTCAACATTTAAGGAGATCGGCCTAGATTTCAGCATGGCCCAAATGAAAAGGTGGTATCGTAGATAGTGAAGATGGTTAGTTTAGTTTATTGTTGTCACAGGTAGAATGATAAACGTATTGTTGCATGCTATCCAGTCAGCGATAAGACTATACATGATTACATCAAGCTGTCCACAGTGCAAGATTTAGTGCAACATAAAATTTTATGAATACTCTGGGTCAAAGGATCTGTTTTCAAGCTGTATGAAAAGGTTATCCTTGTTTGTCTTTCTCAACCTGTTCTTGTCACTGTTCATTAAAAGCTCTTCATCGTCACCATCCGTTGTTTCACTCTTACATATCCGTTCATAACCAAGGAATCACCACTGGAGGCTTCTTATTCTGCTTCTACAAATGCCATATTTGGCCTTTTGTTTTTCATCCACTTAGGCCTCATATTAAAAAAAACTACAAGAATGCCAACAACAGTTCTGCCTCACTTCCCCGTCTACCTCACACAAAGAGTGGTTTGTATCCAGAATGAGTTGCTCCACCCTCTCTGGCATAAATATTTCCTCTCAAATACCCCCTTAAACCTCCCTCTCACCTTCTGGTCAGTAAAACTAGTTGAGGAAGAAAGATTTTCAATGTGTCGACTAAAGATTTAAGCAGATTTCTGAACATCTCTGTTCAGCTCATGATATTTAATTTGTGTATTTTTTAAACATGGACTGAAGGAAAGAAGATTTTACAACAGAATATTCTTTCTGTGTGGTGAAGTAAAGGAGTACTTAATGCCTCTCCAACCCACAAATAAAACTTTATTTTGAACAATATGAGCAGATGCAAGCAGTCAAGCTTGAAAGGGTTCAGAAAGGATTTATGAGGATGTTGCCAGGACCAGAGGGTGTGAGCTATAGGGAGAGGTTGAGTAGGCTGGGCCTCTATTCCATGGAGCGCAGGAGGATGATGGTAAATCTTATAGAGGTGTACAAAATCATGAGAGGAATAGATCGGGTAGATGCACAGAGTCTTTTACCCAGAGTAAGGGAATCGAGGACCAGAGGACATAGGTTCAGGTGAAGGGGAAAAGATTTAAAAGGAATCCGAGGGGTATCTTTTTCACACGATGGATGGTGGGTGTATGGAACAAGCTGCCAGAGGAGGTCATTGAGGCTGGGACTGTCCCTCGTTTAAGAAACAATTAGACAGGACATGGATAGGACAAGTTTGGAGGGATATGGACCAAGCGCAAGCAAGTGGGACCAGTGCAGCTGGGAGTTAGGCCGAAGGGCCTGTTTCCACTCTGTATCACTCTATAACTCTACGTTTGACAACAGGAAACAGATGTGACAACCTGGATTTCAGCATATGAAACAAATGTGAACATTTCCTCCAGATGCTCCGGTTTCCTCCCACATCCCGAAGACTGGCAGTAACTCTACCCCTGCGCCACCATGCCACCCCAGAGCAGTCAGGATTTCCAGCTTGGAAAAATCAAATATGAGAAGCCAAAGCTTTAAAGTGAGAGGGACAACGTTTAAAGAATTGCGGGGAAAGTTTTTTTTACACAAAGGGTGGTGAGTACCTGGAATGCACTGCACGGGTTGGTGTTGAGGCATTTAAGCAATTTTTGGATAAGTGTATGGATATACAGGGCATGGAGGGATGTGGATTATGTGCCAACAGATAAGAATGAGTCTTGACATCATGTTTGGTACAGAGATTGTGGACCGATGTTTTACTGTGCTTTACAGTTCTATGTCAGTGTAAAGTTAAAGTCCCATCTTCTCATAACCCGTGAGCGTAGGATTTCTCCTTCCTTTTATATCACAATCATAATGTCACCTTTAATACAAACCTGAGGGGCAACTTTTTCACTAATTGGTGGTTGGTACATTGATCAAAATGATAAAGTAGTTGAAGAAGCAATCATAAAAGCATTTAAAAGACACTTGGAATATAAAAGTAAATATAAAAGTGAAATTATGCCTATAACTGGAATAAAATCAAATATATTACAACAATTCCCGTTTAAAATAGTTATGGTCAAATTTAAATATCTAGGAATTAATGTATCCAAATCTTATAATTCTTTATTCAAATCAAATTATCCTCCATTATTGAATAAACTAAAAAATAATATTCTATACTGGAAAACACTACCAATATCAATGATTGGCAAAATAAATGCTATAAAAATGATCTTTTTACCACAATTATTATATTTATTCCAAGCTATCCCTTTATACCTCCCTAAAACTTTTTTTTTTTTTTGTAATCGATTCTATTGTTAACAGCTTTATTTGGGATTATAAAAATCACAGAATAAGTAAAAAACACTTATGTAAATCCAAGATAAATGGAGGATTAGCGTTACCTAATTTTTAATATTATTTTTGGGCAGTTCAGATTAAGAATATGAATTTTTGGTTGGTAAAAATGGATCAGGAACCAGCTTGGCTAAAGATGGAAAAGGAAGATTGTTTACCGTTTGATACAAGTTCGATTCTTTTTGCTCCAAGGGAAGTACAAAAAAAAACTTATGGGGAAAACCGTATAATTTATAGCAATAGACGTATTTGGAAACAAATAGTTAAGACTTTACATTTGGATAATATGTCGCTTTGTTTACCAATTATGAATAATCCCTTATTTAAACCTTCTATATTGGATAAAGGGTTTAGACACTGGAAACATTTATGAATTATAAGGATAGAACACCTTTACAGGAAAGGAAAATTTCTCTCATTTCAAGAGTTAAAAGATATCAATGGATTGCACCCAAATAACTTGTTTAGGTATTTACAAATTAGAGACTATATCAAGTCAAACATGCAAGACTATAAGAATAGAGAACCAGGATTACTGGATGAATTGCTTAACAAGAACCCAAACACAGAAAAACTAATAGCGTACATATATAATACTCTTTTGGATAGGGAAGTCCCAACAACTGAATCATATCGACAGATATGGGAAAATGCAATAGGTCTATCTATAATGAAAGACACTTGGGAAGAAAGCTTACAACGTATACATCGTTGCTCGTTAAATGCCAGACATACCTTGATACAATTTAAAGTATTACATAGATTACACTATTCAAAAAAGAAATTAAATAGAATTTTTCCTAACATCTCTTCTATTTGCGATAAATGTCAGGATTTAGAAGCTAACAACGCATAGTTTTGTAACATGCATAAAACTTAATAGTTATTGGGCTGATATGTTTAAGAATCATTTCTGAAGTTCTTAAAACTAAATTGGACCCCGATCTAAAGCTAATAATATTAGGAGTTCCTGATTCAAGCCTAATATTAACAGTAAGTCAAAGAAATGTTCTTGATTACTGTTTGATAATTGGAAAAAAATTAATATTAAAATTCTGGAAGGGAACGTTATCCCCCACAATCAAAATGTGGACAGTGGAAATGTCGGAGACGTTGCATTTGGAGAGAATTAGGTTTGGCCTAATGGACAAATACGAACTTTTTGAACAAATATGGTCTCCATTCATTGATTATTTAAAGGGGTAGCTGAGCTCAGCATTGTAACTCAATAAGTACCCAGGTGTAGGATTAGATGAAAAGATGTATTCTGGGAATTGTATACACATCTCTATAGATATTGTTATGTGAAATTGCTCCATTCATTGTTAAGATGTATACTTCATTTTTTAAATTATATAATAATTGGGTTTTTTTTCTTATTTGTTTATTTTTATAATTTTTTTTTTTTTTTTAATTTTATTTTTATTTTTTATATAATCATAATCATTATTAGTTAATCACCATCTTTATTGCTTATAGATCTATTATTTTACTTTACTTTCCAAAAAAAAACAGAAGCATACATAAATTATTCCGTAATATTTGTATAATTTTTTAAACAAGTTAAATTTGTATTTGAAGAACTGTTATACTGTGGACAATGCGCATTGCTTCTAATAAAAATATATTTTTTTAAATTAAAAAAAAGACACTTGGGAAAAGGAGAAGTACAACGGGATCTATGAGTCCTTGTTCATCAGTCAATGAAAGTAAGCATGCAGGTACAGCAGGCAGTGAAGAAAGCGATTGGTATGTTGGCCTTCATAACAAGAAGAGTAGTATACGAGCAAATAGGTCCTTCTGCAGTTGTATAGCGCCCTAATGAGACCACACCTGGAATAATGTGTGCATTTTTGGTCCCCTAATTTGAGGAAGGACATTCTTGCTATTGAGGGAGTGCAGCGTAGGTTTACAAGGTTAATTCCCGGGATTCCGGGACTGTCATATGCTGAGAGAATGGAGCGGCTGGGCTTGTATACTCTGGAATTTAGAAGGATGAGAGGGGATCTTATTGAAACATATAAGATTATTAAGGGCTTGGACACGCTAGAAGCAGGAAACATGTTCCCGATGTTGGGGGAGTCCAGAACCAGGTGCCACAGTTTAAGAATAAGGGGAACGGAGATGAGGAAACACTTTTCACACAGAGAGTTGTGGAATTCTCTGCCTCAGAGGGCGGTGGATGCCGGTTCTCTGGATACCTTCAAGAGAGAGCTGGATAGGGCTCTTAAAGATAGCAGTCAGGGGATATGAGGAGAAGGCAGGAACGGGTTACTGATTGGGATGATCAGCCATGATCACATTGAATGTTTGTGCTGGCTTGAAGGGCCTACTCCTGCACCAATTGTCTATTGTCTATTACTGGTGTATAGATAGGAAGGGTTTAGAGGGATATGGGCCAAATGCAAGAAAATGGGACACATGCACGAGCTGGGTCGAAGTGCCTGTTTCCAGAGATTCTCTCTATGAATCTAATGGCTGTTCAAAACTGTACAAAATAATCCCAAAAAACCCAAGGTTTTGTTGAGGTTCCAGTTCAATGTTATACTTTGCATTAAATGTTGCACCCTATGTCTGTGCACGGTGGACGTGAATACCATATTGTATTCACGTATGGTCTTTTATTTGACTGGATAGCACACGAAAAAACAATATTCACTGTATACGTGAAAATAATAAACTAAACTGAATTCTTCATGCCCTGATTCAAAATCAAATATTCCATAGGCAGCACAGTGACGCAGCAGTTGGGCTGCTGCCTCACAACGCCAGAGACTCGGGTTCAACCCTGACTGTCGGAGCAGGGTTTGTATGTTCTCTCTGAGAATGCGTAGGTTTACTCCGGGTGCTCCGGTTTCCTCCCACATTCCAAAGGCGTAGGGTAATCGTTTTTTGTAAATTGCCTCTAGTGTGTAGGATGCAAAAGTGGGCTAACGTAGAACTAGTGTGCGGAGATCAATGGTTTCCGTGGACGTGTTTGGCCGAAGGGTTGTTTCCACGCTGAATCTCTAAACTGTAAACATATCTATTTGTTTATACCCAGAGACACCAGCAAAACTGTATTCATTTGGGAAGTTCTAAACTTCCATAAAAATATGCAAGATTTTGAGTGAGGTAGACCACATTCAATACAGTGATCATGGCATCTTCCAGATTCAATTATAGGCAATGGTTGATAAATATGGTTTCCTCGGAAAAGGTGGTGTTTAAGAAGACTTGTGACAGCAGACTGAAAGTAAACATATCTTCCCGTAATGAAATTCAGAAAATGTCTCTTTAACAATTCAAATAATTGTTGATGCTGGAAATCTAAAATAAGAACAAAAATGCTGGAAATTCACAGGTCAGGACGCATTTGTGGGAAGAAATTCAACTTTTCAGATCCGAGATCATTCATCAGAACGGAAAAGGACACAAATTGAGCTTTCAAAACTGCAGAGAGGGTGACATTGCAGCCCTCTGGATTAATTACTGAATTTTAACGATTTCTCAGTCTGCATCAGACATCTGTCTGTAGAGTTAGGGTAGGAAGGAACTGCAGATGCTGATTTTAAACTGAAGATGGGTATTCCTCTGCCCATTCCTTCTCTCCAGAAATGCTGCCTGTCCCACTGCGTTACTCCAGCATTTTGCTGTGTTCTGACTGTAAAGTTAGTTTGGCTTGTTTTTGTTCTCTTTAGGAGTAATGGACAAGCGTAGCTTCCAGCTCTGTAACATTATTTTGTCCATTCTCTATCCACTAGATAAAATTGTTTACAGCTTATCTCCATGGTCACTCCAGGTTTACCATTCAACACCCTCCCCTTGCAGCTTTATAAACTTCTTTATACATTTTTCAGTTCTGACAGTTTCCAATCTGTAACGGTGTTTAAAAATACAACAGCAACTTTGAACATCATATAATTACAACTACTTACTCGCGTCGTTCTGTAAAGATTACATCCATGTTCTGAGCTTCACGATCATTTTGTGCTCTGAGCTAAAATAGAACAAAATTTAGCAAATTAAGCCTATTAAAACCTCCAATGCAGCCATCGTGGCACTTATACTGCAACTATTTTAAAATCCAATTATAAAAAATGAGGCAATAGCGCACCAAATATTCACATTACTGAGAATATTTGTTTCGCTGACATGTTAAACTGCTTGCGATTAATTGGGATCATGAAAATTTAGTTAAAACGTGAATTATGAGAATGTTTCAAAGTTTAATAAAAGTACACATCCCAATTCCTGTACCCAATGTCCTGAGCTGTGAGGCAAGCATTCTAAACGATTTCTTCCTCACCCAGCGTTTTCTGAACACGTAACACGTGCGAGTGACAGTAATTGCCTGAGCAGTAAATACAAGATGCATTGGTAGAAGTGAAGATTTCCCCAGGTTTTTCTGAGAGAGATACTGCTTCAGCGTTGAAGTGAGAACAAGTGACCCTCAATTCCCAGAAACAAGTCTATTGACCCACTGAAGCATCAACTTTGCAATGATCTTAATCCTACACTAATACCATGTTATGCCCCCCAAATTCCTATCAGCATTCACTTGACTCTGTCACTGATCTACACACTGGGACTGACCAAGCTTTACATATTTGCAAAGACAGCGGAAGCTGAAGTACCAGACGAAACTAAAGCTGGTACACAAACGGCACCGGAGGTCAAGATTGAACTTTGGTTGATGGGGCTGTGAGGCAGAGGTGCGTGCACGCTGTGCAATTATGTTGCCCACATTCCAATGGCAATGGTTTGTGGTGGAGATGCTGGGGGTGCTGGGGTGGGGGTTTCCGCAGAGATCGTTCCCTCCGCAACTCCCTGGTCAACTCGTCCCTTCCCACCCAAACCACCCTCTTCCCAGGTACTTTCCCCTGCAATCGCAGGAAATGCAACACCTGTCTCTTTGCCTCCCCCCTCGACTCCATCCAAGGATGTAGACAATCTTTCCAGGTGAGACAGAGGTTCACTTGGAGCTCCTCCAACCTCATCTACTGTAGCTGCTGTTCCAGGTGTCAGCTCCTGTACATCTGCGAGACCAAACTCAGGCTGGGCGATCGTTTCGCCGAACTCCTCCGCTCAGTTCGCCTGATCTCAACCTCCTGGTTCCTCATCATATTAACTCCCCCTCCCTTTCCCAATCTGACCTTTCTGTCCTGGACCTCCTCTATTGTCAGAGTGAGGCCCAGCGCAAATTGGAGGAACAGCATCTCATATCTTGTTTAGGTAGCTTACACCCCAGTGGTATTAACAATGAGTATGAATGAACTGCAGATGCTGGTTTACATCGAAGGTAGACACAAAATGCTGGAGTAACTCAGCGGGTGAGGCATTACTCCAGCATTTTGTGTCTATCTTCAGTATTAACATTGACTTCTCCAATTTCAAATAACCCTTGCTTTCCCTCTCCATCCCCTTCCCCTTCCTAGTTCTCCCACCATGGAAACATAGAAAATAGGTGCAGGAGTAGTCCATTCAGCCCTTCGAGCCTGCACCGCCATTTAATATGATCATGGCTGATCATCCAACTCAGTATCCTGTACCTGCCTTCTCTCCATACCCCCGGATCCCTTTAGCCACAAGGACCACATCCAACTCCCTCTTAAATATAGCCAATGAACTGGCCTCAACTACTTTCTGTGGCAGAGGATTCCACAGATTCACCACTCTCTGTGTGAAAAAAAATGTTCTCATCTCGGTCCTAAAAGACTTCCCCCTTATCCTTAAACTGTGACCCCTTGTTCTGGACTTCCCCAACATCGGGAACAATTTTCCTGCATCTAGCCTGTCCAACTCCTTAAGAATTTTGTACGTTTCTATAAGATCCCCCCTCAATCTTCTAAATTCTAGCGAGTACAAGCCAAGTCTATCCAGTCTTTCTACATGTGAAAGTCCTACCATCCCAGGAATCAGTTTGGTGAACCTTCTCTGTACTCCCTCTATGGCAAGAATGTCTTTCCACAGACTAGGAGACCAAAACTGTACACAATACTCCAGGTGTGGCCCTGTACAACTGCAGTAGAACCTCCTTGCTCCTATACTCAAATCCTTTTGCTATGAATGCACCAGTCTTACTGTCCCTGAATACATTCTATTTCTGTCCCGCCCACTCCCCTGACATCAATCTGAAGCAGGGTCTCGACTTGAGGCGTCACCCAATCCTTCTCTCCAGAGATGCTGCCTGTCCCACTGAGTTACTCAAGCATTTTGTGTCTACCTTCGATGTAAACCAGCATCTGCAATTCTTTCCTACACATAGTAAATTAAGAGGCTTGATTTACTTTACCTGCAGTATTTCTGAAAGAATAAAGATTTTAAAAACTACTCAGAGAGAAATAAACCATAAAGCTGGAAATTAAAATACTTACCATGTTGTAATCATTCATAACTTCTTCCATTTCAGTATTGGTATTCAGCTTATCTACCAGCTAAAGTGAAAGCACAAAATCAAGACAAAATATATAAAAACACAACAGACTACTATTTACACAGTAGCTTGTACCATCACCGCACATATAAAACATTTCAGCTAATTATTGAACAAAAAAGATGAATATGTTTGTATCAAATTAATACACACTGCAGCAATAATCATATAGAGACAGTCATAGGTCACGGAAACAGGCCTTTCTGCCCAACTTGCCCATGATGCCCCATCTATACTAGTCCCACTTGCCTGTGCGTGGTCCATATCCCTCTAAGCCTATCCTATCCATGAACCAGTCCAAATGTCTTTGAAATGTTGTATAGTACCTGCCTCAACTAACTCCTCTGGCAGCTCATCCCATACACCTACCTGGCTCAGTGTGAAAAATTGCCCCTCAGGTTCCTATTAAATCTTTCCCCTCTCACCTTAAATCTACAAAATCTAGTTCTTGATTAAAAGACCCTGTCCATTTACCCTATCTATTCCCCTCATGATCTTACACACCTCTATAAGGTCACCCCTCATCCTCATGCGCTCCAAGGAATAGTCCTAGCCTGCACAACCTCTCCCTATAGCTCAGGCGCCTCAAGTCCTAGCAGCATCCTTGTAAATCTTCTCTGCACTCTTTCCAAGTTAACAACATCCTTCCTATTGCTGGGTGATCAAAACTGAACACAGTACCCAAAACGACCGCAACGTCTTGTACAACTGTAACGTGACATCCCAATTTCTCCTGCTTGTTGGAAGGCTGGAGAAAGAACACTGGAAGAGAGGAGGGGCAGGACAAGCCTGGTGGATACTGGTGAGGTGGATTTTTGATAGGCAGTTGGTTGGACAAAGCCAAGACAGAAGGTGTTAGACAAAAGCTTTGAAGAGTTGCAAATTAGGAAGCCGATTAAATCCTGGTGAGGGCTCTAGGCCAAGGCCTTTCAGCTCAGAAGCGAGTGCTATCAAGAGCCACAGCGGATTTCATGACAGAACAGAGAACCGTCCAGCATACGACCACGCCCTTCAACCCCCAATGTCCAAATATGATGCCGTTAAATTAATTTCCCTTGCCCACTTGTGGTCTATCGCCCTCCATTTCCTGCATATCCACGTGCCTGTCTAAAGCCTCATAACTGCCACTATCATATCATAGCTGCCTCCACCACCTCTCCCGCACATCAAAAGGAAATATTGCCCCTCTCACCTTAAAGCTGTGCTCTCTAGTCTTTGACATTTCAAAACTGGGAAACAGATTATGACTGTCCACCCAATCTATGCTGTGCGTGATTTAAAACACTTCTATATGGTCTCCCCTCAATCTTGTAATTTCCAGAGAAAACCTATCCTTGTTGCTAACATCCCCTAATTAATTGATTAACAGAATCGATTGAAAGATACTGTATGCAAAACAGGCCCTTCGGTCCTCCAAATCCATGCTGGCCATTGATCACCGTTCACACGAGTTCTGTGCTCTATCACCTTCGCATTCACACTCCACATGCGAGGGGAATTTACAGAGGCCAATTAACCTACAAACTGGCACGTCTTTGGAATGTGGAAGAAACCATAGCAGCATGATGAAGCACATGTGGTCACTGGGAGAACCAGCAAACTGCACACAGTCAGTGCTTAATGTCAGGATCAACACATGGACTCTGGCGTTGTGAGGCAGCAGTTCTACCAGCTGTTCTACTGTGCCGCCCTAATCCAGGCAGCATTCTGTAAACCTCTTCTGTATCCTCTCAAAGCCTCTGCATCCTTCCTGCAATGGGGTGACCAGAACTGCACACAATACTCCAAATGGGGCCTAACCCCAAAACCCAATAAAGCTGTAACATGATTTAATGGCGCTTCATGCCACAAAACCGATAAAGCCAAACATATCATGTACTGCCTTTACCAACTATTTAATTGTGTTGCAACTTTCAGGGAGTTATGTACTTGGATCCTAACATTCCTTTGTACATCAGTTATTTTAATGATCTTGCTATTAACCCAGAGCTGTCAAGTTTTGTCAGAGCATTTCAGTAATTTAGTACCTGAAAATCAGTATTTTGCTGAGGAAATCAGTATTTTTACGCGGTGCCATTTTGCTGAAAAAAATGTTTTCTTTAATGTGCAGTCATACCCATGTAAGAGTACAAGAATGCATAACTTTGCTACATGTCTTCTATGCACCTTACTTGAGCATGCATTCATTGGCATCTCTTTGTATACTGCTTTTTGAACGGCTGCTTCCTGCTTTTAGCACCAGATGATGATGTAGAAGCCTCCCTCTCCCTCCCTTGCTCTCTCCCTCTCCCTCCCTTGCTCTCTCTCTCTCTCTCCTTCCTCTCTCTCCCTCCCTCCCTCTCTCCCTCCATCCCTCTCTCTCCCTCTCCCTCCCTCTTTCTCTCTCGCTCCCTCCTATTCCCTTCCTCCCACACTCCCTCCAACTCCATCCCTCTCCCCCTCCCCTCTCCATTCTTTCCCTTTCTCCACCCTTCCCTCTATCCACCCCTCCCTCTCTCCATCCTTTCCCTCTCTCCCTTTCTCCAACCCTCCCTCTCCCCCTTGAGCCTACCCACCGTTCTGTAAAATCAAGGCCAATCCCAATGTAACTGCAATCCCACTGGTAACCTTTCACCACTAGGCTTATCCTGAATTCTACCACAGCCTGAAAAATAATCAAAGACTCAACTTCCACTGAGAAAGAGAATTCCAAAGATTGTTATACGAGAATTTATCTGAACAGTCTGTGACCCATAGCGTTGTGGACATAGCGCTATGTTTAGAACCCAGAGCGCTGTAGCTTCCCATGCTTTAAATTGACAGCGCTCTGTTTAAACCTGGAGTGGGACATGCAGTCTGGAGAGAAGGAATGGGTGACGTTTCTGTTCGAGACCCTTTGTCGGACTGAACTGAACTCCGTATTTAAAATCCGTATTTAACAACACAATACTGTACATCCGTATTCCAATCTCATTTTCGTACAAAATACGGAAAATCTGTACTACTTGGCAGCTCTGTTAACTGTATACTTTCCCCTAATATTCATCCTCCCAAAGTGCAACACCCCACACTTGGACAGGCACGTGGTAAGGGAAGGTTGAGAGGAATATGGGCTAAACGCAGGAAGGCGGGACTTGTGCAGATGGGGCATCTTGGTTGACATGAGCAAGTTCGGCCGAAGGACTTGGTTCCGTGTGTATGACTCTATGACCTGCTTGGATTAAATACAATCTGCCATTTCTCTGCACCCTGTTTCTGTAGCTGATCTATATCCTGTTGTATTGTCTCCCTGCCTGTCCGCAACTCCACCAATTTTGGTCTTGTTGCAAACTAACCAACCAACCCATTTACAGTTACATTCAAATCGTTTATGTATATCACAAATAACAGAGTACCTGTTTGGAAATTTGTGAGCGGTTTTGGACCCCATATCTGTGGAAGGATATGCTGGCTTTGGAGAGGGTCCAGAGGAGGTTTACGAGAACGATCCCGGGATGATTCAGTCAACGTACACGGAGCATTTGAAGGCTCTGGGCTTGTACTCGCTGGAGTTTTGAAGGATTGGGGGGGGTTCTCATTGAAACTTACTGGATAATGAAAGGTCTAGACAGATTTGGCATAAAAAGGATATTTCCAGGAATGGGAGAGTCTAAAACCTCTGGAATGGAGATGAGGAGGAATTTTTTTAGCCAGAGGGTGGCAAATCTGTGCTATCCATTGCCAGAGACGGCAGTGGATGCCAAGCTATTGAGTATTTTTAAAGCTAAGTTTGATAGATGCTTGATTATCAAGGGTGTCAAAGGTTATGGTGAGAAGGCAAGAGAATGGAGTGAGGGATAGATCAGCCATGACTGAAGGGCAGAGTAGAGTTGATGGGCCGAATAGCCTCATTCTACTCCTATATCTTATGGTCTATCCACTGCCCTACTCTCATTGAACAGCTTTGTCACCTCCTCAAAAACACAAATCAAGTCTGTCAGACATAACCTGCCGCAGACAAAGCTAACTAGCCCATTCTCTTTCAAATGCAAGTAAATCCTACCCAAAGAATCCTGTGCAATAGTTTCCTGTGCGTAGAGGCATGACGCGAGGCTCGCCAGCCTCTAATTTCCCGGTTTGTCTCTACTTGTCCTCTTTAACAAAGGAACAACATTAGCTACTCTCCAGTCGTCCAGAATCTTGCCAGTGACCAAAGAAGATACAGAGATTTATGTTAAGGCCTTGACAATGCCCCTCTTAATAACCGAGGATAGATTCAATCTGACCTTCTTAATGCTCTCTAAGAGCCCCAACTTAACGTTGTGACATACTGATATGCTGACATGATTATTGTTAAGGAGACATAGAATAAATAAATATTGTCCTACTATCACACACACAAAGTAATTCCAACTGCTTAAATATAACAGATCACTCTGCATTTCACAACAATAGCAAATCCACTCACCATATTGTAATCTGCCAGCTGTCCTTGCAGATCTTTAATTTCTATAGCCAATGCTTCAGCTCTGTTGAAAAATATAAACTTATGTAAAAACCAACACCATTCTCCCAACTATTTATTCCATGTATGCATTTTTTGTACATGCAGACAATATGTTCTCACCTCTTTTCATAGGATAGATACACAGAATTTTCTTGATTAAAGGTATCAATTTCCTTTTGCAACTTGCTAACTTCTGTTGTAAGTTCACTGATTTTGGCTCTGTGCAAAAACATCACAAGTTATTCCATAATAAATAGTAAAAAATTTTTGTTGTTGTTATTATTAAAAGCATATTTACCAATGATAATAAATGACAAACTGGTTACAGAGTTCTTACATAGCTTCAAGTTTTTTTTTAAGAAATAGAGAAAGAAAGAGATAAGGGAGACTGTAAACTAATAGAAAGGGGAAAAAAAGCAAGGAAAAAGGAGATTACAAATATAAAGATTGTGGAGATAGATCCGGGAGATGTTGAGTACAGTTGTTCATCCAACCCTAAACTCAAGTTGTGACTTTAATTTTGTGTTAAACCAGTTTACCTTTTTAAAAATTCGATAAATGGAGACCATATTTTAGAAAATAGTTCTGGTTTGTCAATTAATGCAAATCTTATTTTTTCCAAATGCAAGGTCTTGGGCATTTCCGTAATCCACATTTTGATTGTGGGGGTTGCTGGTTTTTTCCAAAATCTAAGTATTAATTTGTTCGCAGTTATTAAACTATAATCAAGAAAGTGTCTCTGGCTTATCGTAAGGTTTGTGGTATGTTCTGATAATCCTAATACTAATAATTTTGGATCTGGGTCCAGTTGATTATCGATAACTTTAGAGATAATTTCTAAAATGCCCATCCAAAAATGTTGCTTTTTTATACAAGTTACAAAAGTATGAGTTAAATTGGCTTCTTGAAATTGACATTTATCACAGAGAGGGGAAGTACTTGGGAAGATCCTATTTAATTTTGTCTTCGAATAGTGTAATCTATGTAATATTTTAAACTGTATTAAGGAATGTCTAGTGTTTAATGAGCAGTGATATATGTGTTGTAAACTTTCATCCCATGTATCTTTCATTATGGGTTGAGCCAATTCATCCTCCCATATTCATCTATATGACTTTGATGACGGAATGTCAGTGTCTAAAAGGGTATTATAAATATAAGATATTAATTTATTTGTATTGGGATGTCAATTCAGACATTCATCAAGGATTTCTGGGCCCCAAAATCTATAATCTTGCGTATGTAATTTTACATAATCTCTAAATTGTAAATATCTAAAAAAAATATTAACATGTAATTCGTACTTCTGCTTTAATTCCTGAAAAGAGAGGAAAGTCCCCTTTTGATAAAGGTCTCCCACCATTTTAATTCCATGAGTTTTCCATTGAACAAATCCTCTATCTAAGACAGACGGTTTGAAAGAAGGGTTATTTGCAATAGGGAGGAAAAGAGATAATTTACCCAATTTTAAAGTAAATTTTAATTGTTTCCAGATGCGGATAACACTATGAAAAAATCGGGTTTCCTCCATATGTTTTTTATTCAAATTTATTGGAGCTAAGAGAATCGAGCCTATGTCAGAAGGTAAACAATACTCCTTCTCCATCTTTAACCAAACTGGCTGCTGATCATATACCCAGCCAGAAGGTTGTATATTTAATATTAACCGCCCAATAAATAGTTACATTTTATATTATTTTATAAATACCATATTTATAAGAATAAATTAATGTTCAGCACAGATTTACATTTTAGCTTTCTGTGCTGGTTAACTCGATAAACAAATAGAAATTCATATCAATCAGTCGCCAACCCTCAGGAGGTAAAGAAACCTCCTGTAACCTCATCTACTACATTCAATGTTCCAGAAATGGCCTCCTGCACATGGGCAAGACCAAGCGTGGACTCAACGACCATTTCACTGAGCACTTCTGATAGGTCCACCAAGGCCTACTGGGTCTCCCAGTTGTAACCATTTTAACATCGCCGGCACAGTAGCGCAGTAATAGAGCTTGAATTTTCCAATTCTAGGTAAGCTCTAAAATTGCAGGCACCCCGGCCAAGATACACGTCATTAGATACCAGTGAGGTGCCGGAAGACTGAAGCATGGCTAACATTATGCCTCTATTTAAGATGGGCTGTAAGGAAATGCCTGGGTACTAAAGACCAGTAAGCCTAACGTCCGTGGTAGGCAAGTTACTGGAGATCAGTTTAGAAGGATGTTGGCCAAGGCAGGTGAGATGTGGAATCCATGTCGGCGTGGGTAAGTTGGGCCGTAGGGCCTATTTCCATGCTGTATGACTGACTCCAACTACTGCCCCCTTCCTCCCCTTTCTCCCCACATCCCCCTTTCTTCATTACACCCACAACCCTTAGTGTGAATCCTTGTGTTTTTGTTCACACCTTCTGTTTTTCATCTCCGGTCTTTGTCCAACCATTTGTCTAGATAACCCCCTCCAACCCCTTTACTGAAGGTAGTTGCCGTTTTGTTGAAGCTGGTTGTGACAATCAAAGAACAGAACAACCGCAAGGATTCATTTGTACAATGAATGAGCACTGGCAACACAGTGGGCACCTGATGGTTTTGTAAACCAGCAAAGACTGCTGAAAGCATTGTGGGATCTCAGCAGTTGTGAAAACCACCATATAATGGATAGGATACCTAGAACCACAGTCCTAGAGTCATACATCGGGAAACAGGCCCTTTGGCCCAACTTGCCCTGACCGATCTAAATGCCCCATCTACATTAGTCTCACCTGTGGATGTGGATGGTGTCTTCATGGATTGTAGTAAGGAACCAAAGTCCCACATTGTAGGCTGATCCAGAAAATTAAGATGCATGGGATACATGGTGACTTGTTTGTTTTAATTTAGAAATGGTACTCAAATACAGATGGTTATTTTGGAAGAGTATTATTTTGGCTGAAGGTTTGTGAACAAAGTTGATCGCAGGGATCTGTGCTCAAACTTGTTAAAGGCATTGAGTCTTACAGAGTGCAAACTGCTCCTTCGGACCAACTTGCCCACGTTAACAAACATATCCCATCTATACTAGTCCCACCTGCCCGCATTTGGCCCATATCTCTCTAAACCTTTCCTGTCCAATGTACCTGTCCAAATGTCTTTTAGATTTTATTATAGTACCTGCCTCTGCAGCACCTCCCAGGGCCCTGTCACACATGGTGTAAGTCCTGCCCTGCTTTTAACTTCCAAAATGCAACACCTCGCACTTATCTGCATTGAACTCCATTAACCATTCCCCAGAGCCGACTTATCCAACTGATCAAGATCCTGCTGTGTTTTTTTGATAACCATCTTTGTTATCTATGATACCATCCTCTTTAGTGTCATCTGCAAACTTACTAATCATGCCTTCTATATTTGCATCCAATTCATTGATATTAACCACAAACAGCAATGCGCCCAGCACTGATTTCTGAAGCACACCATTAGTCACAATCCTCCAGTCCGATAAACAGCCTTCCACCATAACTCACTGCTTTCTTCCATTAAGCCAATTCTCTATCTAATTGGCTAGCTCTCCCCGAATCCCATGCGATCTAACCTTCTAAAGCAGCCTACCATGGAAAACTTTATCAAATGTCTTGTTGAAGTCCATATAAACAACATCTACAGCTTTGCCCTCACCAATCTTTGTGGTTACATCTTCAAAAAACTCAAATTCGTAGGACACGATCTCCCATTTACAAAACCATGCTGACTATCTCTTATCAGCCCTGTTAATCCAAATGCAAAAATCTTCTCTCCCAATACTCTGCCATAACTTGCCTACCACAGATTTTGAGCTCACCGGTCTATAGTTCCCAGGCTTTTCCTTCTTAAATAGAGTTACAACATTAGCTATCCTCCAGTCTTCAAGCACCTCACCCATGACTAATAATGATTCATTTATCTCAGCCAGTTCGGTATTCCGACTGCGTATGCCCAGGTCAAAGGTCACGAGCTATAAAGTCATGGCAACGGTGCTGCTGCATTCTGTTCAGGCTTGCGTTTCATCCGTGGTCTGGGACGAGCTCAGCTCTCCATCGTTGCAGGTGCTCTTGAGTTGCTGCTGGGCCGTCCCTGTCCCCTCCCCGGTGTCCCGTCCCTGTTTGGTGGTGTCCGGGGCCCTGGGCTGGCGGGGCAGCCCCAGACTTGCAGCCTCTGGCTCCAGCTCAGCTCTGCCTGTCCTGCTTGGTTGACCGGCAGCCCTCCACCTCCACCCCCCTCCCCACAGTCTGACACCAAGATCCTGCTGAAGATGGGCAGCCGCAGGCTGGATGAAGTGGCAACGGGTCCTGTAGGGTCAGAGCACAGCTCGACCAGGCCGTGGGCGAAGTGGCACTTGTCGCTGTGGCGGCCCATTGGGGAGCGGATTACTCTGGATTGGAGCGGGGTTGGGCTGAATTAGCGCTGGCTGTGGGTTTGTGCTGGCGGAGGGCCTGGGTGCCAGTGTCCCGTTGGTCCGTCCGCCCCTCGGGCAAGGATGGGACACTCGAGTGGAGGGGGAGAACCGGGGACAGTCCAGTAGCTGTTCAGCAGCGCTTGCAGCGCCAGGTTCGATCCTAGCAGCAAATGAGGAGTGGTACTGCGGATGAGAGCCGGTCCAGTCCTTCCCCCCCCCCCCCCCCCCCGACGCTTAGCTGCTTTGTGTAAACAGGTCTTTATTTCATCCGTATTTTTGATCTTTCATTATTCCGGGTAAGGAAATACTGTTTTAAAACTATGAATTAGTCAAAGCTTTGAAGATTTTTTTAGCGGAGAGGGGGTTAAAAAAAACGGGAAGAAAAGCTGAACTTGCAGATCTTGCTGTAGCTTTTCTTCCTGTTTTTTTTAACCCCCTCACCGCTAAAAAAAATCTTCAACGTATTGACTTTCCGTGACATAAAATCTTCCAGCTTCATATCTTGGTACTTTGAATCAGCCATGACAAATGGAAGCTTAAAAAAATACAAAAAATTGGACCAAAAGTATACTCACTGTATATTTGGCGCTGAGATCTATTTACCGTTATAGCTTACGACATTTAACAAATCGCATGATAACTTGAGTTTTTCGGAATGCCGAACTGGCTTATTTTTCCTCCAGCTTTCCACAGTCTCCACGGTTATATCTGATCGTGTCCGGGAGATTTATCTACCTTCATAGACCTCACAATGTTCAGCACCTCCTCGACTGAAGTCGGACTGTCCTCAAGACATTTCCATTAACTGTCCCATATGTTACCCAGACGTTTTGTCAATCTCCACAGTAAAAACAGAGATGAAATACTCATTGAGGACCTTCCCCATCTCCTACAGTTCCACACAGAGATGACCGCTTTGGTTTCTGAGGGGCTCTATTTTCTCTCTAATTCCCCACATTCCCTTAATGTACTGATAACATCTCTTTGGATTTTCCTTCATATCTGCTGGAGCTAGCTCCTGCCCCCCTTTTACTCTCCTGCTTTCATTCTTGATTATGTTCCTCAGATCCCAAAACTCCTCCAAGAATACACTTAACCCCTGCTGCCTATACCTGTCCTATATCTCCTTCTTTTGCCTCAGTTTCTCTTATCATAAGTTCATCACCTACCTTGTTCCTCGCTGTAACAGGAACAGGCATGCCCTGAATTCTGGTCATCACACTTTTAAGAGCATCCTACTTTCCTGATGTTCTTTTGGCTCACAAACAATCTACTCCAATCAACTTGAGCAAGATCCTGTCTACTACCTTCAAAATTCACCTTGCTCCAATTCAGAACTTTAACTCGTGGGCCCACCCGCCTTTATCCATAACTATGTTAAAGCTAATAGAACAGTGGGTACTGGTCCCAAAAGGCTCACCCACAGATACTTCAGACACTTGCCCTTCCCGATTTTCTGAAAAGTAGATCGAGCTTGTAGGGCAGAGGAACCCTTCTTGAATACATTTGACAAATTCTTCTTTGACTAAGCCCTTGTCACTATGGCAGTCTCTGTCTAAATTGGGAAAGTTAAAATCTACTACAATGACAACCCACAATCTTCTGGCATCTTTGCTCTTCCAATTCCTGTTAATTATTTGGGTCTTGCCCAATAACGTTGTACGTGGCAGATCACGTCTTACTAAATCGATCAAGTTATTTGAGGTGGTGGTGGATGTTGTCAACATGCTTTTTAATAAGGCATTTGCTTCATTTCTCCATGGTAGGCTGAACCCCAAGATTAAGATGCACAAATTCACAGTGATTTGGTTGTATTGATTCAGATCGAGCTTACTCATGGAAGAGAGGGCTGTGGTGAAAGGGTGTTATTCTGGCTGGAGATCTGTGACCAATGGAGGTCCGCAGGGATCTGCGCTGGGATCTTCATTTCTGATACATATATAAATAACTTGGACTTAAATGTCTCGGTAAGTTTGCAAGCCGACACCAAGATACCTAGGGTTGCCAACAGTGAGGAAGGCTGTCAAAGTTTACAGCGAGATATAGGTTGCCTATAGAAATTAACAGAGTGCGAGATGTGGCGCTTTGGGTGGTTGAATGGAATAGGAAAGTATGAGTGAAAGGCAAGACCCTTTGCAGCATTGATGTTGTTAACAACAGAAGGCTGTAGAGGCCAAGTCTCCTTAAAGGACATTTTTAAGGCAAAAATTGATAGATTCTTGATTAGTACTGATAAAACAAGCAAATAAGATGGTAAAGAAGGTGTATGGTATGTTTGTCTTCATTGATTTGGACATTGAGTATAGGATTCAGAAAATTATGACACAGCTCTTTCAGTTGATCCCCATTTGAAGTTTTGCATGCAGCCCAATTATAGGAAGGGTGTTGAGGGCCGGGTGAGGGTGCAGAAGAGGTTTACCCAGAATACATTAATGGGTATTAGCAAAAAGGGGAGGTCAAACAGATTTGCATTGTTTTCTCTGCATTGCCCAAGGTTGTAACTGGCTGAGTTACTCCAGCATTTAGTGTCTATGTTTGTAACTGATGGAAGTATATATCATTATGAGAGGCATAAATTGGAGAGTCACATCTTTTTTCCCAGGTTAAAAATGTGAAAGACAAAAGGGCGTGGCTTTAGGGTGAGATGGGCGAAGTTTAAAGGAAATATCCCAACAAACTTTGACTCTACTGTGTAACATTAAAAAAAATAAATCAAAGAGCAGCAAAACATGGAAGACGACTGTTTGGACCACTTTGTCCATGCTCATCAAGCTGGTATTAGGGGTTAGTCTCATTTGCATTTGGCCCATACATCACATCATGGAAGGAAATGTGTAGTTTTATTTGGCAGTATAGCATGCAGGCCAACCTTTTAACTGTGCCTTGATGCACATGACAAAAATAAACTGAATTAAACTAATGGATTGTTCAGGATGATTTTTGGAATAGATTGGAATTAATTCAAAAACAAGCTTGAACAGTTAAAAATGCACTATAGGACTAGAATATAGTACGGTTAGCAAGAACAGTAGAAATATATAGCAATGACACATGACAGGATTAAGATAAGCTCGAGATCATGAAAGAAAACTGGTGGTAGAAGATAGCTACCTCCACAAGGATAAATATGCAAACTAAAAATATGATTGAAACAGAGCTGCGATGTTGACAAAAGAGGGGTCAAACGTCTGCAAAGTGTCCACTTGGTGTAGTCTTACTTTATATTAATCAAGAACATTAACTCACCTAAGTAGTCCAAGAAAGTAGGATTTGTCCAGAATCTGACGATGTGGTCCTATAAAGTAATTCATTCATAAAGATAATTTACTAGGCTTAACAGAGCAAGTTAAAAGAAAATCAGCAAAATCTTTTATTAAACTTTCTCAAGCAGATGCAGAACTTCTGACTCCAAACACAAGTTCTCTCCTTTATCCTTGAGCGGTCCTACCTTCTCCCTGATTACGTTCTTGTTTTTAATCCATGCATTTTAATCAAAGCATAAAATCCTTTGGAATTCGCTTTATTACACGATAAATTCTTAATAAATTTAGATAAGTAGCACATGGCACCAGCCAAAATTATCTATGCTTGAAGAGCATATATATTTTATTAACAATTAAATTTTCTAATGATGCAAAAATGTGTAAATTATAACATAAACCTACCTTTCATTCCAGTTTTCATTCCACTCAACCCCTGCTGAGTTACTGGCCGATCTGCGACTTTAATCTGGGCAGAAAGCACACCTCCAGACATTACCATTCCACCACGTGTGCCCAGTCTTGCCGTACCAGGAGATACCTGGAGACAGAAATCCATTATGAGTAAAAAAAACTGAGAATTTGAATATACGGGGTTACACAAAAAGCTGGAGAAACTCAGCGGGTGCAGCAGCATCTAAGGAGCGAAGGAGATAGGCGACGTTTCGGGTCGAGACCCTTCTTTGAATACCCTGTTTCATATCATTCAAAATGTTTCACGTCATTGTCAAAACGTTCTCACCAAAGAAGTATTGTGCTTACATGACTTGAATGTGTACGATCACATTTTCTCCCTCTTGAATCTTTAAAAGATCAAGTTTGTCAAAAGAAAGACAATTGGTTTAATACTTACACCAATATTTCTCATTGGTATTCACA
Organism: Raja brachyura; assembly: GCA_963514005.1. The sequence goes on from OY740783.1 coordinate 128,389,551, forward strand.
GAGAGCAGTGCTCTTCAATCTGGGCGCTAGCGCCCACTAGTGGGTGATTTAAGCTTTCAGCTGGGTGGCAGAATAATTACATGCTGCAATAAAAACATCCGAAATATACAAATTCAAATCTGTGAGTGAATGTATGTGAAAAGAAAAGGTTACCATCATTTTAGAGAAAAGTATTTGAATTATGTATTTTAAACTTTTATGCCGCATTAATTTTAAACTATGTAAAATATTGTAATGCTTAACCGGAGCCGGAACGGAGCCTGGTTGGAGCCGGCTGTGAATCCAACCCGACACCTCCGTCCACCTCCAGACGGGGATGGCCCAGCGGTGGATCGCCGGCGTCCATGGCACCGGAGACCCGCCCCCGATCCGGGGCTGTCGATTAGCCCGGCGGGGCAGCGCAACTTTTCCCCGCTGGTTGTGGGCCAACTGACAGCCACCGGAGCGACCGGACAGCGGAACTCTCCTGCAGACACCCGCCCAATAAAAGCCCCTATGCCATTCCCCAGTCCCTGGACCAATCACAGGCATGCATTAAGCGTCAGTGTTTTGGAGCTCCTGCAAAAGCCCAGACTTTGTGGCAACCAGTGGGTCACAGGTGCAGAAGCTTCCTGAAACTTCTGCAAAGTTCCAGACTTAGTGGAGCCAGGTCCAGCATATAACCATATAACAATTACAGCACGGAAACAGGCCTTCTCGGCCCTTCCAGTCCGTGCCGACCATTTATTTTCCCCTAGTCCCATCTACCTGCACTCAGACCATACCCCTCCATTCCCTTCCCGTCCATATACCTATCCACTTTACTTTTAAATGTTAAAATCGATCCTGCCTCCACCACTTCTGCAGGAAGATCATTCCACACAGCCACCACTCTCTGAGTAAAGAAATTCCCCCTCATGTTACCCCTAAACTTCTGTCCCTTAATTCTCATGTCATGCCCTCTTGTTTGAATCTTTCCTACCCTCAATGGGAAAAGCTTATCCACGTCAACTCTGTCTATCCCTTTCATCATTTTAAAGACCTCAATCAAGTCCCCCCTTAACCTTAATTCTCATGTCTGTTTCCACCCTGTTTCATATCATTCAAAATGTTTCACGTCATTGTCAAAACGTTCTCACCAAAGAAGTATTGTGCTTACATGACTTGAATGTGTACGATCACATTTTCTCCCTCTTGAATCTTTAAAAGATCAAGTTTGTCAAAAGAAAGACAATTGGTTTAATACTTACACCAATATTTCTCATTGGTATTCACAGAGAGCAGTGCTCTTCAATCTGGGCGCTAGCGCCCACTAGTGGGTGATTTAAGCTTTCAGCTGGGTGGCAGAATAATTACATGCTGCAATAAAAACATCCGAAATATACAAATTCAAATCTGTGAGTGAATGTATGTGAAAAGAAAAGGTTACCATCATTTTAGAGAAAAGTATTTGAATTATGTATTTTAAACTTTTATGCCGCATTAATTTTAAACTATGTAAAATATTGTAATGCTTAACCGGAGCCGGAACGGAGCCTGGTTGGAGCCGGCTGTGAATCCAACCCGACACCTCCGTCCACCTCCAGACGGGGATGGCCCAGCGGTGGATCGCCGGCGTCCATGGCACCGGAGACCCGCCCCCGATCCGGGGCTGTCGATTAGCCCGGCGGGGCAGCGCAACTTTTCCCCGCTGGTTGTGGGCCAACTGACAGCCACCGGAGCGACCGGACAGCGGAACTCTCCTGCAGACACCCGCCCAATAAAAGCCCCTATGCCATTCCCCAGTCCCTGGACCAATCACAGGCATGCATTAAGCGTCAGTGTTTTGGAGCTCCTGCAAAAGCCCAGACTTTGTGGCAACCAGTGGGTCACAGGTGCAGAAGCTTCCTGAAACTTCTGCAAAGTTCCAGACTTAGTGGAGCCAGGTCCAGCATATAACCATATAACAATTACAGCACGGAAACAGGCCTTCTCGGCCCTTCCAGTCCGTGCCGACCATTTATTTTCCCCTAGTCCCATCTACCTGCACTCAGACCATACCCCTCCATTCCCTTCCCGTCCATATACCTATCCACTTTACTTTTAAATGTTAAAATCGATCCTGCCTCCACCACTTCTGCAGGAAGATCATTCCACACAGCCACCACTCTCTGAGTAAAGAAATTCCCCCTCATGTTACCCCTAAACTTCTGTCCCTTAATTCTCATGTCATGCCCTCTTGTTTGAATCTTTCCTACCCTCAATGGGAAAAGCTTATCCACGTCAACTCTGTCTATCCCTTTCATCATTTTAAAGACCTCAATCAAGTCCCCCCTTAACCTTCTGCGCTCCAAAGAATAAAGACCTAATAGGAAAGCAGCTTGCAAAGTGATGTCATCAGCCCATTCTCACAGGCACCCACTTGCCATTTCCCAAGTACCCAAATCCCTGCATATCTACATGTGCACCGGTGACCAACATTGTGGCACATTGAATGAAAATGTTTTGGCACAATCTTGTTTTATGTATGTTCAATACCCGTATAAGCGAGTTCGATATTCCGACTGCACATGCCCAGGTCTTAGGTCACTGGAGAAAAACATTGGCTCAAACCGGGTCTCCTACGCTGCAACCGCTGTTGAATTGCTACTGGAGTTAGTGACACGAGTTCTCCCTTCAACACTGGTTCATGCAGAAGGGTGGCCCGCAGCTAGAAGTTTCTTATTGCCCTAAAAATATTTCTACTTTGTTTCTGTGTCTCCCCACCATCACCCGTGATTGGTTGCCTTCAATGGTATGTTTTGCTATGTACGAAGATGTTCCTACTTTGTTGCTATGTATGAAGATGTTTGCAGGTACTGTTATATAACTGGGCGACGGAGTTGTCACTCCATGTATCTTCTCTCTGGTATCGGTGATTGGGTTTGTAGGGGTTGCCCTGTCCCTGTATTGTCACCAAACAGAGAAACTGTCCGAAAATCACTGAAAGAGGAGACCTTCGCTTGTTCCTTATGAAAATCGAATCCGATATCCAACATTTAGTTTCTCAGAATCAGGCTCAAGGAACTCATTAAGTTAAAGGTAATGTCAATTAATTTCATTGTTTTATGCTGGGTATGTAACTTTTTTTTCAATTTAAATATTAATGGGTGGTACGATAATTTAACCCTCACGAAAGTTACAAAAGTGGGCGCTAAGTATTAAAAGGTTGAAGAGCACTGACATAGATAATGAGATCAGTGTGGACTGTGTTAAAGTTCTAGATCATGTCGTTGATCAAGGAGGAGGTGATGCTGGGTGTCCTGAAGAGCATTAGGTGGATCTGTCTCCAGGATCTGATTGGAACAGTACCAGGTCATTGAGGGAGGCAAGAGAGGTGCTCTTTGAACTCTACAGAAAAGGTTGCAAAGGCTGGAGAGCAACCAACCTTGTTCTTTTGTTTAAGAATGGCAATTATAATAATAATTGTGCAAATTATAGGATAGTGAGCCTTATATCCGTGGTAGGAAAGCTTTGGAGAAGATTCTTAGGAGGGGATCTATTCACATTTGCAAAAGTACTCTTAATTAGTACGGGTACCAAGGGTTATGGGGAGAAGGCAGGAGAATGGGGTTAGGAGGAAGAGATAGATCAGCCATGATTGAATGGCAGCGTAGACTTGATGGGCCCAATGGCCTAATTTTGCTCCGATCTCAAATGACCTTCCTGGCTTATTCGGAATCATCAGCATACATTTCTGCTGGGCAAGTCATATCTTACAAATTTGATTGAGTTTTTTTTTTGGTGATTAAGATGATTGATGAGGGCAGGACGCTGTCTATGTTAGTAAGTAATTTGACAATTTCCCTAATTTTAAGCTGATCCACAAGTTTAGGACGCATGAGATTCACAGTGACTTGATAAGATTGGATTCAAAATTGACTTGATTGTAAATGACAGAAGAGAGTGGTAGAGGGATGTTCTCTGACAGGAGGTCTAGGGCAGTGTTCTGCAAGGATGAGTGCTGGGACCTCTGTTGCTTGCAATATACAGGACATTAAACAGGGGTACGTGGGCAGAAGAGTAGGCGGGCAGAGGGGCAGGCAGACAGAGAGACAGACTCTGAAGAAGGCTCCTGATCAAAACATCGCCCAGAGATGCCGCCTGATCCACTGAATTACTCCAGCACTTTGTGTCTGCCTTTAGTGTGAACCAGCATCTGCAGTTCCTTGTTTCTACAAGAAACAGTGAACAGTAAGTACATCATAGGAACAGGCCTCTCAGCTCACAATGTCTGTGCCAAACAATGTTGCCAAATTAAACTAATTCATTTTTGCCTGCACATGATCCATATCCCTTTATTCCCTGCACATCCATGTGTATACCTAAGAAACCTCTTAAATACCACCTTTGTACCTGATCCAATCACCGCCCCCTTGATAATGCGCTGGGAATGAAACGGATGCAAAAAGGTAACGATCAGAAAGGTTATAGAAGGGACTGCAGATGCTGGAGAATCGAGGGTTACACAAAAAGCTGGAGAAACTCAGCGGGTGCAGCAGCATCTAAGGAGCGATCAGAAAGGTTATGGTGGGCTCGGTAAAAACGAGTTATTCCAGACAATGAAACTCACCAGGAGGACAGAAGCTAGTGCAAGCCCTGACTCCAGTGGGGAGGGAGGGGGAATCTGCAGGAATGAACTGCAGATGCTGGTTTACACCGAAGATAGACACAACTCGGCGGGACAGGCAGCATCCCTGGAGAGGAGGGGTGGGTGACGTTTTGTGTTGAGACCCTTCTTCAGACTGAGTCAAGGGGAGAGGGAGACGAGACATTTGGAAGATCCGGGGGGGGGGGGGGGCAATGGAGAGGAGCAATGGCTGGAGCGGGCTGGTGCACAAGCTGCTCAGCCCCCAGGTGTACTCACGCCGGTGCTGATTCTCGGTGCGGTGGGCGGGGGCCGCGTGCCGGTCGCCGGTCGGCCGGCGGCGCCTTTGTTGGCCGGACGGGAGGCGCTGGGAGGCCGCTGAGCGCTCGCCATGGCCGCTGCTCTGTTACCCGGCAACGCGTTGCAGCTCTGGGGCTGGCGGCGGCGCGCCGACACCGACCCCCACCGGGCGGAGGCAGGAACTGCAGGCGGAGACACACACACCACATACACACACACACCACATACACACCACATACACACACACACCACATACACACACACCACATACACACACACCACATACACCACACACACACACACCACACACACACCACATACACACACACCACACACACCACACACACACCACATACACACACACCACATACACACACACCACATACACCACACACACACACACCACACACACACCACATACACACACACCACACACACCACACACACACCACATACACACACACCACATACACACACACCACATACACCACACACACACACACACACATACACACACACATACACACCACACACACACACCACACACACACACACACCACATACACACACACCACACACCACATACACACCACACACCACATACACACCACATACACACACACACCACATACACACACACACCACACACCACATACACACCACATACACACACACCACATACACACCACATACACACACACACACACACCACACACACACACCACACACACATACACACCACATACACACACACACCACATACACACACACACACCACACACACACACCACATACACCACACACACATACACACCACATACACACACACACCACACACCACACACACCACACACACACACACACCACATACACACCACATACACACACACCACACACACACACACACACACACCACATACACACCACACACACACACCACATACACCACACACACACACTATACACACAACACACACACCACACACACACACTATACACAGAACACACACACAACACACACCACATACACACACACCACACACACACACCACATACACACCCCACACACCGCGCACACACACACACCACACACACACACACACACACCACATACACACGCACACGACATACACACACACACCACATACACACACACCATACACACACACCACATCCACACACACACACACCACATACACACACACACCACATACACACACACACCACATACACACCACACCACATACACACACACCACACACACACCGCATACACACACCGCACGCACACCGCACACGCACACCACATACACACGCACACCACATACACACGCACACCACACACACAACATACACACACAACATACACACACACCACATACACACACACACCATACTCACACACACACACCACATATACACACCCTCACCACACACACACACACACACACACACACACACACACACAATGGTCGAGCAACTCAGATGGACAGGCAGCAACTCTGGAGATGGACACAAAACGCTGGAGCAACTCAGCAGCCGACACAGGCAGCATCACTGGAGATAGCAGAGATGCCAACTCTCACGCATTGAGCGTGAGCATCACGCATTTCGCCAAATTCTCACGCTCTCACCCTGATCACAACATTTCTCACGCTCTGTCGTGAGAAATTATGTGATCAACGTGAATTTCAAAACTAATATCAACTGCATGGACCGCGGGTGTTGGAGAGACGGAGCGGAGGGAGGGATGGACGCAAAAGCAGCGGCGGGGCCAGATGCAGACGGGGAGCCAGGACTGGAGAGTGTTTGCCGGGATGGCGTGTCGCTTGCTGCAGCTCCGGCCATGGAGCAGCCTCAGTGCAAGAGTCAGTACCTCTTTCCTGCTTTTTCCCCATATCCCTCGTTGCGGAAGAAAAATCGCTCCGACATTTCTTTCATGAAGGTATTTTTAAATTACGCTAGATTATTTATTAACTAGAGTAATTTAAAAATCACCTTCAAAAGCCGTGAGCGCCGACAACGGAAAGGATTTTGCGCAGGGGAGAAAAAAAGGTACACAGTTTATTTTTATATTAAACGTTGGTTTTTATGGAGGCTTTAATCATATTTTCATGTAGAGAAATGGGGTCCAAAAAAATGTATGAACCAACAGTATTTTTCCTCCCGATTTCACCACAAATCGCAACGTTCCAATCCACCGCATTCCACTAGTTGATTTAAATGGCCATTAATTTACAGGCATTAAACACTAAATTCCTTCCATTTGGCCTAGAAATTCATGAAAATGAGATTTAAACATTATGTTATATTGTGATTATTGTGTGAATGTTATTTGGACACTTAGGCAATTTAAAAAAAAGTTTATCTTTTCTTAAGAAATGGATAGATGTTTAGATCTACTCATTGAATTTTGTAATTAGCTACAATTAGATAGCTAACTAATTATATGCTTTAATTTCAGGTCATCCAAGTAAGATTGGTTCATATTTGTTTCAGAATGCTTCAATCTATAATAACTGAAAATGTCATTGAGTTCTAATTTTTAAGAAAGTTATGGGCTTTTAACTGTTCTAGATCACAGCTTTTGAGTTAAGTCAATTGAAAGGCAATGGGGAACAAGATGCTAATTTCCGAGTACGAAAATGGTCATAACTTTCTTAATACTGAAGATGTGAAAGTGAATTAGGTGTCAAATTAAACTTGATTTTTAAAATCTCAAAATGTTGTAACATTGCTATCCCTTGATCCGCAGAAGATAATGGGGACACAGCTACCAGCCTTGGAGTAGCAATGTTAAAACATTTTGAGATTTTAAAAATCAATTCTGCAATTTATCCCATCAGATAAAGCATAAAAAGAAGTTTAAAAGAAGTAAAATACAGTTTTCTACTGCCTGTCGGAGGCAAATTTCCTTAGGCTGCTAGCTGCTGAAGAATAATTGATCCGTCTTCCATTCTCCATTTTTTTTTTAATCGCGAGGCAATTTAATAATTACCAGACTAAATGGGCCGAATGGATTATTCGGCTGGCGGCTCAGTCACTCTAACCTGGTGTGCTGGCAGCTCACTCACTCAAGGCCGGTGGGCTGGCAGTTGACCCATGGCTATTCCTTGAAATGCCACTTCAAGCAGGGTGCAAGGCCACCAAATTCGAGTGCTGTGTCATACCACTTCAAGCAGGGTGCAAGGCCACCAAATTCGAGTGCAGTTTCCGACCATTTCAAGCAGCCTGCAAGGTCACCAAATTCGAGTGCAGTTTCCTACTATTTCAAGCAGGGTGCAAGGTCACCAAATTCAAACACAGTTTCTGACCATTTCAAGCAGGGTGCAAGGCCATCAAATTCAAATGCAGTTTCATACCATTTCAAGCAGGGTGTAAGGCCACTAAAGACAGAGGGTCGTGACCTCTCCCTCCTCCTTCCTGCAGAGACTGAGCCACGCCCACAATTCCAGGTTTTATAGTCCCTCCCACCAGAAGGGGCGTGATTGACAGGAGAGAGAATCTCAACATTTTTTAAACACTAATAACTCTTATTTTTCATTGATGGGAAAAATCCTCGGCATCTGATGAACGGAGGGGGACTTTGAGTAAGATGGCCAGAAATCACAGTCGTACGTGGGAAGACATTCTCAAACCAACTTTGCAATTAGGCAAGGCATTGGCTAATCAACTTTTCAATTAGGCAAGACAACTTTAGCATTTTCAAACCAACTTTTTAATTAGGCAAGGCAACTTTAGCATTCTCAAACCAACTTTTCAATTAGGCAGGGCAACTTTAGCATTCTCAACATTATTTAAACGTTAATAAGTCTTTTATTTTTCATCGATGGGAAAAATCCTCGTCCTGACCAGCGGATGGGGACTCTGCATAAGATGGCCAAAAATCAGTCATAAGTGGCAGCTTTTTTCTAAAATTAATATATAGTGCAACAGGAAGTGGGCAAGATGAGACTTTTAGTAATATAGAAGATAGACTAAGTTGGACCGGTTGGGTCCCAGCATCACACAGGAGGGCTGGTCCCCCAACACAATATTCCACCTCTCCACCAATTCCAATATTAGTGGACAATGGTGGGGGTGGGGTGGTGGGGGGTGAGGTGAGGGGGAGGGGGGCTTTCTGGAGCGCTAGAATGAGTGTTATGGGCTGAAGGGACTGGTTTCCAGAGGGATAGTATGAGCATTGTGAGTCAAATGGATTTTTGGGCACTCACTCAAGCAGGGTGCAAGGCCACCAAATTCAAGTGCAGTTTCCGACCACTTCAAGCAGGGTGCAAGGCCACTAAAGACAGCGAGTCATGACCTCTCCCTCCTCCATCTTGCAGAGACTGAGCCACGCCCACCTTTCTGGGTTTTATAGTCCCTCCCACCAGAAGGGGCGTGGCCTTCATAGCGTGATTGACAGGAGAGAGAATCTCAACATTTTTTAAACACTAATAACACAACGATGGAAAAATCCTCGACACCCGATGAGTGGAGTAAGATGGACAAAAATCACAGCCGTACGTGGTAGCTTTTTTTCCAAACAGGAAGTGGTCATGATGAGACTTTTAATTATATAGAAGGCAACGCAAGTTTAATTAGGCAAGGCAACTTTAATTAGGCAAGGTAACTTTAATTAGGCACGGCAACTTTAATTAGGCATGGCAACTTTAATTAGGCAACACAGCTTTAGCATTTCCAAACCAAAGGCAACACAGCTTTAGCATTTCCAAACCAAAGGCAACACAGCTTTAGCTTTAGAAGGCAACGCAAGCTTAATTAGGCACGGCAACTTTAATTAAGCATGGCAACTTTAATTGTGCAACGCAGCTTTAGCATTTCCAAACCAAAGGCAACGCAGCTTTAGCATTTCCAAACTATATTTTCAAACCACATTAAGGGCACTGACAGGTCAGTAAAACTACAACAGTTTAGTAGACATGTGTTCAGTGTTTTTCACAGCTCAGACTGAGAGACGTGACCCTCTCGCTCCCCCATTTTGCAGAGACTGACTGAGGCACTCAACACTTCCAGGTTTTATAGTCCCTCCGTATCACAGCCGTAAGTGGCAGCATTTGTTCTAAAATCAATATGCAGAACAACAGAGAGTGGTCAAGATCAGAATTTTAGTAATATATAGATAATGTTGATTTTACTTCGGAGTCACGTGAGTGACTACGTGAAGAACCCGCCAGCCCACATGCGCTTCATTATTACGTCTAGCACATGGCGTGAGGGCTGACTGGCAGGCCTGCTGCTCTTGTCAGCGGTAAGTTTAAACCTGCAAGGTAAGTTTTAAACTTATTCCTAGGTTGTGTTTTCTTTTGCAGGACTCTCTGTTTACAGAGTTTGCCTGCTGAAATTCGTGGGCGAATTCCGGGCGGCCCGCGGGGAACCTTCATGGACCGCGGGGAATCCCAGTCAGACCACAGGGAATCCCGGTCATGACCTCGGGGGATCCCGGCCATGGACCGCGGGAAACCCGCTACGGAGACCACGGAAGTGCGGGTAGCAGGGGGCGGTCAACTTTGCTTCGAGTCGCTGGCAGTGGAGCCAGCGGCTCCTGACTGGTGCCGGTAGCACCTAGGCAACCCTGTTTGGAGGGTTAGCCACAAAATTATATCTCCCTCTCTGCGGAGGGGAGCATAAGGAAGAGGCCCGTTTATTCCAACAAGTCGGGCCAGGAGCACCTAGGCAACCCCGCTTGGCGGGGTTAGCCACAAAATTATATCTCCCTCTCTGCGGAGGGGAGCGTAGGGAAGAGGACTGTTCACCACAAAATTATATCTCCCTCTCTGTGGAGGGGAGCATAGGGAAGAGGTCCTTTAACTCAAAAGAGTCAGGCCTGGAGATGGAGCACCTGATGGAGAGGTGCTCCACAATGATATACTCCAAAGGAGGGAATTATCAGCATGGGTCTCCTTGGGATTTTTTCCATTACCTTTTTCAGGGCTGCACAATGTCTCCCTCTCTGAGGAAGGGAGCATTCAGGGTCAGTTTCAATCTGACTCGGAGCCAAAATACTGACAGGTCCGAAGGAGGGGCCATGTCAGCGCAGGTATCCTCAGGGATCTGCGGCAGCATCTGTTCTCAGGGCTGCCTACGAATCTCCCTTTCTGTGGAGGGGAGTGCGAGTGGTCAGTGTGTAACTGACCTCAAATTCGACGTATGTCCATGGAACATACTGGAGCACATGTATATGGTTTCAAGGAAATACTCGCAAACGAAAAGGTTACTGCCACGGGGAGGGGGAGACATAGTGATAACGAAATGTAATGTGTAAAAACATGACATCAAAGGGGAAGAGGTTCGAGGAAAATGTAGAATTTATCATTGTTAGCTAGGGGAAGGTGAGAACAAAGCTAAACCTACCTGATCTCCCGGTTGCCAAACACGTTAACCCCCCCTCCCATTCACACATTGACCTTTCTGTCCTTGACTTCCTCCATTGTCAGAGTGAGGCCCATCGCAAATTGGAGGAACAGCACCTCATATTTCCCTTGGGCAGCTTACACCCCAGTGGTTTGAAAATTGACTTTCTGTTTGTATCTATTGTATCTCTGTTTGCTTTGTTGTCACCTTCCCCAAGCTAACAATGACCGATTCGACATTTCATTTGATCTCTTACACTTCCTTCTCTCTGTAACTCCCTCTCCCCTGATGCTCTGACAATGGAGGAGGCCCAGGACAGAAAGGTCAGTATGGGAACAGGAGGGGGAGTTAAAGTGTTTAGCAACAGGGAGATCAGATAGGCTTGGGCGGACTGAGCAGAGGTGTTCAATTAAACGATTGCAGAGCTTGCACTTGGTCTCGCTGAAATATAGAACTGCAGCTGCTGGTTTACACTGAAGACTTAAGGTGACCGTGAACCATCGCCATCCTTCCAGTCATAAGGTCATGTGATAGGAGCAGAATTTGGCCATTTGGCCCATCAAGTCTACACCATTCAATCATGGCTGATCTATCTCTCCCTCCTAATCCCATTCTCCTGCCTTCTCCCCATAACCCCTGACACCCGTACTCATGATAGTGAGGAAGAATCTGTTCCTGCCATTTGAGTTGTATAAATAATATCTATCTATATATTACTAAAAGTCTCATCTTGACCACTTCCTGTCTACATTGTTAATTGATTTTAGAAAAAATGCTACCCTGTATCGCTATGATTTTTTGCCATCTTACTCACAGTACTCCTCCAATGCAGCAGTATCAAGGATTTTTCCGATCGCTGAAAAATAAAAAAGTTATGAATGTTTAAAAGATCTTGAGATCAGCTGATTGGCCCTCTCACCTGTCAGTCATCATGATGAATGTAACGCCCCATCCAGGTGGGGGGCAGAAGTGTGAAACCCCGGATGCCTGGACGTGAGTCAGTCACTCTGGAAGATCGTGAGGGAGAGGCCACAACTGTGATTCTGCTGTGAGTCAACTGAACTGTGAGTCTAAACTGAACTGTGAGTCTACTATGTGCTTGAAATAAATGCTTTGTTACCCCACAATGTGGTTGCAATAAATGATTAGTTAACCCTTTATGTGCTTGCAATAAATGCTTTGTAACCCAGCAATATGGTTGAAATAAATGATAATTGGTTAGCCCTTAATGTCCTTGCAATAAATAGTTTCTCAGCCCCCACCGTGGTCACAAGGAATAAATGGTTTCTCAGTCCCCACTGTGTTTGCAAGGAATAAATGGTTTCATAGCCCCACTGTGTTTGCAAGGAATAAATGGTTTCTCAGCCCCCACTGTGTTTAATCCAAAGTTCCCGCTCATTCCGTAAGTTAGGCTGAGTGGACAGGTCACGCTGATTGCGCAAGTTCCGCTAAGTGCAGAGGTCACACTGATTGCGGAAGTGATGCTGACTGCGGAAGCCCCACAATGGAGAGGCTATCCTCAGCCGTGTGAGTAGATTCAAGAAAGTTTACTGTCATATATAGTGTGTGAGTCTGTGTGTGTGATTGTGTGTGGTGTGTGTGTGTGTGTGTGAGAGTGTGTGTGTGTGTGTGTTTGGGGAGCAGGGTGTGTGTGAGGTGCAGGCTGTGTGTGTGTGAGGTGGAGGGTGTGTGTGTTTGTGACTTGAAATGGATTGATTTGACTTGACTTGAAATGGATTGACTTGACTTGAAATGGATTGAGACGGCCCGACGTGGAGCTGTGGCGGCACTCCAGCGTTCCGGTAGCGGCAGCCAGTAGAGGCTTCCGAGGCGCGGCTGCGGGCCCAGTGGACGACATCGTCGGGAGCTCGCAGGCCACAGGTCGGTGACCTGTTTTTCCGGAGCTCCCGCAACAACAGCTGCGTCCGATGGACTGGAGGGCGGCAGCTTCGGCAGCTTTGACCGCCCCGGGCCGCGGAGTTGAATCGGCCCGTTCGCGGAGCTGGATTTAGCCGCGGGACTGACTCACTTACCAACAACCGGCGGGGTCACAACATCGGAGGCCTGGATCGCCTCAGCACAGAGGGAGAACAAGGAGGGAAGAGACAAAGACTAAGACTTTTGCCTTCCATCACAGTGAGGAGGTGTTTGGTGAACTCACTGTGTTGGATGTTAAATGTGTGTTTATCGTGTGTTTTTGTTACTGTTAATATATGTATGACTGCAGGCACGAAATTTCGTTCAAACCGAGAGGTCTGAATGACAATAAAGGTAAATCTGAATCGTGTTTGCCCTGCACTCATTGTTCTTGACTTGACTTGACCCACAACACCCATTCTAGCGCTCCAGAAAGCGCTCCCCCCCCCCCCCCCTATATATAGTTACATACATGTTATAGACATAAAAGGACACATAGTGTGGGAGAAACTGAGCAGGTCAGGCAGCATCACTGGAGCAAATGGATAGGTGAGATTTTGGCTCGGGACCTTTCTTGAGACCTGAAACATCAACTATCCATGTTCTCCAGAGATGTTGTCTGACCTGCTGAGTTATTTCAGCATTTTGTGTCTCTTTATGTATTAACCAGCATCTGAAATTCCTTGTTTCTACTTCTACTGTTATGGACATGTTATACTGAGGCTGTCTACACATGCTGCTTCGGTGCCTGGCAAATTTAATTTCCTACAAATCCCTTTAACGTACTTCTGTTTACCTCAGTCACTTCCTGAGTAGCTAACGTCCACTTTCCCACCAAACCATTGGTTTAAAAAGTGAAATTCTCAATTCCCATTTGGGCAAATCTCTTTCTGGTCCCTGGTCTTGGAAACATTTCTTTGCTCACCGATTAACATATTTTTTTTGTTGCACTTTACTGATCTTCTTCTTATTGAGCCCACAACACAAGATTAGAAATTGTTCAGCCAGAGTTGAACACAGTTCTCGGCATCTGCATACAATGCCGTCTTGTGCTTCTTGTGCGCGGTGTTGGAAAGATTGGTGGATACATATTAACAGGAAAAGCGGTGGAGGACACATCGGAGGGAATGGACAGACAACTTTTGGGTCGGGACCCTTCTTCAAGATCCACAGATGCTGCCTGACTGACTGAATTCCTCCAAAAAAGGACCCAAAGTGCTGGAGTAACGCAGCGGTTCACAAAGCAACTGTGGAAAACATGGACAGGTGACATTTAGGATTGGGACCCTTCTTCATACTGATTGTAGGAGATGAGGAAGAAAAGCTGGAAGAGTGGAATGGCAGGACAAAATGTGGCAGGTAACAGGTGGATATAGGCGAGGGTGGGTTTAGATAGGCAGATGGTTGGAACAAAGGCCTGAAGTGGAAGATGTGAGATAAAAGGGTTGAGGAGTTAGAAAATTGTGAAGCCAGAGGAAGGAATGGAGGAAGAGGGGGAGGAGGAGGGGAGAAATAGGTGCAACTCCAGGTCCTGGGAGAAAGGTCTACCCTATGGATGATTTAAAAATTATATGGGAGAATTTGGGTATGTTGTATTTCCATAAGTCAGATCATTCATAACCAAATGAGTTCCCGTACGTTGGACATTTGAAACAACTATATTATGGGAGGCCACAAAGTGCAGGAGTAACTCAGTGGGTCAGGCAGCATTCCTGGAGAACAAGGATAGGTAATGTTTTGGGTCGAGATGCTTGATTATGTGGGCTTGTTCATATGTAGGGTTGTCTCTTAGTCAGGAGTTCATAACCCGGGTACGCCTGCAAGGAGATGTTCATTTGCGCAGACATTGCTCATGTGAGGACATTATTGAATCTTTGAGTAGAAAGCACAAATCAAAACATCATTTAGAAAACGTTGCACTCTCCACAATATACTCTGGAAGAATCAAGTTTATTAACACCACAAATAAAATTGGTGAAAATGGCAGTATTGCCACGGAATAGCTTTAGTTCCAGTGCACACTGTGTTTTCCATAGTCCAGAACTGCCATGCCCATTAAAACAGCCTAAATTCAGACTCGGCAACAAGCAGGGACATTCCTTCAATGTATACGAAATTGATGTCCAGAAGCAAGGTCAGATGCAAGCTGTCTGGGTCCTCAGACGCACAGCAAATTGGGCTTTGTGGGAATGGATGAATCTTTCAGCTGTCTGGCAAGAAAACAAGGATTGGAAGAGCAAGGGTTAATCAGTGAAATAAGCACTAGTGAATCACTCAAAACAAGATGTGATTGTGATTTTCAATATTCATGTAAAACCAGAAGGAAGAACTTTTTCAGATCTCCAGCATGCTTTGAAATTTCATTTTAGAGTTCAGGGAGGTACCGCAGGGAAACAGGCCCTTTGGCCCACCGAGTCCATGCTGACCATCAATCATCCGTTTACAATGCTATCTCATCCACTCCATACACATTCAGGGCAATTTACAGAAGGCCAACTAACTGACTAACCCTCGTGTCTTTGGGATGTGGGAGGAAACCGCAGCACCCGGAGGAAATATAGACAATAGACAATAGACAATAGGTGCAGGAGAAGGCCATTTGGCCCTTCAAGCCAGCACCACCATTCAATGTGATGATGGCTGATCATCCCCAATCAGTACCCCGTTCCTGCCTTCTCCCCATATCCCCTGACTCCATTATTTTTAAGAGCCCTATCTAGCTCTCTCTTGAAAGCATCCAGAGAACCTACCTCCATCCCCCTCTGAGGCAGAGAATTCCACAGAGATGGAGGTGTCTGGAGAATTCCAGACATGTGATCGCAGGGAGAACGTGCAAACTACACACAGACAGCGCCTAAGCGCAAGATCGAACCTGGGTCTCTAGCGATATAAGACAGCACCTCTACCAGCTGCGCTGCTGTGCCAGCTCAATAGACAAAGTTTGACATACCTTTTATCTTAATGAAGAGAATGATCCCTGTTATCAGGAGGAGGAGGAACTTAATCAGAGGGAGCAGGCACAGCATTCCAATGATGAAATTTGCCCGACTGATATCCTTGGTGGATAGGTTGACCTCACTGGTGTCTGTCCCGTGTTCATTCGCAGCCACACACATGTAGCAATTTCTCAGCCTGAGATGAAGCAGCTCGCCCACAGTCTGTAGCTTCTCTGGATCATGCATGACTCTCATCTCACTGCTGTCCACGGGCAGTGAGCTGTTCCCGGGGCCGATCCATGTGATGTTTGCAGGGGGCATCCCTTCAGCCCTGCACACAAGAGTGTCTTCTCCAGTTACATTGTCGCTCACAACAGACAGCTCCAAGATGGTGGCAGGGACTTGGGGAGAGAAGGGACTCAATTAAATTGCGGCATAAAACTGGCAACTCTGTACAGTATCACAGTGCAGTATTGCTACACATACACACAGATGGCCACAAACAAGAAAATGAGGATAGGTAGATAGACAGACAGACAGTCACAGGCAGATGGGACTAGTGAAGATGGAACATGTTGGTCAGTGTGAGCATGTTGGGCCGATGGGCCTGTTTCCATGCTGTATGACTCTAGACCTGCATGACATTCAATGAAGAGGACGGCAGGCGCAGAGAAACACCAGTACCTCCAAGTTCCCAACCAGCCAGACTTGGAAACACAATGCTGAACCTTCATCATTGCTGGGTCTAAACATTGAAAACTTCAGCTCACAAGTACAAGAGGTGTACCGTTACCACACCGACATGCAGAGATATCACCACCACCTTCCCGAATGGGTCGAACAAAGGGTGGGCAGTGAACGTTGGCAGTGGCTGCAATACGCGCAAGAATGGATAGACGCTGTAATCAGGCTGCTGAACCATCCTCTCACCAGCTAGAATGCAGTCTTGACTTCCCATCTACCTCACGGGGGACCTTCGAACTCTATTGAATCGTATTTTATGTTGCACTAAATAATATAACTTTTATCTTGTATCTGTACAAGATAATCATGATTGTAATTCTGTATAGTCTTTTCTTTGACCGGATAACACGCAACAAAAATGGTTTTCATTTTATTCCATACACTTAAGGTCATAAATGATAGGAGTAGAATTAGGCCATTCGGCCCATCAAGTCTGCTCTGCCATTCAATCATGGCTGATCTATCTCTCCCTCCTAACCCCATTCTCGTGCCTTCTCCCCATAACCCCTGATGCCTGTACTAATCAAAAATCTATCTACAGTATCTTTGCCTTAAATGTCAATAATGATAAACAAATCAAAAGGACAATTAAATCCATTCCAGGCCAAAGTGTATCTGCATATAGGAAATGGAGGGATATGGGTTATGTGCAGGTTGATGAGGGTTGGTGTTGGCATCATGTTTCACACAGACATTATGGGCAGATGTTCCTGTGCTGTACTATTCTACGTTCTATGTCAATGCTCAAGAATTTGGTTTCCTGTTTCTGCATTACCAGAGATTTGTGGGTAAGGTTTCCTTACCCACAACCTCCAGTTTCGTCCCATCCTGAGTCACGGTCTCCTGTGTGGAATTCTTGACCCAAACATGACAGAAATAGTCGCTGCCGTCGTCCATTCTGAGTTCCTTCACTCTGATAGAGGCGTCTCCCTGGACTAGTTTTCCCACCAGCTCATATCGACCTCCTCCATTTACAGTGACAGAGTAGGGAGGGCCCTTGGTGTGGGGATGGGTGTGAATAAAGACAGTGGACTCTTCCCGTGGATTCCCCTTCATCCAGCGGATAGTGATGGAGCTGGGCTTCCTGTTCGAGGGGTTGAAGGAGCAGGGCAGTGTGGCTGAACTGCCCTTCTTCCCAATCACCATGGATACAGAGACGTCATCACCTTGGATAGAGAAAGGTTTAAAGAATTAATATTTTTCAGTCACTGTGTTGCCTTTGATATAAAAAGGATGGTAAAATGATTACATAGAACATAACATTCAATAATACAGAAGATAGACACAAAAAACTGGAGTAACTCAGCGGGTCAGACAGCGTCTCTGGAGAAAAGGAATAGGCAATGGTCTATTCTCCAGAGTGATGCTATAGGAAAGATATTGTCAAGCTTGAAAATGTTCAGAAAAGATTTACGAGGATGTTGCCAGGACTAGAGAGTGCGAGCTATAGGGGGAGGTTGAGTAGGCTGGGTCTCTATTCCACGGAGCGTAGGAGGATGGGGGGAGATCATCTAGAGGTGTACAAAATCATGAGAGGAATAGATCGGGTAGATGCACAGAGTGTTTTATCCAGAGTGGGGGAATCGAGAACCAGAGGACATAGGTTCAAGGTGAAGGGGAAAAGATTTAATAGGAATCCGAGGGGTAATTCCGAGGGGTTTTCACACTGAGGGTGATGGGTGTATGGAACAAGCTGCTAGAGGAGGTAGTTGAGGCTGGGACTATCCCATCGTTTAAGAAACAGTTGGACAGGTACATGGATAGGGCAGGTTTGGTGGGTTATGGACCAAGCGCAGGCAAGTGGGACTAGGGTAGCTGGGGCATTGTTGGCCGGTGTGGGCGAGTTGGGCCGAAGGGCCTGTTTCCACAGTGTATCACTCTAATGTATGACCCTATGATTCTCCAGAGGTCCTGTCTTACCTGCTGAGTTACTCCAGCTTTTTGTGTCTATCTTCAGTTTAAACCAGCATCTGCAGTTCCTTCCTACATATTAAATGACACAGCACAAGAAAAGGCTCTTCATCCCATAATGTCTATGCCAAAAAAAGATGCCAAGTTAAGAACATAAGACGATAAATCATAGGAGCAGAATTAGGTTGTTTGGCCTATCAAGTAGGAATGTTACAATACTTACCTTCAGTGGCGCTGCAGTTCTGCCACTGGCCGTGTGCGCGACTTTGGCGCCTTTGAGGGGGGAGGGGCGGGATTAAATGCCGTTTTCTCCAGCCTGTCCGAGATATATTTTCTCAGGCTGCTAGCTGATGCAGAAAAATCGTTCCGACTTCCGTTCTCGGAAGTTTTAAAAGAAAATCGCAGGACAATTTAATCGATGGAGTAAAATAAAAAAGCGACTTCTAACGCCGTCAACGACGACAACGGGACGGATCTCACATAGCGGACATAACACGGGGTAAGTTGTTTATTTTACATATAAAGTTTCTTCTTAGGATGACTTTAATCAAAATTTCCTTGGCAAAAATGTGGTTTTGGCCCCATACGAACCGGCAGTGTTTTTCCTGCCGATATGGGGTTCAAATTCACTGCAACCGCAACGTTCCAATCAATCGCGTTCCACAAAAATCCACTCGCAAGATGATTTAAATGGCCATTAATTTACGGGAAATAAACATTAAATTCCTTCCATTTGGCCTATAAATTCATTACAATGAGACTTTAAAATCATGTTATATTGTGAGATCTTGGGTGAATGTTATTTGGACACTTAGGCTATTTAAAAATGTTAACCTTTTCTTAAGAAATGGATAGCTGTTTAAATCTAGTAATTGAATGTTGTAATTAGGTAACTAACTAATTATATGCTTTAATTTCAGGTCATCCAAATAAGATTGTTTCATATTTGTATCAGAATGCTTCAATCTATAATAACTGAAAATGTATTTCAGTTCTCTTAATTTTTAAGAAAGTTATGGGCTTTTGACTGTCCTCGATCACAACTTTTGTGTTAAGTCAATGGAAAAGCAATGGGGAACAAGATGCTAATTTCCGAGTATGAAAATGGCCATAACCTTTTTAATACTGAAAATATGAAAGTGAGTTAGGTGTCAAATTAAACTTCTTTTTATGCTTTATCTGATGGGATAAATTGCAGACTTGATTTTTTAAATCTCAAAATTTTGTAACATTGCTATATCAAGTCCACTCAATCTATTTTTCCTTCTCAACCCCAATGTCCTGTCTTCCCCCCTAAACCCCTGACATCCCTGACTAATCAAGAACCTATCAATCTCCACTTCAAAAAACCCAGTGACTTGGTCTCCACAGCCATCTGTGACAATGAATTCCACAGATTTACTTTGTCTGAAGAAATTCCTCCTCATCTCCTGTCTAAAGGCACGTCCTTTTATTCTGAAGCTGTGCCCTCTGGTCTGAGACTCTCTCACTACTCTCCTCTGCCTGCATGCGATCCAGACCCCTCCAATCAATATATATCCATGAGTCCCTTGTCTTAAAGACTCTTAAACACCTCCATCACCAACTCTGGCAGCTGTTTCCAGGCACCCACCTCTCTCTGTGTAACCAACCTGCCATGCATATTACAAATGGGACAAAAATGAAAAGACTGAAGACACACAAATAAACTGCAGATACTGGAATTTTGAGCAAAAAAACATACTGCCGGAAGAACTCGACATGTCAAGCAGCAGATGGGGAGGGAATGGACAGATGATATTTCAAATCAGGACCCTTCCTCAGACTCATGTTATTGCTAATGCCTGGATCCCTAGCCTACATTGCCCTGGTCATTCACAAGCTCATCCAGATGCTTCTTAAGTGTTGTGAGAATTTCACTGCTGCCTTCGGGAAGAAGTTATAGCAGCCTGAAAACTACATAACAATAAATCACTTTTAACTCTTCAATCTCTGCTTCCACCGTCTCCCGAGGAGGTTTATTCCAGATTGCAACAATCTTCTGCATGAAAGAAAATCTAACAGGCATCCCTACTAAAACACTAACACATTACCTGAAACCTATGCCTTCAGGTCCGATACACCTCTACCATGAGAAATGATTGTTTCTATCTACACTATAAACTCCTCTCATAATTTTGAATTCTGGTCGAACCTCAGCCTTGCCTGTTCCAAAGAAAACAGTCTAAAACAGTATCAGTCCTACATGTCTTGCCCTGCAACCCAAGACTGTGAGCTTTCATTCAAGATACCCACCCAAGAGAAACATCCTTCGCACATGTAGTGTGTCAAGCCACAGAGTGATACAGCATGGAAACAGGCCCTTTGACCCAACTTGCCCATGCTGACCAACATGCTCCATCTACACTAGTCCCACCTGACCATGCTTGGACCATAACCCTCTTAAACCCACCCTAACAATGTCCCTGTCCAAATGTATCTTAAATGTTATGATAGTACCTGTCTTAACTTCCTCCTCCAGTAACTCGTTCTATATACCCACCTTTTTGTTAAAAGCCCTGAATTCTGTAGACCCCTTCCCATTTTACTAAATTGTGGTGACTAGCTATCAAATTGACCTCAATCTCACCTCCAATGGCAGTCCTGCCATCTAGGAATCAGTCTGATGAAGTAATAGGAGAACTGGGGAAGTTGGCTTCATAGATATCACTAGATCTTTGAGGGTAGCTTCACCACAGACCAAAAGATCAGAATCACTGTTTTTCTTTGTGTGATGGAGCAAGTGAGTCAATGTCACACCAAGCAGAAAGGGCTGCAGTCACTCAAAAGGTATTTCACTTAACTTAGAAATACAGCGTGGAAACAAGCCATGTAGTCTTTTTGCATCTTACATACTGGGGGCAAATTACAGAAGCCAATTAACCTACAAACATGCACGTCTTTGGGATGTGCGAGGAAAGTGGAGCACCCGGAAAAAACCTATGTGGTCACAGGGAGATTGTGCAAACTCCACACAGACAGCACCCGAGGTGATGATCGAACCCGGGTCTCTGACGCTGTGAGCCATGCCTCCATAACTTCATGAAGCTAAAAGATCCTACATCTGAAAACAGCACCGGCAAATCTATGGAAAAATAGCTGCTGTTGTAATTTGTGGCAGGAGTTTGCCCCGTGGGGAAGGCTGGAACATAACGGGTTAAAACCTTTCAGCTTTGTGAACAGTGGGAGCTATCTCATTGACAACTTTCACCTCGGCAGAAGCATATTTAATATAATTGAACATCACGTGGTTTTACACGGGTTTGGGCGGCACGTTGGTGCAGCGGTAGAGTTGCTGCCTTACAGCGCCAGAGACCTGGGTTTGACCCTGACCACAGGTGCTGTTTGTACGGAGTTTGTACGTTCTCCCTGTGACTGCGGGGGTTTTCTCCGGCAGCTCCAGTTTCCTCCCACACTCCAAAGACGTACAAGTTTGTAGGTTTATTGGCTTCTGTCCCTCATATGTAGGATAATACTAGGGTAAGGGGTGATCGCTGGTCAGTGTGGACTTGGTGGCCAAAGGGCCTGGTTCCACATTGTACCTCTGAAGTCTAAAGTCCAGAGTCTAGGGTTTAAAGTCTAAAATTACCAATGAAATGTCACACTGAGCTGTACAAGGCAGGTGGCCAATATCTTGTCAAAGTATTTCCTGAGATGTAGCTTGGATTTGGATGTGGTTCAAATCCAGGGATGGACAATAGGAGTTTGCAAGTCATTGTAGTTTCAACAATTCCCCAGCACAGTGGCGTAGCTGGCAGAGCTGCTGCCTCACGGTGTTAGAGACCCAGGTTCGATCCCAACCTTGGGTGCTGTCTGTAAGGAGTTTGCACGTTCTCTTTGTGGCAGTGTGGATTCCTTCTGGGTGCTCCAGTCTCCTCCCACAGCCCAAAGACGTACGGATTTGTAGATTAATTGGCCTCTGTAAATTGCCTCTAGTGCGCAGGGAGTGGATGTGAAAGTTGCATAATATAGAACTGGTGTGAACGTGTGATCGATGCTTGGCATAGTCTCGGTGGACCAAAGTGCCCATTCCCATGCTGCATCTCTAAACTAAAATTCAGCACAGGTAAAATGTCCACATTGAGCGATATTGTTTGTATCTAATAGTCTACAGGGCAATTCTTTCCCTTTTACCAAGTTCTCACCTGTCGCCACAAGGAGGGTTTGAGTGAAGCTTTGGGTGGTTTGATTCCCATCTTCCTGCAGATCCACAAGGCAAACATACCGCTTGTGGTGATCTTGTGGACGCAGCCTTTTGATGATAATGGAAGCATCGTTCTGCCGGGGGTTGCCCATCGGTTGGTAACGCTCCCCTTCATTCTCACGAATCTCATTCGCAAACCTATTGTCCGATGGAAAGTTGGTGTAATTGAGGATCCACTTGCCTGTCTGATCTTCCCTCCAGCTGACAGTGATGTTCTCTCTGTATCCACCGTGAAGGTGAGTGAACTTGCAGAAGAGAACCACAGGCTTCCCTTCCCTCCCCATCACAACGTCTGGCGTCTCCATAGTCCAGCCATTCTGATCGAGGCCTTCGGTAAGACAGAAAAAGAGAGTTAGTAACAATATTCAAACTCTCGAGTCAAATCTCAAGTGGTTACTGTACCACTTATAGAACATGGGACTGTGCAGCACAGGTCCACAATGTTCGTGCTGGACAAGATGCCAAGATAAACTGATCTCATCTGCCTGTACTTGATCCAAATCCCTCTATTCCCTGCACTTCCATGTGTCTATCTACAAGCCTCTAAAATGCAACTATTGTATCTGCCTCCACCACCACTAATGCGATGAGATCCAGGCCCCCACTATTCTCTGTTTAAAAACGCTTGCCCCACACAACTCCATAACACTTTTCCCCTATCACCTTATAGCTATGTCCTCTACAGTTGCACATTTCCACCCTGGGAAAAAGGTTCTGACTGTCTACCCTTTCTATGCCTTTCAGATACACTTGTTGAGGAAAGTATAACGACAAACATTGAAAGGACATTTGGACAGGCACATTGATAGGAAAGATTTAGAGAGATGTGAACCAAATACGAGCAAATGGGACAAGCTTTAGTTTAGTTTATTGTCACCTGTACTGATGTACAAGCTTAGTTGGGCCTCGTGGGTTGGCATGGACAAGTTTGGCCAAAGGGCTTGTTTCCACGCTGTATGACTCTATCTCCCTTCAAAGTAATGCCATGGCAATGTTTGCATTCACTTACAATTCTAGCCAGTTCTCTGTTATATTATTTACTACAGTTCACCACAAAATAATTATGCTCTGGTTTGTAGATGGGGACCTGAACCGGCAACATTCAGGGTCAAAGGCAAGTATTGAACCCAGTGCACCCAGATAGACTTCCTTTGAACGGCAACCACACATTAAGGGCAAAAAAACCCCACAAAGTGCTGGAGGAACTCAGCTGGTCAGACTGCATCAGTCAGAAGGTTCCCGACCCGAAACCTCACCGGTTATTTTTCTCTGGAGATGCTGCCTGACAGGCTGAGTTACTCCAGCACTTTGTGTCTATCTGTGGAGAGAATTGACAGGCAACGTTTCAGGTCGGAACCCTTCTTCAGACTGACAAAAATCGATTCCCTCCACAAATGCTGCATGACCTGCTGAGTTGCTCCAGAACTTTGTTTTTTGCTCAAGATTCCAGCATCTGCAGTTCCTCGTGCTTCCATTTAGGGGGAAGTTGGGCTGGTGCCTCAAGGAGAAAATGAAAGATTGTGTGATGGGGTGAGATGAAATTGGTGGAGAATCCACTGGATGGGCTGAATGTCCTGTTTTCAGTATTGTGTGTTCCCTGGTCCCTCATCCCTTGTAGCCAAAGCATTCGGGACTGTGCAGCTCGGCTAGTGACCAGAGTAATCATGAACTGGCTTTGTTAGTAGAATGCTTTGTTCGTGAAATGCTGTCAAACAAAAGGACGTAAGCAAAACACAAAAGTAAGAGTAGATTATTTGATCACTTAAATCTGGTCTCCCAATCATTAATAATCAATTTATCTTTTACCCCAGCCTGATTTCCAGCTCCATATCCCGAATGTATTTCGTTTTCAAATATCTATCAACCTCTTTTGAACAGTCATTATCTGAGCCTGGTGTGGAGAATTTAAAAAAAAATCGTTGTGTACAAAGGAACTGCAGATGCTGGTTTACATTGAAGGCAGACACAAAATGCTGGAGAATCTTAGCGGGACAGGCAGCATCCCTAGATAGAAAGAATTGGTGATGTTTCGGCTTGAGACCCTTCTTCCGGACCCGAAAGGAGAACCATTCCCTCCATCCACAGATGCTGCCTGTCCCGCTGAGTTACTCCAGCATTTTGTGTCTATAATAAATTGCTTTAATAATCTTGAGTGATTACATTTCTTTCATTCTCTCAGTCCTGAATGACCATTAATGTTGATATCCTTGTAGTTTGTAGATCGTGTGGCTTATAACGGTACCATCTCACAGTTCTCCACCCTATCTTTGCATTATAAAGACAAACAGATTTCAAAATCTCAGCATCGTACTCAAAGCCCACAAAGAATTGTCCAGATCAGTGAGGGGCTCGGTCGGTCTTGAACGCAGGAAGGTCTTAACCGAGTGGGGTGAGCTTCTAACTGGTACACGGATTCTGCTGCACTGCTAACATCGACACACTATCCAATCTCAGTGACAAACTCTGACCAAACAAACTTAGGAACATGGTTAGTTTGTGCCTCACGCTCTGTGTTACTCACCCTCAGTGGAGAAAAGTTGGCTGGTTATGTAGAGCACGGCACCCAACATGGTCTGTCACAGTGCTCCTTGAGGAGTCAGGTCTCAGCTACTTTCCCTCTGTTTTTCCCTGAGCTGTACTGGCAGTCGGTTCCCCACCCCAAGCTGGGCTCCTTAACCCCGTGATTGCCGGGCTGATGTGTGACCCAGATGCTGAATGCAAAATCCAACAACCTCAGGACCTTTTCTTTGCTGGTGAGTTGGCTCCAAGATGCACCGTGCATGGATATGTTTGCCTTGCGATTCACACCAGCTGCCATGTTGGGAAAGGTATCAGTTTGTGAGCCTCTAACACTCTAAAGACCTACAGGTTTGTAGGTTAATTGTCTTGGTATAAATGTAAATTGTCCCAAGCACGTGTAGGATAGTGTTAATGTGCAGAGATCGCTGGTCAGCGCGGACTCAATGGGCTGAAGGACCTGTTTCCGAGCTGCATCGCTAAACTAAACTAAACTAAACCCGCAAGAAAAAATTAGGATGGGTGGATTCAGAGGTAAATCCACTTATAGCACCAATTTTAAGGCAGTAGAGATTTGTGTTCAGCTAAGAATATAACAACTCATCCATTCTTGGGCAGTATGGACAAGATGGGCTGAAGGGCCCGTTTCCGTGCAATATGCTTCTGTGACTAATATTGTATCCTCGTCTCAAACAGATGAGCAAGCAACCCAGAGTGAAAGTGTCTTCCAATTCTACTGCCTCTGGGGATCAGATGGTTGAGATCTGTGGGACACATTTCAATGCATTTACTGCCTCGTTTTCCACATTAACCATTGCCTCGTGTGCCTGAGTGCATTGGAAATCTTTCATAAGCAGAGGGTCAAAGTGATATATGAAGTGCCAGAGGAGCAATGGGACGAGAGGTCTCAAAAGCAGGTTCTACTTACCCAGTCTCCAACGAGAAATCTCACCTCAGCCGTATGGAATGCCTCATGAAGCCCAGTGATTCCATGAGGACATCCTCAATGAAATTTACCTCAGGATCGGGGCCTAGATCAGCAGAAGGGGGATATTCTACCTTCCCGCCATTTCCTGACATCATCCCCCTTCACTTTGCATCCTATAATGTACAGAAATAAGGGCAGCATGGTGGCGCAGAGGTAGAGTGGCTGCTATAGAACGACAGGGACCCAGGTTCGATCCTGACTACGGGTGCTGTCTGTACAGAGTATGTACGTTCTCCCTGTGATCCCACGAGTTTTCTCTGGGTGCTTCGGTTTCCTTCCACTTTCCAAATATGTGCAGATTTGTTGCCTTCTGTAAACTGTTCCAAGTGTGTAGGATAGAACTAGTATATGGGTGATTATTGGTCGGCGTGGACTCAGTGGGCTAAAGGTCTAGTTTCCTCACCGTATCACTAAACTACACCAAGTCTGGTTTGAATGAGCACAGAGATGAAGTCTCCACAGTCCTCTAAGATAAAGAATTCCCTTGCAGCAAAAAAAAAATCCCTGACCTTAAATCCTAAACAACTTACCGATTATCCTGAAATGGTGTCCCCTGGTCTGAGACTATGTATTCATGAAGAACGTTGACATGATAGCGTCAGTCATTGGGTTGAGTTATTCACGTAGAGCCAGGGTGTGGTGTGGAAGGGACCCAGGTAAAGGAAGGGAGAAGGGAAGCTGTCTATGTCTTCAGCAAGTGTCCACTGGACAGCCTTGATTTTAAACTTATTATGTTTGTACTTGTGTACACAACCCACGGGTGAGAGTTAGGGCCACATCCAACACTTGGACATAGGTAAAACTGTCCCATTCCAGGAATCTCTGTCATTGGATTTGTTACATAGGCATGTTTTCATTTCATAACTCCTATTGTTCAACGTAGTATTTTATAATTCCCCATTTCTCTCCTTCTGCCCCACTCACCCTCTCTTCCCTTCCCACCTCCAAACTTCAACAGATGCATCATAGATGTTGGGTTGCAGCTTGGTTTGGCAACAGCTCTGCCCAAAGCACAGGAAATTGCAGACAGATGTGTATGCAGCCTAGTCCACCACACAGAGCAGACTCCCCACCATTGACTCCATCTACGCTTCACACTGCCTCAGGAAAGCAGGCGACATTATCAAAGACGTCCCACCCCATTCATTCCATCTTCTCACTGCTCCCATCCAGCATAAGGTACAGGTGCACCACCAGACTCAGGAACAGCTTCTTCCCCTCTGTTACCAGGCTTCTGAAGGGTCCTTCCATTGCCAGGTTGACCTCTTCCTCATTGTGGACATTGGACTTTGTCTCTGGAACCGATGCGTTACAATGCTGAGAACTATATTCTGCATTCTGTATCTTGCCCTTTATCTATCGTATTTGAGTTTGACTTGATTTTGTATCAATGTGTGGTCTGATCTGTTTGGACAGCGTGCAAAACAGAGCTTTTCATTGCACCTCGATACACATGACAACAATAAACTACCTAAATTCCCACCCCTGATCTTGCCCCCGACCAATCCTCCGCATCATCTAAGTCAAGTTCAGGAGGACTGGTAGGTGGGCAGTGTTGTACCGCTGTTTAAGAAAGGCAGCAACAAGACAAGGAACAGTGGGCCTCAATGACACTAACCTCAGCCCCCTACCTGTATGTGGCAGCCATTTATTGCGTTCTGCAGCAGCAGGAGGTGAACACAGTGGCAGGAGGGCAGCATCACTGGGGTTAACATAAACAATCCACTGAACCTTTCACAACCCTGTAAACTGCAGTTATATTCCTTTTACAGTACATTTTCACACACAAAAATCAATCATTTCCACAGGGAAATATTTCATACGCAGATAATTTAACGATAGGCTGTATTTTGAAGTATGCAGTCTGAAAAATGGTCTCGATCTGGAATGTCGCCTATTCTTTTTCTCCGGAGATGCTGCCTGACCCGCTGAGTTACTCCAGCTTTTTTTGTCTAAACCAGCATCTGCAGTTCCTTCCGACACACTCCTATGCATTTTATGTTTGTAGCCTTAGAGCCTGCACAATACCTCCTTTACTTTTAATTAATGAATGAATTAATTAATTAATTAATTGGAACAGAATAAAAAGCAAGTGGGAAACAGCATACAAAAAACAAAACAAGAATATTTATAAAGTGTCATAAACTGTATCAATAAATAAATGAAATCATATGTGTCCGAAAAGGAGCAGCAAGAAGCCAAAGCTTATTAATTCCCACCCCTTATTCAACTACTTATAATTATCTTATACACATTTACCAGCTATATGTACACCATATGTACACCAGAAGCTACATGTACACCAAATTGTTTACCTTTATACACTAATCAAATATTTACAAAGCCATACAAAAATAAGAGAGAAAAAAAAGAAAAAAGAAAAAAACCCTCATATACTATACAGTATCTCTTCATCATATATACAACCCTTCACCCTATAATCACCCTTCCCAATACAATGAGTATAACAAATATCCCACTCACAATCACCTATCCTCATCCCAATATCCTTCTAAAAAAGTGTTTTTGTACATCTTTTTAAACTGAATTATGTTTGTGCTAAGTTTTATCTCCTGCTCCAGACCCTTCCACAAATTCACCCCACAGATTGCTATGCACATACTTTTAAGAGTAGTTCTGACATTATGTTCCCCTCTCAAATTATATCCACCCTGTCTTTCCATAAACAGTTTTTGTATATTTCCTGGAATTAATGTCTATAAAAATAAAAATGTCACGTGGAAATTCAAGAAGAATCTGTCCTCTGATACAGTGTATGTGAAGGATGCTTGGGCAGCATTGGTAATAGTTTATTATTGTCACTGTACCAAGATACAGTGAAAAGCTTTGTTTGCATACTATCCAGTCAAATGATGCTATACATGAGTACAATCACGCCACATACAAGAACAAGTAGTGTAAAGAGAAAAATACCAGAGTGCAGAATACAGTGGTGTAATGTTATCGTTATAGAAAAAGTGCAGATTTAAAAAAGTGCAAAGTCTGCAATGAGGTAGGTTGGGAGATCCTGACTATCTTATGGGATCTCCTCAGTAGTCTGATAACAGCGGGGAAGAAGCAGTTCTTGAATTGGTGGAAAGACAGAGGGACAGGAGAGTTACAGGGACACGGATTGTCATTACACAAGAGCCTCTTTGCAGGTATTTTGCTTGGATGGTATCTTCCTGATTTAAAAAATTTTTAAAAATGAGAGGCATAGAACAGATAGACAGTCAGAACCTTTTCTTCGAAGATAGACACAAAATGTAGAGTAACTCAGCGGGACAGGCAGCATCACTAGAGAGAAGGAATAGGTGGCATTTTGGGTCGAGACTCTTCTTCAGACGTGCAGAATTCACGTCAGAGAGAGGAGAACTTCTTCAAAGTAGGCATACCTTGAAGAGATTTTGCAGTGTGAGACGAAATGTGTAGGAAGGAACTGCAGATATTCGTTTTTTCAAAGACAGACACTAACTGAAGAAGGGTCTCAACCCGAAACGTCACCCATTCCTTCTCTCCAGAGATGCTGCCTGTCCCGCTGAGTTACACCAACATTTGGTTCCTATCTTCGGTGTAAACCAGCATCTGCAGTTCCTTCATACACTTCTTCTGCTAGAAGATCCTCAGTGTCCAGGAACACCATGGGGCCATACTCATGGTTGCGCACATAACACACATTGCATATAAACACTTACATGGTAGCAGGCACACACATTCATCTAAAATTAGATATGCATCCAAATGTGCAATGATAATAATCACATTTCTATTTCATTCTTAATAGGTGAGTGATAAATATTGGTTGGGGAAAAGCACAGATTGGTCATATTGCAAGTGTCCCTGTAGTTCTTTATTTGCTGACGTGACCTGAATTTAATTTATTGTCACATGTACTGAGGTGTAGTAAAAAGCTTTTGTTGCATCCTAACCAGTTAGCGGAAAGACTATACATGATTACAATAGTCATCCACGGTGTACAGATACAGGATGAAGGAAATAACGTTTAGTGCAAGATAAAGTCCAATCGAGTTTAAAGATAGCCGAGGATCTCCAATGACGTAGAAAGTTGCACAGGACAAGGTACAAATGTACAAAGGACATTTATTATCACATACATCAATTGGTGTAGTGAAATTTGACTTGCCATGCAGCACACAGATAAAGATAAGACACAACATTAAAGAATTTAACAATAAACATAAAAAACATCCCCCCACAATGGTTCCCACTGTGAGGGAAGGCACAAAGTCCAGTCCCCATCCCCACGTCAACCCATAGTTGGGCCTAGTGAGGCCTCCACAGACGGCGCTACGACGACCCGATGTTCCATGCCCTTCTCGCCGGTTGACGGTGCTCTGGCATTGGGAGAATCCTCTCAGCGGCTTGGGATACCTGGAACGGCCGCTTTCTTACTGGAGACCGCGGCTTCCGAAGCCGACACGCCGCACTGGATGGAGCTCCACCACTGGCGATCTCACCTAGAGAACCCAAGCTCCCGATGTTAAAGTCAGCGCCACCACCCGCAGCTGGCCGCTCCACAGACCCACAGCTCCGCGATGTTCACCTGCGGTCTCAGCATTCCGTAGCTTCAGCGCGGCGACCTGGGCAAGGCATCGCCCGCTCCGCGATAGCGCTCCAGCGCTGTGCCGTCGCTGAAGCCGTGGTTCTGGGAGGCCCTCTCAGGAAACGCCGCTCCAGGCCCGCTGGTAGGCCGCGAGGACGGGTCGAAAATGCTGCCCGGAGAAAAGCTGCCTCTCCAACCAGGTAGGGACCAAGAAGATAAGTTTTCCCCCTCCCCCCCCCCCCCACCCCCGACATAAAAAAGACTAGAGCTCCAAACAAAACACTTTTTAACACACTAAAAATAAAAGAAAGAAGTGAAAAGACAGACAGCTGCAGGCTGGGTAGCCATACCCAACTGGACCGCTCTCTAGTTGGTGATAGGATGGTTCAGTTGCCTGATAACAGTCGGGAAGAAAGTGCCCCTGAATCTGGAGGTGTGTGTATTCACACTTCTGTACCTCTTGCTTGATAGGAGAGGGGAGAAGAAGGAGTGACCTGGGTGGGACATCCTTGATTATGCTGCTGGTCTTGCTGAGGCAGGGTGAAGTGTAGATGGAGTCAATGGAAGGGAGGTTGATTCGCGTGATGGACTGGGCTGCATCCACAACTTCTTGTGGTCTGGAATGGAGCTGTTCCCAAACCAAGCTGTGCTGCAATGACCAATTGTAGGTGCATCCCTCGACTCACAGCTCAGCCAAGAGCCGTGTTAACAAGTCACCTTCCCCAAAGGACATTTAAGAACCAGTTGCGCTTTTACAACAATGTCGCAGCCTCTCGTGGTCGTTTTATCAGGCATCAGCACACGGGTTACTGCACCATTTCATTTAATTAGCTCTAATAAAAGGCACACGCGGATGGCGTAATATCAGCCGAGATCACTTCCACCGTGGCACCATCTGATTTATGGATTGGTTTCCCAGTGAAATGCGGCTCATGGAAACAAACGACCCGCACACCAACGATCCTGTTCAGCCCGTTGTGTGCTGGAGCCAAGGAAGAACTTTACATCGCCATCACTGAGATAATTCTGTATGTTTGTTCAGCTGCACAGCTGATGCAGATGCTGCCTCACAGTGCCAGAGACCCAGATTTGAACTTGACCTCGAGTGCTGTCTGTGTGGAGTCTGCACATATTGCCTGTGAATGCGTGGATTGCATCCGGGTGCTCCCATGTCCCAAAGACGTGCAGATTTGCAGGTTAATTGGCCTTTGTAAAAATTGACCCTGGTGTGTTGGGGAGTGGACAAGAAAGTGGGTCAACATAGCTCTTGTGCAATCAGGTAGACACAAATTGCTGGAGTAACAGTGGGTCTGGCAGCATCTCTGCAGATAAAGGATGGGTGCCATACCGGCCGGGAACGAAACGTCACCCATCTTTTTTCACCAGAGATGCTGCCTGACCCGCTGAGGTACTCCAGCGCTTTGTGTCTATCTTTGGTATAAACCAGCATTCTTTGTTTCTACATGGTGTGAACAGGTGGTCGGTGTGGATTCGGTGAGCCATTGGGCCTGTTTACATGCTGTGTCTCTAAACTAAACCCTAATCTGAATTAAGTAAATCCCCATGACCCAGCACTCTAAAGGGGCTGTCCCACTCGGGTGACCTAATCCGCCAGTCCAGAAGAGTGTCTTCGACCTTCAAGCTGAAGGGCATTCACCTGGAAAGCCTCAAGCTGGATCGACCATCCGCGTTGAAACCGCGAGCTGGATCGATCGACTGCACACACACACACAAACACATCGCAAAGGCGGAAGCCAAGGAAAGCGGGGGTGCGCTGTCTGAAATTCACACCCGTGATGAAGAAGAATGTAAAACGGCTGCACAGTAATGGTAGGCCCTTTAGAGAGTGCGAAGGGGGGGAGAGGGGGAGAGAGGGGGAGAGAGGGGGAGAGAGGGGGAGAGAGGGGGAGAGAGGGGGAGAGAGGGGGAGAGAGGGGGAGAGAGGGGGAGAGAGGGGGAGAGAGGGGGAGAGAGGGGGAGAGAGGGGGAGAGAGGGGGAGAGAAGGAGGGGAGTCACTTTTAAGAAGTATATTAAAGTTTAGCGGGCATTTTACCTACCGGTCGGTTATCCTTGGTCCTGAATACTCCAATGAGCCAATTAAAATGCCCGGTCAGCGAAGGAGATTGCCTACGGATGCCCTTGACTGCCTGTAACTAAATAACGACCCCATTCCACTGCACTACGAGTTAAAGAGAACCATGCCAACCAAATTTTACTCACGGAAAATCTTTCAACATGCTGAAAATCTATCCGCGACCTATCCGAGGCCATGAGTATTAGAGAACTTCCCTCGAGCATGAAAGAGAGTTCCAGCGACCTCATAGGACCTCCTAGGATCACGTGTTGACCATGCTGCAATTTTGAAGGTCGAAGACACTCTTCTAAACTCGCAGATTTGGTCACCCAAGTGGGACAGCCCATTAATAATCTGCAGGCCCAAAATCCCAATAACCATTTCACTTGGGTCCCAAGGAGGGAATTTGCTGGGTTGTCCACAAACTGGCACTCCACCTCGAAGGAAAAGCCCCATTCCTCAGAAGGCCCGACTTAGGTTAAGGTTTATTATTGACATGTGTACCGAGGTACAGTAAAAAGTTTTGATTTGTACACTGTCTAATCAAATCAGATAATACCATACATGAATAGAATATAGTTCTCAGCATTGTAACATTATAGTTCCAGAGACAAAAGTTCAAAGTCTGCAATGAGTTAGGTTGGAGAATCGGACAGTACCTTAGCTGATGGAAGGACCATTCAGAAGCCTGATAAGAGAGGGGAAGAAGCTGTTCCCGATTTTAGTGCTTTGAAGCTTCTATACCTTCTGCCTGACAATAGACAATAGACAATAGGTGCAGGAGTAGGCCATTTGGCTCTTCGAGCCAGCACCGCCATTCAATGTGATCATGGCTGATCACCCCCAATCAGTACCCCGTTCCTGCCTGCTCCCCATATTCTCTGACTCCGCTATCTTTAAGAGCCCTATCCAGCTCTCTCTTGAAAGCATCCAGAGAACCTGCCTCCACCGCCCTCTGAGGCAGAGAATTCCACAGACTCACCACTCTCTGTAAGAAAAAGTGTTTCCTTGTCTCCGTTCTAAATGGCTTACTGCTGATTCTTAAAATGTGGCCCCTGGTTCTGGACTCCCCCAACATCGGGAACATGTTTCCTGCCTCTAGTGGGTCCAAGCCCTTAACAATTTTATATGTTTCAATGAGATCCCCTCTCATCCTTCTAAACTCCAGAGTGTATCAGCCCAGCTGCTCCATTCTCTCAGCATATGACAGTCCGGCCATCCCGGGAATTAACCTTGTAAACCTACGCTGCACTCCCTCAATAGCAAGAATGTCCTTCCTCAAATTAGGGGACCAAAACTTCACACAATACTCCAGGTGTGGTTTCACTAGGGCTCTGTACAACTGCAGGACCTCTTTGCTCCTATATTCGATTCCTCTTCTTATAAAGGCTAACATGCCATTTGCTTTCTTCACTGCCTGCTGTACCTGCATGCTTACTTTCATAGACTGATGTACAAGGACCCCCAGATCCCGGTGTACTTCCCCTGATGCGAGTTGGGGAAAGAAGGAATAAGCCATAAGAAATCGGAGCAGAATTAGGCCATTCAGCCCATCATGTCTACTCTGCCATTCAATCATGGTTGATCTATTTGTCCCTCTCATCCCCATTCTCTTGCCTTGTACCTATAACCTTTGACACCCTTGCTAATCTAGAATCTATGAATCTCTGCTTAAAAAATATCCATGTCTTGACCACCTCAGCCATCTGTGGTGATGAATTCCCCAAATTCACCTCCTGCCGCCGGATAAATACATTCCTCCTTATCTCCATTCTGAGTGACCAGAGTGGGAATTAGAGCTGCTTTTCTGGGGAAATGTGGTGTAGATAAAGTCAATGATGGGCAGTCAGTGTGATGAACTGGGCTACATCTCAGCAATTCCTTGCGGTCTTGGGCAGAGGTGTTCTGAAGCCAAATTGTGATGAAACCCAACAGCATGATTTCTGCATTGCTTCTGTTGTGGTTTGTAAGAGTCATTGGATACATGCAAATTTCCTCAGTTTCCTGAGGAAATACATACATCAATGTGGCTTTTTGGCAGTTGTTTCAATATGGTTGAAGCACGGTGGATCATTGGTAATATTAACACCAAGCAACTTGAAGCTCTCAACCATTTCCACTTTGGCACCATAGATGCTGATTGGGGCATGTACTCCACCATGCTTCCAGAGTCGATTACTACCACCTTTTTCTAGCTGACTTTGAGGGAAAGGTCGTCAACATGACATCAGGTCACCACGTCACTGATCCTGAAGAAGGGTCTCGACCGGAAACGTCCCATTCCTTCTCTCCAGAGATGCTGCCTGTCCTGCTGAGTTACTCCAGCATTTTGTGTCTATCTTTGGTGTAAACCAGCATCTGCAGTTCCTTCCTACACATCATGTCACTAATTTCTCTATCTCCTTCCTGTATTCTGTCTCGTCATTGATCGTGATGCTTCACCAAACAAGGGTGTCCAACATGGTGGTGTAGGAAGGAAATGAAGATGTTGGCTTAAACCATCCCTGGAGAGAAGGAATTGGTGACGTTTCAGGTCGAGGCCCTCCTTCAGACTGAGATTCCAAGGAAAGGGAAACGAGAGATATAGACGGTGATGTAGAGAGATATAGAACAAATGAATGAAAGATATGCAAAAAGGTAATGATGATAAAGTAAGCAGGCATTGTTAGCTGGGGTCCAGGTGAAAACATGTTACAGACAACGACACACAACAAGACAACTTTGGGTGGGGAAGGGACGGGGAGAGAGGGTTGCAAAGTGTATTTGAAGTTAGAGAAATCAATATTCATACCTCTGGGATGTAAGCTGTCCAAGCAAAATTTGCGTTTCGATCCATGATGGTGGTGATGGGTCAAGTTGCCCTGAGATGGTGGAGCTGTGCTGGAGGAGATGGTGGTGGTCCTGAGGAGCTGGGGTGTCCCATGGGGATTGCTGTAGGCCTGAGGAAGTCATGGTGTCCTACATGCCCTATGCTAGTGGTGGCAGGCCAGAGGCTGTGGTTCTGTGAGCTTCTCCATTCCAACCTATATTCCTTCCTCTAGCTTCACAATTTGCAATTCTTCAATCCTTTTGACTCAGACTTTGGGTCTTTTGTCTCTGGCTTTGCCCAACCATCAGCCTATTCAAAAGCCCTCCTCACCTGTTCACCATCCTCTCCCATTTCTGCCAGGCTTTGTCATGGCCCCTCCCCTCTTCCAGCTTTCATTTTACCCCCCTGCAATCAGTCTGAAGAAGGCTGATTGCAGGGGGCTAAAAAAAAGCTGGAAGAGAGGATGCACGCTTTTTCCTGGAGATGCTGCCTGACCCGTTGAGTTCCTCCAGCATTTTATGTCTTTTTTTTACATATACCTATAATCTGTTCCTAGCCAGGCATTAGACCAAAGTGTTTGGGCCAATTGAAGTTGAAGGCACGTCCTGCCACTCCAACATAAACAGTTTGCAACAATACATTCATAAGTCATAAGGTCATAAGTGATAGGAGCAGAATTAGGCCATTCGGCTCGTCAAGTCTACTTTGCCATTCAATCATGGCTGATCCATCTCTCCCTCCTAACCCAATTCTCCTGCCTTCTCCCCATAATGCGATGGAGGGATAGTTTGTTCAAGTTCGTGTTTATTGTCACTTAACCAACTAAGGTACAGTGAAATTTGAGTTGCCATACAGCCACACTAACTGAAAAGCAACGATACGATTTAACACAATTTAACATAAACATCCACCACAGTGGAATCCACATTCCTCACTGTGATGGAAGGCAATAAAGTTCAGTCATATTCCTCCTTTTGTTCATCAGTGGTGGCCAGGGCCCTTGATCCCTCGGCAGTTGCCGTTGCCGACGGT
Source organism: Raja brachyura (assembly GCA_963514005.1). The sequence goes on from OY740783.1 coordinate 128,426,504, forward strand.
CCAATGTCCGAAGCCCTCGCGTCGGGATGATGTAAACGCTGGCATCGGGACAGATTGGAACACTCCGCGGCATGGAGCTCCCGAATCGGCCTTTTCCTACCGGAGACCGCGGTTCAAGATGTTAAAGTCCACAGGCCCTGTATTCAGCAAAAGATCGCCCTCTCCGTGATGGTAAGTTCGCTCCGCGCCAGCGGCTTGAAGTTCCGGGCCGGTCTCCAGGGAAGGCCGCACCAATCCAAATTGGTAGGCTGCAGGTGGGGACGGAGATGTGACACGGAAGAAAGTCGCATCTCTGTCGATGCAAGTGGCTGAAAAAAGTTTCCCCCGATTCCCCACACCCCACGTAAAACATACCAAGAAACACTAAAAACACTGCCCAGTCCATCATCGGCTCTGACCTTCCTTCCATCGAGGGGATTTATCACAGTCGCTGCCTCAAAAAGGCTGGCAGCATCATCAAGGACCCACACCACCCTGGCCACATACTCATCTCCCTGCTACCTTCGGGTAGAAGGTACAGGAGCCTGAAGACTGCAACAACCCGGTTTAGGAATAGCTACTTCCTCACAGCCATCAGGCTATTAAACCTGGCTCGGAACTCTGAACATTAATATCCCTCCATCTGTTATTTGCACTTTATTAATTTATTAAGTCATGGGTGTATTTATGTTATAGAATTGTAGTCAATGCCTTCTATGTTCTGTTGTGCTATGCAAAGAAAGATTTTCATTGTCCTGTCAGGGGCACATGACAATAAACTCTTTTGACTTGACTTTGACTTTGACTTTTAAAACATACCCTTAAGATACACTCAAGCTAACAAAAACAGAGAAGGGACGACTGCTGGTAAGGCGGCCATTATGGGCGTCACCCGGTGTATTCACATGCAGGTAGAGGAGATTAGTTTGACTTGGCATCATGGTGGGCATGGACATTGTGAGTTGAGCCACTTCAACAGGCTGGAAGAGCCTGTTCCAGTTCCATACTGTCTGTGTTAACAAACTTTGGTAGCTCCTGTCATAATATTGTTCTGCCACTAGATGGCGCTGTCTGCCTGACTGCACTCTAATGCTCACCAAGAGCTGAGCTGGAATTTCGACACAAAATGTGTAGCAGGAAGGAACTGCAGACACTGTTCCTTCCTGCGAAGGTAGACACAAAATGCTGGGTTAACTCAGCGGGACAGACAGTCTGAAGAAGGGCCTCAACCCAAAACATCACCCATTCCTTCTATCCAGAGATGCTGCCTTCCTACTGAGTTAACCCAGCATTTTGTGTCCATCTTCAGTATAAACCAGTATCTGCAGTTCCTTCCTCCTACACATTTCGAGCTGGAATTTGCTGATCACAATCGAAGCATTAAGGACCTGTCCCACTTATGCGACCTTTACAGCTGACTGTCGGCACCCGTGATAGGTCGCCAAAATTTTCAACATGTTGAAAATTCAGCGGCGACCAGAAAGACGCTACGACTCTTTGGAGACTTCTCACGACCATAGGAGACCTCCCACGACCATACAGGCAACCCCTGGCGACACATGTCGGGGGTGATCTCTCACGACCATAGGAGACCTCTCACGACCGTACAGCGTGTATGGTAGTGAGAAGTCTCCTATGATCGTGAGAAGTCTCCAATGAGTCGTAGCGTCTTTCTGGTCGCCGCTGAATTTTCAACATGTTCAACTATTCAGCGACCTATCACGGGTGACGGCAGTTGCCTGTAAAGGTTGCATAAGTGGGACAGGCCCTTAAGGAGACCATGGAACACCAGCCTGAGACTTGCTGCAAGCTTCTCACATAACAATAAACTAAGACTTTATCTTGCACTAAACATTATTCACTTTATCCTGTATCGATACACATGTCTAGTATTTTTGTTGACTGTATAGCACACAACAAGAAAACTTTTCACTGTACCTCGGTACACGTTACAACAATAAGCTAAACATTGACGCTAAATATTAGTTTTTTTGTCTTAAAGTTCTAAATGACATCCTGGCTTGATATATATATATCTTGTTTGACAACCATCCCTTGTTTATACAAGTGTAGGAAAGAACTGCAAATGCTGGTTTAAACCAAAGACAGCCACAAAATGCCAGAGTGTCTCACCGGGACAGGCAGCATCTCTGGAGAGAAGGAATGGGTGACGTTTTGGGTTGAGACCCTTCTTCATACTCAACATTTTGAGTCCAGACCCTTCTTCCTGATGCACAGCGTCTCTTGCCCAGAGTAGGTGAATCGAGGACCAGAGGTTCCAGGTGAAGTGGAAAAGATGTAATAGGAATCTGAGGGTTAACTTTTTCACACAAAGGGTGATGGGTGTATGGACCAATCTGCCAGAGGAGGTTGGTGAGGCTGGGACTATCGCAACGTTTAAGAAACAGTTAGATCGGTACATGGATAGGACAGGTTTGGAGGGATATGGACCATACGCAGGCAGGTGGGATTCGTGTAGCTGGGACATGTTGGCCGGTGTGGGCAAGTTGGGCTGTTTTGTTTCCACACTGTATCACTCTGTGACTATGACCTCGGGAATATGCTCCCGCGATCTTAGAGGCACTCCAGAGGTTCCGAGGTCAGTTGCGGAAGGTCACCGACAGCATTGCCATGCTAGATCAACCACTGAAACACTGATCCAGTGCCGCCGCCAGGATTATGGAGCTTTAAGGCCAAGATAAGACTCTGCTATTGAGAACTTTGAAACTTAAAGAGCACAAGTTGGCACCAGAAATGTGGCAACTCTCTCTGTACTGTGTCAGTGAAGTCTACTATTGTTACACTACAATTGTTGCACTCTTTGTACTTATCAATGATTTTGCTTATCGACAGCATGATTTTAACAGATTTTAAGCAAAAACAAAGAATTTCACTGTTAGGTACTGTATAGGTACAGGGCCCTAGAGAGACCACACCTGGATTAATGTGTGCAGTTTTGGCCACCAAATTTGTGGAAGGAGATTCTTGCTATTGAGGGACTGCAGCATAGGTTCACAAGGTTAATTCCCAGGATGGTGGGACTGTCATATGTTGATAGAATGAAGCGGCTGGGCTTGTGTACTCTGGAATTTAAAAGGGTTAGAGGGGATCTTACTGCAAAATATAAGATTATTAAAGGATTGGACACGCTAGAGGCAGCAAACATGTTACCGATGTTAGGGGAATCCAGAACCAGGGGCCACAGTTTAGGAATAAGGGGTAGGCCATTTAGAACGGAGATGACGAAAAACCTTTTCACCCAGAGAGTTGTGAATCTGTGGAATTTTCTGCCTCAGAAGGCAGTGAAGGCCAATTCTCTGGATGCTTTCAAGAAAGAGTTAGATAGAGCTTTTAAAGATAGCGGAGTCAGGGGATATGGCGAGAAGGCAGACACGAGGTACTGATTGTGGATGATCATCCATGATTACATGGAATGGCGGTGCTGGCTCGAAGGGCCAAATGGCCTACTCCTGCACCTATTGTCTATTGTCTATATGATATTAAAACATAATTGAAATACACTGATAACTACAGGTACTCAAACATTAAGACATGTCAAAAACACTACTTAAGCTTATAAACTTTCACTCAGAATGTGGTGGGTAGATGAAACAAGATGAAACTAAGTTGAAAGATTATACAATTCTATCAAGTTACATTCAGTGTATGTCGGGAAATTTCCTATGGTTTGCCAATGAATAGTTGAGGTAAACCAGTTAGTTAATGAGTTGTGTGTTCCTTGGTACATATTTATGGAGTCTTGTGCAACCCACATCCTGACTCAGAAATGAGTCGTTAACCAGGTCTATTTCAGAATGGAGCACAGTACTTTTTTTATTTGAGAATTAAATTCCTGATTTACTCTGTAACTATTCCTGTCGTTGAATGCCCAACCCGCAAAGTCCTGAGGAGAAGATGATATTAAGGAAGGTTGTGTGGAGAGGAACTGTAGATGCTGGTTTACCTCGAGGGAATAGGTAACATTTCAGGTCGAGACCCTTCTTCAGACAGGAGTCTGAAGAAGGGTCTTGACTGAAACGTCATCTGTTCATTTTCTCCAGAGATGCTGCCTGACCCGCTGAGTTACTACAGCATTTTGTGTCTATTTAAGGAAGGATGTGATTGTGTTATGGAAGATACATAACATTGACAAAGATTTGGCTGGGAATGAATTTTAGTTAGGAAGTCTGAGGTAGTTCACTTTGGAACAAAGGTGGTTGACGGGGTAACAAAAGGAACTGAAGATGCTTGAATCTCAAGCAAAACACAAAGTGATGGAGTAACTCAGCGGGTCAGGCAGAGTGTGCGGAGGGAATAGACAGGTGACATTTCGAGTCTAGACCTCACGTCAGACGATTGTAGTAGGAAAGGACAGCTGGAAAAGAGGTGGGGGCGGGACAAATCCTGGCAAGTGATAGGTGGATACAGGGGACCAGTTGCCAGGCATGGTCCTGCCTCAACTTCCTTTCCGGTTTAAAGAAGGGTCCCGACTTGAAATGTTGGTCTATTCATTGGTGGGGTCCATCACCTACTCCTCCACTTTGGTGATCAACCAGTTTATCGGGGGTCACAGATGGAGTGGGTTACCCTATCTATTGATGGGTTATCCTATCTATTCCCCTCATGAACATTTACAACTTTACAAGATCATACGAAGCAGTGCTTGACCCCATCAACCAATCTCTATACTCCAAATAAAGTGAGATGCTGGAACTTTGTGCAGAACAGGTCAGGCAGTAACTGTGGATAGATGACGTTTTTGGATCTGGCAGTGAGACATCACTCCCGGACGAGCTCAATTTATTCTACGCACGATTCGATAGGAAGAACACTGATGTGCCTTATCTGGCCCGCATAGCCCCCAATAACATTGTAATCTCAATCACTGAGGCCAAAATCAGAAGATACGTCAGGAGGATGAACCCTCGGAAAGTATATGGACCTGATGGTACCTGGTCACGTTCTCGAAACCTGCACGGAACAATTGGCTGGAGTTTTTATGGGCATCTTCAATCTCTCATTACCGAGGTTCCCACTACTTTAAAAAGGTATCAGTAATGCCCAAGAGTAAGGTGACATGCACGAACGACAATCAACCGGTGGCACTAATGTCCGTGGTGATGAAGTACTTTAGAGGTTGGTTATGGCGCATATCAACTCCTACCTTAGTAAGAATTTGGAGTCACTCCAATTTGCCTACCACCACAATGGATCAAAGGGATATGCAATCTCGCTGGCTCTCCACTCTGCACTGGACTGCTTGGATAATAAAAGCACATACACCAGGCAGTTCAATACCATCATCTCATCTGCCAAGCTCAGGAAACTGCATCCCTTTGCAACTGGACTTCCTCATCAACAGACTACATTCAGTATCAATTGCCACAATATCCCTACTCAATAACCATCATTACAGGAACATTACAGCCGTGTGCTAAGTCTCCTGCTCTACTCACTCTATACCCATGACTGTAGCAAGACACAGTTTCAACTACATCTTTAAATTCACCGATAACACGGCTGTTGTTGGATCAATTACGGATAAAGATGAGTCAGAGTATAGGAGGGAGATTAATCATCGGATTGAATGGTGCCGGGACAACAACCATACTCTCAATGTCAGGAAGACCAAGGAGCTGATGGTTGACTTTCAAAGAGGAAGGCCGATGATGCACGAACCTGTCTTCCATCAATGGGTCAATGGAGGGGACAGTCAACAACTTGAGTTTCCTGCATATCACTGAAGATCTGTCCTGTGTCCAACCCATTAATGCATTTATACAAAAAGCCCATCAACGCCGCTACTTCCTTAGAATATTTAGTACGTCAATGAATAGCACTGGATAAAATGCAACAAATTAGCTTTTTACTGTACCTCGGAACATCTGAAAATAAACCAAACTAAAACTAAACTACTCTCATGAAATTCTACAGGGAGCATGTTGACTGGTTGCACATGGCCTGGTTTGGCAACTCAAACGCCCAGGAATGAAGAAGATTGCAAAAAGGGATGAACACTGCCCAGTCCAAAATGGGAACTGACTGCCTTAAACGTATCAATTGTGGTACTGCACCGAGGATTCCCATGCAATCTGTTTCTCTCCCAGTTCATAGACTTGCCAGCCGCCTGCCGCTTTTGCGGACTGGAAGCATCTGTGTTCCACGTCTACATGGAGAATATGAGGTTACAACCTCTGTTCCAATACCTAAAGGGGCTGCTCCTTGCCTTCTGGCTGCATTTCACACCCACCATCCTCAACTTTGGACACCCTGTGCATTGGGGAGATGGTTGGGCTAAAGATGTGTTGGTTGGGTTGCTTTTGGGCCTGGCCATCCACGAGTCATGGCCCCTAGGCGGAAGAGGGCTCTGCCCGAGCCGGCTGCCTGCCCGAGCCGGCTGCCTGCCACTTTTCCGGGGTTACGTCCATGCCCGGATGGTACTAGAGAGGGACTACACCCTGTCCATGGGCACCCTGGGGGAATTTCCAGGACCACTGGGCACAGCAGAGGGTAGAATGTATCCTTAATAAGGATGGTGATACCTGTGTTTAAGGAAAATTTGTTTTACTTGCATTGTGATGGTGGGTTTTGTTTTGAAGTATTTGGTATTGTAAATAGTATTATAAATACTTGAATAAATCTTTTTTTGGTTTAAAAAGAAACAACAACAAAAACATATCAGTTGTGCTGCTGCAAGTAAGAATTTTGTTGTTACATAAAGGATTGGACAGGCTAGATGCAGGAAAAATGTTAGGGGGTCCAGAACCAGGGGTCGCAGTTTAAGATTAAGGGGTAGGCCATTTAGGACTGAGATGAGAAATAAATATTTCACCCAGAGAGTTGTGAATCTGTGGAATTCTCTGCCACAGAAGGGAGTGGAGGCCAATTCACTGGATGTTTTCAAGAGAGAGTTACATTTAGCTCTTAGGGCTAACGGAATCAAGGGATATAGGGAAAAAGCAGGAACGGGCTACTGATTTTGGATGATCAGCCGAAGGACCCTCGAAGGGCCGAATGGCCTACTCCTGTAACTATTTTCTATGTTTCTATGTTTATTGTTCCGTTTCGGAACATATTTAATTCAGTTCACAAAATGCTGGAGTAACTCAGCAGGTCAGGCAGAATCTCCAGGAAAAGGAAGAGATGACGTTTTGGGTCAGAACCCTTTTTGTTTCTTCAGTTTTGTTTAGTTTATTGTCGCATGTACTGACAGGCCTGTACGAAGCTTTTCAAAAAGGGGGGTGGCATGACAGGATTACAAAAAAGTTATGTAAAATAATGTGTGCGCAGCGCAAAGTCCCTCGCGGTCGGGGTCTGGGGCTTTAGATGCTCTATGGTGCATTCTAAGCCTTATTTTGGAGCATTTTTGCACCAAATCTATGACCAATATTTCAGAAATAATTTTGGTTGAGTCAAGAGTAATGAGTGGGTGGAATGGAATGATTAGGGTTATTGTTGTATACATTTTTGTAAATCAAGAATTGAAGTTGTCCTTGTTTTAATAATCAAGCTGTATTGTTGCAAAATGTTATGTAAAATGTTAGAAATGAGCATGCAAAAACTGCAAATGAAATATTGTAAGTTTTTGCAGTAAAGAAAACCTTTTTTTAGAAAATGTTTTTAGAAATGTTTTGCCTGTTACTGTTAGATTATGTTAGTGTGCACAGTGCACCCTTAATAGTCGTCCTGACCCAACAACTTCACATCACATCAATTTCAACATGGAATAATGATGTAAATACAACATTTATTTCAACTTCAATTTCCATCATGAAAATGGTGCTCATAAACAAGATCACAAATCACATTTTGAATTCTCAAACACAATGTAATTGTGAATAATTGCAGAGCTGCCAAGTTTCACCGAGCATTTCCATATTTTGATGGCTGAAAATCAGTATTTAGTTGGGGAAATCGGTATTTCTCACATATATTCAATAGAACGTACTATACAGAAACAGGATTTTTAAAATCAATATTTTGCATGCAACCTCATGTATTCTCAAATATCAGTATGGGATACTGAAAATCAGTATTACTGAATTGTGAAACAATTTTTGAAACGTGAATTTATAATTCTTGATTTTCATTCAATCATATCTCTATAATCATAAAATTCTGATCTTGAATGTGTGTGTGTGTGTGTGTGTGTGTGTGTGTGTGTGTGTGTGTGTGTGTGTGTGTGTGTGTGTGTCTGTGTCTGTGCTCGAAAAAACGATGCTCTAACGGTAAAATTTTTACATACTTACGTAGAGATTTATCCCGTGAACTCTGAAATTGTCGTACCTGAAAAGTTCATGCCTTATTTCTCGAGTTATTAATCAAAATGGTCAAAAAGCTGAAAGAACTCGCTTTGGCAGATGACGTAATGACATCACAATGGATTTGCATTGTGCAGCCTGCGGTATGTGCTATGCGCTGCGAGTGACATCACCCCCGACCACTCTCCCCGTCCTCACCAGCTGGGAGCGAGGGAGTATTACATTCGGGAATCAGCCCTCCCCTGTGACAACACCTCCCCTCCCCCCCCCCCGGTGGATTGAGGCCGGTGGATACGCAGTCCTTTGGTTGTCGCGCGCCCCGCTGCCCTCTCCCCGCTCCCTTCCTCCCCCCCCTTGACCGTGGATCAGAAGGTGATTAATACACACTCACGAGCTCTCCATGAGACATTCAATGCCCTTCAAAAGATAAATCTTCCAAAGACAGTCTCTTGATTAATAGCTACGTTATTGTAGTAGTACAAACAGTAAAATAATCCATACTAGCTTCTTCTTGTATAAGTACATTTCAATCATACTCATGGTCAAAAACTATGTCTCTTCCCCAATCTTCTTCAAACTACACTCCCTTGGGAGTCTGAGCGAGAATCCCAGCCACAAACACACCTTAGACTACGTATAAATCCACCCACATAATTACAGGCAGATAAAATTTAAAGGTAACTGGTTATAGTTATTACATACTGAGTTAAGCTAAATGGCTACTACAAACTTTTTCAGGCAACTGAACCATCCGAACAACAACCAGAGAGCAGTCCTGCGCTACTATCTACTTTATTGGAGACTTTCGGACTATCTTTCATCGGACTTTACTGGATTTTATTTTGCCCTAAATGTCATTCACGTTATTCACGTGTATCTGCACACTGTGGATGGTTTAATTGTAATCATGTATAGTCTTTCCACTGACTGGTTATTGTGCAACAAAAGCTTTTCACTGTACCTCAGTACATGTAACAATAAACTAAACGCATACCTCCAGATTACGGGATAGTTTCTTCCCAGCTGTTATCAGTCAACTGAACCGTCCTCTCACCAGCTGGAGAGCAATTCTGACTTCCCATCTACCTCATTGGAGATCCTAGAACTATGTTTAATCAAATTGGACTTTATCTTGCACGACATGTTATTTTGTTTATTATGTATTTGTGAACTGTGGACAGCTTGATTGTAATCATTAATAGTCTTTCCGCTGACTGAATAGCACACAGCAAAAAAGCCTTTCACTGTACCTTGGTACATGTGATAATAAACTAAACTAAACCCATTGATGCAACCATAAAGAAAATCCATCGTCGCCTCTACTTCTTTGGAATATTTAGAAAATTTGGTACATTGTAGAATACTCATTTGAACTGCTACAGGTGTATGGATGCGAGCACTTTGACTGGTTGCATCATGGCCTGGTTCAGCAACTCGAACACCCAGGAACGAAAAAGATTGCAAAAGGTGGTGGTACTGACCTCCCCGCCATCAAAGGGACCTACCTCAAAAAGGAAAACAGCATCGTCAATGACTCACACCACACTGGCCATGCTATTTTACTCCTGCCATCGGGAAGGAATTATGGGAGCCTGAAAACTGTAATGTCCAGGTTCATGAGCAGCTTCTTCCCAGCAACTATCAGATTATTGAATTATGAACTGTCTTGGGTTAACTAGAGACTTTGGGCTTTTCTATTGCAATAATATTGTCAATTTCTCTCTGCATATCTCTGAAGATCTGTCCTGGGCCAACCCATTGATACAATCATAAAGTAAGCCCATCAACGCCTTTGCTTCCTGAGAAGATTTAGTACGGAGATGAATAGCAATGGATAGCACATACGAATAACGCTCTTCACTGTACCTCGCTATATATGACAATGAACTAAACTAAACCCATTGACCCAGGAATCATAAAGAAAGCCCATCAACACCTCTAATTCTTTAGAAGATTTAGAAAATTTGGTACGTTGAAGAATACTCACTTGAACTTTTACAGGTGTATAGACACAAGCATATTGATTGGTTGCATCGTGGGTTGGTTTGGCAACTCGAACACCTAGGAACAAAGAACATTGCAAAAACTGGTGGACATTGCCAGGTCATCGACCGTCATCGAAGAGATCTACAGGAGTCACTGCCTCAAAAAGGCAGCCAGTATTGTCAATGACCCATAAACCCTGGCCATGCTCTCATTTCACCTGTCATAGGGAAGAAGGTACAGGAGCCTGAAAACTACAATGTGCAGGTTCAGGAGCAGCATCTTCCCAGCAACTATCAGGCTATTGTACACTGCGAACACCAACTAAATTCCTAACTATGAACTTTCTTGGGTTAACTGGAGACTTTGGGCATTTCCCTCTCTCTGACTCCCAGTCTGAAGGTATATGTATATATACACACTGAATTTTTTTTCAGTTTATTATATCATTTACAATGTTTACATATTCTGTTATGCTGCTGCAAGTATGAATTTCATTGTTCTATCTGGGACATATGACAATAAAACACTCTTGACTTTTTTTTTGGCTATAATTTTGTTTATTTCTCTCCGCATATCTCTGATGATCTCTCAGCCCAACCTGTTGCTGCAATAATAAAGTAAGCCCATCAACACCTCTACTTCCTTAGAAGATTTAGTACATCGATGACTAGCACTGGATAGCACACAACAAAAGAGCTTTTCACTGTACGTTGGTACAATAAACTAAACTAAATTAGACTAGACTTCAGGCTTTCCGTTTGCACTAATACTGTTTCTTTGCACGCTGACGCGCATCAGGCTGAAGTAAAAGCAGGAAATATGTAAGAAGGATCTGCATCCACAGTTCCTTCCAACACATTGTGGCTTCCTTGGCCATTGATGCAGGCTCTGCTTTGTTCTGTACCTTCCTGTAGATTGGCTATAGCATGTTAACAAATCAGAATGCTTAGTAATTATAACCCCGCTAATTATAACATTCATAGTGTAAGATCCTACCCACTGTCTACCAGTTAGAGTAGCAGTGTGAATGTGTGATGACCTGCTGTGTAGTTGATGACCTGAAAAGTAAAGATGATTGTGTTTCAGCCCGTGCGAGTTTGAGCTTTTTACATGGTGTCAGATTATCAGATTTGGGGATATGGCTACATCAAGTCGAAAGCCTAGCCTGCTCGTGTTTGATTCTGATATCGCTGAGTGATGGCGAATGTTTGAGAAGGTCTACTCTCATTATATCCGCATCGTCCACCAAAATGATCCCAATGATTTGAAGGTTTCACTACTGTTAAATTTAGCGGGTCCGGAGGCTAAGATCCGTGCTGACTCAACTGGACGGGAATGGACAGGTATTGGTGCCAGCTGAATCTATAGACAACTCCATGGTGTTGCTGAGGAAGTTTAGAGAACTGTGCGACCTGCCATCTAACAGAATCCTTGAGAGAACAAGATTTTTTCCTCGAGTGCAACAGGCTGACGAGCCTGTGGAACGATTCATCAGTGACCTGAGACACATCAGCTTTCGATGCAGATTTGGTGAGCTGACAAATAAGCTAGTTCGCGATAAAATTGTGGGAGGAATGAGCATCCGAAAGCTGCGAGCTGAACTGCTACAGAATGCAGAACTGACTTTAGAGCAAGCTATTCATGCTTGTCGGATGGCTGAGACTGTTGATTTTGATAGCGCGAATGCTAATCAGCAGGTAAATGTGAATTTGGCTAGTTAGCCCCTGCAAAGATTTCTCAATGCGTCCAGCAAAGTTCAGAACATGCCTAACACGAGGTGCACAAACTGTAACTATTTCCACCCCAGGGGCGCCAATTTTGCGTGGCCCATGGGAAAGTATGTCATAATTGCAAAATAATCAATCACTTTGCTAATTGTTGTTGATCCAGTGGGAGTACAGCTCCAAGGATGAAGCTGCACTTGATTCAACAAGACCCGTCTGATTCAGATTCACATGAACAAGACGAATCTTCCCACAGGAACGACTCTGATAATACAGACACCGAGTCTATCGTACTTTCTCTAAACCTGCACACCCCAGGCAAAGTTACTGATCCAGCTGTGACCATGATAATCAATAACAAACCACTGATCGCCAAGGTCGATACCGGCGCCTGCGTGAGCGTCATGTCACTCAAAATGTTCAACAAGATAAGAACCACTGAGCTCATGAAAAAATACTCCTCCACTTTACATGCTTACGGAGGGGAAATTCTTCACCCACTGGGCAAAGCCGATTTCAAATGTACCATCAATGAACAGACCAAGGACTTGCTATTTTACATTGTTCAGCCAAGTTCTGAAACCCTGCTAGGCATCGATACGTGCCATGAACTGGGTTTGGTATATTTCGGGTGTGCTGTCCACAAACTCTGTTTGACATAGGGACCAACCAGACTATCCAACTACAAAGAATTGTTTGACAACAAACTCGGCAAACTACCTACAATATTCAAGATCATTGTCGACCATACAGTCACCCCAATCGTACGTGCCTCTCACCGCGTTGCGCATGGTATGCGTGAGCAAATACACGATAAACTAAAACACATGGTCTCCATCGGAGTCCTTGTCGAAGTCAGCGAACCCTCTGATTGGGTTTCCACCATGGTCGTCACCACAAGGAAAGACAAGAAGGAGTTACGCATCTGCATCAATCCTAAAGATTTGAATACAGCAATCAAACGCCAACACTACCCAATGAGGATCACCGAAGATGTAGCAACGGTAATGCAACGGTTTTCTCAGTCTTGGATGCCAAAAACTCATTCTGGCAAATCCCATTAGACCGTGCTTCATCGGCATTAACAACATTCACCACCCAGTTTGGACGTTACCAATTCCTAAGAATGCCCTTTGGCATCAACTCTGCCAGTGAAGTGTTCCAGCATGCAATGGAACAACTGTTTGCACAATTTCCTTGCGCGATCATAGTTGACAACATTCTAGTTTATGGCCGCGATGCCACCGAGCACGATGCCAACCTACGTAAAGTACTGGACCGTGCCAGAGACATTAATTTAAAACTGAACCCACTGAAGTGCAAGTTCAGGGTTCCCAAAGTCACTTACGTAGGTCACGTGTTCACCAGCAATGGGCTATAACCTGATCCGCTGAAGACTGCAGCAATCAACGAGCTGCCGGTACCAATTGACGTCACGAGCCTGCAACGATTTCTAGGCATGGTCAACTACCTGGGAAAGTTTATCCCCAATCACAGCGAGTTGGCAGCCCCCCTGCGTCAATTAACCCACAAGGACAACACCTGGTCCGGGTACCCAAACCACCAGCGAACTTTCGAGACTAAATCTACAGCTCGCCAGTGCGCCCACTCTGTCCTATTTTAATCTCAAACTGCCAGTTACAATTACCTGTGATGCATCCCAGTATGGACTAGGCGCTGCATGCCTGCAGACCTTTTTCAACGGCGATGTCATGCCAGTATCCCACGCTTCAAGGACACTAACGGATACCGAGCAGCGCTATGCACAGATAGAAAAAAAACTGCTTGCCGTGGTTTTTGCCTGCTCCAAATTCAAAGACTTTATTTTCGGAAAAACCTTCATGGTAGAAACTGATCTCCAACCGTTGGTTACCATCCTGAGCAAGCTTATTCATGCTGCCCCAGCAAGGCTTCAACGTATGATGATGCAGCTACAACGGTTCAACGTCCGTGTTGTCTACAAAAAGGGTAAAGGCATGCACATCGCAGACACTCTATCTCGAGCACCAGTGAACAACATCCATTCGAACAAGAGGAATTCTCCGTTCTGAAAGTTTATTTTGTTCCAACTGACCGCCTGCGCCGCCTCGCCGAACATACTGCCATGGATACGACCTCCCAGCTGCTGGCCTCGGTCATTAAAGGCAGTTGGCCAAATAAACAATCCAACACCCCGCTGAAATTCGACCCTACTTTCTGATATGTGATGAACTTGTGCTACAGGATGGCGTGATAGCAAAGGGTCATAGGATGGTCATCCCCCTTCTCTGCGAAATGAGTACTATGAGGAGATCCATGGTGGCCACCCTACAATGTGCTAAAGAAATTATCTACTGGTCCCGACTGACCAAGTACATTTGGGAAAAAACAGAATCATGCGCGATCTGTAACATGCAAGCGCCACACCAGCAAAAACAACCACTGCTCTCCCAACTGGCCCCCTCCCTACAATGGTCGTCCGTGGCTGCCGATATCTTCCACTGGCACGGGAAGCACTATCTTGTGTTAGTGGACTCGTACTCGAGTTGGTTCGAAATTGATTTTCTACCAACCATCTCCTCAGAAATAGTCATCCAGAAACTCCGGCAGCACTTCTCCGTACATGGCATTCCAGCCTGCCTCCAGACTGACAACGCGACACAATTCACCAGCCAAAAGTTCCAAGACTTTGCCAAGTGCTGGAACTTTAAACATGTCACCAGCAGCCCAGAATACCCACAGTCCAATGGGTAAACATGTCACCAGCAGCCCAGAATACCCACAGTCGAACGACTTATGGAATGCTCCTTCCTGGCAAAATCTGACGTCTACCTAAACCTGTTGAACCCGAGAAATATTGCCAGAGACAGGGCTTTAGGCTCTCCAGCCCAACGACTGATGTCCCGGCAAACGAGACCTCCACTGCCTGTGACACAGGATCACTTAAAGCCCAAAGTTTTCTGCTCCGCTGTAGTTCAAACGCACCTACAATCTAATTGAAACGTGCAGAAACGTGCCTACTACAAAACCAGCAAACCACTTAAGCCACTAATCCAAGGCCAAGTGGTTCGCTTGCAGATGGACAAAGGACGTACCAAGCTAGGGTTCATCCATGGCCCCACAGAGGAACCATGCTCCTACCTTCTGGCCGTCTTTGGAGCGGGGAGAGCTGTGGTGGCGCTTGGCTGCGACCCGACTCTGGAGCTTCTGAAGCTCCGGCTGCGGGCCCGGTGGACAGGAACATCGGGAGCTCCAGGTCCCTGGAGGGAGACGGCTTTTTGGAGCTCCCGCAACGGCAACTTCTCCCGCTGGAATCGCAGGGTTAAAAGGACACGGAGTGGGGCCTAACATCGCCCCGCGCGGGTTAGCGGCCACGGAACTTACCATCATTCGCCAGGGGCACTAGCATCGGAGACCCAGTTCGCCTAGACGCTGCAGTTGGAATGCTGGACTGCGGGTTGGACTGTTTGAACCGCAGGGTTTACAGGACGGAGCCGTGGCCAAACATCGCCCCGCATGGTTTAATGGCCACAGGACTTACCATCGTCCGCCGGGGGCTTTAACATCGGAGCCCCAGTTCGCGTAGATGCTGCAGTTGGACTGCTGGACCACAGGTGGAGAACTAAGGGAAGAGATAAGACTTTGCCTTCCATCACAGTGAGGAGGAGTTGGAGACTCACTGTGATGGATGTTTGTGTAAACTGTGTTAAGTGTGGGTCTTAGGTTGTTTTGTAATGTAAAACAAAAACTGTAGAAAATGCAATTTTGTTCAAACTTGTTTGAATGACAATAAATAGCATTCTATTCTATTCTACCTTGTCGATGTCGGCGGCACCATCTACAGACGCAACCGTCAACACCTCCTTCCAATGAAGGAACGACGTCCGGCGCTCCAGGGTCCTGCCGCACCTCCACTGAACTTTAAAGTGATCGCTGTTCCAGCCGTTCCAGTGTCCGCAGCTGCTACCCTCCACATCGGTCTGCGCCCCCTTTGTAACCGGTTCCCCGGTACCCCACGACGGTCTTCCCCCACGGTGTCTCCCCAGAGCCCTGTTGGCTCACCCAAACGTGCCCTTAACTTTTCGGGAGAAAAGGTTGATGAGGCTGCTCCTTACCATACGAGGACCAGGCGGGTTAGTAAGCCGCCTGTTAGATACGGCGACTATGTGTAACCCCATTATTATTAGACGTGGCATTTTGCATTTAACAATTTATTTACTAATCGTAGTGATAACGCTTTATCTACTTTTCATTTATAGAAGAGATGTAGATTGGTTATAGCATGTTAGTCAATCAGAATGCTTAGCAATTATAACCCCGCCTAATTATAACATTCATAATGTAAGATCCTACCCACTGTCTATCAGTTAGAGTAGCAGTGTGAATGTGTGATG
This sequence comes from Raja brachyura, assembly GCA_963514005.1. The sequence continues at coordinate 128,442,827 of OY740783.1, forward strand.
ACTTGCTGTGTAGTTGATGACCTGAACAATAAAGATGCTTGTGTTTCACCCCCTGTGAGTTTGAGCTCTTTACACTTCCCTTATCTCTGGTGTCCTTCCTCCCTCATTCAGAAGAAGTGTCCCGACCTGAGACGTCGCCTATCCATATTCTCCAGAGATGCTGCCTGACCCGCTGAGTTATTCCAGCACTCTGTGAAATGTCACCTATCCATGTTCTCCAGAGATGCTGCCTGACCCGCTGAGTTACTCCAGCACTCTGTGAAATGTCACCTATCCATGCTCTCCAAACATGCTGCCTGAGCCGCTGAGTTACTCCAGCACTCTGTGAAACGTTGCCAATCCATGTCCTCCAGAGATGCTGCCTGACCCACTGAGTTACTCCAGCACTCTGATACGCACCTATCCATGTTCCCCAGAGATACCGCCTGACCCGCTGAGTTACTCCAGCACTCTATGAAACATCACCTATCCATGATCCCCAGAAATGCTGCCTGACCCGCTGAGCTACTCCAGCACTCTGTGAAATGTAACCTATCCATGTTCTGCAGAGACACTGCTTGACCTGCTGAGTTACTCCAGCTTTTTCAAAATCTTCATTATCATACTTTATAATCATAATCATACTTTATAAGCCAAGTATGTTTTGCAACATACGAGGAATTTGATTTGCTATACATGAATACCAATAAAAAGCAACAGAACACACAAAATACATTTTAACATAAACATCCACCACAGTGACTCCTCCATATTCCTCACTGTGATGGAAGGCAAAAAAAAGTTCAATCTCTTCTCTTGTCCTCCTGCGGTCAGGAGCCTCGAACGACGGGACGATCTTGGCTCCCGTAGCCAGTGGTCGGGCTCTCCTCGTCAGGGCGACCAGGCTCCTGCATTCAGGAGGAATCCCAGCTCCCCCGTGGCGGGCGATCAGACCCCGAGTAGGGGCTGGTCGAAATCTCCTGCGTCGTTTGGAGCTACCGACATCGCTCTACCCGAGACTGCAAGCTACCGATGGTGCAATCTGCAGGTTGGAGTGTCGATCCTAGGCAAGGGATCGGCTCCGATGGGGCTCAAAGTCAGTCCTGAGCAAGGCCTCCAGCCCCATGATGTTAGTATGCAGAGCGACCGGAGATACAATCTGGAAGACAATTGCATCTCCCGCAAGGTAAAGGGGCTGTCCCACTGCGGCGACCCAATTGGCAAGTTTAGGAGAATTTTAAAAAATGTCATGTTGAAGACCTCCTTCGACTATGAGGAAGACCTCCTACGACCTCCTTCGACTATGCTGAAGACTAGCTGCGACTAGCTTTGGGAAAATTGGAAACTGAATAGTGGAGAGTGAAGACGACCTCCTTCGACTATGTTGTAGACTATCTACGACTACCTTTGACTACCCTCGATTAGTTACGAATAACATGCCGACCTATTATAACCTACTTCGACTAAACCTACGAATAAAAAAAATGTTGATTTTTTTCCATGGTGACATTTTTTTACTCGCGGGCATTTTTCAACGTTGCAAAATACGCCGCGACCTAGCTGAGGCCTCGAGTACACGGGGACTACTCTCGAGCATGAAGGAGAGTTACAAAGACCTCCTATGAGCTCGTGTCAACCATGCAGCGAGTATGAGTCGAGGGCAAACTCGTCAGAACTCGCGGATTAGATCGCAGCTAGTCTTCAACATAGTTGAAGGAGGTCGTAGGAGGTCTTCCTCATAGTCGAAGGAGGTCTTCCTCATAGTCAAAGGAGGTCTTCAACATGACATGTCGCCGCAGTGGGACAGCCCCTTTAAAGATTGAAAAAAGTTTCCCCTGACCACCCACATAGAACATTAACACACCAAATATAACAAAAATAAGACGAATGGACAGACCGTTGGCGAGGCTGCCGTCGTTGACGGCGCCACCCGGTGGTGTTTTTGTCTTTAAACCAGCATTTCCAGCGCGTTGAGTTTGTGCAAGAGGAGGAAATCCTTGAACACTCGTGGGGAGGAGGGAGGAGGTCAGGAAGCGCCGAGTGGTGAGACGGGCTCTGTGATTGGCGGGGAGGCGCCGTGGGCTACGTAAGCCTCCCTGCTATTGGCCAGAATCGGTGGACGGGGCCCACCGGCGTGGCGGTTGCTCGCAGCGACCGCCGCCATGTTTGTCATTCAGGCTCGGAGGGAGGGAGGAGGGAAGGAGGGGAGGAGGGAAGGAGGGAGGGAGCGAGCGAGCGGCGGCGGCAACAACAACGGGGCTGCAGGTGGAACGGCGGTCGGAGCGGCCAGGTAGGGGTGGAGGAGGAGGAGGAACGGCAACAACAACAACAACAGCGGAGGAATGCCCGCGCAGCCCCCGGAGGGTAAACAGCCTCCTCAACCTTTCCGCGTGTACGCGGGTTTAACATTACATGCCTGGTGTTTGCTGTCACCGGTCGCCTCCGCTTTACACGCGGGGCTGGGAGAGAGAGAAGAAGTGGGTCGAGGGATGTCTGGGGAAGGAGGAGGAAGAGAAAGAGAGAGGAGTGGGTGTGGAGGGTAGAGAGGAAGGGCGACAGTAG